>CM053573.1:19873351-20012976 GCA_028646485.1 Cryptoprocta ferox
ATCTATCATGTGCCTGGAAGTCAAAAGAAAGCCTGAGTAGCCATACTTATATCAGACAAACTGGACTTTAAAGTAAAGGCAGTAACAAAAGATGAAAAAGGAAATTATATAATAATTACAGGGTCTCTCCATCAGGAAGAGGTAACAATTATAAACATCTATGCGCCGAATTCGGGAGCACCCAAATATATAAAACAATTAATCACAAACAGAAACAATCTTATTGATAAGAATGTACTAATTGCAAGAGATTTTAATACTCCACTTACAGCAATGGATAGACCAATCAGACAGAAAATCACTAAAGAAACAGTGGACCTGAACAACACATTGGAACAGGTGAATTGGACGGATATATTTAGAACTCTACATCCTGAGGCTAAGGAATTCACTTTCTTCTCAAGTGCACATGGTACATTCTCCAAGTTAGATTACATACTGGGTCATAAAGCTGCCTTCCAAAAATAAAACGGATTGAGATCACACCATGCACACATTCGGATCACAATGCTATGAAACTTGAAATCAATCACAGGAAAAAGTCTGGCAAACCTCCAAAAACATGGAGGTTAAAAGCCACCCTACTAAAGAATGATTGGGCCAATCAGGCAATTAGAGAAGAAATTAAAAAATATATGGAAACAAATGAAAACGAAAATACAACAATCCAAACTCTCTGGGATGCAGCAAAGGCAGTCCTAAGAGAAAAATATATTGCAATCCAGGCCAATTTCAAGAAACTAGAAAAAGCACAAATTCAAAATCTAACAGAGCACCTTAAGGAACGAGAGGGGGAGCAGCAAGTGCACCCTAGACCCAGCAGAAGGAGAGAAATAATAAAGATCAGGGCAGAAATAAACAATATAGAATCCAAAAACAAAAAAACAAAACAAACAAACAATTGAATGGATCAATGAAAGCAAGAGTTGGTTTTTTGAAAAAATAAACAAAATTGATAAACCTCTAGCCAGGCTCCTCAGAAAGAAAAGAGAGAACACACAAAGAGACAAAATCACGAATGAGAGTGGAGCTATTACAAACAATCCCTCAGAAATACAAGCAATCATCAGGGAATACTATGGAAAATTGTATGCCAACAAACTAGACAACCTAGAAGAAATGGAAAAATTATTAAACACAAATGCTCTACCAAAATTCAAATGGGAAGAGATACAAAACATGAATAGACCCATAACCAGTGAAGAAATCGAATCAGTCATCAAAAATCTCCCCACGGATAAGAACCCAGGGCCAGATGGCTTCCGTGGGGAATTCTACCAGACATTTAAAGCAGAGTTAATACCCTTTCTTCTCAAGCTAGTCCAAAAAATAGAAATAGAAGGAAAACTTCCAAACTCATTCTACGAAGCAAGCATCACTTTGATTCCCAAACCAGACAGAGACCCAACAAAAAAGAACCACAGGCCAATATCCTTAATGAATACAGATGCAAAAATACTCAACAAGATACTAAAAAATCGAATTCAACAGCATATAAAAAGAGTATTCCACGATGATCAAGTGGGATTCATTCCTAGGTTACAGGACTGGTTCAATATTCGTAAATCCATCAATGTGATATATCACATTAACAAAAGAAAAGATAAAAACCATATGATCCTGTCAATAGATGCAGAAAAAGCATTTGACAAAATACAGGATCCTTTCTTAATAAAAACCCTTGAGAAAGTCGGGATAGAAAGAACTTACTTAAACATCATAAAAGCCATTTGTGAAAAGCCCACAGCTAATATCATCCTCAAAGGGGAAAACTGAAAGCTTTCCCCCTGAGATCAGGAATACGACAAGGATGTCCACTCTCACCACTGCTATTTAACGTAGTGCTGGAAGTCCTAGCATCAGCAATTAGACAACAAAAGAAAATAAAAGGCATCAGAATTGGCAAAGATGAAGTCAAACTTTCACATTTTGCAGATGACATGATACTCTACATGGAAAACCCGACTGACTCCACCAGAACCCTGCTAGAACTGATCCATGAATTCAGCTAAGTCTCAGGGTATAAAATCAACATACAGAAATCAGTTGCATTTTTATACACCAATAATGAAGCAACAGAAAGAGAAATCAAGAAACTGATCCCATTCACAATTGCATGAAAAACCATAAAATACATAGGAATAAACCCAGCCAAAGATGTAAAAGACCTGTACAATGAAAACTATAGAAAACTTATGAAAGAAATTGAAGAAGACACAAAGAAATGGAAAAACATTCCATGTTCATGGATTGTAAGAATAAACATTGATAAAATGTCATTATTACCCAAAGCAATTTACACATTCAATCAAATCCCAATCAAAATGACACCAGCATTCTTCGCAAACCTAGAACAAACTATCCTAAAATTCATATGGAACTACAGAAGACCCTGAATACCCAAAGTAATATTGAAGAAGAAGACCAAAACGAGAGACATCATAATCCTAGACTTTAGCCTCTACTACAAAGCCGTCATCATCAAGACAGTATGGTATTGGCACAAAAACAGATGCGTAACCAATGGAATAGAATAGACAACCCAGAACTGGACCCACAAATGTATGGCTAATTAATCTTTGACAAAGCAGTATCCAATGGAAAAAATACACCCTCTTTAACAGGTGGTGCTGGGAGAACCGGACAGCAACATGCAGAAGAATGAAACTAGACCACTTTCTTACACCATACACAAAGATAAACTCAAAATAAATGAAGGACCTGAATGTGAGACAGGAAACCATCAAAACCCTAGAGGAGAAAGCAGGAATCAGCCTCCTTGACTGTCCTACTCGACACATCCCCAAAAGCAAGGGAATCAAGAGCAAAAGTGACCTATTTGGACCTCATCAGGATAAAAAAGCTTTTGCACTGCAAAGGAAACAATCAAGGAAACTAATAGGCAACAAGCAGAATGGGAAAAGATAGTTGCAAATGACATATCAGATAAAGGGCTAGTATCCAAAATCTACAAGGAACTCACCAAACTCCACACCCAAAAAAATGAATAATCCAGTGAAGAAATGGGCAGAAGACATGAATAGACACTTCTCCAAAGAGGACACCCAGATGGCCAACAGACACATGAAACTATGCTCATCGTCACTCATCATCAGGGAAATACAAATCAAAACCACATTGAGATACCACCTCACACTGGTCAGAGTGGCTAAAATGAACAAATCAAGAGACTATAGGTGCTGGTGAGGATGTGGAGAAACAGGCACTCTCTTACACTGTTGGTGGGAATGTAAACTGGTATAGCTGCTCTGGAAAACAGTGTGGAGGTTCCTCAAAAAATTAACAATAGAACTCCCCTATGGCCCAGCAATAGCACTGCTGGGGATTTACCCAAGGGATACAGAAGTGCTGATGCCTAGGGGGTACATGTATCCCAATGTTCATAGCGGCACTTTCAACAATAGCCAAATCATGGAAAAAGCCTAAATGTCCATCAACTGATGAATGGATCTAGAAGACATGGTTTGTATATACAATGGAATACTACACGGCCATGAGAAAGAATGAAATTTGGCTGTTCGTGGCAACGTGGATGGACCTCGAGGGTGTCATGCTAAGTGAAATAAGTCAGGCAGAGAAGGACAGACATCATATGTTTTCACTCATAGATCTAACAGGAGAAACCTAACAGAAGACCATGGGGAGGGGAAGGGGGGAATAAGAGTTAGGGAGAGGGAGGGAGGCAAATCATGAGAGACTCTTGAATACTGAAAACAAACTGCGGGCTGAAGGGGGAGGGGGAAGAGGGTGATGGTCATGGTAGAGGGCACTTATGGGGAAGAGCACTGGGTGTTATATGGAAACCAACTTGACAATAAACTATATAAAAAAAGAAATACATTTCCTTTTTAAAATTTCTTTTGAAGCTTATTTTTTAGAGAGAGATGGAGACAGCATGAGTGGGGAAGTGCCAGAGAAAGATGGAGAAGAGAGAGAATCCCAAATAGACTCTGTACTGTCAGCACAGAGCCCGATGTGGGGCTTAAACTCATGCAACCATGAGATCATGGCCTGAGCTCAAACTGAGAACCAGATGCTTAACTGACTGATCCACCCAGGTGCCCCATGAAATACATTTCATAAGGTAGTAGCTGCCAGAGATATTGATTTCTCTGATGGATCTGAGAAAAGCAAATTGAAAACCTGTAAACAATTTACCATGCTAGATGCCAATAAAAGCATTTCTGACTCCCAGGAGGAGGTCCTAATGTCAGCAAGAATTTGGAAGTAGTGGATTCCAACCTTCATGATGACTTTAAAATGTTCAAGACTTCAGTGAAGGAAGTCGCTGCGGGAATGGTAGAAACAACAAGAGAACAAGAAATACAATTGGAGCCTGAAGATGGGACTGAATTGCTGTAATATCATGACAAAACTTGAATGGATAAGGCATTGGTTCTTATGTATGAGCAGAGAAATTTGCTCCTTGAGGTGGAATGTATTCCCGGTGAAAATCCAGTGAAGATTGTTGAAATGTCATTGTGGGATTAAAAGATTATATGAATTTATTTGATAACACAGATTTGAGAGGACTGTCTCCAATTAAAAAAAAAAGTTCTACTGTGGAAAAATATTTTCCAACAACATCACATGCTACAGAGAATTTGTTTGTGAAAGGAAGAGATCATCAATGCAGAAAATTTCATTGTCAGATTCCTTTAACAAACTGACAGAACCGCCCCAAACATAAGGCAAAACCACCTTGGTCAGCAGATGTCAATATCCAGACAAGACTCTCCACTTGTAAAAATACCGTGACTCACTGAAAGCTCAGATGATCGTTAGCATTTTTTAGCAATAAAGTATTTTTTAAAGTTTTTTAATGTTTATTTAATTTTGAGAGAGAAAGACACAGAGTGTGAGCAGGGGAGGGGCAGAGAGCAAGGGAGACACAGAAACTAAAGCAAGCTCCAGAGGCTTGAGGCGGGTCGAACTCACAAACCATGAAATCACGACCTGAGCTGAAGTTGGATGTTTAACCGACTGAGCCACCCAGGCGCCCCAACAATATAGTATTTTTAAATTAAGGTATGTACATTTTTTTTGGACATGATGCTGTTGCACACTTAGCAGACCACGGTATAGTGTAAACATACCTTTTATATGTACTAGAAAACCAAAAAATTAATTTGACTCACTTTATTATGATATTCATTTCATTGAAGGGGTCTAAACAAAACCCCCGATATCACTGGCATTTGGCTATATTTGCAAATGATATGATCTTGTGAAAATCCTAGAGTAGTCACACACATACCTCCAAAAAGAAAAAAGTATCAATTAATAGTTATTATTATTGTTAATTAATAAATGAGTTAAGTAAGTAAATAGGCTATAGGTTTAATATGCAAAAATCAACTGAATTTCAAAAATTCCCATTTATAGTATCATTAGAAAGAATAAATTGGGAAAAACTTGTAGACTGAAGACTGCAAACTGTCTTCGAAAGAAACCAAAGACCTAAATAAATAAATTTAAAAAATCCAATGTTCACTTATTAGGACACTTAATATTGCTAAGATGGCAAAACTCACAATTTGATCTACAGATTCAACGCATTTCCTATCAAAATCCCAGCTGGACTTTTTTGAAGAAATTAATAAGGTGATGCTAAAATTACTATAAGTATGCAAAGAACCCAGAATAGCCAAAACAATCTGAAAAAAAAAAAACAAATAATGTTGGAGGACCCACATTTCCTACTCCAGTAATTACTCTGATTCCTGAGTAATGACTGACATATGGATCAATAAAATAGAACTTAGAATCCAGAAGTAAAATTCTTATATCTATGGCAAATGGATTTTGACAAGGGTGTTAAAGCAATTCAATGGGGAAATAATAAGTGATTATTCAATAAATAAATAATAAAGGATGTTGGGACAACTATATATTCACATTCAAAGGAATGTAGCTAGACTACTACTTTACCCCATGTACAAAAATTAACTACACAAAGATCAAGCCTTAAACATAAAGGCTAAAACCTAGATAAAAACATAGATCGGCATATTTACACAAGAAGAAACTTGAATAGCACTTGAAAAAAATACAGAGGGAAAACATTCTAAACTATCAGGCACATATTATTTTCTCACATTTCCTTTCAAATGTTCTAAGAAAAGACTGAGCTATATAAAATCTTACATACTATAGCAAAAATAATGCAACTGATCTTATAGGCTAAATATGTTAGCACTGTTCTTAACCTAACATAACTAATAAAAAAGCAAAAACTGTAGATTGGTCTAATTCTTAAGTGTACATGAGAAAAACAAATTAAATATACATATCTTTATTCTTGTCCCCATCCCTTTATGTAGGGATTCCAGTTCCTGGCAAGGTGCCCCTATTCCAAAATTTTGCAGAGCCCTTGATGAGTGTCCTACAGTTTCACTGTGGTGTCTACTTTCAGACATGGTATTGCCTCTGCCCCTTCTCTCTGACTGATGATGAATTACAGCTTTGTTCTTAGGCTGCTTCAGTGCCCAGCTGTGCATACTCCTGGAAGGACCTGATGATGCCACTGCTTTGACAAAAAGCATGCCAAGTGTTTCCGTGGCTCAGAGGTATAGCTAGAACAGGAGGCTCTGGTTCTGTTCTAATGGTTGGCTTGGTTGTTACTGTTGCAAGGTGATCTGCTAACATGTAATGGTCTGTGGCAAAGGGGAAAGAAAATTGGACTTTCCCCTTGGTTGACATGGATTGAAATATCTCAAAAACAAAACAAAACAAAACAAAACAGGAATGCTTGTACATCCCTTTGTTATTAAAATAATTAATAATTTTTTTTTGTTTTAACTTATCATTTTTCTTCCCTAGAAGCCAGATATAGAATGAGACATGCTGTTCTTAATCACTTCTTTCACCTAATGGCTACGCAGATTTGGTTTCCTTTTTTTTAAATTTTTTGGTGTTTTTGAGGAAAACATCCTACCTGAACCCTTTCTTACTTAAGTTGCATTTTATTTTTTAAATATTTATTTATTTATTTTGAGAGAGAGAGCATGGGGGAGGGACAGAGAGAGGGAGAGAGAGAATCCCAAACACAGAGCCTGATGTGGGACTGAATCTCACAAACTGTGAGATCATGACCTGAGCTGAAATCAAGAGTAGGGCACCCAACTGGCTGAGCCACCCAGGAGCTCCAGGTTTTATTTTTCCCACACATTTTAAAGCTCTGTATGCAAACAGATTTCAGCAAAGCCATCTTAGAAGCCACCTATTTCTGAAGACCAGGTTTCAAGCCATGTTTCCCTATACGGCACTAAATCAAATTCATTCCAATAGTAAGAGAAAAAAAACATTGCTTGATTAAGTAAATATAAATCTGGTATCTGTAATTTTTCATATCATGAAGTCATACAAAGAAAAAACTACATTCTATCTTTCACTATTTGAAAAATAGTAAATATAAAAAACAGTAAGATTTACAGTAGTAAATTTTATTATTTATTTTCTATCTTCCCAACTAAAATCTAAGATCCATGATGATAGAACTTTTCACTTATCTTTTGCTTGGCACATAGTAAACTGGTTAGCAAACATTAAATATGTTTTTGAACACGTGAATGCTAAGATATACTCTAACAAGAACAACAAGTAGGATACTTAAGTATTAGGACTACTTGTAGGTAAAGTAAGAACTTGCTACCAGAAAGGACAAAGGGATAGGCAGTATGTATTAGTTAAAATTACGCTTAAACATGAGTGACAAAAAGCATGAAATAATTTTGGGAAAATAGGGTTTTTTACATGATTTACTAATAAAAGTCTGAAAGTGGTGGCATGTTGAAAAATACAAAATGTGTGTGTGTGTGTGTGTGTGTGTGTGTGTGTGTGTGTGTGGTGTGTGTTTCTTCTCTGCCATTGCTTCTTGGTGCTTTGTTTCTGTTCCCGAGGCCAACTCATTATTCAGTATAGCTCCTCTGGGTTCAGCAAATACAAAATATTCCAGACAGCAAAATGGAGGTAGCAAAAGAAAGGATTATCCCTTCTTTGAAGGAGATAGGGAAATCAAGAAATAAGTATTTTAGGAAAGATGATGATCAGTTTCATTTAGGACATATTGAGTTCAGTGCACTGGGATACTATTCAGGAGAAACACTTGTGAGTTAAGCAGTAAATGGACATATAAAAGCCTGTTTTATTTTGGAAAAATTGAGTTAGGTGTTATCACATTTAACATTAAGAAAAAATAAAATGGCCAAAGAATGTCTAATAGTTTTAAAGCTTTTAGTGGAAGAAGATAGCATTTTATTTAACCTTATGTTAGTGATGGTACACAGTGCCTTGTATTTAATACATTCTTAAAGATACAAACACATGCATCTCTAGTGAATTGATAAAATATTGTTTTAAGCAAAGAAATATTGATTGGTACCAAGTAACAAAGTGCGTCTCACACTCATTGCATGTTAAATAAACTATAGAGCATAAAAGTTACCCAATGCCGGATTATGCCCCAGTAATCCAAAAATTTTATGGGTGGGACATATATCTAATTTAAAAATGCCTATTATTCCCACCAAAAAATAAAATAAAATCTTTGGTGAATATTTAAAAATAGCAGAATCTGTTTTGACATTAAGGAGCACTGTTTAACATTAGACCAAAATTTATCTGATAATAAAATGGCTGAATCATCATATTTTTAAATACAATTCTATTATGCTTTTATTGTGGCCATTCTACACAATTTCTATTAAAATTGGAAGAAAGAAAACATGTTATTTCTGCCCAAAACACGATGCCTTATAAAATATATTACAATGTTGAATTTGGCCAGGTTTTGGTATTCTTATAGGAAAAGTAAAACTTGACATTTTAACATGATATTTTCTAAAATTTAACTTTGTAATGACCATCCAATAATAGGCAACATGGCTTAGATTAATTTAGTACTTACCTTTAAAATTAAAATCTAATAAATTAACTATTTTAATTTTTTATAAACATATTAAGGGACTGTTTTTTCATTTATGCTGCTTATTTTAACTAGAGTACTTTATATATTCCCCTCTTCTTTGTTAATTTGATTAAGGGCTTCAATATATTTTATATGTATTTTTGTGTGTTTTTTTGTTTTGATTATAATTATGCTTTGAGATAGAATAAAAATACAATCTTTCAAACGCTAAAATATAGAACTTGGATCTATTCTCAGAATAAATAACTTAGCTTTCTAAAATTACATTATTTTGGAAATTGGAATCATCTCTGTGGTTTAACGTAAGTTGTCACAAACTGTTTTGACACATTTTATGAGGTTCTTTTGCCTTTTTTTCTCATGCTCACTTGAGGATTGGCTACATCTGGCAACTCATTTATGTCAATGACGTTTATTAATCACTTCCCATTATTTCAGTTATGATGTATGAAGGCTTTCACACTTGTGAGATTTCAAAAGTATCTAAAACTGATGATTCCCATTTCCTCATTTAAAACCTATTATGAAGCGCTCTCCTGAGAAAACAGCCACCTGTGTCCAGTTAGCAGCTTACGGTCATTTAGAATTCCTGGTTGTAGAGCTGAAATTTGTTTACTTCCTATTCCTACTTTTTTATTATGATGCCCTTCAACCAAATTGAACTCATTTGATTGTTATTAATACAGTTTTTTAATGTAATTCATCACTTACCATCAAATTAAAAATCAACTTTCTTTACATGCTATTTCTGCCAATTTTTGAATTGGTTGAAGTCAGGGAACCAAGTAATATATGTATATTTCACAAAAGAATGTTGATACCAAGCATCCATAAATCTAGGTCTTCAGATTTGTATATTTATTACAGAACTAGTTTGAATAACAAAGTTATAGTGATAAGAAATATGTTAGGTCAAAAAAATATATTCTAGAAGCATATTATTTCAGATAGGCTATATAATTTGCATATCTTTTAAGAAAAATAAAGAAATAAAATATAAATGGGTAAAAAGATCAGTTAAATAATATTCTCAATCTGCCCTCCAGAAAATGATAAATATGTTCTAAAATACTTTTCATATTCAAATGTATATATAATTAGAAAAGATTAATGATTGATAGTGATGATCTTACAAAATGAAATGTATTTATGTAATTAATCTTAAAAATTTTCAACACATAACAATCAAATCCCTAGTTAATGAGAACTGGCAGCAGCACCTTATAAATTTCACATGAACAAAGTATATATTTAGTGATTTTTGTAGACATTTGGTGATTTGGTGATTGATTAAGTGTTTATTTATTTTGAGAGAGAGAGAGAGAGCACCCATGCATGCACACATGAGCGGAAAGGTGGTGGGGAGGTGGGCAGAGAGAGAGGGAGAGAATCCCAGTCAGGCTCATTGCTGCCAACTCAGAGCCCTATATGAGGCTTGATCTCACAAACTGTGAGATTATGACCTGAGCTGAAATCAAGAGTTGGACGCCTTACCTAATGAGCCACCCAAGTGTCCCAGACATTTAGTGACTTAAATATTTGCATTAATAAATATGAGAAATGATTGTTTGAAAACTAACATAAAAATTCAAATATTCTTAAGGGAAAGATCTGAAACCAAGAAAACTAGAAATACATATAAAATGGCTAAAAAATTTTATATAAGTCCATATTGCATCAAAATTAAGAATGTTCAATGCACCAGTATTCCAGGATCTTAGTACTTACTACTAAATTTCATGTTTACCAAATTGCCTTTGGCCAAATAATATAAATTTCACCTTCCATTTACACCTACATAAATGAGTTTTAATATATTTATTATCTTAAATTTATACCTTACTATATACTCAGATTATTCCAAATAAAGAGTATAAACAAAACTTGATATGCTTAAGTTCCAGAAATATGGAAAACTCTCATATCTACAATAGAGCTAATAATTCAAGATAATTTGGCATGCTTGGCCATCTGGGTAAGAGAAGGCTTGCAAAAGAGATGGGAGTGATTCACATATATGTCAACAGGGATCATGATAGATCTTCAGAAAGGCATCAATAGCTTTAATAAAAAGTTACAGGGGTGCCTGGGTGGCTCAGCTGGTTAAGTGTCCAATTTCGGCTCAGGTCATGACCTTAAGGTTCATGGGTTCGAGCCCCATGTCAGGGTCTGTGCTGACCGTGCAGAGCCTGGAGCCTGTTTTGAGTTCTGTGTCTCCTTCTCTTTCTGCCCCTCTCCCACTCACACTCTTTCTGTCTCTTTCTCAAAAATGAATTAACATTAAAACAAATTTTAAAAAAGATACAAAATAAGCTGGGATCTATTCATTTGAAACCTCCTCAGCAGGAAGTAATGAAATTTTTGATGATAGGTAAAAACAGAAATTAGGAAGTCAAATCTTCAGCAGTCATTTTGCCATTCGTTTAAAAGTACAGAAGACATTGATTTTTGAGGTGAGATTAACAAAGCATTTCACTTCTACCCCTTCATTAAACTGTTTCTTAAGGATATTCAGTCTGTTTGGCCCAGATCCTATACATTCTGAATAATTTTGCATTGAATACTCTTGCTTTAGTGTAGATTTACAACTTTGGGGCTGCCTGAAATAATGCCTGTTACCAGTGATCTTTGAGGTGGGGGATATTGACTTAAAATGATCCTATGGATCTTTCCTTAAAGCCTCTATATTTTTTGTCAAATAATGGTCTCATACTAAGACCCATGAATATGATAGTCTCACTTGGTTCATGTGAAATTTGTAAGTTGCTTTCAACCAGTCATGCATCAACTAGTTTATTTGACAACCTTACATGTATACTTCAAGTTGTAAATTTTCTATGTGTGAAACAAGTTCCATCCAATTTTTCTTGTGTCTACAAAGCATGATGATATAGTCTAACTTAGGAAGTTATATACATCACCATTTTAATAGTATTTTCCTCTTTTCTCACAATTCTTTGTACTAGAGAATAATTCTTTCCTATAGAGTGCTCTGAAAATCATTCCCCATAGTAAAGTGTCTTTCAGAAATGTTTATTTCATAATTGGTTGAATCCTTCTAATGTCTATTTGAAATTTCACCTAGAATGTCTAAATAACAGAGGAAACTCATTTTTGCCTTTTCTACTCCTTAAACTAACAAAAAATAATAAGAATATTATCGATGTATTTTGCATTTCTCCATAAAATGATTGAAATAAACACTTGAATAAAATAGTCTACAGAATAAAAAAGTTCAAAACATATGCATTGGAAATTAAGAAAGAATAATACAATACACAATTTAAAATGAAGTTGGCAAAGATGAGAAAATAAATAGAAGATAAAAATAAAATTATTCTGGAAATTGTTATTTTATAAAGAAACCAAAAAATGAGGAGACTCCATTAAAATATACTCCTATATATTAAGGATGAGGAATTATGTAAAATAAAAATTCTTGACATATCTCTTAAAAACACCTTTGGAGAAAATAATGTCAAAAAACCTCCCTCAAACTTCAAAGAGAGGAATATTTTGAGCAACTACAACAAAACAGGCCTTAGGAAGTATTTAAGGGGAGAATAGTGTGATGGAAAGTATAGACAGAGGGTAAACATAAAGAATATTTCTTAGGGTGCCTGGGTGGCTTTAGTGGTTGAGCGTCCAATTTCAGGTCATGATCTCACGTTCGTGGGTTGGATCCCTGCGTCCGGCTCTGTGCTGACAGCTCAGAGCCTGGAGCCTGCTTCGCATTCTGTGTCTCCCTCTCTCTCTGCCCCTCCCCTGCTCATACTCTGTCTCTCAAAAATAAATAAATGTTGAAAAAATTAAAAACAATATTTCTTTCCTACGGAACCACATTTTCATTTGATAAAGCTCTATGAGTAATGTTTTACTGGCTTGAACCTCAAAAGAGGCTACGATTATACAGGGCAATGACAAAAATAAAATTAAACACATGAAAAGAGTATAATGATGCAATAAACTTTATCAAGCCTCTCTGAGAATGAACAAATTCAAGTCTTTTCTTAAAACCTTGATAAATCCTCCTCTTTGGGATTCCTCAGAAGTAGGAAGAATCAGATACCAGAAAAGGAACTTTTAGTGTGTGTGTGTGTGTGTGTGTGTGTGTGTGTGTGTTCTACGTGGTAGATGAATGGGGGAAGTGAAATGAAGAGTGAGGGCTAAAACATGTACAGAATTACATGCCTCCAGTTTATACCCCTTACAGTAAACAAAGAAATTTCCTGTGTTTTCATAAGTCTGATGAGATGACATATTCTCTATGCTTTGCCTCTACTACCCTATCACTCAATGCAATCATGTTTTCTTTTACTCGTTTCTCTACAAAATGGAGTCAAAGCAAACACTGATATGATAATTAGGCATCAAATCTAATTTCTATTTGCTAATATTTTTCAACACTTCTCTTTAGCTGTATTCCCATCTATAAATGGGATTTTTGTAACAGGAAATCAGGTGAAAAGTAGGCTCAAAGAGTTCCGTTTTTTGCCTGAATGTCTCACTGAGTGCACCTAAACTTTAAGAGCTATGTTTCTCAGGAACATGCAAATATGCTTGCATGTTCCTATTCTCACTTGGGAATAAATTAAATTGGGTAAAACAGTAAAATTGTTGCTAAGGGAAGCTGATCATTTGACACATTTTTTAAAAAAGTTTATTAAAACTGGGAATGATAATAAACATTAGCTTTAAAGATCTTGAGGAATGACGTAAGAAATTTTTAGTCTCCTGCTGAGTAAAGTTAAAACACACACACACACACACACACACACACACACACACACACCTAGGACATAATCTAATATAGTTCAAAAGTTTAAAAATCTATACTGTTGCTCACAAGGAACCAAGAAATGTTGCTACATTCTGATTGAGAAGAAATATAGAAATATTAGGAGACCTGAAGGGTTTTCTATTCAAGCTGTTTGCCAATCAAATAGGCAAAAATTAGGGCTGATACTTGTTTTTAGAGGTTAGGTAAAAATACAACATTCAAATAATGCAAGAGTTGTAAGACTTAAGAACCAGACTTCAAATGAAACATAGTTTAAGAATTAAAAATACAAAAGATTCTAAAGACTAACTACATCCTATTTGAAAGGAAAATGTTTACAGATACTTGAAAAGGGCTTGAAAAATGAATAGGTTTGCCATGAGATCAAGCAAGGGAGGACATTTCTGGCCAATGGATCAGCACTTATGACACTTCTCTGAGGGGAGCCTGCCCTATATCATCTCCTGCTGCTGGTTAACTGTATGATGTTGATCTTGGGCAAGATATGAATGTTAGCCTTGGTTTACTCAGCTATAAAATAAAAATAATCATAGAATCTCCCTTATATCTACTAACCAGTTATAATATATTTAGGTACCTGGAATATACAGTAAGCGCTCAATAAACATCAGCCATGATTATTAAATGTACATAATTTTGTCTGTTACATTGATCCTCCAATGCCACATTATTTATTTAACTTATTTTTTAATGCAATTTTAAGGTTAATTTCATGAATGATAATGAAAACTCTGAACGTCCTCCATATTATTCTACATCCTTGGTTTATATGTTTTTAAATTCTTTAATATGTTTTGCCTCTTCTGATTCTTTCATCCTTCATGGAGTTTCGAATCATTAAGTTCCAAAAAAAAATTCAACTAGTATTTTGATTGATATTAAATGAATTTGATGAGATTTGCACTATACCATTCTCTAATCAGGGACATGGTGATTTTCTATTTATCCAAATCAGTTAATACACATACATATTTAAATTGATATTTTTGATATATTTGTATTCATTCTAAGTAATATTTTTAGTTTTTGTTTTCTTTTGGGAATGGGAAGTAGAATTAAGTCATACTTCTGAATTTAAATTTAAACATAGACATGTGTGTTTAACATTCCAAGTATTAAAACTCCAAGTATTAAAGAGTGTAAAAAAAGTAATTTTTATTCATTACTCTATTACTTCTTTTTCTATATTCCTTCATCCTTCTCGATATTTCCATAAAATCATTCACTGTTCATGCTTTTGTATTACCTTTCAAAATATATTTTCTCAAGTATTCCATTTAATTGTTTTGTTAATATAGTTAGCAGTTGAATCTTCTTGAACGTAAGAAAAATTTATTTCATTAAAGATATTTTATATATTAGACAAGACCTCATTTTACCTTAATTCAAACTATCACTATATTAACTACATGTTACTTATAGTATTACTGAAAATGGGTGTATTTCTTAGGAAGCAGAGTATTATAAAAGAATGCCACAGCTGTACCAGTAGCTCTATTAAATGCATGCAATTGTTTTCCACCAACTATACTCTTTCAATGTTAAAACGGATTGAATTTATTTGACCTATAGCAGGGACTCTGATACAAAAATTCTTTTAGTGTTCAAATATTTTGATGGGGCTGCAAATTGTCTCAATACAATAACATTCTAAACATATATTATAAAATATAATTATGGTAAGACTGAAATGCAAGAATAATATTTATAAATTGTTTATTAGCCACGGAAGCGTATAGTTATCTCTTATGTTGCACTGTTGTAAGCCCTAATATATAATTAAGTAGTAGTAGTATTCCTTAACCAGAGTGATAGGAAGTATATATTCTACTTATGTTTTTTTTTCTTATACATATAACAATCCTATAATTTCTGTTTTGTGTATTATTTTCAGTTTTACTCTGGGAATGCATCTATTCTTATACTTAAATACTTTTCCTTCTTTATGAATGTTTATAGGAACAATACTGGTGACTGCAAGTCCATTAAATGATTGAAAATCATACTGCATTTGTATGATGGTCATAAATTTCAAGAATATATAAATGCTTTAAAGATATTATCATTTTCCTATTTCCCTTTGTGCTTTAAACTTGTCTATTTCCTTTGCACTAATTCTATTGAGTCTCAAAAATATTTTTAAAACTTGTGCAGAAAATTCAAATTTTGATGCAAAAATTATCTGGTCTCTCTTTAAATCCATACTAATAAAATGTTCTGTGGATTTTTTTTTTGAGGCAAATTCTCCCCATTTTTTTTCTAGTGCCTTTAAATGGCACTTTCTGTCAAAGCATCCTACTGGGTAAAGTGCTCTAACTTGAAGAGGCTTCTTTAAAGCATTTGGAAGACGTTCAGTTATTATAAGCAATCTACAAAATTCAACAGGAGTGTGTAAGAGAATATAAAATACTTAGCTTGCTGTTAAGTAGAATGTGTATAAAGAGAACACCTGTAGTTGACTGTGTTTTTCCTCTCTCCTTTTTCCTGCCTGATATTAGTTATTTCTTCCTTTTATAATTTTCAACTGGCACACACATGACACTTAGAAAACAAGACTGAAAACAAATTACAGGTAACAGTGTGGCAAAATAATAGAAATTGTCCTCATTTTGTATTTTGCTTATGTCTGTTGTGTTTAATCAGGTTTATTTCATAGTGACTTCTTAAGTCAACTAGAGGATGCTGTTTAGTGAAACCTGTGGCTGAGAATACAAACAGTAAGAATGCAAATAAACTGTCTTTTCTAATTATTCTGACATGCCCAACTAACAACGTTATGAGAAAATTGATCTAACACAATAAACATAAGGGAAAGGAAGAAAGGCAAGAAGAAGGAGGAAAGGAGAGAAAAGAAAAGAAGGAAGAAGAAAAATGGAATATAAATAAATTTCCCAGATATGTTCATAAAATGCTTCCTGGAAATTTTACTACCAGTCACAAATATCTTGGAAGCAAGAAAAAATTGGGTGTCGGGATTCTTGCCATGTGGTTTCACTATGAAAATGAACAAGAGCTCAATGATTACTCTTCACCTGCTCTTTCTTATCTGTCCTATCTAAAGAAAAATGAGAATATAATCTAACATTGTGTGTATTGGTAGTATTGGAAAAATTTAAGTGATTAAGTTAAATTAGAAGGATGTATAGACAAAAATGTAAACATAATAAAAAATCCTTGTATTTATCAATTGTTCACCCCACAATATCATGGCAATTAATGTTTGAAATTTTGATTGGTAATACAATGATATCATTACTGCTATCAGAACATCAATCATTATATTCATTACATCCTAATAATTGTCAGATACTTCATTGAAAATTTGAGGTTTATCAGTTTTATTAATACAAATACTAAAAATAAATATATATTTTCTTTTTAATGCAATAATCAATATCTCTTTTCATTTCCTGAATGTTGCAGTGGATAATATCTTTAATGTTTGGATAACCTATATAATAGGTGTGTCAAACTTCCTAAAACTTTAATAGATTCTACATGATTTAAAAATTTTTATAGAAAAAAGTTGGTTTTCTGTTATTTAAATATCACTGCATGTCGTAGTCACAATATTAAACATACAATATTCAAAGCTGTATGTGAAAACCTGATTCAGGTGGGATAGAAAGCTGAGGACCTTTGTACCTTCTTGCCTTGGTTTAGGTTTTGCTAAACTTTTTGTACTCTTATGCAAGTAACTCCACTAATCAATAGAGAATAGAAGCCCCAGCAGAATTGCTATTTCGTGTTCTCACTCTTAGTTGTTTTCTTGCATTTTAATTCACCTCTACTCTAATATTGGGGATATACAAAGCTGTTTTGATATCAACAGTTTTTTTTCTCAAAAGTCTGTGATATTAATGAAAATATGAAGATAAAAGTGAATGATAGAAAAAAAGTGAATGATAGATACCATCTACAGAAACTCAGGCAGTATATTTCAATACATTAAAAATCATAATCCATATAATAAATATATCAAATGCTTCATATAAAAATCATGCAGTAACTGACTTCTTTCATACGCCTCTCAAGTGTTTAGTTTGACGGTCAACATATGATTATACTTCTACATTTTACAGGAACAAAATTGTTTTCCAAACTTGAGAGGTTCAAAAATTATTCCTTCTTGTTTTACTAGAAAAAATATAACTGAAAACTTTCCTAATCTGGGGACGGAAGCAGACATCTAAATCCAAGAGGCACAGAGATCTCCCATCCGATTCAACAAAAGCAGGCCAACACCAAGACGTTGTAGTACAGTTTGAAAAATATAGAGATAAGGAAATAATTCTGAAAGCAGCAAGGGAAAATAAACCCCTAACCTACAAAGGAAGACAAATCAGGTTATCAGGTTAGCAGTAGATTTCTCCACAGAAACTTGGCGGGTCAGAAGGGAGTGGTATGATATATTCAACATGCTAACTGGGCAAAATATGCAGCCAGGAATACATTATCCAGCAAGGCTGCCATTTGGAATAGAAAGAGATAAAGAGCTCCCCAGACAAACAAAAACTAAAACAATTCATGATCACCGAGAGAAATATTAAAGGGGATCATTTAAGTGGGAAAGAAAGACCAAATGCAACAAAGACTAGAAAGGAACAGAGAAACTCTCTAGAAACAGTGACTTTACAGGTAATAAAATGGCACTAAATCCTTATCTATCAATATTCAATCTTCTGGTAAATGGATTAAATGCTCCAATCAAAAGATATAGGGTATGGAATGGATGAAAAGTAAGACCTATATATATGCTTCCAAGAGACTCATTTTAGACTTAAAGACACTTCCAAATTGAAAGTGAGGGAATGTGGAAGCATCTATCATGATAATAGACATCAAAAGAAATCTGGAGTAGCCATAATTATATCAGCTACATATATATACCATAGTTATATATATTTATGTCAAACTAGTTTTTAAAACAAAGACTGTAACAACAGATGAAGAAGGGCACTGTATCATAATAAAGGGGTCTTTCAACAAGAAGATCTAACAACTGTATATATTTATGTGCCCAACTTGGGAATACCCAAATATATAAATCAATTAATAACAAACATAAAGAAACTCACTGATAATAATACAATAATAATGGAGGACTTTAACACCCTACTTATATCAATGGATATATCATCTAAGCAGAAAATCAACAAGGAAACATTGGCTTTGAATGACTCACTGGGCAAGAAAGAGTTAACAGACATATTCAGAACATTTCATCCTAAAGCAGCAGAATACACATTTTTTTTCGAGTACACATGGAACATTCTTCAGGACATATCACATCAGGCCTCATCAAGTACAAAAATATTGAGAACATACCATGCATACTTTCAGATCACGATGCTATGAAACTTGAAGTCAACAACATCTAAACATTTGGAAAGACCACAAATACAGGGCAGTTAAAGAACATCCTCCTAAAGAATGAATGGGCTAACCAGGAAATTCCAGAAGACATTAAAACACACACACACACACACACACACACACACACACACACACACACACATATGGAAGCAAATGAAAATGAAAACATGATAGTCCAAAACCTTTGGGATTCAGTAAAGGAAGTCATAAGAGGGAAGTATATACCAATACAGGTCTATATCAAGAAGCAAGAAAAGTCTCAAATACACAACCTAACCTTACACCTAAAGGAGATAGAAAAGGAACAGCAATAATGTCTGAAGCGAGTAGAAGGAAATAATAAATATTAGAGCAGAAATAAACCATACAGACACAAACAATCCAACAAAAACAGTAGAACAGATCAATGACTCTAAGAGCTGGTTCTTAGAAATAATTAATAAAATTGATAAACATCTAGGCAGACTTATCAAAAAGAAAAGAGAAAGAGCCCCCAAAAATAAAATCTGGAGTGAAAGAGGAGAGGTCACAACTGACACCAGAGAAATACAAACAATTATAAGAGAATATTATGAAAATTTTATGCCAGCAAACTGGGATTTCTGGAAGCAGCATATGAATTCCTAGAAATATACAAACTTACCAAAATTGAAACAGGAAGAAATAGAAAATTTGAAAAGAACCATAACCAGCAAAGAAAATGAATCAATAATCAAAAATCTCCCAACAAAAAAAAGTCCAGAGCCAGATGACTTCCCAGGGAAAATCCACCAGACATTTAACCAAGAGTTAATACCTATTCTTCTCAAAGTGTTCCAAATTAAAAATGGAAGGAAAACATCCAAACTCATTCTATGAAGCCAGCATTACCTTGATTTCAAAACTAGACAAAGACTTCACTAAAAAGGAAAATCACAGGCCAATATTCCTGATAAACATGGATGCAAAAATTCTCAACAAGATAGTAGCAAATTGAATCCAAGAGTACATTAAAGAATTATTCACCCTCATCAAGTTCGATTTATTCCTGGGCTACATAGGTGGTTCAATATTTGTAAATCAGTCAACATAGTACACCAGATTAATAAAAGAAAGGAAAAGAACCATATGACGCATAAGAAAACCCAAACACTTGACAAAATACAGTATCCATTATTGATAAAACCCTCAACAAAATATGTAGAAATGGAACATATCTCAACATGATAAAGGCCATATATGAAAAACACAGAGCTAATATCATCATCAATGGAGAAAACTGAGAGCTTTTCCTGTATGGTCAGGAACAAGTCCACTCTCATCATTGTTATTTAACGTAGTACTGGAAGTCCTAGCCTCAGCAATCAGACAACAAAAGGAAATAAAAGACATCCAAATCAGCAAGTAAGAAGTCACTATTTTCAGACACTGTGATACTCTATGTAGAAATCCCAAAAGACACCACTAAAAAATTACTAGAACTGATACACAAATTCAGCAAAGTTGCAGGATATAAAATCAACATACAGAAATTTGTTGCATTTCTATATTCCAAAAATGAAACAGCAGAAAGAGAAATCAAAGAATCGATCCCATTTACAATTGGGTCAAAACCCATAAGATACCTACGAATCAACCTAACCAAAGAGGTAAAATATCTATACTCTGAACACTGTAGAACACTTATGAAAGAAATTGAAAAGGACACAAAGAAATGGGAAAACATTCTATGCTCATGGGTTGGAAGAAAAGATAATTTTTTAAATGTCTGTATCCACCAAAGCAATCTACACAGTTAACGCAGTCCCACCAAAATACCACCACCATTTTTCACACAGCTAGAACAAACAATTCTAAAATTTGTATGGAACCAAAAGACGACAAATAGCCAAAGCAATCTTGAAAAAGCAAAGCCTAGCTGGAGGCATCTCAAATCTGGACTTAAAGCTATATTACAAAGTTATATCATCAGGACAGTATGGTAGTGGCACAAAAATATACATGTAGATCAAAGAAACAGAATAGAAAACCCAGAAATGGACCCACAACTATATGGTCAACTAATTTTCTACAAAGGAGGAAAGAATATCCAATGGAAAAACGACAGCCTTTTCGACAAATGGTGTTGGGAGACCTGGACAGCAGCATGCAGAAGAATGAAAGTGGACGACTTTCTTACTTTATATATGAAAATAAATTTAAAATGTATGAAAAACCTACATGTGAGACAGGAAACCATCAAAATCCTAGGCAGCAACTTCTTTTACATCAACCACGGCAACTTCTTACTAGACACATTGCAGGAGACAAGGGAAACAAAAGCAAAAATGAACTATTGGGACCTCATCAAGATAAAAATCATCTGCACAGCAAGGAAAACAATCAATGAAACTAAAAGAGAACCTATGGAATGGAGAAGATATTTCCAAATGACACATCTGATAAAGGGTTAGTATCCAAAATCTATAAAGAACTTATCAAACTCAACAGCCCAAAAATAAATAATCCAATTAAAAAATAGGCAAAAGGCACAAACAGACATTTTTCCAAAAAAAAAAAAAAAAGACATACAAATGGCTAACAAACGTATGAAAAGATGCTCAACATCACTCATCATCAGGGAAATACAAATCTAAATCATGATGAGATACCACCTCACGCCCGTCAGAATGGCTGAAATTAACTAACAACAGAGGAAACAATGGGTATTGACAAGGATGTGGAGAAAGAGGAACCCTCTTGCGCTGTTGGTGGGAATGCAAACTGGTGCAGCCACTCTGGAGAACAGTATGGGGGTTCCTCAAAAAGTTGAAAATAGAACTACCCTATAATCCAGTAATTGCATTATTAGGTATCTACCCAAAGGGTACAAAAATACTGATTCAAGGGGGCATGTGCATGCATCCTGATGTTTATAGCAGCATTAACAACAATAGCCAAATTATGGAAAGAGCCCAAATGCCCATAAACTGATGAATGGTTAAAGATGTGGTAAAATGAAAAATATATATAATATATATATTATATGTATATATATAAAACATACATGCCATGGAGTATTTTTCATCCATCAAAAAGAATGAAATCATGCCATTTGCAATGACATGGATAGAACTAGAGTGTATTATGTTAAGTGAAATAACTCAGAAAAAGACAAATACCATATGATTTCATTCATATGTCGAATTTAAGAAACAAAACATGAACATATGGGAAAGGGATAAAAAGAGGGAAACAAACCATAAGAGACTCTTAACTATAGAGAACAAACTGAGAATTGATGGAGGGAGGTAAGTGGAGGGATGAGCTAAATGGGTGATGGGCTTTAAAGAGGGCACTTGTGATGAGCAGTATGTGTTATATGTAAATGATGAATCACTAAATTCTACACCAGATCTTCTCTTAGAGATCAGTCTTGTGGTCCACAGAGACAGAGGGTAACAGGAGGGGAAATTGGAGAAGGTGGTGAAAAGGTACAAACTTCCATTTGTAAGACAAATAAGTCCGGGGCTCCAGGGTGGCTCAGTCAGTTGGGTGTCCACCTTCAGCTCAGGTCATGATCTCACGGTTTGTGGCTTCAAGCCCCATGTTGGGCTCTGTGCTGACAGCTCAGAGACTGAAGCCTGCTTTGGATTCTGTGTGTCCCTCTCTCTGCACTTCCCCCACTCATGCTCTATCTTACTCTTAAAAATAAATAAACATTAAAAATTATGAGAAATAAGTCCTACGGATGTAATGTACAATATGATGACTAAAGCTATCACCACTGTATGATATATAAGGAGGATATGTAAAGAGTAAATCCTAACACTCTTTTCACAAGGAGAAAATTATTCTCTTTCTCTCTCTCTTTCCTTTTTAATCCCATCTATATGGATGTTAGCTGAACTTATTGTGGTAACCATTTCACAATATACGTGAATTGAGCCATCAAGGTGTATGCAGTGATGTGTATCAATTATTTCTCAATAAAACTAGAAAAAATTTTTTAGTGTTTTCTCATTTTGCTTTAATTTGGGGGAAAAAGTAACAATGGATATCTTTTAAGATCTGAGAAGTAATCTAATCTGGAAATTATTGGTGATCAGTGCAAAATCACGTGCAATCTAGATGTAAAAGTAAAAGTCCAGGACTGTTAAATGAAGAACAAATAAAAATGTTCAGTTATAGATAAAAAAAAAATGTGGAGAACAATTTTTAGAAGTTTGGAGGAAAAGAGAAGCGGAAGAGTTTGGTAGCTAAAAGCAGATGAGAGTTTGAAGGGCATCATTTTTATCTATTCTGGAACTTGTTACCTGTATGACCTTCTTTTTACTACCTAATCTTTCTCTGATTAGAGGCCTTTGAGGAAAAATAAACACTTCTACAGTTCCTCTCTGTGTTCTATTATGTGCTATCCTACAAAATACTTGTTTCATCCTCCTGCAAAGTGTATTACTGGTAGGAGATATCAAAATGCTATTCAAGGTCTCCCTTAGTATTGCATTGTTGTCTTATTGTTGTTGTAAAAAAAAAAAAATCAGACTTAGTAGCTTAAAACGACATGAAGTCATTATCTACAGTTCTGAAGATCAGAAGTTCAACGCCAGTCTCATAGTGCTAAAATCAAGGTGTTAGCAAGGGTTGTGCTCCCATCATAAGCTCAGGGTCAGATCCATTTCTTGGCCTTTTACAGCTTCTAGAGTTTGTCCATATTTCTTGGCTCAAGACCCCCTTTCAGCCAGCAATCACCACTCTGACCTCTGCTTCTGTCCTCACATTTCCTTTTCTGAATTTCCTGTTTCCCTATATCCCATATAAAGATCTTTAGGGACACCTGGGTGGCTCTGTCGGTTAAGTGTCTGAATTCGGCTCAGGTCATGATCTTGTGGTTCCTGAGTTCGAGCCCCACATCAGGATCTGCACTGACAGTTCAGAGCCTGGAGCCTGCTTCAGATTCTGTGTCTCCCTCTCTCTGCCCCTACCCCGCTCACATTCTGTCTATCTTAAAAACAAACATTTAAAAAAATTTTAAAAAAAGATCTTTAATGATTACATTGGGCCAGAGGGATAGTCCCGAATATTCTCCCTATCTCAGGATCCTTAACTTAGTCACTTTTGTAAATTATCTTTTGCAGAGATTAGGTCATAAACATCTTGGTGAAAGAAAGCTAATCTGTCCACCACCAAATCTATTATGCTTCACTTCAGTCACTCAGTTAATGTGTGGCCTCAATGGTTTTTAGTTGCTCTACTCAACAGATCCCACATGATTTTACTTATTCTCTCCCCAGGTTAAAAATTTGTGTTTCATAAACTTTAGACTTTCTACAAAATCTTGTTTTTAAGCAGAAGAGAAGTTGGGCATAGTTACATCTCAATTCAGCTATTCTTCAGGAATAAAAGAAAAAGATGATGTTACTGATTATTAACAAAGATTTTTTTTTTTTTAATTTCAGGAAGCTCGCAATGTTTACTCACTGAGCCTACTTTCTAATGATCCTTCAATTCTCTATCTTCTCTCTCTTTCTTAAAAATTGATGGTTAACAAAACTTGTAGATACAGAAACAATACATTTAATTAGGGTCAATGTTGTTATAAATCTTCATGATCATATAATTCATGTAAACTCTCAATTGTGAATAAAATAAATACATTCTTAAGGTATTGAAATTAACACAAATAAAGAAAATCAAAGATTCAAAATATTATGTCCTTCCTAGTTGTCTACGAATGGGAGTTACCTCCTATCAGACTCTGTCTCTTGCATTCCCTTGACCTTCCAGTGTTTCTCTCTCCTATTAACTCCTCTTCCATCATCTCTGCAACAAACCTGGGAAGAATCACAAACAATTCTGAATCTAGTGGAATCCATCTCCTCATTTTTGCAAGTTGTATTTATGTAATTCCAATGTTTTTTTTATAGTAGTTCTATGAAACTAGAAGACTCATCTCAGTGTTCCAACACTTTTGAAGGTCAGTTTAAGTCCTACCTCCTTGATGAAACCTTCCACAAACCTTCTAAACTACATCAATCTTCTCTTTCTTAGTTTTCTATCAAAAACACAAGTTACTTTTAACCACTTAATTGCATATCCCTCTCCCCATATTGTATTATTTTAGGTATGACTCTTCCTTGGAGGTCTGTGAGGCCAAAGAAATTAACTAGTGCTTTTTCTCAATAATAGTGTTACTCAAAGAGTTAAGTATATCTCATTATAGAAACCAATGACATAGGATTCACTACTTTGTGAATATTTTTCTATGGACTTAAGTAAAACAATAACAAAAATAACTTTTATAGAAATAACTGAATAACCTCTAGTTGCATATATAACTTATTATTATATATGCATTCTCATATTCTGAGCATAAAATATTTTGAAGCAGTCATAATCCTATCAGTATTTTTAAAAAGAATAAGTTGCTTCAGATTCTACTAAAATTGCCATTTCAAATATTGGTATGAATGTTTTGCTAAATATTATTCTATTTACATGTAAAACCAACACTTCCCAGATGAATGTATTGAGAAACATCTATTCATTAACATTCAAAAATGTTGACTATCTTTTCTAAAGAAATTTAAAGTAAAAGCAATTATTTCATATGGGGGGTTGGGAGACCCCTGAAATTTTAAGTGAAATTCTCCTACATATTTCTTTTATTGCCTTGTTCAGATAGTGAAATTAGATACATGTAGATTCAATGTTAATATGTTAAATTATTATTCATTGAAGAAATTCCAAGTTTTATAGATTTTATTTTTAGCAAAGTCTTTACTTACTGCATTAACATTTATTACAGATAGTCATCTGTGAAACAACCCTCAGCTTAGAAAATTCAGATTTATACCTCATTGTTCATTCCTCAATATCTCTTCATACTTTTCAAAAGATGATCACAATGCAAAGTAAACAAAAACAGAAAAATGCCAGCCTAATCATTACAAAAACAATTGTGTTAAATATCCAAAGAAGGCTTAATCAGCAGTGAGGGCACAGACTCAGGACCAGAAACATTTCTCTAACCTCTGTTCTGTTGGAACAATCTTTAAGATAGAAAACATATTTTTCTTAGTACTTTTCTTCATATTCTGAAAATTTTGTGACCCGAATTTTTCCAGGTACAAATCCAATATGATATATTAGACTTTATGATGCTTACATTTTTATGAATGTTGCTAATTTTCTGTTATTTGGGAATATTCACCTGTATCAACATAAATCAAAATATCTTTACAAGTATGGTATATTACATAAAAATTTTAATAATAATATTACTTATGCTGTTCAGATTTAACAGCAAATGTTTTCTGGGTTTATTCCAGAAGTCCACATTATTTTAAATTGGTACTCATAGAGTTTCTCACTGCCTACAGAGCTATTGCCCCGGCACAGGGCACCATGACATTTCACTTAGATTGTTGCAGTGGCTCCTAAAACTGCTACCTGCCTCCATTCTCACCTCTCTGCAGTCTACTATCAAAAAAGCAACCAGAGTGATTCATATAAAATATAAAAGTTGCCTCATGTCACCTCACTATTCATAAGCTCCAATGGTCTTCCATTTTTTCAGGATAGAAATCAAAATACCTTAAAATACCATAAAGGTACTATGTGATGTCTTCCCCAGATAACCATTCTCTCAACATGCATTATACTGGCTTCACATTCTACTTTACCACTCTCTCCCTTTATCTTTCTACTCTGAGCTGCATTAATCTGTTTTGCTATTTCTTAACCATAATATGCTTCTTTAGCCTAGTGGTCATTATACATGCAGTTTCCTCTGCCCAATGCTCTCTTCACTAAGATAACTCTTCTTACACTCTTCCTCAATGTCTCTATTTGTCACCTGTTAATGTGGCCTACACTGACTACCGTATAAAATGCTCCCCCGAACCATGACTTGACATTATCGCGTTAGTTTTTGCTTTAAGTTTCTTCATGACTCCAACTGCCATCTCACTTGATATGCCTCCACTTGTTTATTTTATTGCTAGTCTACCACCAAGATATTATGTAATGGGTATATAATAAATATTTGTGGAATGATTTAATAAATAAATGCAAGAAAAGAGGGAGCTTTTCTTCTAAACCAAATACTATACTAAATCCAGCCAGGCCCCTATTTTTGTAAATAAGGTTTTATTGGAATACAGTCACAAAAATTGTTTCATATATTGTTTAGGGCAAATTCTGGACAACATCAGTAGAGTAGAGTACATGTGACAGAGAATGTAAAGTTAGCAAAAACAATAATATTAACTGTCTGGGTATTTACAGAAAATGTTTGGTAACCACAATTCATACAAATGGTTTTCATTCTCACTTTTTTTTTCTTCAAATGAGCAGGAGTAGCTATTATTATAGCATTCAGTGTTTCCAGCAAGTGATTAAAATTAGATTTTGGTAACTTGTGGGAACGAAGATTTATACTGGGTCAGGGGATGTAGCTTTATTGTCACACATTTCACATGAAAATTGGCGACTATGTAAAAGCTTTCCCTGGAAAGGTTCCTTAAGAATCTTAGAAGATTGAAACAAAACACCACAGGCTAGTCAAAGGAATTTAATCAAAGCAATTAAAGAGATCATTGCAAAGTAAAAGGAAAGCAATTTGGATGTAGGAGATGACATTTCACTGAGATATGCTGTTTTATCTTTCATCTTTCAGAACTTAGGTGGAGAAAAACATGTGATGTTTAGTTCTATTAAGCAATTAAATATTTAATGAGAAAGAACACTAATTGGTGGGAAATACTTTCATTGATTGTTTCTTAACCAGTTAGTAATTGCATATAAAAGTCATATATTAGGGACTTAATGAGCAATACAAATTACTCTGCCAAAAAATGGCATATCATTATCACAGAATTTATGTTGTAGCCATCTTGATCTTCCCCTATGGTTTCAAAGCCTTACTAGAAGAAGAAAAGCTAAATTTAAGTTGATGATTTGTATTAGTTTTTTCTAAGTCTGTTCAAGTGTTTAACTGTTCAAATCATGTATTCTCTAAGACTTCATTCTCAGATGTAGAATATGATAATTTGCTTATTCCCTTAGTTCCCTGAAAAGAAAGTAACATGATAAATGAAGTACAGTGAGATTTCACATGAAAATTGAATAGTCAATAATTTTACATTTACTCTTAAGAAAGCAGTGTCAGTATTAAACAAGTTTATTTAACAAATGGAAAATATAATAAAACCACTTTCTTTCAGACTCCATTGTTTTAAATTTTGTGATAATTTAGTCAAATGAATTGTCGTTACTTGATTAGTGAATTATATGGTGAACATACTTGCATTCACTGACTAGGTTAAGAAATATAACCTTTTGAGTGATTCCAGAAGACTTTCCTTGTTTCCCAATCCAATCACAGCTCCATTCCTTCTTCTAATAGTTAATTATTATCCTGATATTTATAGCATTTCGTTCCTTGAATTTATTTTTTCCCATTTTTTGGCTTGCTGTGACTCTAACTCTACAGGTTAGATCTCTCTTTCTTTTCTTTTCTTTACAATTTATCTGTTTTAGAAACTTGTGATGTTTGATCTGGAAGGTTTCCCTGAATCTGAACTGGGTTGATTGCATCCTCGTAAAGCAGTTTAAAATGTTTTGGACAGATTTGATAGTCCTTTTCTTTATAAAAATTTTGTAGTGTTTCTATTTTTTGAGAGAGAGAGAGAGAGAGAGCAGGGGAGGGGGAAAAAGAGTGGGAGACACAGAATCCGAATCAGGTTCCAGGCTCTGAGCTGTCAGCACAGAGCCCAACACAGGGCTCAAACTCAATGAACTGCGAGATCATGACCTGAGCCGAAGTTGGATGCATAACTGACTAATCCACTCAGGCGTCCTTCTTAAAAAATTTTTTAATGTTTATTTTTTTGAGAGAGAGAAAGAGACAGAGTCTGAGTGAGGGAGGGGCAGAGAGAGAGAGGGAGACACAGAATCCAAAGCAGGCTCCAGGCTCTGAGCTGTCAGCACAGAGCCCGACATAGGATTTGAACTCATGAACTGCAAGATCATGACCCTAGCAGAAGTCAGACACTTAACCAACTGAGCCACCCAGGTGCCCCCAGATTTGATAGAGTTTATCCATGACAATAGAAGCACAGCATATCTGCTCTGGTTTCTGCTCTTTTTCTTTCAGCCATTTATATCCAAATTCTCATTCCATATTCTATTGGAGGTTAAAAAATGGTAGTGATTTAATTCTATCATTTTATTTTAACTTTTCAGGTAAAATAATTTGTAAAGGAATGCTACTTTTCATCCACTGTTTGGTTATCTCATGGCATAGTGCATCCAGGAAAGGTGGGACAGTCATCTGGATTTTTTCTATTATTTACTCAGCTTTCAATAAATGAATTGGTTCACTGTTTTACTCAGGAGTTGAGCAATTATTATTTTTCATGTTAATATAAACTCGTGGATTCATGATGGGTTTTAATCCATCACACCTCTTATCTGCACTGGATATCAAAGTGTCCCATATTTGACAAATGGTTACCTCTGAATGTTGGCTCTTAAAACCTTAGGGGATAATCCTCAATAGTTTTCTTGTTATTGGTATGTCAGGATGGTCCATGCACATCTTTTACATTTTCTTCCCTAGACAAGAAATCATCTATTTCTCCAAGGAACCTATGTTTCTTTTAATTGGACACTATTACAATTTGAGTGGATCATTTTTTCTTGACCTTTTCAGAGGATTTGGGGTCAATAAGTATAAATGACTACATACAGATAAAATGCCTTGTGAGGTTATGTCAATATTTCCATTTCTATTCCAATCCAAACTTATGAAATTTTTATATGACTTCATCTATATTACCTTGGTGTCACAATTCAAACACATTGATAATTCTGGTTCACAAGGAAATGACAGAGTGAGAATATCACATAATTTATTTACTTTATTTCACCTTGAAATACAGCTGTTTCAGAATAACAATACTAATACAATTATCTCCAATTATGATTACCAACAAGAGTTTTGGTGGTGGTAATAGTGGTGGTGGTGGTTGTTTTTGCATTTTCTCTTTTCCCTAATTTTTATCATTTCTGTCTTGGGGTTGTATATTGTCTTGTTTCAGATCAGTCTGACTAAAAACTCATCAACTCTATTGATCTTCTCAAGCACAGCGTTTGGATTTGTTTGTTTGTTTGTTTGTTAATAGGATTAAGCAGTCTTGGTATGTCCACTAGATCCGTGTGGCTTTCTTTCATGCTCTTCTGTCAGCCTTGCTGACTTTCCCTTTCTGCTTTGCTTGGCTTTCTTAATTTTATCTTTGAGGTGTCAAATCAAACATAATTTAAACTGACAAACAACATATGTGAGAAATCAGGTCAGAAGAGAAGATTAATGTAGGTTAACAAGGTAAGTATTTTATGAGTATACAGGCTTTGTTACCTATCCCTATCAATTTTGAATCTATATCTGTTATCTATATCAGAGGTGTTCCCTAAAGATCCAAATCTTGCCTGCTGCTTGTTTTTGTAAATAAAGTTTTATTGAAATAGTCATTTTTTTTGTTCACACTTTGTCTATGGTTGCTTAACCATTACAGCTTGACAGTGGCACAGACAGAGAACTGTATGGCCCACAAGACTAAAATACTTATATCATGTATGGCCTTTTACAGAAAAAAGGTTATTTATCTCTGATCTATATTATCTATATGCTTATCTATATTTAATCAACTATATAATCTGTTTAAATGCATGTATACATACATAGATATGTATGCATATGTGTATATGTATATGTGCCTGAATATATATATTCTTCCAAATACGTAACTACATATATTCTTCCAGAAAATGTTTTTGATGGTCCACAAGGTTAAAATAGGAATAAAATAGACCAACATAAAATAAGACTAGAACAATAAAAATAACAAAAAAAGTAGAGTGAGACTTTGAATCTGATAAATTATTCAATTTGGGCACTAGTTTGTTCTGTGATTTCTGGAAGATCTTACAACAAAGATCAAATAGTGGGCTACATTGCTCTTCTTATAAGAATATATGATAAATAAAAGTAAATTCAAGAGAACAAAGGAATATGTTTCTTTGGTACATTTAAAGAAAGCAGCCAAATAACCTTGGGAGTATAATCTCTATTAATGTGATGACTTGATTTTACATACAGAGTGCCTCATTAAAGTAAGCTACTGAGAACTTTATCAATAACATATATATATATATAATTAAATCTTATTTTATATGTTAGAAATGAGTTTATTGTAATATAAGGAGGTATAACTGAATTGTAAAAATTATTATTTCCACCTTTGCAGCAAAAAAAAGATAACTTTTATAGTACCCTACTTAAATGGAATAAATCAATACATATTTTGAGGATCTTTTTCATTTGTATTTTTATATACCTGAATGCTGAAGTCAATATGTATTTCACTAAACTCTAATATAAAGGATTTACAGAATAGTAATATTTTTTCCTCAATGAGTTCAAAATGTGCTTATTTAACCTATTCTTTTTGTCCTTATGTATATAGGGATAGGTGATATTGACTCCATTTAGCCCAGGGAAATGTTGAGACTTAGCGAAATTGTAGGAATAAAAATTATAGGAAAACTAAAGGGTCTTGGGGTACCTGGGTGGCTCAGTCAGTTAAATTTCTGACTCTTGATTTTGGCTTAGGTCATTATCTCACAGTTGGTGAGATCAAGCCCGGGGTTGTGTGTGTTACAAACGTGGACCCTGCTTGAGATTCTCTCTCTCCCTCTCCCTGCCCGTCCGCTGATCGATCTCTCTCTCTCTACCTCTTGAATAAATTTAAGAGAAAAAAAAAACAAAACTAAGAGCTCCTGGTTGATAGTGCCGTTCTCTTTTCTTTATAGGAAGGAAAAACAATGCAGTTATATGTTCTTATTTATTTCATTTATGTTTTATTTATTCAATATAATTTTGATTATCAAGTTGACACCTCATTGATTACAGTTGATATGTTATAGTATGTGTTAAAAATATTTGATTTTTATTTTATCACTACTTTACTGGATAATATATTTATTCAATAAGTAGGATAACAAATAGAAAAATACGTTTTACATAATTTCATATAGAGAAGATAGTACATTTTATTAACTTATTATTAGTTTTTAAATAAATATGTAATGTCAAAATAAAGTGGAGAGAATAATCTCTTGTTTTCTCCATAAAAACTATAGCTACTACTATTAAATAATGCTTAAAAAATACTTTTCTGGCTAAGTATGGTCATACACCAAAAAGTTTTCTGTAATGTACAAATTCTTATGGGGAAAAACTAGAAAAATAGTTTGCCTCACTGCTTGAGAATATCAGCAATTATTTCACTATTGTGTTTAAAACTCTATTGGGTCAACTTTATACGGCAACTGTGTTCACTATTCTAAACTATGATGCTAGAGGGACCTGAATGTCAGTTTTCAGAATTGAGAATGGGGACTCAGAGTGATGTATTGTATATTGAATAAAAAATATTTCTTCTCATAATTTCCATCAGCCTGTCATGATACCTACTGCCCTTTTCCTTTTTTGGAAGAATGGTTACTTTTCCATTTTACTCCCCCTTTTCTCAGGGGAGCTTTATATGGTCAATCCTCTTGCTTTTTCTCTCTGTCACATTCACATCTTCTTTAAACACAACAAGAACAAAAGAAAACAATTAATTTGAACACATCAGACAGTTATCATCTCAAGTTGACCAATACTTTGATTTCAAACAGATAACCATTATTTTCTCATTATTTTATTGGATAATGTATTTATGAAATAGTGGGATAAAAAATAGAAAAATGTAGTTTATATTACTTCATATAGCAGGTTTTATAAATTTATTACTGGTTTTGGCCATGGAGAAACACATGTAGGGGCCATAGTTTATTTTATTGGGAGCAAAAACAAATTATTAGACTCAAGTATGTTTCCATTTTTACCTTTTGTTTATTATTTGACCAATCTTTAGAAAACAACAGTAAAAGTCATGACAACAAATTACAAGAATCATTGACATCATTTAACTGAGCTCTGATTCTGTACCAGACTCTAAACTCCTTACGTGCATTTTCCCTAGGAAGTGTTTGTTATTAGCATGCTTATTTTACCGATAAAGAAACTAGGTACTTGAGAGGTTAATCCACCTATTCAAGGTCATACCTCTAGCTAAAGGATTAGCCACACTTCTGACCTAGGTAGCCAGGTTTTAGAGAAGTTATATTGCTTCTCCCCATAGGAAAGATGTTTTTTGAAAATTGAACATACACTATGGAGAGGCAGCAAATATATGAAACGCACTCAAAATCAGAGGTAGTAGAAGGTAAAATTTCATTTTTTAATTTGCCTTAATTAAAAATATATATATTTTTTGCAACAGTCACAAGCTGGACATCAAAATTATTTTTAAAGTCATGGTAATTAGGGAGGAAGCATGGACTAATTTTGTACTCTGACTAAGTTATCTAATTCTGTTCAACAGACATTTATAAGTAAGAAATACAATGGCTAATACTTATAGAATGTTTACCATGTGTCAAGCACTTTTAAGTGTCTCATCTGCATTAATTCACCAGATTCTTCTGTAAGAGTATTCAAATTTGTACTTGTTATATCATAATTTTTTCAAATCAGTCAAACACTAAAGACATGTAACTATTATATATTCAAAATATAGATTGATACTCTTTTCTTCACCCACTCTCCCCCATTAAACATGTTCTAAATGATTTAGAAGTGGCCATTCAGTAGACCTTATTCTTATAGTAACTAGCCTAGTTTCCCTATGACATATTTTGAACTTACTCTGTTGATTGAAGACATAAGACTATTCTGTTTCAGTATGTGAAAAGTGTAACAGTCTTGATTTTGCCATTGTTTTATCAAGTAGATGTAATCTTTCATAGGAGATTAAGAGCAACACTCTGATGTATATTTAAGCTATGAGAAAATCTTTTTGAAATATTCAAAAGGGAAAATTTTTTGTTATGAATGTTTGCATATTTAAACTTGGATTCAGCACGAGCAAAAGATAATTTATAGCTAGTGTGTTGCATATAATATTGTCTATACTTTTTCCTGCCAAAATTCAGTTCATTCATAATAGCAAGTTAGGCATTTTATGGGACATTAATCAGGCAATCAGCTGTTGTGGGATATTAAAAAGGGCCCTGCTAAAGGAAAAGAGTGAATGGAAGATTTCTTAGGAAAACTCAATTATAGATGCAACAGTTCATTTATTTCAGCGGGCTGGATATCTTCAACCCTATGAACAGTACCATGTGAGAATGGCAGAATTCAGAACAGGTAGACGTTGGGTGCCTGACACCATCAAGCCACTAGAACAGCCATAATGTTAGGTAAGAGATAAACATCGTTGATTTAACTACTATGTTTTATAGCAGCTTAATTTACACCCAATTATTCCATACATCACATCAGCAAATGCTAACTTATCAGTCAGTGAATATGAAACTTTACATAGTAAAGGATGCATTTGATAAATTATAGTTTTCTGTTACTTTAATCATTTCTATAATCCAGATATCTATCGATCGATCGATCTAATCTATCTAGATCTATCTACCTATAATCTATTGTCTATCTATCTATCTATCATCTCTCTACCTATCATGACTAAATATGAATAAATATATTGATAGTGATCCCTCAATCACTCAGTTTATGTTTCTTGTATGAATTAAAGGTTTGAATGATATGTTAATCTATAAATAACTGTACATAGAGAGAATTTTATGGTTGCCATACAAATCCCATTTTTAATAATATTACAAACTCAACTATACAGCAAAAAAAGATTTCTTTGAGAACTGGCTTTTTGCAGATCGATTCCAAAACAAATTATACAGAAAAGGACAATATCTCTCCTCTTGAAGTTCGAAAATCTGGCATGGGATTCATGGGACTCTGTGTTTTAAATAATGAAATCCACGTTGTCTGCTTTTCTTGCAGCTTTGGCTACCACTAAGCTCAAGCTAGGATTTGGTTTTCTGTTCCATTTCAATAGCTTTGTAGTGGTGAGAGATAAAGTCAGAAGGGAATAAGGGCCTTGATTTTATTCTGAACAGGTTATTTCAAAAGATCCAACTTTGAGTGCTATGCTTTGTCAGACCCAGGAGGAAACAGTAAGACCATTTAGGAAGTTCCTGCAGTAAAAGAGATTAGATGTGATAAAGCTGACTCCAGAGTCATAGCTGGTGACAAGTGGTCACACTCGGGATATGTCACATACCACACATAATTCCTAGCCTTGCAGGACTATCTTACTGTCAAGACCCTCTCCTAAATGTCTCCCTCTTGATATAATTCTCTGAGAAGTTCAGACATTCAAAGAAATGAAGAATTTTTTCATGTGTATGCTATTTTGGATCTTACAACCTAAATCTTTGCTAACACAGGGACTATAAATGTCATGCTTATTGGCTTTTATTTTTTTCCCTCAAGTTTTTATTTAAATTCTGTTTCATTAACATGCAGTGTAATATTAGTTTTAGGTTTAGAGTTTAGTGATTCAACACTTAACATAGAACTCCCAGTGCATCACAACGAATGCACTCCTTAACCCCATCACCAATCTAAACCTTCCCCCCACCCACCCTTCTCTTTCCTGGTAATCATCAGTTTGTTCTCTATGGTTAAATGTCTGTTTCTTGGTTTGCATCTTTTTTTTTTTTTAACAACAAGGGAACAATAGTTGTTGGTGACGATGTGGAAAAAGGGAAACTCTCTTGCACTGTCGGTAAGAATGCAAACTGGTGCAGACACTCTTGGAAACAGTATGGAAGTTTCTCAAAACAAAAATAGAATAACCATACAATCCACCTATTGCACTACTACTAGTTATTTACCCAAAGAGCACAAAAATATGAATTTGAAGAGATACATGCACCCAATGTTTATAACAGCATTATCAACAATAGTCAAATGTTCATCAACTTATAAATGCATAAAGAAATAGAATATATATATATAAATGGACTATTAGCCATAAAAAGAATGAAATTTTGTCATTTTCAATGATCTGGATGAGCTAGAGAATATTATACTAAATGAAATAAGTCAGTCAGAGAAAGACAGATACCATATGATTTCACACATACGTAGAATTTAAAAAACAAAACAAACGAACATAGTGCCTACTGGCCTTTAGGCAGAAGAAGTAGTCAACCAGAGAAAGACCAAAACACAAATTAGTATTTCAGGGATTTATCCTGTCCTATTATAGCCCTAATAAATACATATATATAATGCATATATATATGTATATATATATTTATATACTTATAGTGTTTTTAATTTCTGGAAATGTTTGTTCTCTCTGTGGTAGTTGGTGCAAGATGAGAATCAATATAGGCTGAGTTTACTTTTATATGGCAGTAGCTTGCAGATTGGACTATACTATACTATACTCCATTGGGGTACAAGAAAATAAAATACATCTTTCATTTGTGTGTATATCTATAAGCATATATATGCAAATACACATGTATATTTACATATAGAACATATATATATATATATTTAAAAAAACAAATTGAAATTTAACTTTGTACTATTTAAAATATGAAATATTTATTCTGTCTTTCACACGTATTATATAGTTACTAGTTGCCAGGTTTTGTAAGCCAGATATTCTGGAAATTATTTCTCCCTATGATTAGGAACAAGTACAAGATAAGTAATTACTCACATGATTTCTAATTCACATCATATGCAGGTTCCAGCCAATGCAGAAAGGAAAGGAGAGGAGAGGAAAAGAGAGGAGAGGAGAGGAGGGGAAAGGAGAGGAGAGGAGAGGAAAGGAAAGGAAAAGAAAGGAAAGAAAAAGAAAGGAAAGAAATGAAAAAATAGGTTGAATAAAATAAAGTTCTCAGTCTTACAGAGAATATGAATATTTACTGAGAAAATCATAAAAAATCAGGGGCAACAGGGTGGCTCAGTTAAGCATCCGACTTTGGCTCAGGCCATGATCTAATAGTTCATGGGTTCAAGCCCCACATTGGGCTCTGTGCTGACACCTCAGAGCCTGGACCCTGCTTTGGATTCTGTGTCTTTCTCTCTCTCTGCCCCTCCCTTGCTTATGCTCTGTCTCTGTCTCTCTCCCTCTCTCTCAAAAATAAACATAAAAAAAATCATAAAGAATCACTGTATATACACACACTCATAAACACATACCAATTAGCAAGGTCACAGACTAAAAAATAATTCTATTTGAATGCTTTAATATTGAATATTGGCAAAATTAAACATAAAGTATATAATGACACTCTAAAACTCCATGAAATAATTTTAGGTATAAATTCTTCAAAATATGTGTGATGTCTGTGCTATAAACTATAAAATATTTATGAAATAAATAGATGAAGATGTAAATAAATGATGGAGAGATCATGTTGATTGATTAGAAGACACTATTTTGTTAATATGTCAATTCTTCTCAATGTGATCTAGAAAACCATTGTAATTTCAATAAACTCAGCAGGATTTTTTAGTATTGGACCAATGCTTCTACAATCTATGCAGAAACACAAATTAATTAGAATAGCCTAAATGTAAATAATAAAAAAAGAACAAAGGTGGATGACTCACATTACCTGATTTCAAGACTTAATGTAAGCTACAGTAATTTTACTAAATGTAAAACCTAAAATTTTTAAACAATAAAGTTACAGAATGAAACATAAAAAAATCTTTGTGACTTTGACATATTTAGTGATTTCCTAGACATGACAATGAAATCATAGTTCTTAATAAAAGTAATAAAATGGACTCCATCAAAATTAAGAGCTACACTTCTTAGAAATACAGTTAAGAAGAAGGTGGAAAAAGGCACAGGCTGGGAGAAAATGTCTTCAAATCATATATTTGATAAAGGATCTGTAACCAGGATACATAAAGAAAACTCCAACATACCAATAAGAAAACAAATAATCAATTAAAAAATGGATATAAGATCCAAACAGCCACTTCACCAGATAGGACATACAAATGTCACACAAGTACATGAAAAGATGTTCAACATCATTTGTCAGTTGGGTATTGCAGATTAAAAGCCACATGGACCCGAAGGATACAAAAATACAGATTCAAAGGGGTACATGCACCTTAATGTTTATAGCAGCATTATCAACATGGCCAAACTATGGAGAGAGCCCAAATGTCCATTGACTAATGAATGGATAAAGAAGATGTGTTGTATATATATACAATGGAATATTACTCATTCATCAAAAAAATGAAATTTTTCCATTTATAACAACATAGAATGGGCTAGAATGTATTGTTAAGCGATATGTCTATCAGAGAAGGACAAATACCATATGATTTTAATCTCATATGTTTTAAGAAACAAATCTCATTTATTTTAAGAAACAGAACAGATAAACATATGGGAAATGGAGCCAGTGAGGGGAAGGAAAGAGTTGAGAGAGAAACAAAACACAAGTAACTCATAACGATAAAGAACGAATTGAGGGTTGCTGGAGGGATGGTGGTGCGGGATGGGCTAGACAGGTGATTGATATTAAGGATGACACTTTTATGATGAGCACTGAGTGTTATATGTAAGTGATGAATCACTCAGTTCTACTTCTGAAACCAATATTGTATTGTGTATTAACTAAAATAAAAAATAATTAAATTTAAAAAAATAAACAAAAACCACACTGTGGTATCACAACACATCTATTGGAATATCTAAACAGACAAACAAACAAACTGACAATACCAAATGCTGACGAGAAAACACCAAGTAAAGGAATCCCCATGCATTGCTAGTCGATATGTAAAATGTTACAGATATCATGGAAAAATGGTTTGGTACTTTTCTCACTCTGTTAAATACACACATAACCATATGACTCAGTAATCCCATTCCTAAGTGTCTCCCCAAGTGAAACAAAATCCTATGTTTACATAAAAACTCATATAAGAATGTTTGTAGTAACTTTTTTCATAATATATCTGATCTGGGAACAACACAAATGTACCTCACCCGAGGAATGGGTAAGCCAACTTTGGATCCACATGCACACAATAGTCTACTAGTGAACAACAAAAATGACACACTGACACACTATGGATACAGTCAACAGCATAAACAAATTTTAAATGTGCTATGCTACCCGAAAGAGGCCAAACTCATAATACTATTTACCATGTAATTTTACTTGCATGACTTTCTGGACTAGGCAAAATTATTGGGGTCTGAAACAGATTAGTGCCAGATGAATGAAGAAGATACAGTTATAAAGGACATTTAAGGGACATGTCTCAGTTGATGGAATTGTTGTGTCTTTTACTGTGGTGACTATTTGACTACACTGTCATTTGTCTAAACACAGAAATATACACTAAAAATGGTGAATTTTATTGCATGTAAATTATACCTTAATATTGACAATGGAAAAAAATCCCACATGATGTGGTTATAATTTCATCTTCAACAATGATTATCTGTTAAATTCTCCCTTTCCTATCACTTTCTTCCTTCATCCAGTAACACACATCAGTCTGGGATCATTTTCCTTCTTTACTACATCTTGTGGAGCGTGTTTGCCAACATGACAACATCTAAGCCTAATTCATTCCTTTTCTGAAAAACATTATTGCTCATATAGATTTATATATTTTTTTTAACTATCATTCTTTTTTGTTTATTTTTTTTTGTCTTCAACATATTCAGGACATCGTTCCATTATTTCTGACATCTGTGATTTTATTAGGAATGGGTTTAAGAGGGGTGCCTGGGTGGCTTGGTTGGTTAAACCTCTGACTCTTGATTTTGGCTCCGGTCATGATCTAGCAGTAGTGGGATTGAGCCCCGCACTGAGCTCTGTGCTCACAGCTTGAAGTCTGCTTGGGATTCGCTTTCTTTCTCTCAAAGTAAATAAATAAACTTAAAAAAATAAAAAAAAAATGGGTCTAAGCGTTTAATTACATCTCTGGAAACGAACTTAACTTTAAAAACAGTTACTTAAGGGGCGCCTGGGTGGCTCAGTCAGTTGAGCATCTGACTTCGGCTCAGGTCATGATCTCACCGGTTGGTGAGTTTGAGCCCCATGTCAGTCTCTGTGCTGACAGCTCAGAGCCTGGAGCCTGCTTCGGATCTGTGTCTCCCTCTCTCTCTGCCTCTCCTCCACTCGTGCTCTCTCTCTCTCAAGAATAAATAAACATTAAAAAAATTAAAAAAAGAATAATAAAAAAATAAAAACAGTTACTTAATTCCCTTAAATAATACAAGCAAAGTGAATCCCAAGGCAATACTGCAAGTTGTAGAATTGTTTCTTGACAGATTTTGGAGTATTTTCTTTATTCCTCCCTTTTTTTCAAGCATCTTTTACATATAACCAAGGAATTTTTAGTATGGCTATATTGTATGTGTACACACACACACACACACACACACACATTCAGATAATTTAATTCAAAAAATTTTTTTAACATTTATTTATTTTTGAAAGACAGAGAAAGAAAGAGTATGAGCGGGGGAGGGACGGAGAGAGGAGACAGAATTGAAGCACACTCCAGGCTCTGAGCTGTCAGCACAGAGCAGGACATGGGGCTCAACTCACGAACTGTGAGATCATAACCTGAGTCGAAGTCAGATGCTCAACTGACTGAGCCACCCAGGCTCCCCGAGATAATTTGATTTCTAAGCTGAATGCCATTTACATGCAGCACCCACAGGTTGTTCTCATTCATATTTTGTATACTTTAATGACCCTCAGTCATCCTTTGTATAGAACTCCTTAGAAAGAGCATACATTTTTATAAACTAAAACTATCATCTAAAAGATAATGAATATAGTAAATTTAATATGTAATAAATATATGCTACCCATAACATAGAGCTTGAAATGTAACTCTAGCTATTAATATTATGTTTTTGCAAGTGTATAAAAATGACCTGAAATAAAAACATAGTGACATATTATTTATGACATAAAAATTGTAATTGTATTACAGACTTGTATTTAAAGCGATAGATGGCACTATTGGTCCACTTTTATGGATGTTATAATCCGTTTTATCTTGTTTACCCCTCACTCATTTTACCCTCATTATTTCCCTACAGTTTTATAGGTCACTGTATGAAGATATTTGCAAAGTTAATTTGAAGACAAGCTTTATCTTTTTTTTTTTTAACTAGGCAACTCTAATTTGCATTTCCTCTCTGTATAGCTGAAGAATGATAGGAACAGGAAACAAAAGGCTTTGGTTCTTTTATGTGTGGCTCAGGATAGACTACTCACAAAGGTGGTTGGAAATTATCACAGTGTGCTGCTCTGGGACCATCTATCATGGCATCTTTAGATTATCAGAGCATTTGTTCCTAGTGAGCTTTCAATAATACTTTTCATAATAAATATTTGGCCTGTGAAATCACCGGGATTATAACATATCCTTTATTTCTGAAGCTAAATCAAACATAATGAGAAATACCTATTTTCCCAAAATTTGCTTTCTGTTGATCTGTAAAAAAGAAAAAAAATGTTAAATTTAAATGAACAACTGGACGAAAGAGAAAACTTCTAATTTTGGACAGCATTAGGGATATGAGTAAAGGAGATGCATAAATAAACAATGGCAATGATAATAATAATGAATGGAGTCCTACATTGTGAAATAAAGAAGCAGGAGGGACAATACTTCATGGGTCTTCTAGCTAATGCTCTTTTTAAAAAAATGTCTATTTGTACTGACCTATAAAGCTTATTCTGGTCACCCCTACCTTAAGATAATCATTGGTGGTTGTTTAGTAGCTAAGAAGTACGCAACTCATCTGCTCAATCCATTTACTCCTGTTGGCTTTTCTTGCAATAAGTGGGTTAGATTTCAAAACAAAGGAAGATTTAAAAGTTTTGCTTCCTGTTTTTTGATAGAGATCAAATATCAATTGGAGTTAATAGTTCAAGTAAGAAGGTACCAATTTAACATCATCAAATTTTCTTGAAGGCTGTCAGCAGTAGGAAAACAAAATAATGGAGCCACAGTAGTGTGTTATCAACATTTTTCCCCACCTTCAAAATAATATGGCACAATTTTGTACTGTACCATAAATAGCAGCTGACAAGGGAGCAAGCTGAGATTCTCTGTGTGGTTTACAGCATCATCAAGACACCCTGGTACTCCTCTCTGAATTACCCAAATTTGAACAGATAGCTAAGTTGTGAGGGTTAAAATTTTATGTGGGTTTTAACACCCAATTTTTACTTTGTGCTATTTCAATATCCAAGCCCACCCAAATGACAATAAAAATTTCAGTTTACATAATGCATGCAGGTTCTGAAGTTTTGTAATTTTTTTCTTTTCTAAAAAAATGCTAAGATAATTAGGTCAGATGTGATAATATCCAATGCCAATTGCCATTTGAGAAAAATGATACTCATTATGAACAAGTAAATAGTCTGAGGTCAAATGACAAGTAGCTGACAAAGGTTTCAAATGAAGAATTCTGATCTTTTGCTCCTGAATTGTTCTGACACCTTGTACAGCTTCCAATCTGATAATTAGATGTAATTCTCAAACCAATTCTTTAAAGAACTAATGTTTTTTGAAAAGTTGTTAAAGTGATTTTGAAAACCACAGGATGATGGTGTAAAGAGATTATTTTGTTTGTCAGACAGTACCGTTGTTTGTACTGTACAATAGCTATTTAATAAGTATAAAATTTGTTTAATAGTGTATCTATAAAATTTCCTATGCATTATATTTAAAAATGAACACCATATTTATTATATATAAAAGTAGCTTAATTTTTTAACTGTAATTTTATAGAAACTAATATGAAGTTATACATCAAAATATCTTTAAATCTTAAGTATGTCAGTAAAGAAAGAAGAAAATTTTTTAAAAGAGCCCTTTCAGAATTACAGCTCAGACACCAAAAGCATGAGCAACTAAGGAAGAAAAAAAAGATCAATTAAACTTTACCAAATTTAAAGCACTTTGTGCATCTAAGGACATTATCAGACAATAAAAAGACAACTTACTAAATGATAGATAATATTTACAAATTTTATATTATTTTAAAATCTTTTTTTAAATTTATTTATTTTGAGAGAGAGAAAGAGAGAGGAGAGTGTGAGTGGAGGAGATGCAGAGAGAGAGGGAGAGAGAGAATCCCAAGCAGGCTCCATGCTCTTAGAGCAGAGCCTGGCACGGGACTCAAACTCATGAACAACGAGGTCATGACCTGAGCCAAAATTGAGTCAGACACCTAACCAACTGAGCTAGCCAGGTGCCCCTACAAATTTTATGTCTGATTAGGGTCTGTATCCATCATATATAAAGAATGTTTACAACTCAACCACAAACACAAATAGCTCAATACTTAAAAATGGGCAAAGGAATTGAATAATGATTTCTCTGGAAGTTACCTTAATGACCAAAAAGCTCATGAAAAATGATCAACATTATTAGTTATTATGAAGTGCAAATCAGAACAAGAATGATGTACCATTTTACACCAACTAAGATTTCTTTATATAAAGTCACACATTAAAACAGAACAAAAGAGAAAATAGCAAGAGTTGAGGAGGATGTAGATATATCACAGCCATTATGCATTGCTGGTGGGAATATGAAATGTACAAACACTATGTAAAACATGTTGATAGTTATTGAAACGTTAAACATAGAATTACCAAATGACCAAAAAAATTCTGAAAACAGATACTCAAATACATGCACATATATGTTCATAACAGCACTATCTGCAATAATCAAAAGGTGGAACCAGCCCAAATGTCCATCAGTACATAAATACATAAACTGTGATATATACATAGAATTGAATATTATTCAGCCATAAAAAATGAAGTATCGATACATGCCATGATGTGGAGGAACACATCAAAAACATGATGTGGAGTAAAAGAAACCAGAAACAGAAGGTCACATATTCTATGCTTCCATGTATATGAAATATCCAGAATTAGGTAAGTCTATACCAACAGAATGCAGACTGGTGGCTTCCAGGCAATGAGTAGGGGGTGAGAGGTAGGTATTGGGAATAAACTGTTTATATAAGGATTCCTTTGGGAGCAATGAAGATGTTGTGGCACTAGATAGAAGTGGTGGCTGTATGGCATTGCTAACGTAATTCATTTTAAAGCGGTTCATTTCATATTAGGTCAGTTCATCGCCATAAAAAATGCAAAATAAAATTATAGCTCAGCATTGTCTTAGTCAGACTGTGAATTTAGCTAAAATTTCCTGTGAATACAACCACGCCAGATCACAACGTTAGGTTCAAATTTCAAAAGTGGCAGAAATGATGACAATGGCATGATTTGGGTTACTATCATTTTGGTAGACAGGTTCACTAGTCCTAAAAGCAGTGCACAGAAGGATGTAAAGCAGAAAAGGATACAGAGACTTTATCTGGGTCTGTGTTGCTACCCTTATGTCTTGTAGAAACATGCCCACACTTGAATAGTATCAGTTCGGCCGGCCAAGAGTGCTCAATCTGACATTCAGATGCTGCCTTGGGGTTGCCTCGACTGCCAGAAACCCACGTTAGCCCTCAACGAACCTAACACCAGCCCACCTACCACCAAGCAAAGAAATTCTTGATAGATCACAGTTGTATACTTCACCTTAATTTTTACTGGGCTTTTGAGCCAAAAGTAATCCTAGTTACTGAATCATAAAACTAATAACCTAACCTGCATTTACATACATTGTCTCAACAATGGTTAGTCATGCTACATTTTGGAAGGCATAGAAAAATGTATATATGGCATATGAAGTGCAAAAAGTAATTAACCAATGAATAATCAGTTTAAAAATAGAACATGACCAAGCTTTAGGCCATGTTGTTCTTCCCGTTTTCATTTTCAGATATTTTCTTGTGACTTAGGTGCCTTGGATTATGTGTTCAAAGTTATTTTGCTTTTCCTTACATTGTAATTCCATTGTATGAGTCTTAAACCAAATACTATTTAGTTTTACCTATCTTTTGGAATTAATATAATTGTTAAAATCCCTTAAAACTCATTTTTATTTATAAATAATTATAGACACAAAGAAACTTGCAAATAGAGTATATAGTTCCCTGTACTCTTCACTCAGTTTCCTTGAATAGTTACATCAGTAATTAGAGTTCCTACAATAATTATAGTACAATATCAAAACCAGGAAATCAGCACCGGTACTATGTGTATGTAGTTCTACATCGTGTGATTTGTATAAAGAGCAAGTAACTATCCATCACACAAGATCTCCCTCATGCTAACCTTTCACAGTTGAAACCCCACTTTCCCGCAATCCCTAACCCTTGACAATTACTAATCTGTATCCATTATGATAATTTGGTCACTTTGATATTATGACATAAATAGCTTCATATAGCCTGTGAGTTTTGTAAATGTCTTTTTTCACTAAACGCAGTGACTTTTAGCTGCATTAAAATTGTTACTTGCGTCACTAGGTCATTTCCATTTATTGCTAATTTGTTTCCTTTATAAGCTGGTTTAACTATTTACCCATTGAAGAATATTTTGGTTGTTTCCAGTTTTAGGCTATTATAAATAAAGCTGCTATAAACATTTGGGCAGAGATTTTTGCATAGGATTACATTGATTGTTCTCTGGATTAAATGTTAAAGAGTGCAAAAGCTGGATCATATGATTAAGTGTATGTTTAGTTCTTTAAAATCTTCCAAACAACTATAAAAGTGACTGTCCCATTTTACATTCCCACCAGCAGTGTATGAAAGATTCAATTTCTCTGAATCCTCACCAACATTTGGTATCGTCTCTGTGATTTTTTTTAGTTTAGCTGTTTTAACACATGCATAGTAATAATTCTTTATAGTCTTAATTTGCATTTCCCTCATGGCTAGTGATAGTGGACATTTTTTCATCTTATTTGTCATACAAATATAATTTTCAGTGAAATCTGTCTTTATTTTTTGTCATTTCACAACTGGATTTTTACTGTTGCAATTTGAGAGTTCTTTATATATCTTTACGTATTGTAGGTTTGAGTCCTTTGTCAGATATGTAGCTTCTCCCTCTCTGTAACTTGCCTTTTCATTCTCTTTACAGTTTTTCACAGAAAAAAATAATAAGGAAGGAAACATACCATTTTTATTTTTATAAAGTTTTAAAAACTTTTTTTAGTGTTTATATATTTTTGAGAGACAGAGACAGAGCGTGAGCAGGAGAGAGGCAGAGAGAGAGAGGGAGACAGAATCCAAAGCAGGCTTCAGGTTCTGAGCTGGCAGCACAGAGCCTGACGTGGGGCTCAAACCCACGAACCTTGAGATTATGACCTGAGCCAAAGCTTAACCGACTGAGCCACCCAGGTGCCCCTAAACTTATCATTTTTCAATGGATTATGATTCTGGTGTCAGGTCTAAGAAAGCTGTAAATCCTGAAGATTTTTCTTCTGTATTATCTTCTACAAGTTGTGTGGTTATATTCTATATTTAACATTTCAACCTATGATTGATTTTAGGTTAATATTTATTTAAAGAATGAGGTTATAGGCAGAAGTGGTTTTGTTTTTGTGTGGTCTTTTCATTTTGTTCGTGGATATCCAATTGTTTCGATACCATCTGTTAAAACCACTACGCTTTACACCAGGGAAATGCTTTTGTAACTTTGTAAAAAATCAGTTGACCATATTTGTTTGAGGGCTATTTCTGAGTTCTCTGTGCTGTTCCTTTTACCTTATTCCATCCCCTGTCACTACCATACTGTCATGATTCCTGTGGCTATTTAGAAAGTCTTCATAGTGGTAGAGTGATTCTGCTTATTTTATTCTTTTTCAAGTGTTTTATATGTTTTGTTTTGTTTGTATGCGTGTGTGTTTGGGGGTATTTTCTATGTGAACTATTATATCATCACCAGATAGAGAACTATTATTTCTTCTTTTTCTTTTCTGTATGACTTTTCTTTCCTTATTGTTCCAGCTACTAATTTCCCATACTATGTTGAACAGCAGCGATGAGAACGCACATCAGTGTCTTGCTCCTTATCACCAAGGGAAAGCACTCAGTTTTTCACCATTAAGCATGATGTTAACTGTGGCTCTTTTATAGATTTGTTTACCTAGTTGAGAAAGGTCCACTTTATTTTTAGCTTGTTGAGAGGATCTTTTTGTTTTTGTTTTGTCCAGGTTTGTTTTTAATCCTGAACAGATACTGAGTTTTGTCAAATGCTTTTGTTTTCAGTGAACATGACAATGTGGATTTATTTTCTTCTTTGCCCTCTTCTGGTGGATAACATTGATTGACTTTAATATCTGAACCAGCCTTGCATCTCTGAATGAATAACATTGGTCATAAAGTATAATTCCCTATATGTTCCTGAACTCTATTTGTTAATGTGCTGTTGAGAATTTTGGTGTTGTTTAAAAAAAATTAAAGAATTTCATTGAGTTTTGTTTCTAAACTAGTAAATGATAATGGTTTGCAGTTTTCTTTTTTATGTATCCTTTTTGTCTTTTTTGATATTATTGGAATATTAGCTCCAAACATAAATAAGAAAATAGTTCATCCTTTTCTATTTTCTGAAAAAGATTGTGTAGCATTGCTATTAATTCTTTGTCAATGTTTTGATATGCTTCCCCAGTGAAGCCACCCAGAATTATAACTTTCTTTATCAGGGCTTTTAAAATTATAATTCAGTCTTTTTGACACTTATATGGCAAACCAAATTATCGATTTCATTTTGGATGGGTTGTATAATTTATACTTTCAATATTATTTTTTTCCACTTCATCTAAATTTGAAAGTTTATGTGTGTAGACTTGTCAATAGCATTTCTGTATTGGCATTTGAGGTCTGCAGGGTCTATGGGAGTACCTACTGCTTCATTGCTGATTTTAGTAATTTGTGTCTTTTCTCTTTTTTATTTTTCTTAAAGGTTTTTCTTTTCTATCGATTCTTTCAGTGGACTAGAGTTTTGTTTTAATTATTTGCTCTATTTTTCTCTTTTCAATTTCATTCAGTTGTGTTCTTTCCTTATTTATTTCATTCTACTCAGTTTGAGTTAATTTCGTTTTTCTTCATCTATTTCATTGAGGTAGGAACTTAGGTTACTTATGTGACTCTTTTTTTCCCCATCTTTTCTCATGTAGGAATTTAGTACTATAAATGTCCCTGTTATCACTGATTTAGCTGTATCCCACAGTTTTGATATGTTACATTCCTATGTTCATTCGATTTTTAATTTTTCTTCCTAATTTCCCTTTAGACTGCTTCTTTGACCAATGACATTTAGAAATATGTTGTTTAGTTTCCAAGAACACGGAAGTATTCTTTTTTCTTTTTGTTATTGATTGTTACTTTGATATCTCTGTGTTCAGAGATTTTCTCTCTGATTTTAATTATTTAACATTTTTTTAAAGTTTACCTATTTATTTTGAGAGAAAGAACACATGTGTGTGAGTAGGGGAGGGGCAGAGAGAGAGAGAGTGGGAGAGAGACGGAATCCCAAGCAGGACCTTCCTGTCAGTGCAAAGCTCAATTCCGTGAACAACAAGATCATGACCTGAGCCCAAATCCAGAGTGGGATGCTCAGCCAACCTGGGCACCCCTATTTAACATTTCTTGAAGCCTGTTTTGTCGTCCTGGATATTGTATATATTGATATATGCTCCATGGACACCTGGAAGAAATGTAAATAATATATATTCTTCTTTTGTTCAGTAGAGAGTTCTATACATGTCAATTAGTTCCTGGTGGCTGATGTTGTTGTTGTTGCCTTATATCCTTGATGATATTTTGTATAATCCTTTCATCAGTTGTTGAAAAAGAAGTTGTTGAGAAAAATCTCAAATTTTAACTGTGGATTTGATAATTTCAACTTTCAGTTCTATCAGTTTTGCTTTACATATTTTGCAGGTCTGTTGCTTAGTGCTATGTCTTCCTTCTGGATTAATTTTTTTTACATTACATAATGTTCTTTCTATTCCTGGTAACTTTATTTCTCTAAAGGCTATTTCACCAAAATTAATACACTCTCCTGCTTTTTGTCAGTTAATATTTACTTTATCTTTTTTTAATCCTTTCCCTTTCATAGTCTGTTCTGTTTATATTTACAGTAAGTTTCTTATGGACAGCATACACTTGGATCACATTATTTTATCTACTATCCATCTCTGATAATAATTAGTATATTTTGACCATTTATACTTAATGTAAATATGATGTGTGTTAAGGGATTAAGTCTGCATGTTTTGTTTTGTTTTCTGATTGTTCTCTATGGTTTTTAATTTTTTTGATTTACTTATTTTTTGCCTCGAGCTCTTTTTTAGAATTTTATTTTTATTTACTGACAGTGTGCTTGTTTTGTTTTTAGTATATCTCTTTGTCTAGATATTTTAGTGGTTTCTCTAGGGATTATAAATATATAGTCTAATGTTCTTGACATTTAAACAGTTGAGTAAAGTATAGAGATCTTAATTTTATCTTTTTTCTCTCCCTGTTTATAATCTCTTTTAATATTTCCTCTACACCAAGAACCACATTAGATGTTTTTAAAATTTTTGCTTCTATCAGTGAAAAAAAATTAAGAAAACTGAGATCCAAAACTTTCATCTGTTGTATTTATATGCTTTTGCTCCTTTAATTTATATATTCTTTCTTACTGGTCCAAATTACTTTCTTTTATCATTTGTTTAGAGACATTTTTTTTTCTCATTACTTAAGAGTACATCATTTGGTGACAAATTTTCTTAGCTTTCACACATTTGAGAATGCTTTTTTGCTTCTTCATTAGTGGAGAATATTTTTGCTGGATTTAGAATATCCAGTTTGACATCTCCTTTCTTCTAGTACTAGGAAACTGTTTTATCACTTTATTCTTCTCTTTTATGTGAAATCCACTATCATGCAAATTGTTCTTCGCGTATAAATAATGTGTAATTTCTCTGTGTCTGCTTTCAAGATAATTTTCTCCTTAGTTTTTCGGTCTATTTTCATTTGTTTCAAGTGTATTTATAATTTCTTGTTGAAATATTTAATAATAGCTGACTTAAAATCATTGGCTGAGAATTTAAATATCTGTGTCATCTTGATGTTGACCTCTGCTGATGTTCTTATTTTATTTAACTTGAAATCTTCCAGATTCTTGCTATGGTAAGTGATATTTAACTGAAATTTGAACATTTTGAACATTTTATATTATGTGGTAAGACACCCAATTTTACTTAAGACTTGTATTTAGCTGTCCTCCCTCTATAAGGGCTCCCAAGCAAAAACGTAGTACCACCTTGTTATTGACATGTTGAGTGTTAATTTATTGGTTACTTTATTTTTTAATGTTTATTCATTTTTGAGAGAGAGTGAGAGAGAGCGAGTAGGGGAGGGGCAGAGAGAGGAGGGAGACAGAGTATCTGAAACTGGCGCTGTGCTGACTGTAGAGAGCCCAATGCAGGGCTTGAATTCACAAACTGTGAGATTGTGACCTTAACTGAAGTCAGACACTTAACTGACTGAGCCACCCAGGAACCTCTGGGTGTTAATTAATTATGGTATTGTTAGAAACCTGATACACACTCCACTTTCTAGATCATCTAGGAATATTTAGTTTCTGGACCTCTTGTACATATCATAGGTCTGTTTTCTAGAATGATACAAATAACACAATATTTTAACTTTAGATTTTATAATAGATTGATAAGTGGAAGACAGGTCACCTTAATTACTCTTTCTTAAGAGTGTATTGACTATATTTGGCCCTTTTTCTCTAACATTCAAGATCACTTGTCTATTCCCATTAAAAATAAACTCCCTGTAAGAATGTTTAAATTATATACAATTAATCAATTTACAGCAAATTGATATCTTAACAGTAATGAGTCTTTCATACCATAAACATTTTATTTGTCCCTTTATAATTAAATATTTTCTAATAACTTTTATTCAGAATTAAAAGTTTCCATGAATGTTGCTGAATCACTATATTGTACATCTAAAACTAACATAACTATATGTTAACTATACCACAATTAAAATGTTTCCATGAATGAATTCCATATCATTGTTCTATTCATATCTCAAATGTCTTTATTTTTCCTGATATTGTTTAAAATGTGTTTTTAATTATATATTCTAATTTTAGGTAGGAATGCAAATATATAATTGAATTTTTTATTTCAGATTTACAATTAGCAAAATGTGTTACCTTCTTTTCTGTTACTTTCTAAAATAATTTTGGTATTCAATGCAAGAAATCTAATCATCTGTGAAAAATAAATTTATTACTTCCCTGAAAACATTTACCTTCTTTTATCCTTGAACTTACAAGGATCTCATCTATTTTGCCATACTACAATAATTTGGAATTCCAGTGAAATAATGACTAGAAGTGGGGTAACAGTCATCTTTTCTTGATCAGTGATCTCAAAGGGTAAACATTCAATATTTTCCCATAATGTATGGTGTTTAATGTTTTTGTTTGTTTTTATAACTAGCCCTTATCAATAAGGATGGTCACTTCTCTTATTTTATAAAATTTATATTTATGGGTGGATATCGCATTTTTATCTAGTACTTTTCTACACCTATCAAGATCATCATTTGATATTTTTTCCTCTTTCTCCTTATAGTGTTGCTGATTACACTGTTTAAATGTAGTCTACCACTGACAATGTGAATAAACCCTTCTTAATATAGTATTTTGTTTAGTTAGTTTGCTGGTGTTATTTGATGTGATTTTTTATTTTCTAATATGTCTGTTTAAAAGTTTTGCCTTTAGGTTCATTAGAAAATTTCGAGTGCAACTTTACTTTTTTTAATGATTCTTGTTAGGTTTGGATATTAAGGTGTCCCAAAATGAGATGGGGGAAGTATTTTCTTTTTTTATTTCTCTGGTGGAGATTGTGTAACATTTACAGCAGTTTTGAATGTTTGATAGAATTCAAAAGTAAAATCAGGAGGAACTACATAAACATTTGTGGGAAAGTTTTAAGTTACAGATTAAGTTATTTTATGATAAAGGATAAAATATGCATCCTTTATTTGGGGAGTGCATAATAATATAATCAGTGGCCTAGTCACTAAGAAGCTCACTACAGTTATAAATTCTTTGGGGGAGACATTTTTCCAACATTTTGCCCACAGACAAAGTCAAATACATTTATTTTCTTGCTAACTTCTTTTAAGAGGTTAATTTTATTTTGGGAAGCACTGGGTGGCCCAGTCCATTAAGCATCTGATTTTGGTTTAGGTCATGATCTCCAGGTATGTGAGTTCAAGTTTGAGCCCTATGTAGGGCTTTGTGCTGATAGTGCATAGCCTGCTTGGGATTTTCTCTCTCTTCCTCTCTTTCTGCCCCTCCATACATGCTGTCTCTCAAAAGTCAATAAACTTTTACAAATAAGGAAGTTAATTTTATTTTCTAGTTTTTTATTTTATTAGTATGAAAATTTGGGGGGGATCAGAGTATATGTGGAGGTTATAGCTCTTAGACCTCACCAGGTATTTATCCTAAACTGCATTTTCTTCTCAGGTTTGCCTTATAAAGCACATACTTTCAGCTTCACAGGGCCTTTGTTAACTTCAGAGATACTTAGCTTGTTGAAGTTTTTGGCTTGATTATCACTTTTTTATTTTTAGCAGAAGTATACATTTAAAATAATGTTATTATTTTACAGCAAATCTTCATTTCAGGAAGACTTTTCATAATATCTGGTCAACCACATAACAGGAACTAAATCTACACTCTTTCTGGTAATCATTTTGCTTTCATTAGCTTCTTTATAGATTTAGGGGCATAAACTAAATGTGTTTGAAGTATAATTGGATTATCAAAAAGTGCCCAAAAATAAAATCACTGAGGTCCAATTTAAAGACCAATTCATTAAAAATTTATACAGACTGTTATTGCTGAATGATCCAGAAATGCTGCCCAGAAACAGTGCAGCAGAAATAGTCACCAAACATTTGCATAAACAATGTAGTGGCCTTATTGTATATATCTGGTATGCACATGGTTTTATAAATTATATTACAAGTTTATCTCTTACAGGTTATTTTGGGTTATTTTCATTATCAGAAATAATCCCTTATGGCTCAAACCCAGACCCAAATATCCACCCAATCCCATTACAAGTAAAGGGGCAGTGCCTACCTGTGTGAGAATTGGCTTTATCTAAACAGTTTCATCAGCATATTCAGTGGCAATTTTTCTATTGGAAAATTAATTTTCATTTCACCACTTTTTGTTTGGGGAAGCCCTATCACCAAATTTAAGAATGTGTGCTGCCTCATAACAACAAGGAAAAAAATCAAGAAGTACTTGAGAATACAAACATATTTTGATTATATCTTTAAAATTTTTTTAAGTTTGTTTATTTATTTTGAGAGAGAGTGCACAAACAAGTGGGGGAGGGGCAGAGGAGATAGAGAGAGAGAGAGAGAGAGAGAGAGAGAGATTGAGAGAGAGAATTCCAAGCAGGCTCCACATTGACAGAATAGAGCCCAATGTGGGGCTCAAATTCACAAATCATGAGATCATGACCTGAGCCAAAGCCAAGGGTCAGACATTTCTTTTCTTTATTAATAAATCCACATGTAGGATATCAACATTTTAAATGTAGATGTGTTGAATATATTAAGCTTGCCCGCTGGAGTCCAGCTCCACCAGGTCCAGGGCTCCCTGAAGGATGGAAGGTGTTGGCGAAAGGGGGAAGGAATGAGAGAGCCATGAGTTTCTTTCTGATCACCAGGCAGTCATCTCTGCACTGACCTGAGAGTCAGCTTTATTTATGGAAAAAAAAAATGTATGTGGCCAGCACAGAAGTGGCATTTGCCATAGACAATGACTTCTGATCACAAATTTCTTTGGTATGTAAAAATTTTCCAGAACATAGATTGGTAGAAGACTCATGCGTAATCTTTATCAATAGTGATTGATGTAGGTGACTTAGATGCTTTTCATATGGGGAAGGAAGGTATCTTTAGCATTTAAATACAAGACAATGTTTTTAGCATAGTAAAGGCAGAGGTTAGTTCTTTGTGAGCAGGGATCAATAACCTGTTTGCTTAAGGGGAAGTCTAAGAAAAACAGGATTCTCAGGAAATGCAAATGTTTGCTCCAATAAACACAAAAGAAGAAGTTCCTACAATAAGTTCCTTCACAAGGTGCAATCAGCATATTTTAGGATAAGGGGACAAGTCACTCCCGATACCAATCAGCAAGGTGCCTTGGGGGCAAAAATAATTGAGTGGGGGTGGATATCAGTCATCATCTGATGGCAAGAGGCCTTGCAAACTTGCCTTACCTCACAAGGAGTTTTCTCAACTTAGTGAGTTCAGAAAATGGCTTCCAACACTTGCCTTTATTCCTCATTTATTAATACTATTTTCTTATGCATATTTAAAAATTTAATGCTTATTTATTTTTGAGAGAGAGTTAGGGACGTGCAGAGAGAGAAGGAGACACAGAATCCAAAGTAGGCTCCAGGCTCTAAGCTGTCAGCACAGAGCTCAGTGAAGAGCTTGAGCTCATGAACTGTGAGATCATGACCTGAGCCAAAAATCAGATGCTTAATGGACTGAGCCACTCAGACATCCCTCTTATGAATATTTTTATATTTTTGAGAATATATATATAAAATAAAGGTTAGGTATAGCTTTGGTTTTTGTTTGGTTATTGTTTATTTCAGGTGAAATATACCTATAGTTAATTTTATTGAATGTTTGCAATTTTGAAAATAGGAGCTTAAAAACTTTGCCTCTAACTAGAAAAAGAAAGAAAAGTGTTCAATATCTTAAAAAGTGGTTGTAATTTAAACTATTTGTAGTATAATTTGTCCTATTGTTTCAGTTTAAAGATGAAATAATCAGAGAGAACAGTGGCAACATACATTATCTATGTCATGAATCAGATGAAGTCTTCTATTCTTAAGTCACTGAGTGTATACGTATCACAGTATATACCTAATCTAGAAAAAGTGGTAATTGTGGCCATAATATAAATTCAGAATTGAAATAGGAGAAATTGTTAGACTTAGCATTAATCTCCAGTTTCTAGAAAATTTTATTGTCATTTCAGTTTCCTGGTGCTTGATTGTAGAATCACTCCAATTTGTTAGCACATCTAAAAGTCTACAGTGATTTAATGCTTAAATCCACATGAATGAATAGATCAATAAAGATTCTGCACTCTTATTGCTAATGTGGCTCTCGTTATTTTTTACAATATATAAGCATGTATGTAAAAAGAGCAAGTACTGGTATGAATAAGGAAAGTTAAGTATCCTTGTAGCTTTCCATATCATCATTGATATTTCTATAACTTGATACGGTTCTTGAGGCTTCTATTAGTTAATGATTATTAAAGAAGTTTCTCATTACATTCCGCCAGGAGTTTAATGAAACATTAGATTTGTTCTTGGATTCCTTTGCCTTGAATTAATCATCTTATTTTTCTTTAGATCATCTTCATTAAAAGGCACATTTTGCTTTAGATTAACCCAATTTTCTTATCTGGAACCAATAGAAGTAATTGATTTCTAAGAATTTCCTATATAAATGATGCTATATAAATCCCCACCTCCCCCCATTTGTAGGAGTGTTGACAATACGGACTCTATTTTTGGTTCCTCCATCTTGTTCATGTCCATGCAATGACCTCTCTCCTGGCTACCTGTTCTAGGCCCCTTGGTGATTAATATACGTCCTGGCCAGATGTGGAAAGGCTTGCTCCGATCCTCCTTAGGGTGCTGCACAGAGGGTTCCACTTGAGATAACCAGTAGGGGTGACTGGTGCACAGAAGGGGCCACTTGATGTACCTAATAGAAATCCTCTGGCACACAAGTAGCACCAAGTTAGGTAGCTAACCTCTGACCTCACCACAAGACTCACTCTATAAAAGCTGTGGGTTAATGTCCAGAGGGCAAGGCAGAAAATGGCTGCATAGCACAAGGTTGTTTTTCTGCTAGATTCCTCCATCAGTAAGTTACCCTAAATAAAAATCTGGGTAAAGGGTAAGGAGTGACTTGCTTTGTTTTTTTTTTGTTGTTGTTTGTTTGTTTGTTTGTTTGGTCTTAAAGTGCCTTCTCAGTCTGGAGGATAGTTTACTGTCCCTCCTCCACCTTCTAATGCCATAACAGTAAGGAAATGAAACAATCGGTGATCTGCTTGGTCAATAATCCCCCCCCCCCAGGTATTAGTTCTGAGACTGTGTGTATCCAATATTCCATTTGGATAGGGATGATAACCATAATAGTTATTATGGAATGGATAGGTTTAGAGTATTCTATAATAATTCCAGGTGCTAATTCAAAGAGTAAATATGATTCTTACAGTGTGAATTTGGATAAACTCTCTAGCCTGTACTTCTCTCAATCCAGAAAACTGGATTTTTGAAGAAACAATTCTATATTTGTTTTATTACCAGAGACACCAGGAAGGGGTTTAGATCTGAAATTAGAATTTCTAGTGTCTTAATCTCTTGCAGGTCTAGAGAAATCTTTGCAGATGAAGAATCTGTATAACTAAGAGGCTAATCTGGAAAATACAAACAAAAATAAAATTATTCTTAACCATAAATCATGAAGTGAATTCATTTTACATGAACTTCATACATGTAGACTTTGAAAAGAATGTCTCCCTATGTTTTATTCAAACCTAAATTCTTCATATTATAATAAAGTACTTTATATTCTCAGCTTCATGTTTCCAAACATTTTTGAAGCTGACAAATTCTTTCTTTATACAGCTTTTTAGCATATGTCCAATGTGTCAAATAGATAAAGGACAGATTCTCTAATGAGAGAGTAGGTAGAAGGACCAGAATATTTCATGATCACAGCCTATTCCTTTCTCCCATCAACTGCTGAGGACATTGCCTGATGGAATTACTTGGGAGTCAGGAAAAAACCTAGAACAATTATTTAAGTCAGTTACACAATGATTAAGAAGGACACTGAAGACTAAAAATGTTAAAGGGGTCATCCTAAGAGATTTATTTTTTCCAGTTTTCCTGAAGTAGAATTAGTACACCAAAAAACTGCACATAATTAATGTATATAATTTGGTGAGTTTGGACATATGTATATATCATGTTACTGCCACCACAATCAAGGTAATAAACATCCATCATTTCGACAGGTTTCTTGTGTCCTCTTATTATTTTGTTTGCTTTTTTTTGTTGTTGTTGTTGGCAGGAACACTTAACATGAGATCCACCCTTTCAATGAAATTTTACTATCTTATTGTTCACTATAGGCACTATATTGTACACCAAATCTCTTACTCATTTGTTTAAGTGTAACTTTATACCCAGTAAATAACTCCTCCTCTCTCCTCATACTTTCATCCCCTGGTCACCACCATTCTATTATCTCTTTCTGTACATATGAGGATGTAAGATGTCTCATATAAAAGAAATCATTAAGTGTTTGTCCTTCTGTGACTATTCTATTTCACCTAGCATAATGTCTCCCAAGTCCATTCATGCCATTGCAAATTGTAGGATTTCCCTTTTTTATATCTGAATAATATTACCTTGTATGCAAATACCACATTTTCTTAATTGATTCTTGGTTGACAGACATTTGGATTGTTTCCATATCTTGGTTATTGTTAATAATGCCACATTAAACGTGAGAGTATAGATATCTCTTCAAGATCCTGATTTCAGTTCTTCTGGGTATATACTCAGAAGTAGAATTCATGAATAACATGGTAATTATATCTTTTTAATTTTTTAGGAACTGCCATACCATTCTCCATGGTCGTGGTACCATTTTACATTCCCACCAATGGTACACGAGGGTTCTAATGCACAACCTTGTCAACACTATCTTTTTTTGTTTTTGCTTTTGTTTTGTTTTGTTTTAATAATGGCAAGCTAATGAGCATGAGGTAGTATCTCATTACAGTTTTGATTTGCATTTCCCTGGTGAAGCTGAGCTTCTTCTCATACACCTGTTGGTCATTTCTATATCTTTGATGGAGAAATGTCTACTCAGTTCCTTAGCCTATTTTTAATGGGATTATTTGATTTTTGCTATTAGGCAGCAGAAATTCCTTAGGTATTCTTGAAATTAACCCTTAGCATACATACAATTTGCAAAAATTGTCTCCTAGTCTATAGGCTGCTTTTTAATGACTATTGTGTCCTTTGGCATGCAGAAGAATTTTACTTTAGTCTTATGTAGTCCCAGATTGTCTATTTTTGCTTTTCTTGCCTAGACTTTTGATGTCATATCCAAGAAAACATTAATGAAGCCAGGGTCAAGAAGCTTTTCCCTTATGTTTTTTTCTAGGAATTTTTGATTTCATATTTTACACTTAAGTCCTTAATCCATTTTAATGTTTGTGTATAGTGTGAGTGTCCAAATTCATTATTTTAATTTTTTATTTGCACAGAGTTGACACACCATGTTATATTAGTTGAATCAACACAGCGATTCAACATCCCTATACTTTATGCTAGGCTCACCACAAAGGTAGCTACCATTATCACCATACAGTGCTATTACAATATCATTGACTATATTCCTTATGCTGTACCTTTTATTCTCATGACTTATTCATTCCATAACTGGAAGCCTGTCTCTCTTATTCCCCTTCACCCATTTTATCCTTTTAAATGTGTATTTACAGTTTTCCCAATATCACTTATTGAAGAGACTATTCTTTAACCAACTGTTCTTGGCACCCTTGTCGAAGATCAGAGATAATCATGTAAGTGTGGGTTTATTTCTGGGCTCTCTCTTCTGTTCCATTGGTCTATTGTTATGCCTTTTGCTATGCCAGTCTATTATGCTACACTGTTACATTATGTTTGTTGTTATGTCAGTACCATACTGTTTTGATTACTGGCTTTTTAATATATTCTGAAATCAGGAAGCATGTTTCCTAAAATAATACATTCTATAAGCTTGGGCCCATTAGGATAAAAATAGTGATAAAAAATTAAAAATTGCATTTTGATGAATTTTTCTATTTACTTTAATACCTATTATACTGATTAAAAGAGTAGTTCTTTATAAATAAACAACTAATTATTGGCCAGAGATTCATTGTTCTTGATAGTGGAAGTTTGTACCACATTTTTTTATATGTGAAATTTTGAATGCTTTGACACAGTAATTGCTTTTTGTGTGTATCGACTCTTCAAAATGGTTGAATGTGGACATCAGAAAAATAGTTTATATGTTTAAGAGAAATGGAATTTATATGCATATATATATGAAATGAATATATACACCACACACACATATATGTATATATATGTATACACACACATACACAGCTTATTTTTTAGATAAATGTCATAATTATGCGTTTTTTCTATTGCCACTTGTGCTTTTGGTATCCTATCTAAGTAAAAATTGCTTAGTCCAAGGTCATGTAGATTTATTGTATATTTCTTCCAAAAAATTTGGTGTTGTCACTCTTAGATTTAATTCTATGATCCTTTTTGAGTTCCAGTTTATATATATTTTGAGATAGGGTACCAACTTTATTCTTTTTTTACATGATATACAGTTTCCTCAGTATAATTTATTCAAAAGACTATTTTTTCCATTGAATTGTTTTGGCAACTTTGTTGAAAATCAACTGATATTTTAGTAAAATAAAAGAGGTAAGATTATGTGAATAAAACCAACAATCTGATGAGGTCGATGCAGATCAATGAAGTTAATTAACATGAATTATGCAAAGACATTAGTCTTTTTTCTTTAACACACAGAATTAGTGGTGACCTCTTGATTTCCACAAAAATGTGTACTAACTTAACCAAATGTAGGGTGGAAGTATGAGTAGTTCAACACTAAAACTTTATAGGCCTGACTTTTCCACAGAAACAATTTAACACATTTTCTCAATCTAAAATTAAAAGGTGAAATTAACTATTACTAATAATTTCGGGCATAATTATTGAAAAAATATTTAAGATTCCAAAATTATTTATAATTTTAAATAGTTTTCCTTTTATTTTTTATTTTTTAATCTTTTATTGTTTATTTATTTTTGAGAGAGAGATAGACAAACCATGAGTAAGGGAGGGACAGAGTGATAGGGACACAGAATTGGAAGTAGTTTCCAGCCTCTGAGATATAGGCACAGAGCCAGAGCGGGGCTCGAACCCATGAACCATGAAATCATGACTTGAGCGGAAGTCATTAGCTTAACTGACTGAGCCACCCAGGTGCCCCTATTGTTTTCATTTTAAAGAGCCTGTACTTTTAAATTCTAAATGCAAGACTGATATTAAATATTGTCTGAAGCATACATTTTTGATAAGATTTGTTCATATCACATGGAGTCTGGAGAAATTCACCCATCCACTTAAATGCTGATTGTTATTAAAAGAACAAAGAATTTATGTCAGAGTATTTTTTGGATGCAGTAGCTTCCAGAGAAGAAAAATCGTTATCTGTAGGCTACAATTGAAAACTATTTATCTTGTTCCTTGTATCCAAACTATATTTCACAGTTCATGAGACTCAAATGGGAGACAGTTTTCAATAGAAATGGTGCTAGGATTTCCTCATAGTTAAAAAATATAGGTGCATAAGGGGCAGGAGTGTTATAAGAGAGAAGGGCTATAAAGGCCTCTGGGTGGCTCAGTCAGTTAAGCGTCCAACTTTGGCTCAGGTCATGATCTCACGGTTTATGAATTTGAACCCCACATCAGGCTCTGTGCTGACAGCTCAGAGCCTGGAGCCTGATTCAGATTCTGTGTCTCTCTCTTTCTCTGCCCCTCCCCTGCTTGTGCTCTTTCTCTGTCTCTCTCTTAAAAATAAATAAACATTAAAAAATAAAGAGAGAAGGGCTATAAAATCTTCCATCATATAAGTAGAGATATAAAATTAATGATTTTGAATTTTATAACAGGCAGATACCATGTTAAAAATGCTGGCACTCCATCCTAAAATAATAAATAATAGAAAGTCACTATCTTACCAAATGCCATGGTTATTCATAATATAATAAAAATAGATTTTAGAGAACTCATCATAATCAGACATTTTATGGAAATTTCTTTTTGATAATCTCTCATTTCCTAACTACAAAAATGTATGTTTGAAATCAAATAAACACGTGAACTGCTAAGTATATATGTATATTGTTATGTACTAAATTGAGTCACTTCAAAATTATATATCGAGGCCCTAAACCTGGATTGCATTTGGAGATAGGGTTTTTAAAGAGGTAACAACCCTTAAAAGATATCCTATGGGTAGAACCCTAATCCAATATAACAGTGTGCTTATAAGAAGAGGAAGAGACACAAGAGATGAGTGTGCATGGAGAACAGGCCAGGTTTAAGTACACAGGGAGAAGACAGCCACACGGAAGCCAAGGAGATAAGGTTCAGGACAAACAAAACCTCTGACACCTTGATCTTAGACTCCCAGTCTCCACAACTATAAGATAATAAATTTCTGTTGGTTAAGTCATCCAGTCTGTGGTATTTTTTCAGGGCACTCCTAGCATACGGATACACCTATTAAAATAAAAAAATGAAAGAGAAGAGAAACTTAGGGGATGTTACTATATTAGTTTGCTAAGGCTGCCATAAGAAAACACCACACCATATGGCTTAAACAAGGGAAATTCATTTTCTCACCATTCTGGAGGCTGAAAGTCTAAGATCAATCTGTTGGCAGGTTTGGTATCTCTGGAGGCCTCTCTGCTTGGCTTGCAAATGGTAACCTTCTCCCTGTCCTCACATGGTAGTCTCTCTGCACATGTGCATGCTTGGTGTCTCCTTGTGTCCTAATCTTCTCTTCTTATAAGGACCACAGCTATACTGGATTAGTGTTCACCCTGGCACCCTATTTTAGCTTAGTTATCATTTTAAAGACTCTATCTTCAAATACAGTCACATTTCCGAGGTACAGTAGGTTAGAATTTCAACACAGAAATTTGGGGAAGATACAATGCAGCCCATAACTGTTACCTTCGTATAACTTTTTTTCCAAAGGAAGTTAAAAAATGAAGTAAAGTGAATATTTTAATTTTGAATATATAATCTAATAGAAAAAAACATTTCAAATATAAAATTGCTAACTTAGAAACATACACTTGCTCACATTCTTTGCTTAATATTCTCTAACAAGGGTGGGGTACCTGGCTGGTTCAGTCAGAAGAGTATGTGACTCTTAATTTTGGGGTCATGAGCTCAAGTCCTATGTTAAGTTTATAGAATACTTTAAACAAACAAACAAAAATTATTATGCAACTAGGTGTTTACTACTAATAAAATGACAAAGTAGATGTGTACAATTTCATTAATTGATACCAACATTTCTGAGTCTTAGAACACTACACATGATAATGTTTCTATACTGGATGGTTGAGCTCTTAATATCATTTTTGTTTCACATTACTGTTTGTATTAGGAAAAACTATAAAATATATATAAAATAAATAAAGCATATGTGAACCTGAACTTTTCTGGAAATTAACTTTTACTTGATTTATATTATTTCAACTATCACTATCCACTCAATATTTTGAATCAAATTTCAAATATTGTAAGAGTTCATCCATGAATGTCTCTTTAAAATAAGGTTTATAAGAAATTTCTGTTTTTCCTCAAATCCACAAAATCATAGTATCATGTTCCCACTGATCCATTTAAGATAAAAATTCTATTTAAATAGATTGGATATTAAAGTAATTATATGATTTACTTGAACTCAAATTATGAAATGTGTTAACATAGTCTGATTAATACTTTTAAGAAATTGTTAAATGTATCACCTATATATAAAATAAAAATTAGAAGAAATATATAATGTTCTGGTAAAAATTCAGGTAAGTTATTTAACTCTAGAATAAAGTGTATCAAGCCAGAATTCTGTGATATATCACTAAGAGTTCTACAAGGTAAGATGATTGAAAATAAATCAGTTATTTACTTCTGTATTAATGCACATGACAGTGATTGAGAAATCTCCTTAGCAAGTCCATTAAATGTTTTCCATCACTGCTTGTTAGTGTCCAGTGGGACATACTCACTTGACTGAGTCAGTTCTAGGTCAAATAGTAGTAGCCATTGATAATCAGTGAGTGTGATATTGCAAGAAGATGACATTAGACTTTCCTTCTGGAAAAAAACTTCTTTAACTTCTCCTGGTAGACTGCTGACTGACTTACTAAACTGAAAATGTCTCCTTCTGCAAAATGGCATTAATAGTAATAACTATTTCATAGGGCACTAAATGGTACAACTTTCAAAAGTACTTAGTATAACATTGGATACATAAGATATTAAATGAGAGCTTTAAATGAATACAAATTTTTTATTAAGAGGATAGATCCAGGAGTCAGACTGCTTATAGTCCATCCTCTTAAACAATGTAGTATGTTGCTTTTTAATAAAATTATAATGTTACATATAATAAATTGTATGTAAGTTTTTTTTAAAGTCCTTGATATTCCTATTTTTCTATGTAGCATTATATTATTCACGTATCACATTTACTTTTTAATAGCTGTATATAGTAATAACAAGATTAAGATGCTTTCTTCTGAACTAAATTATTTATAGACAGCCAAAGTGCTATATTGAAGGTTACAGAATATAGAAGTTCTGAATTGCATTGAAGCTTTCATAAGCCAGTGGTTATAATGACCAATGGAGACTCCGCAAAACCATTCACTCACAAGAGAAAAAATGGCACTGATTGGATTAGAAGTGGGAAGACTAATACATTTTTGTCCTTAAGGATTAGAAGAAAAATGGTTCTCTCACCTCTGCAAGTGAGCACAACAAGCAATCCAAAAGCATTATTTGTGTGAAGCAGTTTGTAGAATCTGTTTCATTTGTCACTAAAAGTAGTGGTTGAGGTTCAGGAACATTTGAGTTATGGTTCAGCCTCAGGGTCAGTGGCCACATATTCAGAGCAATACCTCGGGTTTAAAGGTGAGTCACATCCTGAGAAACACTCAGCATTATCATCTACCCCAAACTATCAATCCTTCACTTGCATCCTATTTTTAAGAGGACATTACTTACCAGGTTTTTAAAAGAAGTATATATACAATGTGTTTTTGAATGTATATAGACATATATATGTGAAATACATATACATATATATGAACATTTTTTTTCATATAACAGCTGTTAAAGGTTTTTAGTGAATCATTAAATGATAACTATTTCAGTGGGTTTTTACATTTATGAATACTTACTTGTTAACTTTGAACTTGAGACTTGACGGCAGGTAAAAGCTGTTTCATTTCCAGGTAAATGGTATCAGGAGCTGTTTGACAGACCTTAAGAAGGAAAACAAAGTCTTCCCCTTAATCATAGAAGTTAGGAGGTTGCTGAAGCATAGAAAAAAACTAGAAAAGGAGAATTTATATAGTTAGAAGAAAGGTCTCAGCAATTTGTGCATGATGTCTCCCACTATAGTTACAAATTTACAACTTACAGAAACACAACAAATTTCAGGATACCTACTATAAATTTCAAAATGATTAAAAAATAATTCGATGATTCTTTGGTTACTTTGTAGCCCCAGCATCTAAAGTCTAATATAGAACAAGGACTGCATCGACCTCCAAGTGGATAATGTCTACCTATATCATAGATCATTAAAATGACTTCAAAATTTTTAAATTTTTTTTAAATTTTTTAAATGTTTATTTATTTTTGAGACAGAGAGAGAGAGAGAGTGTGCGCAAGAGGAGGGGGGCAGAGAGAGAGGGAGACAGAATCCAAAGCAGGTTCCAGGCTCTGAGCTGTCAGCACAGAGCCCGGTTTGGGGGTCGAACCCACAAACCATGAGATCATGACCTGAGCCGAAGTCAGGTGCTTAATGCACTAAACCACCCAAGCACCCCTAAATATTTTCAAGTAAAATAGTTTCCTTGCAAAATTCACTTCCCTCGAGTTGTGGACCGAACCTGTCAATATGACAATATTCACTTCTTTGATTAGGTTATGTTATATGGCAAAGGCAAATTAAGCTAACATCTAATGGACTTAGAAGGGAATTCTGGACCTTCCTGAGATCAGAGCCTTAGTTTAATACCCTTAATTTTAGCCTAATTTAGACCCTGAGCATAAAACTTAGGTAACCCCTGCCCAGAATCCTGACCTTAGGAAACTAAGAAATAAATTTGTGCTCTTTTAAGCCACTCTATATGATATTTTTATATAGCACTCAAACACTAATTTACCTCTCTTCATGGAATTTATATTTTATTGGGAGAGACAGATAATAAATACCTGAGCAAGAGCTAATAATGCAATTTCAGACAAGAAGTGCTTCGAAGGATAGTATAGGTCGGGAGTAAGAGGAAGGATATAGTGCTCAGGGGTGAAAAAGGACACCAGGAGATCACTGCAAGAAGCCTCAAGGTCCTGGATTGGAAGGAAACTTATGAAGCTGCAGGGAAAGCCATAGGGGCACTTAGCAAAACAAAATAAAGTGAAGAAAATTTGGTGGGGGAGGAGTCTGGATATAGAGGAAGGGATTAGATAATAAAAACTCTGGCCAGTCATTTATTTTTACTTTTTTAGAATTCTTTCAACAGTTTAAGTAATTTCTTCTAAAGAGTTTTTAAAGTATTGATCATTTGGAAGAATTTTGATAGCCTATTTAATATTTTCAAACTCCACTGATATATTTATTTTTCTAAGTATCCTTCAGTCAATGTTGATGATGTGTTTTATTTTTACACAGTGGTCTGTTTGATTGCTATACCCCACTTTACATAGAATTGTAAAGAAGACCCGGATCTGTGTATACATAAGAAGTTAATGACAATGTGTGACATTTTGTTTATTTGAGTGAGGTTTGGAATTAACAACGGTTCTGTGTTTCTGATTTCTCATGCATTAGATCATTGGGGATTTATTCTATGTTTTTGTTGTTTATTATTTATTTAGCAATTTTATGCATATGATACCTAGAATTATGTAGCCGAGGTGCAGGGTTACAAGAACACCTGGCTCTGGGTTCCTAGACAGACTTGTTTGGCCACTGGCTGTTGACAAATCCAAAGGCAGAAAGACAGGTGGTGGTGAAACAAGGAATTTATTTCCACTGCGAAGATAGCGGAGTAGTGTCTCAAAACCTTCTCTAAAACTAAAAATCCTTCTAGATTTATGTAAGGAAAATTGGGGACAAAGGTCAGTGGGTGCATGCAGATGGGCAGGGAAGGTCAAGTTGATCATTCTCTTAGCCTCAATCACTGAGGTCTTGCTGGCTCAGGACAGTCCCTATTGCTTGAGAGGGTAGTTTCCCTTCCTGGTCTGGAATGCTTTGCCCTCACAGTGTTTCCCCTGAACTAAGGGACAAGCTAGAAAAAGAGAATCCAACTAACAAGTCTGAGCTCAAAATGGAAGCAGAACCCAAGTTCTCTTTCCATTTCATTATTGGTTATCATTTGATCATAATAAAATAATCTTTAGTGACAGCTGGTTTGCACCAGCTCATGAAAGTCCATTGTGAGCATTTCTTCCCCAACTCAATGTTCAGTTAAGTCATGTTGGTAGACTAAATTTGTCTTTGGTGAAAATAGTTATACCATTAAATCAATAAATATATTATTTTTTCCTCAGAGATCCAGTTGTTAAATTTCACTAGCATACCAGCGATCCAATATATAAATGACATGTTGATTAATATAAATTTTAACAAGAGATTTCTCTGTATATTATCATCTTATTTTGTCTTTCCATTACTCATAAAATAATTTTTGAGAAAAATAACTTTGTTCCAATTGCAATTTATGCATGGGAAGTTATTTATATGTATATCTTTGTTGGTCACATTTAATGTAATAAAATTTAATTTGTATGTATAAGAAGTTAATAAAACAATAGTTTATTCAATGGTTAAACAATAGTTTATTCTGAATTAAAATTAATATAGATTTATCATATTCAATTAAATATACTAATTAGAAAAACCTCCTCACACTGTCTTTTTTTTCCCCTGACTATCCCAACTTCTATTACTTATGATATAAAAGGAAACTATTCAATGCCTTTGGAATGAGCAGTGCAAAACAGCTGGCTAGCGTTAAATGTACATAATCAATTCGTAAGTCATTTTATAAACACTCCATTCCTTTTCTCTGACTCTTAAAATACATTTGGTTATTTACTGTCCAGAAGATAAAACATTTTGTCAACTTCTTTGATAATCATGAAAATTCCTATAATAATATCACTGATTCTTGCATATGTTCCAAATAAATGGTGGTAATTAGTTGCAATATATGAATGTTCTTTAGTCTTTTATGAACCAAATTAAATGTTCTGTGAAAATTTTTGTTTTCACTTTAAAAATATTTAACCATTTCATTTTTCAAGTGGAGGATATTCTTAGGACAATGTTAGTTATAATTTTTTCTTCCTGTATTATGCCGAAGGGGGAAAAAAGCAAACTGAGTAATTTATGAGGACTATTCTAAACATGATGTTTCATATTTTGTTTTTAGGGGAAAAACAGAGTAATGTGATGAGAGAAACCATAATTTCAAGATTATATAACTAGGAAATTCATGTACATTTTTACTTAGTGTTTGTTGAAACATCAACAATAAAAGTATAAACTAAAAATAAAACATCTAGGATGATAAGATTCATAGATGAGTTTAAAAGCAATATATTTTTCCAAGTACTCCTGTAATCTTTGATATTAATTGCTAATAACTGAGTAACTTCAGGACGAAACATTAAGATGGGTAATGTTGTGGGGAATAAGCTTAAGAATTCACTGAGCTTGGACCAATGGGCTAACAAGGCATAAAGAAACAGAAAGCCACAGGATGAAGGCAAACAAGATTAGGTAAACAGACAAAAGCCCCCAGTATAGGACAAAGGTATAGGAATAGGAAATCTCAGGATGTATGCATCCAAGATGAGGTAAACAAGATTAGGTATTCAGGGCAGAAGTGCCCCCCCACCCACTAGTACAATAGCAGAGAGCTGCTTTCACTGGAAGGAAGGACCAAAATAGGTAAACAGGGCTATAGACCACAGCAGGGGGAAGTTGCCTAGAGGGGAGCTAATTAACAAAAGACAGGTGCCTTGTTGACCTTGAGGTAGCATGCTCTTTCTTGTCCCCTAGGCAAGGTTAGGTAAACAGAAGTGGGGCCTCACATCTGCTGTAAATAACCATTTGCCCTGCACCAGGACTTTGTTTTATATTGACCCAAACCCTTAACACTGCATTTCTTCAAAACCCCCTTTCCCTCACGCCCATGAGTTAATGTTCATGATTTCATTTTTTTTGTGTACGTCCATCACCCTTGTAAACCTTCTGATCCTAATAAAATTGGAGCAAGGACCCTTACCTGGGGGCTCTAGACTCCTCCCGGACATTAGCCATCTCTCACATTTTAATCCTGCATTCGCTCTCTTGCTAGACAAGACAGAACTCCAGACCCAGAGTCTAGGATATAATGTTATAATTTATCAGTAATCACAGAGCAAAACTGAAAATGAAAGAGGGTGCTAAAACAAAAATAAGGATACTTTTGCCATATTAATTAATGGAATGTGGTTTTAACTTTTTAGCTCCTAGATCACTTGGAACTTTATTCCTGACCTTCATTTTGTCAAAATTATTTTCTTATACTGTTTCCCATTATTATTTGTGTATGATTTAGATCATTTGAGAATAATTTTTGGTGAATTATATATTATAGTGGATTACATAAATTTTAGGTACAGTGACTAATTGCTACCAAAACACTTACTAAAATGTACATCCTTTGCACCATATTATGAAATGTTTCTTTAAACTTCATATACACAAATGATAAGCTCCAAAGCAACCTTGAAAATGAAAAGCAAAGCTGGAGGCATTACAATTCCAGACTTCAAGTTACATTGCAAACCTGTTAATGATCGAAGCAATATGATACTGGCACAGGAATAGACACATAGATCAATGAAACAGAATAGAAAACCCAGAAACGAACCCACAACTATATGGTCAACTAATCTTCAACAAAGTAGGAATAAATATCCAATGAGAAAAAGACAGTCTCTTCAACAAGTGGTGTTAGCAAAATTGGACAGCAACATGCAAAAGAATAAAACTGGACCACTTTCTTGCACCATTTAGTAAAATAAATTCAAAATTAATTAAAGACCCAAATGTGAGACCTCCGATCATAAAAATCCTAGAAGAGAACACAGGCAGTAACCTCTTTGACAGTGGTTGTAGCAACTTTTTTCTAGATGAGTCCCTGAGGCAAGGGAAATAAAAGCAAAAATAAACTATTGGCATTTCATCAAAATAAAAAGCTTCTGCACAGTGAAGAAAACATTCAATAAAACTAAAAGGCAACCTATGGAATGGGAGAAGATATTTGCAAATGACATATCTGATAAGGGGTTAGTATAAAAAATAAAGGACTTATAAATCTCAACATTCAAAAAATGAATAGTCAAATTAAAAAATGGACAGAAGACATGAATAGACGTTTTTCCAAAGAAGACATATGGATGATATGGATATTCAGACACATGAAAAGATGCTCAATATCATTGATCATCAGGGAAATACAAATCAAAACTACAATGAAATACCACCTCATACCTGTCAGAATAGCTAAAATCAAAAACACAAGAAACAACAGGTGCTGGTAAGAATGTGGAAAAAAAAGGAACCTTCTTGTACTGTTGGTGGGAATGCAAACTGGTGCAGCCACTCTGGAGAATAGTATGGAGGTTCTTCAATAAGTTAAAAATAGAACGACCCTATGATCCAGAAACTACACTGCTAGGTATCTATCCAAAGAATACAAAAATACTAATTTGAAGGGATACATGCACTCCAATGTTTAAAATAGCATTATCTATGATAGCCCAATTATGGAAAGAGCCCAGATGCCTATCAACTGATGAATGATAAAGAAGATATCTATCTATCTATCTATATATCTTCTTTATCCATTCATATATATGCATATATATACATATATATTCACATATATGTATATATATGCATATATATGAAATATTCACATATATATGTATATAATGGAATATTAGCCATCAAAAAGAATGAAATCTTGCCATTTGCAATTATATGGATGGAGCTAGAAAGTATTATGTTAAATAATATTTTCAGCCAGAGAAATAAAAATATTGTATGATTACACTTACATGTGGAATTATTAAACAAAACAAATGAGCAAAGTGTAAAAAAAGAGAGAGGGGGCAAACTAAGAAAGAGTCTCTTAAGTATCATTATCAGAGAGGAGGAGGGAAGGGGGATGGGAAAAATAGATGATGGGAAATAAGAAGTACATTTGTGATGAGCAGGAGATGTTGTATGGAAGTGTCGATTTACTATACTGTACACCTGAAACTAGTAGTACGCTGTATGCTAACTGACTAGAATTTAAATTAAAACTTTAAAAACTGACAAAAAAAAAAGGCCTCAGCAAATGGAGGCAGGAATGCAGATGCCTGGGCTACCAACGGAAATGTGACAGCAAGGCTTACCAAGACGGTTGAGTGCTTGACTGAAACTTTCTCTGGGGACAACAATGCATTAGCTGTACATCAAGTCTGGTGTGGGGGAAGAGCCCCACCCTGGGAGAATCTCCAGGTAAAGCCTTCCTAAATGTCTAGGGTCAGACCTGAAACATCACACATAAGATTTTTTCTGGAGCCAAATTTCTTTTTATTTTTTAAGTTTTTATTTATTTTGAGAGACAGAGAGAGCAAAGGAGAGGCAGAGAGAGAGAGAGGGAGAGAAAGAATCCAGGATGTCAGCGTGGAGCCGGATGCAGGGCTCAAACCCACGAATCGTGAGATCATGATCTGAGCTGAAACCAAGTGTAAGGCACTTAACTGACTGAGCCACCTAAGCGCCCTCTGGAACCAAATTTCGCAATGAAGATATTTTTAAAAACACAACTTTTTAGCTATCAAATTCAGTAACTGCGTGGACACATACACACACCATATTGTGTATCTTTATACATACAATTTTTATATATAAAAGAGAGAAACAGATGACCATATTAGTTTGTTTTATACCAAGTTATTAAGCTACTTTTGTTGACTACTAGGTAAGACTACTGAAAAATATAAGAACCACACACACAAACAGATGTGAATGATAACTTTTATATGTGTAGTTATATGTGGTTATTCATTTTCATTAAATATGATACAACTCAAAATAGTTTGGAGGACATGTTTTTGTAATTGCCTTCAGCACTTGTGTCTCATTTTGGGAAAATATCCTTTCTCAGTGATAGCCAATTTAACCAATGTTTGATGTTCAGATAAAAGGTATTATAAGTCAATTATAATCTGGGTTACTGAATCATTATATGAGCAGTTTTCAAATTTTATCCCATCTCAGAGCCTTTCTTCAAAAATGTAAACAAATGGGTGAACGTTTTAAATATTGCTTTTTTTCTTCCAGCATGAGGGACTATGGGAATTCAAAATTCCTTTAAAATATAAATGTTGGCCTAGTTTGTAAAGCACATTTATATCCATCCAAACTGCATTATAGTAAATGCATTACACGATAGATCCTAGTCCATTGCACAGTAAGAGAGGTATTGATGCTTCCAAAGTGTAGTTTTCAACCAACCTCAGAATCCAGTTAGATTTTGTATCAAACTAGCGCTATGGATTTAAGTCATCTACCTGTCTTCTTTTTACCATTAACCTGTGATCAAGAACAGCCAAATATAAGTTAGATAAACATAATTAGGGGTATAGTATATGACCACAGGACTGTATAATTAAATAGAATAATATTACTCTTTCATGTTAGTTTTTAATTGAGATGAAATGCCTATACCCTATAATACATAAAGTGCACACATGCACAAATACATATGTATTGCTTGATTCCAAACATAAACATGTGTGTATATATCTTTTACTGGATTATTTAGATTATGTTTAAATAGTTGAAGAGTTAAAAAGAATAAACCAGAATATGTCTCTTATTACATATATGTGTGAGATAGTCCTCACAACATTTCTTTTTTACTTTTTATTAGGCAAAATTCTCATAAGATAAAATTATCCGTTAACTACTTTATTTTATTTTTTTAAGTTTATTTTGAGAAAGAGAGTACAAGCGGGGTAGGAGCAGAGAGAGAGGGGAGAGAGAGAATTCTAAGCAGGCTCTGTACTGTCAGCACAGAGCCTGATGCGGGGACTGAACTTGCAAACTGGAACCATGAGATTATGACTTGAGCAGAGACCAAGAGTCAGACGTTTAACCAACTGAGCCACTCCGGTGCTCCATTAACCATTTTAAAGTATACTGTGTCGTGGCATTTAATACATTCACTATATTGTACAACCATCACCTCCACCTAGTTATAAGACACTTTCATCATCCCAAAAAAGAAATAAAGGAGTCATTACTTAGTTCCCCTCCCCCTAAGTACCTGGAAACCATTTGTCTACCTTCTGTTTCTGGGCATTTACCTCTTCTGAAAGTTTCATGTAAATGGGATCCTACAATATGTGACATGCCGTGGCTTCTTTCTTTAGGCATGTTTTCAAGGCTCCTCCTCACTGTAACCTAGCGGCACTTTATTTCTTTGATGGCTGAATAATAATTTAAGTGCATGGATTTACCACCATTGTTTATCCACTTATCAGTTGATGGACCTTTGAGGTGATATCACCTATTGCTATTGTGATTACCGCTGCTATGAAAATTTATATAAAACTACTTGTTTGAACATCTGTTTTCAATTATTTTAGGTACACATCTAGGAGTAGAATTACAGGGCCATATAGTAATTCTATGTTTAACTTTTAGAGGAACTGCCAACCGGCTTTCCACAGCGACTGCACAATTTTACATTCCAACCAGCAAAATACAGGGTTCTAGTTTTTCACAACCATGTCAACACTAGCTATTGTCTTTTTTTTTTAAATGTTATTTATTTTGAGAGAGAGAGAGAGAGCAGGGAAGGTGCAGAGAAAAAGGAGACAGAGAGAATCCAAAGCAAGCTTTAAGCTGTCAGCGTGGAGCCCGATGTGGGGCTCCAACTCATGAACAGCAAGATCACAACTTGAGCTGAAACAAAGCATCGGAGGCTTAACTGAATGAGCCACCTAGGCACCCCAACACTAGTTATTTTCTGATTTTTATTTGCACTTTCCTAATGACTAATGAGGTTGAACATCTTTTCTTGTGCTTGTTGTCTATTAGTAAATCTTCTTTGGAAAAGTCTATTCTAGCTATTTTTTTAAATTGGATCGTTTGCCTTTTTGTTGTTGATTTGTCAGAATTCTTTATATATTTTAGATATTAGACCCTTATCAGACATAGGGTTTACAAGTAATTTCTCACATTCTTTCATTTCCTTGATAGTTTCCTTTAATATATAAAAGTTTAAAAATTTTGATGAAGTTCATCTAATATTTCCCTTTGTTGCCATGTACTTATGTTATATCTAACACTAAATATGAGTAAATATATATGAACTCTCATGTCCTCCATTCCCATGGCCACCCCTAGTGTCGTGTTCATGCAATGGGACAATTAAGTACATGTTACTCAATCTGGGTCAATGAGTGCCTTACATGGGACTCTTGATTTGAGTTTGAGTATGTCAGACATTCCCAGTGATAGTGTCAGAGATATACAATATAAAATTATTATCTTGCTGGTAGCCATATATCCTGCCCCATGGAGAAATGTCACAGCTGGGGAGAATCACACTAATATGAGAAAAAAAAAATCAGAGACAAGTGCCTGGGATACAGTTCTGATTATTAAAGCCTTGGGCTACAGTGGTCCCTGAGTCCATCTCTGTCCCTCAGCTTTTTTTCAATAAAAATGTTTATTACTAAGGAAAATTCCTAAAGAAATTCTTAATCCTTTATTTTTTAAGCTAAATCAATTTCAGGTTTCTTTCTATGCATGCAAATGAGTCTAACTAATACATGGCTAATTTGAGTTACATAGAGCATTAAAATGGAAAGTGATGCTTAATCAACTAAATTACCACAGCATTGATTTTATTTATCCTGTAAGTTAAATAATTAGAATCACTTCCTTGTCTCCTCAAGGAGTGCCACTCCCTCATCACTCTGAATTTTTCTTGTTCAATATCATCTTTTTTTTTTCCCTTAAATTCAACTTCTGCTTCTGAACTTGCTCTGAAGTTGTATCTTAACCCTTAAGAATCACTCATCCCAAATATTCATAGGTTCTCTCCTCTTTTCCTCAATTACTTAAACATTGCTTATATTTTGCATTATACATATATGTACATTATCTTAATCAATGTTAGTTTTCAATAAATAACTTATTAAAATTATCTTAAGAAAGCAAGAATTTATGTATCAATAGAACAAGAAAATGTTACTGGCATCCAAAGCCAAGAAATTTAGTCAAATAACATAAAGGAACCAGAAGCAGAAATTGCATCATCTTTTCACACAAAGTCATCATTCTCTCCCATTCCCTGTCTAGCTATGTACCTTCACTATTGTGCTTTTCTCTGCATTATAGTGAGACTTGCTCCCTTGCAGATTCTCTGATGGTCAAAATCTCAGTTATCCGTAACAGTGTAATAGTACCTCAAAACTTGGATGCTTAAAACTACACACCTTTATCATCTCAGTTTCCTTGAGTCATGAATCCAGACATGGCTTAACTGTGTCCTCTGGTTCAGGTCTTTCACCAGGGGGCAATCAAGGTGTGGGTGGAGGTGGGAATTGCATCTGAAAGCCAAAAATGGGGAGTAAACAACTCCTGAATTCACCCATGTGTCCGTTGGCAGGGTTTATTTCTTCAAGAAGTACTAGACTAAAGGCATGAGTTGCTTTTTGATTGCCAGAGCCTGCTCATATGAGCATCTTGTTTCAACAGGCAACAGGCTTCAAAGGAATCAGTAAAAGCAATCCATTAACACAATCTTCTTTTTTTCTAAACATGCAAGTAACACCCCATCATCTTTGTCATATTCTATTAGTTAGAAGCAAGTACCTACATTCAACCCACATTCAAGGGGAGTGGTAATTATGCAAGGTAATTAATACCAAGAGGAAGGAATCACTGGACTATCTTGGAAGACTATCTCCCCAGTATTATTACTGTTGTGTATACATTTCAAGTTAATGATTGTTCATCAAATCAACTGATATTTACTGAGTCCCTACACTATCTCAAACCACGTATTAGGGTTTAGGGGATCAAGAGTGAATTTTACATATAAAATTCTCTAACCCTCTTTAAAAAAAAAAAAAAAAAAACTCTTCTGAAACCTAAAAATAAGCTCTTCACTTCTCATATTGTTCCTGCAGATAAATAATGATTGTTGTCTGAAATCGGGATCACTGACCCTGTGCTTTCTTTTCTAGAGATGTTTCTTATTCATATTACCTAAAAACTGATATCTCAAAGTGATGGTTGTGGATTTTCTCACAACCCACAAACCCTGGTGGAAGAATTGAGGAAAAGGGAAATAGTGTTGCAACGTATTAAAGAAACTAGTTCCACTGCTGCTCCCTACGAAATTTGCTTTCCTGTGCTCCCTCAATGGGCTCTAAGTTTATCTCTCCTTCAGGAATATTCCTTTTGGCTAATATTCATTGTAACGTTGAAGCCTAATTACATGTTCAATACTACCGTTTTTATTAAAAGAGAAATCAAATTATTTGTTATAAGAAATATATGTTTAGTGCTTGCCTTCATGTATTTCTTGTCTGGAAATAACACTTCCAAAGATAGAAATGATGAAAAAAAAATTCAAATAAGATCTATACATAAATACTAAAGAACTCACATAGAAATATGTAAGAGCAATGGAAGCTTCTTTAGGAAAATGGATAATTATTACAGACCTAAAGATTCTTTAGAGTATCAAGACAGAGAATATGAAGAGAAGGAAATGAAAAAGTGTTCTTTACAAGTTAAACAGCATTTTCAAAACCCTGGAAGCAAGACTTAGATGACATGAAAGATCTGTGTTGTTGAAACATGGTAGCAAGACAGGAACTGAGGGGAGAGAGATTGACCAGCTGGGTTTATAAGGCCCCTTTATGCTCTAGTAAGAAGTATAGATCTTTTTCTAGGTAACTTTGAATGGTATTAAACAGAAAAGTCACACATACCATTTTTTGTTTTAAGAAGATTAATCTTTTAGAGCATAGCTTTTATAGCATAACATGATTTATGTCATGCTTTCTCAAAACTATATATCATCTCGCTTGAACTCGACCTGTACATTGCTTAACCCATTATCATGTGCAGAGAGTTTTTAAAGCTATTTTCAAACACTTTTGTTTGAAACCACTTCCAGTACCACTGCATTGCATTCTAAATTCTACAACTTATATTTACAGGGGCAATTAAAAGTATGAAAAACATTAATGTATTTTACATGTGCTTATGTTCATCTATTTTACATGGAGTTTAACTTCTGCAGCAAATGTGTGATTTGGCTTCTAGATTTTTCTGTTTCATTACTGAAACACTTCAAAAATCTACTCTTAAAATATGACTTGCCATCATTTTATGGACTAAATGGAAAGAGTTGATCTCAGTGTCTCTGTTTTAAGTGCTCTCATCACAAGCAAGCAATGTGATTGAGGTAATTGACTCCCTAGAGATGAGTGCCTTGCAATGAGTTATTTAGTCTACTGTCATACTCCCACAAAACTTGGGTAGTGAACAGAGCAAAGTGCAGATCATATTTCACTGCAATACAGTTGTTATATCTAATCTTAAATTGTAGGAGGCAGTCTATATTTAGCTTGAAATAAAGGCTGTTTTGTTGTTTCTAAAAAAAAACTTGAACCTTGAAATGCTAGGAGCATTCAAATTTATACACTTACCGTTCTGAGATATGCACCGTTCTGAAATAAGCATATCTCAGGAAAATAAAATATATCTTTGATTAGCTTTTTATATTATTTTCTGCCAAGTAGCTATCATTAACCATTAGAATGTATGACTTATGAGAACACTACTAGTATTTTATAAGCTTCATTTTGAGCTCATTTGAATTACCAATATCCTAAAAATGGTCCCCAGAGAAACATGAATCTCCTCCCTCTTATTAACTATTTTTAAAAAATGAAAGTATAGTTGACACACAAGGTTACATTAGTTTCAGGTGTACAACATAGTAATTGGACAAGTCTATATGTTATGTTGTGTTCACCACAGTGTACCTACCATCTGTTACCTTACATCTTTATTACAATATCACTGAATATATTCTCTATGCTGTGCCTTTTATCTCCATGACTTATTTATTCTGTAACTGAACCCCTGTATCTGTCACTCTTCTTCAACTATTTAGCCCACTCTCCTTATTAATTTTTAATATAATTATTCTTAACAGTTTTTCTTTCTGTTGGTGGGACTGCTGAAAATAAGCATGGCTTATAAAGTAAACAGTGGCCAAGAAGACTGAGTTTAAAGGACCCTGGGCTGAGTTTCAGTTTTCATGCCTATTAATTATTATTTTTTAAGTCTATTTATTTATTTTGAGGGGTGGGGAAGGACAGAGAGATAGGGAGAGAGAGAATCCCAAGCAGGCTCCAGGCTGTCAGTGGAGCCCAATACAGGGCTCGACCCCATAAACCAGGAGATCATGGCCAGAGCTGAAATTGAGAGTTGGGCGCTCAACTGACTGAGCTACCTAGGTCCCCCGATGCTTATTAATTATTTTGATAAGATGTTCAATACTACATCACTTCATCTTAAATAAAATCTTTAGTAAAAGTCACAATTCAACTCGACTGTGATTAAAATTAGTTATATTACTTGAACTGCCTACAATTAAGATCAACTACAGGGCCCTGGGATCAAAACAAAACAAAACAGCAGCCTGTGTCAGTTACTCTTTTACAAGTTTCTTTACCTTTTCTATCTCTTCTCATTAAGCCACAAATGTTTTTTCATATCATATTAGTTAGTATTTAGGGAAAGTGACAAAGGAGAATGGCTGATGATACCAATAGAAATGGATGAGCCTATGATGTTAATAGTAATGATACAAGTAGCTATTAAAATCTTCACAGATTTTAATGCTATGTAAACTACAGTTTAATCCTGGGGTTATATATAACACATCATAACCTATTTCCTTTTCATGCAGCAAATCTGTCACTCAATTTTCATTAACAGGGAAAGGGGAACCCTTTTGCACTGTTGTTAGGAATGCAAGTGGGTGCAGCAATTCTGGGAACAGTATGGAGGTTCTTCAAAAAGTTAAAAATAGAACTATCTTATGGTACACCAATTGAACTATTAGGTATTTACCCAAATGATATAAAAATACATATTTGAAGGGGTACGTGCACCTCTTGATGTTTATAGCAGCATTATCAAGCATCATCAACAATGGGCAAACTGTGGAGAGAGACCAAATGTCCACTGACTAATGGATGGAGAAAGATGTATTATATATATGTAATGGAATATTACTGAGCCATCAAAAACAATAAAATCTTGTCATTTGCAACACTGTGGATGGAGCTAGAGTGGATTATGCTAACCAAAATAAGTCAGTCAGAGAAAGACATATGCCATATTATTTCACTCATATGTAGAATTTAAGAAACAAAACAGATGAACATATGGGGTGGGGGGGGAGATGGAAACACCCATAGGAGACTCTTAGAGATTAGAGAACAAACAGGGTTGATGGAGGGAGGTGGGTGGGAGATGAGTTAGATGGGTGATGGGTATTAAGGAAGGCACTTGTTATGATGAGCCCCAGGTGTTGCATGTAAATGATGTTATTCCTGAAACAAATATTGTACTGTATGTTAACTAACTACAATAAATAAACATTTAAAAAGAAGAAAAAGAGTGATAGTAAGGATAAATTGTAAAATCTCCCATTTTATTATAAATGTTTCTTTACAGAAATGGCATTATTCTAGGGTCCAAGGATAGCTTTTACTATTCAAGTTAGGGTATTATTGTGCTGAAAGAAAGAGAAGTATGTTAAGCCCCCAGGTTTATGTAATTTAAGCAGAAGTTCCCTTTAAATGCAACAGACCAATTTTATCTTCTTAGAACCACACATAAACAGAACATCTGTGCTATGGGTCATGATAACTGCATTGCTGGAAGTAAAGCACAAGAGTATTTAAGGCTCATGGTTAGTGAAGAGGACAGACAAACAAACCAAAAATTAAACTCAGCTCAGATTCTTGCCAAATTTTAAAGAAGAAAACTTCCTTTCAGTAGTCCTCAGTACTTTTATACATTTAAAGAAAAGAAGATGATCTTCTGGTCATCTTTCAAATGCATTTATTTTGAACTGTAAAAGTACTATCACTTTGGTTTCCATATTATTTTGGCTAAAGAAGATTCTACACATATGTTGTTTTTAAATAACATTAGGATTACAAATATGTACATGAAAACAAATTCATAATCTTTTTTAGATTTTTCAGAGAGGTCAAGTTCATTAATTATGTTAATTTTCTCTGTTATTACACATTTCTCCCAGATTCTTATTCTTTCTCATTTTAATTCTTACATATTTGCTTTTTTATACTTTGGAAAATTATATTTGACTTGAACGCTAATTGCATTTTTTTATTGTTCTTTGGGGTTTTTTTGTGTAAACGTATATTTGTTTTTCATCATAATTATGTAAAATGTTGAAATTATTGTTAGTGATGTTACTTTGTGCGTGGTTTTCAAGGTACATATCTAGGATTGCCCTTACTTTGCTGTCAAGTCAGCTATGCATTAAAAAGTATGTCTGTATCAACTTATCTGTACTTTGAAGTGTGTTTTTATTAGAATACTGTTTCAAGGGTTATCCAGTAATCTAGATACCAAAATGTATTCCCTTTAATGTTTGATGACATACAGTCATAGATTTGTCTCTGATCATAGATATTTTTATTCTAGTAGTTCCACAGGAAGTTTAAGTAATATTCTGAATTTTTTTTCTCTGAATCATGGAAAATTATTTTTATTTCATTTAATATTTTTCTATTATAGTTTTGTTTTAATTTAGGTTGTTGTTATGACTTTCTGTTTTTGTTTCTGGGAAGATAGATATTATTGCACTGAAACAAAAATTTTCTTAAAAAAACAATTTTGTGTGGGGTGCCTGGGTGGCTCAGTCAGTTGAGCACCCAACTTTAGCTCAGGTCATGATCTCACAATTCGTGAGTTCGAGCCTCGCATTGGGGGCTCAAATCCTGATGCCTGCTTTGGATCCTGTGTCTCCCTCTCTCTCCCTCTCTGCCCTTCCTCACTCGTGCTCTCTCTTTCTCTCTCTCTCTCAAAAAAAAATATTAAAAAATATTTTTGGTTCTTTGGCTCTTTAAGTGTATTATGCTACATGAAATGTCAGATGGACAAAGACAACTACTGTATTATTTCACTCATATATGGAATCTAAAAAAAAAACAAAGGAACAAAATAAAATTCAATTCAAAAACAAACCCACTGATGCAAAGAACATATTGATGATTATGAGAGGGGAAGGGGGTTAGGGAGTGGGCAAAATAGATGAAGGGGTCAATTTTATGGTGATGAATGGCCACCAGACTTTTGGTGGTGATCACTTTCAATGTACACAGATACTAAATTATAATGTTGTACACTTCAAGTGTATATAATGTTATATACAATTTTACCTCAATTAAAAAATAATACTTCTGTTCTTTTAGTAGATTTTTTAGAAAGTATTCTTACTGTTCAAGACTTTCATTGTTCTTGTATAATTTTTCACATTATTTATTTAAAACGAATAAATTTTCAGGACGCCTCAAATGTCATGCTTGTGGCTCAGTAGGTTAAGTGTCCCCACTTTAGCTCAAGTCATTATCTCATGGCTTGGGAGTTCAAGCCCCGTGCAGTGCTCCGTGATGATGGCAGAGAGCCTGCTTCAGATTCTCTCTCTGCCCCTCCCCTACTCATGCTCTGTCTCTCTCTCTTTCTCGGAAGCAAAAACAAACAAACAAAACAAAAAACCATTAAAGAAAATAAATAAATGTATAATTATTGAAAATGCATTATATATGTATTATATATGTATATTCTGCTCTTTGCTCTGTTACCTAATTGCTGTTCAGTAGTCATTCTCTACTATATTTTTCCGTTAACTTGCTATGTTAATCACGTAAGATTCTCAATATTTTTAACAGCAAGTTAACTTGCATATGAATATTGGAAACAATGACATATTTAAACGTCTTCGACTCTCCAAATAGTATTCCAAAGCATTGTGTGAGCTACTCTCTATGTTGCACTTACAGAACAACTTCAAAAAGAAGCACTTCTATCATGGAGGATAATGATTTTTCTGATGGGTAATATCCCTAAGGTTTTCTTAATAAAAATTACACTGGGGAAAGATACATTAGTTCCCTTATTCTCCAACATGTTTCTGTTTGTTTATCTGTCTATGTATCTTTCTATGTATTTATTTAATGTTTATTCATTTTCGAGAGAGAGACAGACAGAGCATGAGCAGGGGAGGGGCAGAGGGAGAGAGGGAGACACAGAATCTGGAGCAGGCTCCAGACTCTGAGCTGTCAGCACAGAACACAACACAGGGCACGAACTTACAAACTGTGAGATCATGACCTGAGCTGAAGTCGGATGCTTAATCAACTGAGCTACACAGGCACCCCTGTTTCTGTTTAATGACTGAAGAATGTGCATTCCAACAACATTCCTCAATATAATGTTAGTTGTACCTTAGTTAATGATAGATTTTCAACGTTGAGCCAACATATTTCATGGCAGTGTTGGTTTCCTTTTGAGAATTTCACCATCTTCTGTATCATAATGAATATTTGATTATGGATCAGGGAACACTGTCTATGAGTTTATGGGTTTTTTATGTCATTTTATATAATGTCATTTTATAATCATTTGCCCCCATAAAAATATATTATCAAAATAGATAATGTTTGAGTACATATTAGACAAAAAGTGTATCTATAAATCAATAAAAGTCACAATTTCAGGGAAACAGATAGATTTAATCTTGAAGTTTCATTTAGGCATTTGTAGAGTGAAAAAAAATATTATTATAACAAAATATAGGCAAAAGCTGAATATAAAGTTTTGACTTTGAGAAACTTCACAGAATCAGTCTTATTAGCTGGGAATCTGCACAAAAGTATTATTATCAGGTGAGGATGGCATATTTTCAAGGGTGCTCCTGAAAACTTTTTGATTAGTAATTCATCAGAAAATTTTGCCATGACCATCATATAGGGCTCCTCAACACAATTAACCAGGTCCATTGATTTTAATTCTATTGTAGGAGAATTCCCATATTTTGAAGGGAAATGATCCTATCTTATGTGTATATTTCCTCCCTTCTGCTTCCCTCATGACATTATTTCTTCTTGCCTAATTTGGATTCTACAAATAATGTATGGGAATAAATTCTATATTATCATGGACATAACTGAAATTAGACTTTATGCCATTTGAAGACAATTGCTTTTGCCTGAGGCATCATTACCTATAATGGTCTACCATGCAGGTTCATCCAGAAGAATGTGAAAGTTGTCCTCCTACTCATGTACAATTATAAAGATTCCACTCTCTTTAGTATAAAAATACCTTACACTGAATTGTTCTCTGAAATTAATTTATTTACCCATTATAATTTTCTGGCTTGAGAAAATAATGCAGTACTTTTACTTAGTTCCTGAAGAGGAAGGGCTATAAAGTATGTACTGAATTTTGTAAAGGAATATTGTCACCTCTCAGACTTAATTATGTTAATAAAATATAAAATCTGGAATTTACATAAAATGAAAAATTATTTTTTAACAAAATAAGTTTATTTCCATACCAGCAATGATAGATTTAAACTATCATTAGCTTCATGGAAAATATTTAGAAGCATTGGAACTTCTTAACATACTTTATAAATATCTATCCCAAACGTATAAAGAAATAGAAATGTTTATCATTTTATTTTGGGATTTTTTGAACCATATGTTAAAATTCTGATCTGCTATGTTAACTTCATTGCTAACAGTCATTTTAAAATAAAAGTTCAAGCGAATTTTACTGACCTCTGGGGCATGTGTTCAAATTAGAGTAAGTAATTAAAAATCAGTTTTGTCTACTGGGAAATGTCATTTTGTGTCCTGAAAGACAGAGAAATATGCCGGAGTCCAGATCCAGCAGGTCCAGGGTTCTCCTGAAAGATGGACAGTGTCGGCATGAAAATGATGAGAATCGGCGAAAGGGGAAGGAAATGAGAGAGCAAGAGGTTCTTTCTGATCAGCAGGCAGGCATCCCTGCTCTCCAGTCAGGCATCTTGCACTGCAAGCAGGCATCTCTGCACTGACTGGAGAGTCAGCCTTTTTTATTGAAAAAAGGTATGGGGTACAAAACAAGAGTAGCAATTCCTTAGACAATGATTCCTGATTAACAAATTCATTGGTATGTAAAAATTTCCCAGAACATAGATTGGTACAAGATTCATGCATAATCTTTATCAATAGTGATTGACTGTAGGTTATTTAGATGCTTATCATATGGGGAAGGAAGGTGCCCTCAGTATTCAAATACAAGGCAGTGTTTTTAGCATAGTAAAAGCAAAGGTTAGTCCTTTGTGAGCAGGGTTCACTAGGCTGTTTTCTTGAGGGGGAAGAAAAACAGGTTTCTCAGGAAATGTAATATTTGCTCCCATAAACACAAAAGAAGAAATTCGTATAGTCTCCTTCATAAGGTACAATTGAGCATTAGCATAAGAAGACAAGTCACTCAATGCCAGTTGGCAATGTGTCAGGGGGGTCAGTGCTCAAGCAGAAATGGCGGAGTGATAGACAAACAGAAATTGTGGAATGGTAGACTTTGGTTGCCATCTGACAGCGGGAGCCTTGCAAAACCCGCCTTACCTCACAAGGAGGAGAATTTTCTCAGCTTTGTGAGTCCAGAAACTGGCATCTTACAGAAATACAATGTGCATGTAAAGATCTCCTGGGGAAGTTGTGTACCTTCTGGGATCATAGGAGTAAGCTTGCCTAGGAATGGAGAGGTTTCTATTTTCAACTGCATGTAGCTACTTACAGAATAATAGTGAAAAATACATTTTCTCAAGAACTAGATATATTCTATGTATTTTATTTTATTTATTTTTAGATGTTTATTTATTTATTTACTTACTTATTTTGAGAAAGAGTGGGCAAGGGATGGGGAGAGAGAGAGGGAGAGAAAGAATCCCAAGTAGGCTCTCTACTCAGTACAGAGCCCAATGTGGGGCTTGAATTCACAAACTGTGAGATCATGATGTGAGTCAAAAGCAAGAGTTGGACACTTAATCAACTGGGCCACCAAGGTGTCTCTCTATTCTATTTTAAATATAATTGTTTCTCTAGCTTTAAGAGATTTTCAAGCTACACCTGAGTGGGAGTTTGGCATCTGAGTTCTCTTAAAGCTGATGTCTGATAATGGGGCATTATACTGTTGACTGAGTAAAATGAGTACCTTAGATTTTATTTTCGGTTTCTGTGAATTTAAGTCATGATGCTGTAATACAACAACACCTTTCTTTTTCTTTTTTTTCACTCATACGAAGTCCGCTGAAAGTATGGAAAACTCTCTAGGCAACTATCTTGTACAGGGCAACTTAGAAATCAAATTTAGAATGGTTGCATCATGCCATAGGTACATAATAAGATGCAGACTTTCACAGATAGCCTGCATGCATGAACACACACCCATATGCGCATATGCTAGAGAATTTCATGTCAACAACTTAATTTTTCAAACTGGAAAGTGATACATGTTGCTTCCACTCACATTTGTGTGTCTAAAGCAAACTGCATGACTCCTGTGTACACAGGAAAGTCAGCATGTAAAACTTCCTTCTGCCTGGGAGAAGAGAAGTGAATGTAGATGATCTTTAGTGTGCCTGCTACCCTGGGCATGCTGGGTAATCATGGCTAAAAATAAATGCCTGATACTCATTTGCAGTTAAGATAATACTCATCTAAGAGTATAAGTTTAAGATTCTAAAACATCATGGCCTTTAATGTTTGTATCACAGTTTAATTGTAAGAAGTTCAAATAGTAAAATACTGAAGAACTGATGTTATTCCCTTTCCGTAAATAAGAAATATTAGCTTCAGAGTGAGTATATAAATTTATGAGGTTCATGTGCTAAGAACTTATCTTATTGGAACTTGTACCCACTTCAGTTTGGCTCCAAAGTCAATGGTTTTCCCATGACACTGTTGATTTCCAAGAGGGGGGAGAGCTTACACAATGTCTTTCATGTTACTAATGAGGAAATTGAAGACAAAAGTCATTAAATGAGATGCCCTGGAACTTACTATTAGGTAGTACGAATCAGAAGGAGAATTCAGGTTTTCTGAACACTGTTCTGAGGATAAAAAAAAAGAGGGTAAATAATTTGCTTATTGGCACAAAACTTTTGAGGAAATCGGTATTCCAAATATAAGATGTGATGATTAGGAGTCACAAATAATCCTTATGGCCACAACTGTAGACATTTGAGGCCACAAATGTAGATGTTTGCAAGAGCTAAAAGTAAAAATGAGAGTTTGACCTGTAACTTCCTGAGAACGTGTGAGCCAGGGCATGGGAGGTGTCTTGTTTTTGGACAGATTAATCCTGAATGTGCTGACCCCAAAGTAAAATAATAGCCGAGAAAACTATCAAACCATTGAGAAAATTACATGAGGAATTAGAGACAATGAGGCCCCAGAGAATGCAGGAAAGAGTGAGAATAAGAACATCCATGGAGATATTAATACTCACTATTTTTTGTAAAATATTAGAGATAACAATTAGCAATATCATATATTCTTCAATGAAAAGTATTTACATTATGGATAATAGGTTGCTCATACTTTTACTATTGGTTTCAGTGATATAGAACAAGGAGGTGAGGAACTCAAAACTATAGTAATAATAATAATAATAATAGTTGATGTCTGTATATATAAAGGTTCAGTAGCTTATTTTCCATATATAATCATTTTTTTTGTGAATAGCTTTTAAATTTTACCCAGAAATACCTAAACAGCTTTTTTCAAACCTAAAACCAATGCATTTATCATATTTATCTTATTGACACAAGTATATAATTTTTTTGTTTTATTGGTTTGTTTGCTTTCAAGATGAATATGAATGCCAAAATTTAAAAAGTAAAGTAAAATATGAACCATTTTGGACTCCAAGCTTATCAACAAAAACTGTAGTCTATATAAAAAATAAAATGCTAATTTATTCTTTTGTTGGCATTTATTAGTTAAGTGAATTTACTTAAAAAAGACACTTTCCCTCATGAATTTCATCCTATAAATGAGCTAGATCACTAACATTTGGCCAATTTTTCAGCCTAAGAGACATGTATCTGGAAATCTTTGCCTAGAAAAACTCGTGCTGATACTGACCAAAAAGAACAGTTTCTATATCCCAGCAAATGTTTGGTGTTAGGATGGAAACAGAACAGATACAGCTACTATTTTACCATGAAAAGTCTGTGACAAATTTGTTTTGAGTATTCACCTTATTTGCATTATTGAGCAATAAAAATGAATTTTAAATGTAACATTTAGTGACACTGCACATTTAAATGCAGGAATATGGTGAGTTTTTTTTTTTTTATCTCATTTGGCTGTCAAAAAATTACATGTGGCACAAAAAGCTGTGTTTTATTTCTCAATTTCAGAAATAAATCAACTGAACGGTCCAATGGAAGACCAAAAACTATAATAAAAAATATATTGATTTATGCTGGAGTCCAGCTCCAGCAGGTCCAGGGCCCCCTGAAGGATGGATGGTGTCAGCGAGAGAGAGTGAGAGAGCTTAGAGTTTCTTTCTGATCACCAGGCGGGCATCAGTGTGCTGACCAGACAGTCAGCTTTATTTATGGAAAAAATGTATGGGGTACAAAACAGAAGTGGCAATTCCCTTAGTCAATGATTTCTGATGACAAATTCTTTGGTATGTAAAAATTTCCCAGAACATAGGTTGGTAGAAGACTCATGCATAATCTTTATCAACAGTGATTGATTGTAGGTGATTTAGATGCTTATCATATGGGGAAGGAAGGTATCCTCAGCATTCAAATACAAGGCCATGATTGTAGTATAGCAAAAGCAAAAGTTAGTTCTTTGTGAGCAGGGGTCAATAGCCTGTTTTCTTGAGGGGAAGTAAAATGGGTTTCTCAGGAAATGTAATATTTGCTCCCATAAACACAAAAGAAGATATTCCTATAATAAGTTCCTTCACAAGGTGCAATCAGCATATTTTTAGGATAAGGGGGCAAGTCAGTCCTGATACCAGTCAGCAAGGTGCCTTGGGGTCGGTGCCCAAGCAAAAATAATTGAGTGGGGGGGTAGACATTGGTTGCCACGTCGCCATCTGATGGCGGGAGGCCTTGCAAACCCGTCTTACCTCACAAGGAGTTTTTCTCAACTTAGTGAGTTCAGAAATGGCTTCCAGCAGATATCCAAGTGTAGGCATGATCTGATACAATGTATCAAATCTTATGTTACTATGTCAACAAAAAATCATCTCATTCTCTACATGGATAATTTCATTTTAAGAATTATGAAGGATACTTAATAACACATAATATAAATATTACTTAGATACACAGCCTATTTGTTTCCAAAATATTTTCACATGTTTTCATTGACTTATCTATGCTATGTGAAGATATAAATCATTCGTAATCTCACTCCCTGTTACTGCAGTATTGGTGATCCTCTACTTGCCTAAATTCTTTGGGCACATGGGTTCTCCTTTCCTCACAAGTTTCTTTCTCTTTGATACCCTCACCATTTTGCATTTGTACCTTTGCTCTAGCTAATTCCTTCTTTTTGGAAATTAAGCCCTTTTTTCCTTGTTTTTTTTTTAATCTCATTTTAAAAACTGAGCTTCCTATCCTTGTGATGAGTGTTGCATAACGTATGAAGCTAGCTGTCAAATCACTGTGCTGTACATTTGAAACTGATGTACATAGGGTGGCAACTCTACTTCAGTTTTTAAAATATGAGTCTCCTTAAAAATCTTTATCTTCTCCATTGGAGTTAAACTTCACAATGTACTCTCAATATTTCAGCCCTCAATCCCTCACTTCACTTTCCCTTCTCCACTGTGATAATCTGGCGTTTCCCCACAGCTTCTCTTAGCTTGCTATTAACCTCTTAACCTGGACTATTCTTCAACCCTCCGTGTTTGATCTAAAGAACACATATTGTCCTGATTACTATGTGTTGAATTGTGTCCTCCCCACCAAATTATATGTTGAAGTCCTAACCCCTAGCAGCTTGGAATGTGACAATTGTTATAAATAGGGTAACTGCAGATGAAAGTAGGTAAAGTGAGGCCATGGTAGAATAGCCTGGGCCCCTAATTCAATATGAAAGATGTCCATATAAAAAGGGAAAATGTGGATACAGACACATGTAACAGGAAGAAAATTTGAAGAGACAAGAGAGAAGATGGTCATCTATAAGCCAAAGAGAAAGGCCTGGAATAGAGCCTTCTTCATGGCCTTCAGAAGGAAACAACCTCCCAAACAGGACAGGACATCTTCATCTTGGACTTGGAGCCTCCAGTACTGTGAGATAATAAATTTTTGTTGTCTACATCACTCAAGTTTGTGGTACTTTTTTTTTTTTTTTACAGTAGTTCTAGACAACTAACGCACTGAGCTTACTTGACTTTTGCCACATTTATATGAAAATCTTACACTTCTTGATTTTCTCCTTTCATTTTATTCATGACAGTTTTCCTTCCACTTCTTTAGGCAAATGCTAAAACATGTGAGGTTAGCAGGGGATCTCACTCATTGCTGATTCAAAATATGGTCTCCAAACTCTATTTTCACCATATCTGTCCCCGGAATCATAAATCCATGTTTAGATGAGTGCCTAATGGATATTCTCATGTAATAGTTACATAGGCCTTTTACATTCCCAACTAGCTGAATGTCTTCTCTCTCTGGGTTCCTTACCCTTGGTTCCTTACTACCATCAAAAGAGCTGACTATATCAAATGCCTGAGTACCTTCTTTTACTCCCTTCCCCATTTGCTATCACCAGTAAATCATCAAGTTCTTTTATTTTAATTTTTTTAATGTTTACTTTTTTAGAGAAAGAGAGAGAGAGAGAGGCAGTGCATGAGCAGGGAAGGGCAGAGAGACACACAGAATTCAAAGTAGGCTCCAGTTTCTGAGCTCTCAGCACAAAGCATGATGCGGGGCTCAAACACATGAACCATGAGATCATGACTTGAGCAGAAGTCAGATGCTTAACTGACTGATCCACCTGGGCGCCACATTAAATCACCAAGTTCTTGATTCAGCCTTTTCCCATTACTGCTCCCAATACTTTATGGAAGGATGTCATCATCATTCACCTGGATAACTACCACACCTTCCCAAGTGATCAGTCCATAACCAGCAGGACCTCTTCTAATTCATCCTCCTCACCACACCCACATACCTTTTTCTCCAAATTGTTAACATTTTGTTAGATTCAGTTAATTATTCTCCCTCCCATCTCTTTCCCCCCTCTTTCTCCCTCTTCATCTACATTGTTCATATTATTTGTTATGAAACTTTTAGAGTATATTGCATGTATCATGAACAATTACCCCTAAGTGTTTCACTGTATGTGTATTAAGACTAAAGGTATTTCCTGTGTTACTATGATTTTAAAATTCAAGAAAATAAATTTGATTTAATATTAACATTTCATTATCTAAAGTCACATTAAAAAAAAGTTTAATGTTTATTTATTTTTGAGAGAAAGAGAGAGAGAGAGACAAACAGAGTGTGAGAGGGGGAGGGGCAGAGAGAGAGGGAGACATAGAATCCAAAGCAGGTTCCAGCCTCTGAGCTGTTAGCACAGAGCCTGATGCGGGGCTTGAACTCACAAACCACGATATCATGACATGAGCCAAAGTCAGATACTTTGTCACATTTTTAATTTATCACTTGCCCCAGTAATATCCTTCAAAGTAAATATATTTCCCAGTACGTGTTCATGTCTGGAATCTTTCATTGCATTTACTTGTCATTCACTTTAGTCTTTTTTAATCTGGAGTTTTCCCACAAATTTTCTTTGTCTCTCATACAGTTGACATTAAAAAAATACAAACCACTTATTTAATTACATTTTTCTTAATTTTTTGATTTTCTGGTTTTTTTCATTGATTAAGTTAAAGCTTTTAATTTTTAGTTGAAAAACCTGTGAAAAAAAGTATCACTATGGAAGTGATACTGTGGTCTTTTCAGGGTAACACATATAGAAACACATGATTCAGTTAATCTTATTTGTCACGTTCACTATTTTGATTATGTAGTTAAAGTGTTGAGCAGTTACTGTAGTTACTATGTTTTTGTCTTTATTTTTTGCAATTAGTAAATAATCTTAGAGGAGATATTTGAGATAATGTTAATATTCTATTATTCATTAAACTTTGACTTTCTAGATGGGACATTCATGATCATCCTTACCTGCATCATATTTTACTCATATATTGCTCTTATCATAAAGTTCAAGCATCTTAAATGGCATATAGGACCTTTAAAGATTTGGTTCCTGTTTAGTTAGCCTGTTCATTCTCTTGCCATCCCTTCTTCTACGTACCTGTTCATGTTGTTTTGGAGACATGGGCTATATATTTTGCTTACTACTGTAAGATATTTATGACTTTGGCTTACATCTGTGTGTCTGTGTTTTTATGTGAAATATATCCTTCTACAGTTGATATTCCTTCATCAGAAACCACAAGGGGCATTTCTAAGACTTCCAAAACTTTTCTCCATTTGTAGAGTCATTTAATATACTAACTGAGAAGAACTGCATTAATAACATTATTGTCTCATTTAATCACATGCTGGCTATCTGTATTCTGGATGAAAACAATGAAATCTTAATGGCAGAGTATTTTCCACCTTCCATCAAAGAGTCTTTCATATTCGGCTTTGCTTCCTCAATGCCTGGTGTGCGTTCAAGGAATGCACATTTAATTTAATAACATAATATTAAAATATAATTAAAACTATAAATATGCAGGAACAAAATAGGGTAATATATCACCAGACCCATAAAAATGAACCATTGGATGGCGTGCTATATTACCTGGGCCACTACCTCATCCCATTAACAAAGATAATAGAGAGTTGATTACCAATTTGACTTCACAATATTTAGTGTTCCCTGTTATTTCCTATCTATCCCCAATAGAAGTTGCTGCAATCATTACTTTTTTGTATTTGGGGCTGCAGTTGAATCTCTATTTTAGTTAAAATTTTAATCCTTTATAAACATTAGAAGGTATTTTAAATGAAGTATTTTAATATATAAATAGACAAGATTTAAGGGAAAAACTAACTAAAAAAAGCATTTAGTTAGTTAGTTGAGCTTTCTGACTTTGTTTACACACAAACAAAAAAGGGAAAAAATATTTCTGGGCATAAAACATTTGCAGCTGTTTTCTCTGACCAAAAAAAGAAAATGTACACAAAAATCAGGACAGACCAGCTCAGTGCTTCCATTTCTTATCAGATGTTCAGATAGTTTGAGGTGCCGAGGGCACATAGAAAAAGCCAAGATAGACTTTGAAAAGCAATTTGAACTTGTTCTGAAGCCATAGCTTGCAATCTGAAGTGTTTTAGTTGATAACCACTTTATATTCAGTCTTGCTCATATCTATCACTGTCAATATTGCTGACAGTTTTGGGTTTTTAGGAAAAAAATATTCTTTATCAAGATTCAGTTTCTATGCATTTAATAAGAAACATTTTACATTTAGCATTTAATCAGAATTTATTACTCAAATAAGATATCTCCTACTTAAGGGATATATAGGTAGATAAATAGATATAGATAAATAGATTGATAGGTAAGAGAACTCTGTTTCTTATTGGGGAAACTAAACTTATAATACACACTTTGTTACTGAATGGGAACACTACTAAATGTCTCCACATCTAAAATCTCTTGATGAATTCAGTGTGAGGTTATAAAATTCTGACTCATAGGTTTACAAAAGAGAAAAAAAAGCAATATAAGTATTTGTATCTTGATGAAACAATTACTTAATATCTTTCTCTTATTCCTTATATATGTAGAACATTGGAGAGTTATAAAAATATTTTCTGTAATGTTTTTAGGATAAAAGTTAGATACACCTTTTGTTTTTAATGTTTTAATATCAGAAGGCATTTCTGGTACCCATTAAAAATTGTTTGAAGTTGTTTTCTAAATGTGAGAAATATTTTCATTCTGTAAGAATTTGCTAAAATTTTATTGTAAGAAATGCAGCTAATTAATGACCCCTTTCCTCTCTCTCACTTTCCCCGTGGTGGTGGTGGTGGTGTGTGTGTGTGTGTTTGTGTGTGTGTCTCATTATGGGAAAACAGGGATAGACATGCTTTACGATCTTCGCTGAATGAAGCATATTCAGAACCTAGTCTACCAATCCAGGCTCCAGTAGGCAATGTTATAAAAGAAAAACAGTGATCAAAGAGCAAAACTCCCAGGAAGTGGTATTGGATGCTTCTGCTTCTATTTCAAGAGGTCTGTAGTTACACACAGCTGCTGCAAGCCACCTTCCTGCAAACAACCATCAACCCATGAGAAATCTCACAAATAGCAGTACAATTGCAGCCCAGAACAAATGATTTCTCTAGAATAAGTGAACACATCCTGACTTCCTATTGCTGTTTATGCTCTGTTGGAGAACACAAAATTTAGTATTTCTATGCTTATAATTAGGAACTGGACCCTGTCTATACCCTGTTCCTTCCGTTTTTGGGAATATATCATCTACACTTAGATTTGTGTCCTATTGATCTGTTTTTTTTTTTTTTTTCTACATCTAAGTCTCTCTCTTAATATTTTCAGGCTTCTAGCCAGGATTGCTACACTGTATTGTTTTGGTTCTTGGCCCATAATGTTTATTTCAACTTCTTGTAATTGCTCATATTAAACTTTGATTAACATTTTCTCATGTCATTTATTTGACCACTTGAGACGGGGTGCTGTGTCTTGTGAATTGATACATCATCCCTTGATGTTTTACTTCTATATGAATTCATAATATTTCTTTGCCTACCTTAACCCTATGCTAACAAAACCATGCTGTATAGAAGTTGGCCCCAAATAGTTCTGACCAATACTAAGATTTAGAGTAAGATAAATAATACATAGATAACAATGGAGCATCACCCCACATCAGATAAAAGTATGTAACATGTATAAATTATTTCATATAAGTTACATTTGCATTGTGTGTCTTGTGAGTAAACATAATCCTTACAAGAAGTTATAAATATCAAACATGAAAATTGTCAGGCCTAGGATTGACACTGCCGTAGTTCATACTATATGGAATAGTAGGAGTCTATGGTTTATCTTTGGCAAAGTGATACTAACTCAACAGTATGTGATCTTCAAAATGGCTGAAAAGCATATTTTCAAATTTATGTATTTATTTTAATTTTTTAATCTTTATTTTTGAAAGAGAGAGAGAGTGTGAGCAGGGTAGGGGCAGCAAGAGAGGGAGACATAGAATCTGAAGCAGGCTCCAGGCTCTGAGCTGTCAACACAAAGACCAATGAGGGGCTCAAACCCACGGAGTGGGAGATCATGACTTGAGCTGAAGTCTCATGCCTAACCGACTGAGCCACCCAGGTGCCCCATATTTTCAAGTTTAAAATCATTCTATATTATTTGTATTTTGTAAATTACTCAAGTAAAATGGGTGCATTCTTGTTGAAATACACGTGAGCACATACAGAAGTGTTTTGAATAAACCACATTTCCCTCAGAGTTAACTATGTTAACTATAACAATGGTAATTTAATGATTTCACTTAATTTATTTTTCTATATAAATTCCTTAATATTTATGCTTATTTATAGATATTTGGTTTATATATTTTAGTTTGAATTCATATTTTATTTACTCTGGAGTGACCTGTTTTACGTCAGTTAATTATGTCTTTAGAAGACATAGTTTTTTCATCTGTTTCATTCCACTGGCTATCAATTTCAATTTTTTAATGACCCCCTAACAAAGGACATTTGTATTATATATATTGTTTTCATTTTTTTAATGTTGGAAACTGCTATAATCTATATACTTACAGTACATATATGTGTGTATGTATGTATTTTCACATTAGAGTCTTCTTGGTAATCTGACTAGTGAAAATCACATCTCATGATTTAATTTACATTTATTTCTATATCTATTGTTTCAGTCCATTCATACTATTACAGAAAAAAATACCATAGACTGGGCAGTTAATAAACATTTTTTTCTCTAGTTCTGGAGTCTGGAAAGTGTGGCAGATTAGGTGTCTGGTGAAGGTCTTTTTCTGGGATGCAGACTGCCAAATTCTTTGTCCTCAGGTGGTGGAAAGGACAAAACACCTGTCAGGTGTTTTAAAAAGGGGCCTTTTTAATAAGACCGTTAATTAATCACATTCATGAAGGCTCCACACTCATGACATAGGCAACTCCAGAAGTCCTCACCTCCTAATATCATCCCTTTGGACATTAGGTTTTCAATATATTAATTTGGGGGATACACAAACATTCAGACTATAGCACTTACAATTCATATTTGAAACCTCTCTATATATTTTTGCAATTTTCCCCATTAGATTATAAAACTTATAAATTTTTCATCGGAATTTTTTCATATCAAGTTATACATTATTTTTCTTTTATCTAAGGTATAAACATTCTTTCCTAGGGGGGTTTGGGCATGTGTTTCTGCAGAGGACCAAATCGGAAATAGTTGCAAAACTGAACTTTGAGACATATAGTTCTTACAGATGTCTCAGTTTACTGAAAACAAACTCAAATAATTCATTCTTTGTAGAGCGTGTTAGAAAAATATTAAACTGGAGAAGTAGCTTCTCCATATTTCCTGTATCCACATAAAATTTTTGCTTGCTTGGCAATTACATTATATCTTGCTTGTCTGTGGTAGGGATCTGCCCTCATACAAGAGATAAAGCAGCCAGGATACCTGAGTCACCACAGGGAAGGACATTTGCCCTCGAGAGATGTCTTATTCATCAGAATTTCTGAGTTAGTATTCTACCTGTGTTATATTTAGGCACTGAAATTTGGAGTTATTACAATATCATCTAGACTTTTCTGATCATTAAACTTCTATTCCTCAGCTACTGAAATCTTTCCCACATAAATTATTGTAAATTAGATGAAAAGATACTTCTGGCATCTATAAGGCTAAAGCATTTTATTGGCTAATCAATTATATTATTTGATTGCCTTAGGTGTGTTACGTGCATTAGGTCTTAAACTGCTGCCTTATGCCATTTTTCTTTTCCTTTATTTTAATGTTCTCCTTGTATAGATTTATCATTAGGGTTCTGTGAGCTTCAAATTAAAAGTTGGACAACTTTTCATTTTTAATCTGTACTACTGGTTTTCTTTTGCTGTGTAACAAATTCCGACAAACTTAGTGGCTTAAAACAACAAAAATTTATTAGCTCAGTTTCTGTGGACCGGGAGTCTGCACACAGGTTGGCTAAGTCCTCTGCTCAGCATCTCATTAGGCTGAAATCAAGATGTCAGCAAGTCTGCAATATCATCAGAGGCTCTGTGTACTCTTTCAAGCTACATTATTGTTGGCAGAAAGAAGTTCTTTGCAGGTACAGGACTGAGGTACCCAGCTGCTGGAGGCCACTTGTAGTTCCCTGATGTGTGGTTTCCTCCAGAATATGGGAGTTTCCTTCTTCAAGATCAACAGAAGAACTTCTGCCTCTGCTTCCAATCTCTCTGACTCTTCTGTCCTTTAAATGCTCATTTGATTATGTATGGCTAATATAAAATAATCTTTCTTTGATAAACTGGAAGTCAACTGTCTATAGAGCTTAATTGCACTTGCAAAGTTCCCTCACCTTTGCCATGTAACACAATCATATTTTGCTACATTCACTCTCAAGGGGAGGGATTACCTAGGAGATGTTTATTTAATGTTTTTCCTCTAGAAATCATTTATTCAGATTTATCCTATGAGTTAAGTTACACATTTCAATACTCTAACTGTATTGCCTTAATAATTCTACTGCATCATTATATATTTGCAAATATTTTCTCTAATTGTTTAACATTTATTTATATGGTTTATTCCTGCTCCCTTTTCCCTTAACTGTACACTTGCCTTTTATTCTTTGTACTGATCAGATTATCCTTGAATATCCAAGATATTCACTGAGTCAGTCTCTGTCAACTACTTTTTCTGGTGGATGTGCTGGAACTTCTGTGGATAACTGTGCAATTGTGTTTCCATGTGTGTGTGTGCACACACTTTTTCTTTTTAATGAGGCATTGGATTAACTTGATCTTACCTTGAATGAAATTCTAGCATACCAAGAAACAGCCTTTTAGAATCTTACACTTAGCAGGTATAATTCAGACTTCAATCAAGAACTCTTAATATAGTCTGAGAAAGAATTAATGAAAAATCTGGAATCTTCTTTCTACCACTTTGTGTAGATCCATCTTCTTGCATGTTTTGCCCTGCCAGTTCCATCAGCTTTGGCAGCCTCCTAAGCTCAGTGAGGTTGGGTGTTTCATTTGGGATTTATCTTCCTGCTTCCAGATTCAAAATGTTTTACAGAGAAAATGCCAAGTTTACTGAGGGATGACCTTAGAGTTCAACTCATCCAATTAACTTTTACCGAAGAATACAGTCCAGAAAAGCTGTTCTTCAATTACTAAAAATAGTTGGCTCATATGCTTTGTCCAATTTTGAGGTTCACTTTTTCTAGACAGTAAATATGGTGCCAGTTTTCTATCAGGGCTGGAAGAGGAATTTCCTACAATAATATATAGTCAGAAAAAATATTTTAAGGGAAACACTCGATGAATTCTCTGAAGTCACTTAAGTTAATATCATAATTGAAATAAAGTTTATAATTATTGATAACTGATTTGCCATGACCCTGAAGATGCCTGAAACTTCAACCAGAGATTGAGAAAATCAATGCTTTTATAGAGTCCTCCAAATAAGTGGACATTAATTAGAATGATTATCCCCTAAAGGAGTTAGGAGTTTGTGTTTTAACTGATCTGAAAATGACAAGTGGATACATTTGAGTGAAGATCAAGTCATGGGGAGTAGATTATGCTTTCTATACAATTTATAGCACTCTACTAGCTGCTAACTGAGGACAAAAACCTAGATGAAAATCTAGTAGGCTAGTCACGGTTAAAATCCAGTCTAAAGGTTTGAGGAAATGATCATATGGACTCAAAAACCAAACCATCTAGAATTGGAAGACATAATTCTTTATGTATTTCCTACTCTACCCTCAGTCTTAATGAAATACTCTGGAGCACACACAAAACTTCTCCTCAACATATAACCCTTTAAACTATACCCATATGCTCTTGTTCTCATTTGTTCCATACTTTTCTTCTTGTTTATTATTATTTTATTTTTAGCAATGATTGGAGACTGATTACTAGCCACTCTTTCCTTTGTATTGGGTATTCACCTGAAATTATTTTGTTTCATACTTACCTGGGTTTTATCCACTTCTGAAGACTCCTTTACTTTACTCTTTTTACTTTCTTTTTAATTTTTTTAATGTTTATTTATTTTTGAAGAAGAGAGAAACAGAGCATGAGTGGGGAAAGGGCGGAGAGAGAGAGGGAGACACAGAATCTGAAGCAGGTTCCAGGCTCTGAGCTGTCAGCACAGAGCCCGATTCGGGGCTTGAAGTCAAGAGCCATGTAATCATGACCTGAGCTGAAGTCAGATGCTTAACCAACTGAGCCACCCAGGGGCCCCAATTCTTTTTACTTTCTTGTGAAATATACTCCAAATGATTGAATGGTATGTCCTACTGTCAAAGGCAACATTTTAGAATCAAGTGGTCAGATAGCATCCCTGATAGCTAACAAGAAACATTTTTCCATTATTTTTAAGTATATATTTAGTTTCATATATATGCTCATGTAAGGGGTGGTGATGGTTCTTGTCATAAAAAGAAGAATGTGTATTAAATAATATTATACTTAAGAGCTGTTGTTTAGCATGTAAGTTCCAAAGATTTCAGCAAGAGAAAGCACTGTTTAGCAAAATTTACCATAAAAGCACTATGGAATAGAATAAAAGCACAGCATCCAGTTGCACTGGTACCGGAATCCTTACTCTAATAATTTCTCTTTCTGATAGTTTCAGAGAAGTTTGAAAACCATTACTGAGGCTGATAAGACACGGGTCCAAATTTAGAAAGCATGTGTCTGTTATAATCCTCACAAAGAACTCCTCAACTCTTCAGCCTTTGCCAAATCAGATAACTTCTGTAGAACTTGGTTTCTTCATTAGTCGAATCAATTGATGAGAGTAAGAAGGATTTAGGTGATTTCCTTATTCTTCTTCAGTTATGGGATTGTACCAGGACGATCTATGTGTAATTCGTTACAAAAATAGAAATATTTAAGACTTTGGCAATTAATGAATTTTTATAATCTGAAATGATAAAATACTTAGAAGAAAGAGGTCCATAACTCATTGTCAAGAAACTTTGAAACAGTAAGTAAGGCCATTCTCTTTGTATTGCCGAACAAATCAAAAGTGCAGATAGAAGCCGATGACATTCTGTTATCATAAAAATGAATGATTAGATTTAGATATATGAATTGTCAATGGCTGTAATACATTGTAACTGAATTATTTCCTAAAAAAATGTCAATTGGAAATTCATAATGCCTATTATAGAAAAAACATTTTAATCTTCATATGATCTAGAACGTGACATTTTAAGTATGGGTTGTCCTAAGTTCGTTTTATGCAGGTGAAAATGATCTCAAGAGAATCTGGAGTTTTCATCACCATCACTCTTAATGTAACATCACTTTTTTAAATAATAAACTGTGGATATGACTTGAGTTTGATATGATTTGAGAGCAACTAGAAGACCATTTCTTTTTTTAAAATTTATTCATTTATTTTTGAGATACAGAAATTGCGAGTGGGGTAGGGGCAGAGAGCATAAAGGGAAAGAGAGAATTCCGAGGAGGTGCTGATGCAGGGTTTGAACCCACAAACCATGAGATCATGACCCGACCCACTTAACTGAATGAACCGCCTGAGTGCCCCAAAGACCGTCTCTTAATAAAATTCTTAAACAACCTCCTAGAACACTAGATGTCTGTACCACTCATTTTGATTTATTAGTTTAAAGACCTCCAAATATCTGAAACTACCTATATTTCTATATTTACCATCTCTCTACATATCTGTGTATCTGTGTACCTATCTATTGGTCAAGCTATCAGTTAATCCATCTATCAGCTAGCCAGTTAGCTACGCTATATGTAGACACACATACACCAGGGAGAGCTAGCTAAGTATATTTTTTCAGTGTCAGTAATATCAATATAGTGATAATGGGTTTATCTAACTAGCTAGATGTTAGCACATCTTTAAGTGAATGGAATACAGAATGGGATTTAAGAGGACAATGAAATTGTGAACTGTTAGGTAGTGTCATAAAGTGGCAAGTGGATGGAATGGGATTTACTAAGACAGGTAAATGTGTCCAGGAAAATTGTTAACTCTGTCTCTGCCAAGGAGGAATATCATAGGAAGCTTAAGGGCAGCTCAAACACCTATCAGGTATCTTATCTAATGTCTCCTCAGACTTAACTTGGTATTTATTTTTAATTCACTCTCAAGAGAATTTGGCTTTTTACATTGTTACAAATGGCTTCTTTTCTATTTTTGTGTGTTTTTATTTTGTTTCGTCTTGTTTTGGGTTCCATAAAGGTCTCATAGTCCCAGCTTCACTTATTCATTCAAGCCTACAAATAGGTAGTGAGCATCAGATAAGCCACACTCTATTTTAGGTACTGCTGACAGAGCAAAGACAGAAACCTATAAAGCTCCTTGCCCACGTGGAATTTATATTCTGACACATTCTTCAGTGCTTAATTAGGACTGCTGAATGGGACACTTCTCGCAGGTGGAGGAAAGCACATACACATCCTTTTATCTTCTGTGCTCCATTACTATTGCACGGCATTAAATCTTGATGGACTTAATTTCGCTCTACCATGTGAAACGTCTGCCTGTTTTGCATTATATTTATTGTCCTGGCTGGACACATGCAAACTGTTTTCATCTACATTAGAAACCATCTGTGGCACACTTCAGGCTTGTAACTTCTTGCTCTACAAACATCTTTAAAGTTAATGTTGATTTGTGTTTTTTAAACATCCTTAAAGAGGCTTCTCCTATTTTTGAATATGTCACAGTTCAGTTGAACTGAATTACGATAACTTAAACAGAAATATCTGACTTTTTCATGACAGATGCAAAGAAATTTCTGATAAACATGGAGCTTCCTGGCATACTTGAAGTAACGTGACTTAATAGGCTTACAATACCCCCCAATCACCTTTATTCCTCCCAAACATATTTTTGGTAAAGGTTTTGGTTCTTAAACCCAAATATAAAATGAATTAAATCAAAAGATGTCCTCTTTTAGCTAGGTCCTATTTGAATCTCTGAAATACTCACAGAGATGTGAAGATTCTCCCAAGTATTTGAGCCATAAACCATTCTCCAGCTGCAGAGTATATAAATATCCCAGAGTCCCCTGGCTTTGTGGTGAGCAGGAATCTTTTGGCAGCAAGAAATATCTGTTTGCCAGCACTGAGTTCCTCGGATTGTGCGGCCACCTCCTGAGTTCTTGCAGAGTAGCTAGTTTCCAGTTGCTGTGTAATCACTAAGCACAATACAAGATCAAAACAAATGTGTCCTTAGGTTGATATTTTTCAATTTTTCCTCCCAGCGGGTAAACAGACGTTTGTCAATTTTCTCAGAGTGAGCTCACTTCCAATTTTGAGAAACTGATTATAGAGATTTCTTTGAACCCGCTAGAAAGGGAAGATGTAGGTCTAGCTTACACAGTGGTTCTTACTTTGCTGAGGCCCCTGTGAGATTTCTCCCAGAAGGAAAACTGCAGATGAAGCCTACTGGGCCAGTCTGGTACTGGTGGTATGTGCACACATTACAGTTCTGTGGAGTTACAGTAGCGCCTTTGCCCCTGGGCTTGATCTTAGGACCTCCAATAACACATTACCCTTGTGTTCAACAGACTGCTCAATGCTTTCATTCATCTTTCTCAAATAACACTCCAATATAAAGCATATGAGTAATAGGAATAAAATTACTTCAGCATATTCACACATCTTTGAGCAGGGACAAGATTTTATCCTTTTTCATGTATACTGTATGTAAGAAGTTCCAATATATAAAATATTTTATTTATATTCACATAGACCCTTAAATATTCTTATCGCTGTATTCAGGATATGATATCATTAGTTCTTCATGTGCCTTCCCTGACTGTAGGTCTTTTAAAGGCAGAAAATATGCCTCAGACATCTTTTATCCAAAAAAAAATTCACCAACAATATTTGCAGTAAGTCTTCAATAAATATTTCTTTGTGTCTTTAACAGTTAGGAAGAGTTGGTAACCAGATATATTTTGTATATAGTATAATCTATATACATTTTTATTTATTCATTTGTGTGTATAGCAATCTTTACATATTGCCATTAACATGTTTTTATCACATCTATTTTCTTTATTATGGTTTTATGTTTTAAAACTCATAGTGCCTTCTGCTATTTTTTTCTTGTTAACATTGTTAAGTCCCAAAATGTTTCTAGGAAAAATACATTAGATATATGTCTAATAATGTAAGTACTTAGGATGAGCTGGGGGCTTAGATCAGTGAGGGTATTCTCCTCACACGTTGACCATGGCTGTGGATATAAGATCAACTGAACCCAGTAATATTGTGAGGCACACCTGGGAATGGATGTGTTAATTTGTGTTTTGGAAGTTCTGCTCTAATATCTACTGAGTGAAATATTTATTATCATTTCATATCTACTCCTCTGTTCACTGGAAATGGCTTTTTTTAAATTTGCAAATGACAGCTAAATATATTGTTCTTGAAATATATTTAAAACAGGTTTGAATTTTCTTCAATCAATACATCCTTTCTTAATCCACAGAAAAAGCACTGAAGTCCTGGGAACACCCCTTGTTTCTTGGGTCTTTTTTTAGTCACACATACTTTGTGATCTTATACACCCTTTTGCTTTAAATAACATCAATACATGAATGATACCCCAAATTATGTTTTCAGTTGTGAACCCTTGCCCCAATTACATACTTTTAAAAACAACTGACTCATTGTCACTAATTATATATCTAGAAGATAACTTAAATTGTCCAAAAACAAACTACTACTTTTTCCTTAAAATCTTCCACATTCTTTTCTATCGTATCACTAGCAACTTCATTTTGCATTGCTCATTCCAAAATATTATCATTTTCCTTGAATATTCACTTGCTCTTGCTGTACATATTCAGTTGTTCAGCAAACTCCACCTGTTGTACTTTCAAACACATCCATTGTTGACCATTAATCATAAACTCCAATGCTACTGTCCTAGTTACAACCAACATCATTTCTCATTTGATTTCTGCAATGGTTCTTAATTGAACTTGATGCTTCTACTATCCTTTACTTCTGAAGTATAAATTCAAAACAGGAGACATTATTTTAAGAAAGATGATGTCAGTCATCCTATCAAAACTCTAGAATCACCTTATAGTTCATGTATTATAAAATTAAAGTTCTTATCATTGCTTTTGAGCTCCCTCAAGGTCTATTCCTGTGTGTGTGTGTGTGTGTGTGTATGTGTGTATGGATACATATATATGAAATATACATATGAAATATATATTTACATATATACCTTTCATATATATACATACACATACACAAACGTATATTTTACATATTATATGTATGTGTGTGTGTATACTCTATATGTCGTAAACATAGCAGGCTTGCTTTTCGCTAGTTTAATCTAAAGGGTAATCTTGTATGACCTTCTCTAGGTATTGCATACTCAGTGATTTCCCAAACACAAAAATGCAGGTTTAACCTGAGGTTTTATCATTACTCCACTAATACAAGCTTCATTTAAAAGCTCAATTTTGGAGGCTCCTGAGTGGCTCAGTCCATTAAGCTTCTGACTTTGGCTCAGGTCATACGATCTCATGGTTCGCAACTTTGAGTCCCTCATCGGGGTCTCTGCTGTCAGTACAGAGCTCACTTTGGATCCTCTGCTTCCCTCTCTCTCTGTCTCTCCCAACTCTCTGTGTGTCTCAAAACAAATAAACATTAAAAAAATTTTTGAAACTCAATGTTGGCTGTCCTTTGTAAGCCACGACTGTTGGAGATACTATTACAGAACTGGAATCCCTGAGAGAAAAGAGATGTTAAATCCTGAAATAGTAGAGGTCACATGTTGACAATTAAGTATGTACCATAGGAGAGTATAAGTGGCAAATAGGAGCATCGGTCCAATCACAGAGAGCAATGGGGGTGGTTATTAATACAGTATTTTGAGGGTCAAGAGAAGTTGGCAACCAACAGCATATTGCTCAATCTATGTAAACAAAATAAGTTAAGAATGAATCGTCAGGAGCCTGTGGAAGCCATTCTAATAAAATGTCATGACCCCTCACCCAAGTGCTCAGGTGAATCAATGTTCAGATTCTAAATGAAAGGCCAAATCCTCATGAAAACGACCTTACAATACAAAGGCAAAGGTATCCTGCAATGATTTTTTCAGTTTTCCTCCAAAGTATTCTAAGCCATTTAATCCACTTGAAAACAAAATCTTTCAGTGACTGTTAGAATCTACATAGTGCCTGATACTGATATGTCTGTAGTGTTATCACAGCAGCGTGTAGAGGTGGGGCATATGGGTGTCAGGTTAAAATGAATCCAGTATTCATCTCTCTCTCTCTCTCTCTCTCTCTCACACACACACACACACACACACACACACACAAATAGACATACACACATGCTCAAACACATACATACATACATAAAATGTAAGAGCTCAATGAACAGTTTTGAAAATTGACAGATACCCACAAAATTTTGAAGTCTATTGAGAGGTATTGTAGTAGGGATGGTGAAGCGGAGGCAGAGAAACTGCTTCTCCCCTACCTGGCTATTTCATGAGCCAGGGGAATGCCAGAGATAAATGTAATTAATCTAAATGTGCAAGAATGATTGTCCTCACCATATTGCCATTTAACTTAGCATGTGGCAAATGTGAACTTTTGCTGCATCTGTAGAATATATGTGTCATCTCTGTTAGTCCAGTTTATTAGCCTTAGAACATGGTACATGGTTCTCAATCTGCCAAAAGCATTTTTTCTTATTCCTATCAAGGAGGATGAGTACACGTGTCATATTCACACATGATGGACAAAAATACATGTTAACGGTTTTACCCAAAAGCTATGATAATTTTCCTGCCTTCTTTCATAAAATAGACCAAGGGAATCTGAACCATCTGGATATTCCACAACACATCATGTTGGTACATTCTATTTTTGACATCATTATAATTGGACCAGAGAAACAAGATGTGGCAAACACATCAGAGGCTTTGGTAAGATGCATGTTCCCCTAAAGCCTGGAGATAACCTTATAAATATTCAGATGTCAAACACATCACTTAAGGTTTTACGAACTCAATTATCAGGGGCATGCTGGTTTATTTCTTGCAAAGTAAAAAGAAAATTCTTACATTACAGAACTTCTCTCCAAAGAAAAAACTTACGATATCTCATAAGCCTTATTAGGTTCTGGAGATAGCATATTCCACATCTCCGACTACTCTTTAGATGTATTTATTGAATGATGAAGAAAGTTATCAGATTTATTGGGACCCAGAGCAAGAAAGGCTCTGCAGAGGGTCCATGACATGATGCACATATGTTTCAGGCCATATGGTCCTGGAAATCCTATAATCTTAGAGTTAGTTATCTGTGGTGAGAAAAGATCCTGTGCAAGGTGTATAGCAAACCTTAATATCAGCTTTATAATGCAAATCCTTTGTTCTGAAAGAAGATCATGTCATCTGCAAAAGAGATTTATAGAAATAGTTACAGTAATGCTACAGTGTCCTGGTAGCGATGGAATATCTGACAATGGCATTTAAATGACCATTAGCAGGAACTCCTCATCACTTGAGTATGGTCAAGCCAACCAAGTCACATATTGGGTTGGCCCAATGATAACCCATGTTAAGATGGCATCAGTTGGCTAGATTTTACAATTAAGCTGTTCAAGCAGATTGTTTAGACCACTGTATCATCTACATTCTTGCCCACCATGTCTCCCTTAGGTCATACCTAAAGCTGCAGTGGTGATAGTGAATGGGGTTCAGAAAGATTTATTGGGGTTTATAACTAAAACAGAAGGATAAAAGTCAAACTTCGTTCATGGGCATGTTGATTCAATGTGTGGGTGCGAGTTCAGGAGGCTTATAAGACAACACTGGGGGCAAACACCCCCAATGGACAGAGTCTCTGTTATTTACTTTGCATGAGATACAAAAAGTGGTCCATGCTTAACATATATGCAAACTTGGGTAATTTTGAGTGTCATTCTTGCATTATCAGAGGCATGGAAGCATGAAGATAAAAAACTACCAAGGACAAGAATACCTGCATAAGAGGCATGTGGATGGACCTATGGATGTGGGATAAAAACGTAAAAATCTTTTATTTCCTTTTAACAAAAACTTAGCTTCTTAAATGGAAGAGTCACTAAATAACAAAACGGGCAAAGGGATGTCAGCTGGTCATTGACTAATACAGTAAGCCACCCAGGACTTACCTTTAAAGAAAATAGATGTTAAGAATGGATTCTGCATGAGTGCAACAGCCTGGGTTCTACTTAGCAAGGTTGCTCTAGCTACTACCACTGATGGATGTCAAACTGGCCAGTGATTGTCACCATTGCTGTGATTCTTAAAGGACACCATTCCTCAAAGATACTAACCAACAACTTTGGATCACTGAAGTATACAACTAGAATAACATTCAACAAGAAATGGCAGTGATTCTTCTTGCTTGAAACTGACATATTTCAGGGGTAGGCTTGCCTTTCCTGACCTGGGACTTAAGCCAGTACCACTCTCCATGGGTTTACAGTATTTATTTATCAACACAAGATCCTGCATAATATTGCATTGGATGAGAGACAAAACTTACAGAAAAAAGGAATGTAGAAGTGGGCACATGCTTTCGGGATCCCTTCAATGGTATGTAATGGCTGGCCCAGGGCACCTCATTACAGAGCCAATACCTGAAAGTTCAGGAAAATTACAAGCTAGTTGATGTAACTTTGGGAGCTTGAAATTGCCATAGAGGGAGGATTTTTGATTTGGAAAATGACAAATGCTACAAACCAAGACTTTCCCCTACCACAAAGTATCCATGGTTATACATTTACTAGAACAGAAATGGATCTCCCAATTCTTTCACATACTATGCTACTAAGCGATTACTGGTGTAATAGGGAGATGAAAATGCCTGTTAAGAGCATATGTGAGTAACCCTCATAAGAGTAAAATGCAACATGATGAGATGTCCCTTCCAGAAAGAATCTCACAGCCTAAATCAATAAGCATTGCATGGTGCTCTGTATTCAATAGACTTAGTAAATGGGTCAGAACAACAATGAGTAGGAGTATGAGTGGGTCAATTTATTACTATCCCTGGTGATGCTCTTGGAGGATAAATGTATCCCAAATCTCAAATTTTAGGTTTTTGTACCTTAGATACCTCGGTTTCCCATACTGGAGCACTTCCATCAAGGGCATTCCCATTAAACTATGAGGTACATTTGCTAACTAATAACTTATACCTTCTTATGTCAAAGTGGAAAATTGTCAAGAAAATAAATCACAGAACCCTTGAAGGGGCAATTTACCTCATCATTAAGAATAAGTTAGCTTTTTTGTTATATAACAAAGGCATATAATAATATATTTAGTACTGAGATAATCTGATGATGTATCTCCTTTGTCACTTGCTGAATCTTGGTAGCCAATGGAGTGGTACAGCAGCATACAGTTTGAGAAGCACATGGTGCCTAGGTGCTCACAATACTCAAGGATGATAATCTAGATCATCTTTCTTGTTCAGCTTTTAATAAAAAACAATGATACTAGCGAAAGAAGAAGGTAACTTCAGAGAGGAAGTAGCAGTTGTGAACTTAAGACAAGATTCAGCAGCAGTAGTGTTATTCCATTTACCTTCCTCTTGTGACATTTCCCATAGACGATATTGACCAGAGTTTGAAATAAACAATTCCACAAAATGTTGACTTCAACACATGCAGCTAGAGTTTCTGAGCAGCACATGTGGGAGTCTACAATAGTATGCTGTCTAGATACCTCTGTATAATAGAGGCACTCATTCTAGTTGTTGAGAATGTGGACTGCTAATGAGTTGAACCTTTCTATAACTTCTGTCAGCTACATGAACCTTCCGCATACAAGGTTGCTTTACAAGGATTGAGTATCTAATGATTGCCTTCAGCCAAAGATTGGACAAAGTATGGAATCCAAAGTTCCAATTTCTATGCATCAGTTGGAGTAGCTTTGAGTGTCCTTCCCAGCCCCATAGACTCTTCCCATAGAATTATTTATAATTCAAATTCTTCCTCTGCCTGATGTTTGTGTTGGTTATTCCTGAGACCACCTCCCAATAAATTTTCTCCACTCACATTTCAGAGGAGGAAAATATGTTTTCTGGGGAATTAGACTTATGTCAGATCTTAATATACTTTTCAATGTTTGTATTTATTTGAAAATTTACGATGAAATGTTGTATATTGAAATTATTCAGTTGTAATTTTTTTCAAATTTTGTTAGTTCTACGAATAAATGTGTAAAAATATAAAATCATTTTCAATATAAAATCTATTGAACTGATGACATTGGCAAATCTTGGGGAAGGAAGTAATCAAAGTTGGTGTAAGTGTAAATACTAACACCGTGGAACAAAAAAACTAGATATCTCATTGTAAGCCCTCTATTCATATATATTTGTCAAACATGGACATATAATATATCTGACTAAATTGTTTGTTAATATAGACATAAATTGAATCTAATCCATAAATTGAGTTTTTAATGCATAAATTGAAAAGAATTTTTTTAAAAGAACTTAGCCTACTGCCAGGAAGTCTTCATTTTAATTGTCAAGTTTACATAAAAAAAGAATGTATGTCTACAAGAAAATGATATACAAAATTTATTTTTTATGATTCAAAATTAAAGAAGTTTTAGAGTAAGAAAATGTGTAGAACATACGTTTATGTCCTATAAATATTTTGCATGACACTCGTTACCAATTTTCTCTTAAGGTTAAAGCATCCAGTACACGATTGTAGATACAAACCTGGTATGTCCACTAAATCCAGATTGTTTTTTCAGTGTATGAATAATTATATGACTGAATAATGCAGATTAAAATCAGGTAAATCTTTTGGTTATAAGTGTTTCCTAAATTTTCCCAAATAAATGAATAAATGAATAACTATATAAAAATAATTATCCTTGAATTTTATCTTTGTTAAATAATAGAAAATATATTTTAATCTGAAAGATTATGTTATTATAGTTTAACTTTTCTGTGGTAAAATTCCTAATTAAAAACAGATTCTTCCCCAGAAACTTGAATGTTTATTTAACATGATTACTATTGCATTATTTACCACTTATAACACTAGGAGACTTAAGACTTAAACAGTGTTCCTAAAAAATACATGTATGTAGTTTATGTGGATTCTTAGTGTCCAAAGATAGCTTATAATCCCTTAGAACATAAATCACTTTCATTTCAAATATGTATACAAAACAAATGTATTTTCATACTATATAAAAATGTTAATCTTTTATCAAGTAATCAATAGGATCATAGTTTTTCCCCCTGAGATAAGATTATGGGACAGGACTTGGTAATTGCTAAGGAATTTATTTCAGAACAATAGTTCTAATAAGCTCTACTATTTCCCTGTGTTTGCTTTCAGCCAAAGACATCCACTCCTGAGATCCAGGAATACCTTGATTTTAGATGAAATTCTAGGCTGTCTTCCAGAGATAGAATAAAAAGTTCAATTAAGCTTGGTCCACATTTAGAAAATATACTCTGCAATGAGCCCTGAATAACTTAAAGAGTCTAATTGCTAGGGTCAAAGCCTGTTTATCCTTTTCCTGATGCACAACCTTTAGCAAACTATTTAACCTCTGTATGCTTTGATTTCTTCACTTGTAAAATAGGGATAATAAAAATAACATTTATGTAACAAAATTGTGAGATTTAAGTGAGATTATGTACAAAAAACATTGAAATTGTCTAGCACTTTATTCATGCTAGAGAAACATTGTCAGTGGTGTTTACAATATAATTCTTTTAGACTTGGATAAACTCAAAGTTTTGCAAAGATGCATTTTAGCATCTATTTCCTCTTTCCCAACAACCAGGGTGCTCTCCTGGTTTTTGTCTTCCTCATCTTCTCTATCCTAATGCAAACTGGAGTAGATTCTATATTTCCTTACAACTAGACAAAATACTATTGGATTATTAGACAAATAAGAGGATAGTTGATAGGGATTTAAGATATGGTTGCTCTTGGTATTGGTTCATTTAAAGAGAAGAAAAGATGGGCTATTCTAGAAGGATGTATATGAATCAATTACCAAGCTGGTATATAATCCAGAATTTCACCCCCTGTCAAGTGCTCTCACAGAATTCACAAATAAGTGATTTGGTAGTTTATTAACTTTGTAAAATTGCTTCACTTAAATTCTCATGCAGTCCTATGGGTCCTGATGGTATCAGGCAGTTATATCTTCCACACATACTTCTTCATAGAAGAGAAATCTATTTTGCTTTCTATTTGCTCTTCCATTCCCAATGTATCTTTTGTTTACCCTCTTTATATGTGACTTGTGATATTTTATTTTTTCATATCTCTTTCATTTGGCTATCATCTCCTAGAAGACAATACAATAACTTAATCATCTGTTTTCCCTAGCACAGTGATTGGCCACTCTAAAAAAGTTTAAATAACTGAATTTAATTCAGAGGATCTTATCCTTAGAGAACATTTTACTGACATAGTCTACATTTACATAGAAATACTAATATTTCTTTTATTTTTATTTTGTTATACAGAAAAAAAGCAATATTCATTAAGGTTGATGAGAATAAAAGACCATTGTCTTTTCTATTAGGATAAACAGTATATCATAAATTAACATCTAATGGACCTTTCACCATGATACATTCGAAAGCACATATGAGTTTATAAAATCCTTAGTTTATGCATCAACTGCTCCAGCAAACTCATTGGTATAATTTCTTCTCATCGTTCATGTCCTTAGATAAAAATGCATGTAAAACATCACCTGACATACAGTGTAATGTCTTAATATTATCTATTTCTTAAATATATTTCTACTAGCATGTGTTCAAATGGCATTGATACAAACAGGAATATGGCATGGTGGAAACTCCTTAAAGTGACTCCAAATGAGTCAAACCCCTCAGTCTAGGTGAAACTTGGGACTTATTTCTAATCTGTATAAAAAACTAATACAGATATTGATACAGGAGAGTGGGGTGTTGCTGAACAGATGTCTTAAATGTGGGAGCAGTTTTGGAACTAGGAAGTGGGCTGAGGCTGTAATAATTTTGAGAGTATGATACTCACATGAACAGACAGTTAAAATTCAGATATTAAAGTGCTGCTGGTGAGAATTTTGAAAGAGGTGAGGAGTATGTTATTAGAATCTGGATGAAAAGATATTCTTGTGATGTAATGGGAGAGCCTTTAACCAAATTTTACCTGCATGTGGAAAGCAGAACATGGAAGTAAGGAATTTGGTCATGTAACAAGGAGATTTCCAAACAAAGCCTTGAAGGTCAGCTTGATTTTTTTCTTGCTGCTTACAGTGAAATTCACGAAGTGAGAAATAAATGGAAGGAAGGATTGCTAAACAAAAAGTAGTAACCAGTACTAGATGATTCTGAGAATTATCAGCCCCTCTAGAACAGACACCAAAAGACATTAGAATTAAGACTCACTGGAAAACATGCTCTAGAGTGAAGACTGACAGTAAGATTATATGACTATTCAACCTTTTACCAAATCTTCAGAAGAATAAAAAGGTAATAGATGGCTGTTACATAAATGTCTTTTCAAGAGATTAGGGGTATGACTTACAGAACTCATCAAGTCAAAGGTCTCTGGGAACTTTGAGGGCATTGTTCCTCAGTCATCTCAGCAAGAGGCCAACGTACAGAAAGTGTTATCTCAGAAGGATCTGTGATCATGTGGGGTTGTGTGAGTGTGTGTTTCTGTCTAATGTAGGGAAAACCAGTGAAATCTACAGAAGGCCCACACACTTCCTTAAAACTCTTTTCAGCAGAAGCATCCCCAGCATGAACCCAAAGGGACAGAAACCACACAATTATAAAAAAAAAGAAAAAGAAAAAGGAAATTGCAAGATCTCCAACAATCTAATGGTAGGAGACTAGCTAATAAAACTAAGATACCCACATGTTTTAACTTTCATATGATAGGAAGAATGACTCAACAAATGAAACTAAAACCACAGAGAGCACAGCAGAGACCCATGGATGATTTTTCAGGTATTGAAACCTAATCAAGAAATTCCAACTACAGTTAGTCCAGCTGCATTTCAAAGCTGCCAGGATCAGGAACTCCCTCTCAGCTTTTCTTTCCTGTTTGAACTGGAATATCTATAGCTGGAGTCCTACTCTTGTACCACAATTGTATGTTGGGTGTGTTTGCGGTAGATAAATTTGTCTGTTTAGTTTTACACGTCCAGCGATGCAGGGAGGTTGTGCCCCAGAAGCTGTGTTTAAGAGATTAGAAACAAGAGCCTCACTGTACCTGGACGTAGAGTTAGATGATGGAATTTTGAACTTTGTACTAATGCTAAATAAGATAGGACTTTGGAGATTTTGACATGAGGTGAACGTATTTTGCATTTGATTATGAAACATTGGGGACCAGAAGGCAGAATGTGACTTAACGTGAACTCAGGTAACTATTAACAAGCCACATCTTTATTTCTGACTCTTCTGACTCACTGGCAGTTACCTTAGTAGAATCCCTCTCCTTGAGTGCAGCCAGAACCTGTGGCTGACTTCTAACCAAGAGAAAACCAATATAGTGACTTTCTTCTCATATTCACAATTCACTGAAATTATTCTACTGTGCAGAGTCCTCTGTCTGGCTCCAGGTCTATTGTGAACGAAGGGGAAACATTCCAAGCAGACAAAATGACATGCAGATTATTAAGCACAGAAGAGTGTATAGTCTATTCAGGAAACAAAGTTAAGTCTGGCTGGAACTTAATTGTTTGGAATGAGGGAAAAGAAGTAAATATGAGGTGAATATACAACCAAAGGCTATCATTGATGTTGATTTTTATTCATGTTGAATAATTTGAATGCACAATTTATTAGCATGTAAATACTCCCTTTTTTTTTGCTCTAGAATTGTGCTATTCAGTATGTTAGCTACTAGTTACATGTGGCTATTTTTAAATTTATTAAAATTTAGAATTTGGTCCTCAGTTGTAATAGCAACACTGTATGTGTTCCATAGCAGTGTATGCCTGGTGGCTACCATATTGGGCAGTGTATATATAAAACATTTATATCATCACAGAATTTCTATTAGAAGTTACTCTTTTGAAAAAGTATCTCCAGAGATGCCTCGGTGGCTCAGTCAGTTAAGCTTCAAACTCTTGATTTCCATGCAGGTCATGATCTCACAATTTGTTGTGATCAAGTCTTGTGTTGGGTTCTGTACTGTCAATATGGAGCCTGGTTGGGATTCTCTCTCCCACTCTCTCTGCCCATCCCCTGTTCACACACACACACTCTCTCAAAATAAATAAAAATAGACCTTTATTTTTTTTAAAGAAAAGGTAACTCCATTCGTAAAGTTGAGTAGAAATTGGACAGAGAAAAACACAAGTGAAAGGGCTGTAGAAAATCACTGAAATAAATCAGTTGAGAGATTGAGGTGACAAAAATATGAGTGGAAAAAGGAAATATTAGCTAGGCTTTGAGGGGTTGAATGTTTATGCCCCCCACAAAATTTATATGTGAAATCCTATCCCAAAACATGATCGTATTAGGAGGTAGAACCTTGGGAGGTGATTAGATCATGAAAACACAGCCCTTCTTGGTGGAATTTGAGACCTTATTCAAGAGACTCCAGGGAGCGCTCTTTCTCCTTCTTCCCTGTGAGGACACAAGGACCATTGTCTCTGAGCTAAAAACTGGGCCTTCACAGGACATGGTGGCATGAACATGGTGGCATCTTGATCTTGGACTTCCCAGCTGTTGTAACTGTGAAAAATAAATTTTCATTATATTAAAACCACCCATTCTATGCAATGTTGTATTGGAGTCAAACAGGCAAAGACAAATGCAAAGGATTTAATGAATATTTTGACATTAATAACTGGGAAAGAGTAGTTAAAAAGCCTCCCAATTTCTGATCAATAAATCTGAGATCTGCCTGTGCTTTACTTGTTGTATATATTTAAATGATAATATACAAAGCAAAACTAAGGCCACCTGGGTGGCTCAGTCAATTAAGTGTCTGACTCTTAATTACGGCTCAGGTCAGGATGTCACAGTTCCTGAGATCAAGCCCTGCATCAGGCTCTGTGCTGACAGAGTAGAGCCTGCTTGGGATTCTCTCTCCCTCTCTCTCAACCCCTTCCTCCAGTTCTCAAAATAAATAAATAAACATTTTAAAAAAGCAAAACTAAGGTCTCTACGTTGATACACTATTGCCACTCTACCAAAATACTTTACTGTGTTCATTATTTTACTTTCTAGCCAGTGAGACTTCAGGGACTGTGTATCTTTGACTTTTCTGGCCCTATTAATTCCTACCTCATGAAGGGATTTCCCATGAATATTGGATGAATGAATGGATAAGTAATTAATGGATGAATAGGAATCTTAGTAAATTTGGCATGTATGCAATAATACTATGCTATGAGTTTTAGATTTTTTAACCATCTTTTAGATGATAAATTAAGACTAATCACCTAAAAAATAAAAAAAAAGCCTTTTTGTATTTGCTTTGTTGTGCTATCAAATATAGACTGTTGTAGCCTGTTTATAGCAGAAAAGAGAATTAGACAGCAAGATCTTCAAGGCTACCTGATTACTGATTTTATTATATGAATGAGGAGGTATTTCTTTGTAGCATTACTTGTTGAGAAACATCACTATGTGAAGAATATAAAGGGGTCAGTACTTCTTACAGCATACTTATCTAATGCCTCAAGAACTGTGTGACTCTAAAGTTTGAATATTTTATTCAAATGAAAGGATAGTGAGGAAAATAAAACACCTTTGCCATCATTATTATTATATTTGCAGCTTAATTGTGCCCAAAGGTGGTTTTTTTTTCAAAAATTTTTTAAATGTGAAGTGTCTCTCTGCAAATACATTTATTTGCATGATATTTTTGTTGTTGGCTGTTGCTATCTTTTTTTTTTCCTCTGGGTGAAATTATGTCCTCCAAAATATGCTTACTATAAAACATTATCTCCTGCTTGCCAAAGTTTTCCAACACAGAGAGTTCAAAGGGGCTTTTGAAACCCAGTATTTTTCAATGTTTTTTATTTATTTTTGAGAGAGAGAGAGAGACAGCACGAGCAGGGGAGGGTCAGAGAGAGAGGGAGACACAGAATCTGAAGCAGGTTCCAGGCTCTGAGCTAGCTGTCAGCACAGAGCCCGACATGGGGCTCGAATCCAAGAACTGTGAGATCATGACCTGAGCCAAAGCTGGACACTTAACCGACTGAGCCACCCAGGCGCCCCTAGAAACCCAATTTCTGAATCCATTCTTATTACTGACACCATTAATAAACTACTTTAAAAATACAATTTAATTAAAACTAATTTCTCATGTGATCATTAAAAAAAAACTGCTAATATTGATTCCAACAATATATTTAAGAGACACTAAAATCCTAGTATCATTTGAAATTAAAACATTTTAGTGGATTTCATATTCTCCATGAATAACTTAAAAAACCTGTACCAAAGAAATGCATTGGTTTTCTCTGGCAGACATAATTTGATTTTCCTGCATAGATTTCTCCCATGTTTGGTGTCCAGTATATTATGTCTTCATTACTCATAGAAAAAGTTTTCTTATGAATACAGATATATGTAGCCTATAATAATCTTTGCTTCACTGAAACTTTTAGCTATTTTTAAAACAGATTATTTTCAACTCTTTCAGCCATGCTTTTTCTTTTTATTTCTCCAAAATATACTTAAACCTAGGGTCCTATTAAAATTTGCAGCCTCTGAGGAAACTTGTAAACTATACCAAAAAATGTAGTATAAATAAATTATCTTTTAAAAGGATTTATTATAATTATAATCAAATTATTTTCATTAGAGGATGGTTAATAATGACTAGAATTATTACTAGAGATTAAAAATAGAAACAGATATAGATCTGCTAACTGACAAAATGGAAGAACTCTCTCCATAATTTTTCCTGTGTGTAATCCCTGGGTTCATGTAGTCAGTCTGTGAGAGTAGTAGATGAAGGCAGAGCTAATAACATCTATCCAAAAAGCAGAGTCAGTATTTCTTGGCTCTCCTCCTTTTTTCTTCTTTTTTTTTTTTTTGCATACTTTATTCTTTCCATCTTTTATGACTTGTCTTTTGTCTCTCTTTAACTTACTCCAAGAATAGCAGTCATTCAAGAACAACATTTTCATTCATAACTCAAAAGTTTACTGTGGGCATAAAATAAATATTTTACAAATGAGAAAGCTGCAGTTATATCACACGTTCATTTCTCTTGTGGGTCAGTAATCATTCAATGAAAAAGGCTTCCTAATTTCATCATCCATATGGGTGATCTTCTGTACAAATGCTCTCTCCTCTAACGCAAAACATTTTCATTCCTTTCCCTTTCCTCTCTTACACCCCTCAACCCCCACTGCCTAACCTGCTCCCATACTGCTGTAGAGTCTGGAGTACGGGTAAGGTGTGGAGATATTGTATGTATAGTAGAAAAATGACTAAAAACGCCAATGATGATTTTTTAAAAAATGATATAGGAAAATAATTGGTAAAACTTATAGCATGTTCAGTGTGAATATGCTCAAAGGAATTAATATTCCAAATAAAACTTACTCATTTCACACATACCAAATTTAAAAATGGCATGAGATTTCAGGAAAGTAGAAAGGTAGTAATAGCAATATAAATTTTATTCTTGTTTTTACTAATTTTCTTTAAAAAGCAGTATTTAAGGGACATTCATTGCTTCACTTTTTGAAACAGTGTGATTACAGTGTACATAAATGACATTACATTTGAATATCACATTAACAGAATTCATGAATATCATATTAACAAATAAAATTGTAATTTTAAGATTTAAGCTCTCAATAAACGTTACCTCTTATTTGCTAGTTATCCTATGCTTATGAGAACTAAGGATGCAGCAAGAAGAATAACAAAAATTTTTTTTCATACACACAAAAAAAGAAATATAATAGGATTTATACATTACTTATATAATTGCAATGCAGAGAACTGTGATAGTTGCACAATCTGCTCTAGGCATACAGTTTTCCTAGAGGAACTGACAGATTATTTAATACAAATAAGTTTTAAAATAAAAATATTTTATGCAAAATATGTGATAAAATTCAGATTTTTTAAAATGTTGGAAGTATAATATGATCCATATCACATTTCCCCAAAGCTTTTTTGTGCTATTATTCATTCTGCTGTTGCTACCCACTGCCACTGGGATCCTCCGACCAGCCCTTCACCATTAGATTCTTCTCTTTCAGTGATGAACCAATAAGCCATCTCTTTCAAACAAGCCTCCTTGATATCAATGTAAGGTCTCCAGACTATTTTTACTTGTAGTATAAAACCAGTATTCAAGATCATTGCTGGTCTTCTCCATATCATGATGTTCTTCCTTAGCTTATTAATTATGCCAAATCTCTGCTATGTTATAAAGGAAAACTCATAAGTATTTTTTATGAAGTTATCACTCCTATAATCCTTCTCTTGTTTAGACTACCTTCAGCACTTAACTATGCATTCTTTTCGCCTTTGAGGTATACATATTCATTTTACCCAATTATATCACAAGAAAGCTTGCATCAAAATTGACAGGCTGATACTATAATTTATATGGAAATATAAAGAACAAATACCCAGGACAATCTGTGAGAAGAATAGTCTACCAGACATGAACTACCTGTTGTTGAAACCTACTCTAAAGCTATATTAGTTAATACATTTAGTGTTGGCATAATGACAGAAAACTAGACCCTGAGAGGCAGTCTAGAAATAGTCTTACATTAATCACGTCTTTATATTTGATATTTGTGACACTGATATGCGATGCATAAAGGATAGTCTTTCTAATAAATTATGTTAGATCAAAAGCATATTCACATGGAAAAATAAATAAAACTTATTCCTAACTTGCAATATGCACAAAAATCAATTTCAGGTACATTGTGATTTAAATATGAAAAATCAATAAAGCTTTTAGATTAAAATAAGGGATAATATGTTTATATAAACAATTATTTTAAATTATACTAAAAAAGTGCTTATCATAGGAGAAATTGATAAATAAGACACGTTTAAATTAAGAATATTTGTTCAAAAAATGTTTAAAGTATTTTTTAAAAAACAATATCTGTCATAGGGTCAAAGGCAACGTACAGAATGGGAAAAAATTATAATTCATATATCTGAAAAGGGACTAATTTCCAATATATATAAGCCCAATAGAGATAGGCAAATTTTTGTAAGAGATAGTTCATAACAGTCTACCTAAATTGTTCATAAACATGAAAATGTGATCAATTATATTAGTCATAAAAGAAATTCAAATTGAACATTTATATAAAACAAAATATCCACCAGAATATTTAAACTTTTTAAAAACTATGTTATTTAAAAATATGGGGAATAACAGACATTGGCAAGAATATCAACCATCTGGAATAGATACTGTGTGGAATTGTAATTTGGTACAATGGTATATTTATTTTGTAAAACACTTGGTTGTGTTTACTAAAGCTGCACGTAACTCTACATCTGATAAAGGAATTTGACCCTTGACTTTTACACAAAAGAAATATATACATATTCCGTCAAAATATACACAAGAGGATCTACAACATCACCATAGTCATAATGACACAAAACAGGAAACAACTCATCAGCGGTACTAATGGAAAAATATATACAGTGTTGTAGTCTAACCAAGGGGTACGTAACCAGTAAGAACTTTGGCTACATTCAGAAATACAGATGAATCTCCCAAAATGACAATGAGCAAAATAAACTAGAAAAAAATGGAAATGAGGTAGAATCATAATTTTTTTTTCTTTTTGAATGTTTTTACTTTTCACTTAAGTTCAGAGTGATGAGACACCAACTATTCTGCCTCAGATTTGCCTTTCTAATATGGGAGAGGTAACAGTGAATGACAGGGGTGTTCATGCTGGATTGGGTGACACAGATTATTTAATGTAACATCCAGTCACAAAACTTATGTAGCAACTGAAATAAATATTTCTTTCAATTATGTTATTTTGATTAAATGCATTGAAATATCATCTGTTCTTACTTTTGTTAACTAACAGCAAACACTATTTGGTACTGTGGATTTGCAAACCCTCCTCCAAAAAAAGGTTTTTTTTATAACACAACTGTTATGACATGAATATTTGTCTAAACGATACCATTATTTTGATTTTAGCAACCAGAGACATTTCCTGGACAGGAGAAATTAGCAGACTTGTCTTTCTTTGTAACAATAATTTTGAAGTGACCAAAAGTATTATGTCTATGTTTTTCTTTTACACAAACTGTCAAAATTTCTTAGTGAAATAAATATCAAGACAGGCAATTGCTTTCATTATTTAATATTGAAATTTAATTTTTCCATTTTTGCAGAAAGCCAGAGAAGACATATTGTGAAAACTTTCAAATTCCATGGGGTTTTCTATCTAACATTTCCAATAATTGTGTCGACTTCTTTTTATCAATCTCATTGTTTATATTATTTTCAAATTAGGCATAAACAAATTTATAAAATAAGGTTTTAATTTTTTGAAAAATAAGATATTTTATAATGTGTATTTAAAATTTTAGTTTATATTGTATTTAGTTTATATCTCTTATCCTGTGCAAAATTTAAGTATCTGATAAACATTTTTATAGTAAAAATGATTTTATTTAGAACATCATTTATGTTTAGAAGTTTGTAAAGTAGTTTCATATATACCTAAAACCATTAGAAGAACCATCACTAGGTAGGAGATGCACTTCTAGAAAGGTGGAAGAGATGCTCTATAAACATATCCCACAGTGAAATAATCATAATGAGTAAAAGTATTTTTGAAAACTATCTGAAGTATCTGGGGACACATGTATTCAAGCATATGTACACAATTTCATGAAGATCAAGACAAGTCTGGAACATTGGAACCATAATCCACTCCTTTCCCACTAACCTTGGCTCAGGAGAAAAGGGTCCCATTCCAGGTATTGATGGCTAAGAAGGTAGGGCTCCCACTCTGCCCAGCTCTGAATGAAGGGCCATGGTTTGTCCACAGCACAAGCAGCTGGCCAGCATACCTCATCATCCCAGCAACATACTGCAGAGACTGCATCAGGCTGCTATCATGAAATACCAGTAACTGGGTGGCTATAAACAGCAAACATTTTTCTCACAGCTCTGGAAGCTGGAAGTCTAAAATCGGTGTGTGGAATGCTCTGGTTCTGGAGAAAGCCTTCTTCCGGGCACAGACTTCCTACTTCTTGCTGTATCCTCACATTGTAGAAACAGCTAGAGAACTCTACAGAGCCTTTTATAAGAACAATAATCTCACTAAAAAAGAAAAAAGGACATTAATCCCATTCGTGTGGTCTCCACCCTCATGACCTAAGCACCTTCCACAGGCCCCACTTCCTACTCCCATACCATTAGGGACTGGAATTTCAACATATGAATTTTGGAAGGACCACAAATATTCAGACCATAACAACACCTGCTCAGTATCCTGCTTATAAAATAGGACATTACTTTGAGAGAAGAGACCAATTGTGTCCATAGCCAGCTTCAGAACATCGTCTCCAGACATTTGGGAAAGGTGATAAACAGACCATAAGGAAAAGCTCTTAAGCTCCCCTCAAAAGAACGGACTTTATTTATGGTACAGTGTGTGCCAGTTCAGTCTAAGGGAACTCTTGAAAACAGTGGAGATTTCTGGCAACTAAGAGGAGGCTTGTAGCTCCAAGAGAGCAACGCGGTAAACCAAAGACCCATTTGGCATTCCCAAAGGATGCCAAGGAAAGAGGACATTGTTGGAAAAAAAAAATAGAGCAGTCATCAGGCAATGAGTGGAGCCTAACTGCTGTGTGTATGTTACCAACAGAAGCAGCAGGCTTAAAAGAGAGAAAGAGATGTCCAAAGAGAGCCTTGTTCTCTCTCTCACTGTTATCCCAGGATGACTGTGTGCAGGCTCAAAGGTGAGCTTTCAGAGGAGCAGATCAGGGACCTCACAGAGCAGAGGAAAAAGATTTTACTTGTTAATACAGCCAAGACACTAAATAAATATATGAGCAAACAGCAACAGGAGAACTGGAAGAAAGGAGTTAGTTGCCAGAGTTACTATAATATTCTCTATAAAATATCCAGGTTTGAAAAGAAATGAAGAGCTACATATATAAACAAAAAAAGTGTGAGCAATGTATGAGTAGGGGTGAGAAAGCAACAAAAATTACGAGGGGGCGCAGGTGTTACACTTAACAAAAACTACTAATTAACCATTACTAATAAGTAAAAGCAAACAAACAAACATACAAACAAAAAACTGAAGGACATGCTTAACAAAATACAGTATAGTGTGATGAGGATGATGATTATCAAATACAGAATATCAATAAATTGGTAGAAATTACCAAAAAGAACCAGTTGGTAATTCTGGTATTGAAATGAAAAATTCACCAGAGAGGGTGAAACAGTAGATTTCAACTGATGAAAAGAATCAATCATCTCCATAGAAACAGAAAAATCACTGGATAAAACTAAATGCTCCTTCATGATTAAAAGACACACACATGCCCCAAAACTAAGAATAGAGGAAGCTTCCTGCATGTGATAAAGAACATCTACAAAAACTCCACAGTTAATATCATACTTAATGATAAAAGGCTGAATATTCCCCCTACAATCAGGAGCAATTCAGATGTCTACTCTTGCCACTTATATTCAGCATGGAGAGTCTACTCAGGGAAATTAAGAAAATAAAATGAAAGGCATCCAGATTGTAAAAGAAGAAATAAAATTATCTTTATTTGCAGAAGACATTATCTTGAACATAAAATATCCTAAGGAATCCACACAAAAAATACATGACCAGTATACACAAAGCAATTGTATTTCTACACATTAACAATAAGCAATCCAAAAATAAAATAAATAAGACAATTCTATTTGTAATAGCAACAAAAAGAATAAATTACTTAAGTACAAACATATGTACTGACAACTATACAATATTTTTAAAGAAATTAAAATAACCATAAATAAATAAATGGGAGAATACCCCGCGTTCATGGGTTATAAGACTTACTACTGTTCAAATGGCAATACTCCTCAAATTGCTCTACTGCTTCAAAGTAATCTCTATTAAAATTTCAACTATTTTTGGCAGAAAAATTGACAAGTTGATCCTAAAATTCATATGGAAATGGAAGGGACACTGATAAAACCTGAATGAGAACAAAAACAAATTTGAAAACTTAAGATATGTTACAAAGCTATTGTAAATAAGACTGTGTGGCATAATGCAGACATATAGACTTATAGGTTCCATAAAAGTCAGTGGAATAGAGTTGAATGTCCTTCAATTAACCCTTACATTGACAGTCCATTTACTTTAAACAGGATGCCAGACAATTCAATGGGAAAAGAATGGTGCTTTTTATTGAAATATAATTAACATACCACGTTATACTAGATTCAGGCATACAATGTAATGATTGAACAATTACATGCATTATTCAGTGTTCATCATGATAAATGTGCTCTTCATCCCCTTGCTGATAATAATGGTATTTTTGATATATTGTGTTGGGGTCATTGAATAGCCATGTGTAAATGAATGAAGTTGGACCACTTTCTTACATTGTACACACAAATTATATTCAAAATGGACCCACACCTAAATACAAGAGCTAAGTTATAATACTCTTTGAATAAAATAGAGAAGTAAATATTCCTGGATATGAATTGACAAAGCTTTCCTAGCGCAACAAAAGCATAAGCAACAACAAAAATAGATAAACTGTAATTTATATAATTTTTAAAGAGCATTTTAATAAATCCCTTGAAGAAAGTATAAAATCCACCTATGAAACTGGAAACAAATTATTTGTTAAATTACTTATAAGGAAGTTAACCTAGAATATACTGTATACTCAATAATAAAAGGGCAAATAATCCCATTAAAAATGAATCTGAATCTGACAAAGAATCTGAACAGATATTTCTCCAAAGAAGACATACAAGTGGCCAGTATGGACATACAGATATGCTAAAAATCAGTAGCTTTCAGAGAAATGGAAGTCAAAACCACAGTGACATATAATTTTGCATCTATTACAAAATGGTTATAATGAAAAAGACAGACGATAAAAAATGTTGATGAGGTTGTAGAGAAGCTGATATGTTCATACACTAAAGATGTAGAATGAACTCATTTTGTAAAACATTCTGGTAGTTGTTCAATATATGAAATATTATTTCATCAATAAAGAGGAATCAAATACTCTCATTCTATAGTAAAAATTACCCTTGCAAACATAATGCTACTTGAAAAATAGTCACAAAAGACCACCTAGTATATGATTTCATTTATATGAAATGCCTAGAATAGCAAATCTATAAAGACAGTAAATTAGTGGTTGTCTATGGTTGAGAGATTTGGTGGGAAATGCCAAGAATTGCTAATGGGTGTGGGATTTTTTTTGAGAGGTGACATTGTACATTTTTCTAAAATGTTTTAGAACTGATTGTCATGATGGTTGCACAACTCTGTGAATATGCAAAAACTGTTAAATTACATGGTATATGAATTGCAATTCAACTAAGTTGTTATAAAAAAAAAAGAAAAGAAAAAGAATCCTCACTGGGAACTGAGTGGAACTTACTGAATAGTAAGATAATGGCAGAATTTCACTTGGAGCAAAACATGCTGTGAAAACTGTATTAGGTGCTTCTCAGACAACTGCTAAAAACGACATCAAATTATAGCCCTCCCCTGCTACTCACTAATGTGATAAATGTTTCTACTTCATAGAAATTATGGTTCAAACAAAGGCTGTGTCTTTTAAAGAAATACACATTCTCGCTGAATGGACTTCTTGCGTTATATTCCCAGCATAACTCAGCCGCCCTGGACTTTCAAAGATCTATGGTTTTGAAATGTTCATCACTGTCCTCCTCCCCACTCTTTTATTTATTTATTTTTCATCATTCTCTTCAGGCTTGAATTCTTAGTTCATAATTTAATTCCCTACTGTTTAATATATTCCACTGCAGTGTCTCTGTACTTCCTTTTAATTAATCTTTAAACTGTATGATGAGGATTTGTGCACTGTACTGTCACACCAGGAAGCACTGGGCCCGCCGTGAGCTATTTGTCTATCATGAACCTGTTCTACCAACTTGTCTTTCTGTTTTTTAAACTCTTATTGAACTTTATTTTCTATGTTTTGATTACTCTTGCTTAATTGTTTGATTCAACATGATGATTGAAGGACTATAATGCGAAGCCATGGAATATATTTGTGCACTTACCTCATTTGTATTTCTTTTTCCATGATTTTAATTCTACTTTGCCTGAGGTACAACCTTAACTTCCTGAGGAGGGGGCAGAGTTGGAGGAATTAAAATAGTCACTACAGAACAAAATAATAGACAGACTATAACAGGAGACAAAAAAGAAGACAAAAAAGAAATTGTATAATAATAAAAGGATTAATTCAACTAAAGGATATAACAACGGTAAAAGATCTTTGCACCCAACAAAGGAGTACCCACACATATAAAGCAAATATTTTCAGATAGAAAGAGAGGAAAAAAATGATAGTAATACAATAGTAGCAGGGGACTTTAACACTCCACTTACATCAATAGATAGATCGTCTAGACAAAAAATCAATATGGAAACAGTGGCCTCAAATGACATGTTAGACCAGGTGGACTTAATAGATATATATAAAACATTATATCAGACAACAGCAGAATATACATTTTTTGAAGTGCACATGAAACTTTCTCATAGATAGATCATATGTTAGGCCACAAAACTAGTCTTAATAAATTTAAGAATCTTGAAATCATATCAAGCATCTTTTCCAACCACAATGTAATGAAAATAGAAATCAATTACAGGAAGAAAAATAGAGAAAACACAAAATGTAACCCTACAATCCAGCACTTGCACTAATAGAAATTACCCAAAGGATACAAAAATATATATTTGAAGGGGGACATGCACCCCAATGGTTATAGCAGCATTATCAACAATAGCCATATGTCCCAAATGAAAGATCTCAAATGTCCATTGACTGATGAATGGATAAAGAAGATGTGATATCTATTTATCTATGATGGAATATTAATATTACTTAGCCATCAAAAATAATGAAATCTTGCCATTTGCATGATGTGGATAGAGCCATACTGTATCATACTAAGCTAAATAATTCAATCAGACAAAGACAAATGCGATATGATTTCACTCGTATGTGAAAGTTAAGAAAGAAAACAGATAAACATATGGGAAGCAAAGAAAAAAGAGAAGAGAGGGAAACAAACTATAGGAGACTCTTAATGATAGAGAACCAAATGAAGGTTGATGGGGGGAGGTGGGTAGGAGATGGACTAGATGGGTGATGGGAATTAAGGAGGACACTTATGATGAGCACTGTGTGTTGTATGTAAGTGATAAATCACTGAATTCTACTCCTGAAACCAATAGTGCACTGTACATTAACTAATTAAAATGAAAGAAAGAAAGAAAGAAAGAAAGAAAGAAAGAAAGAAAGAAAGAAAAAGAAAAAAACCCACAAACAAGTAAAGGCTAAGCAGCGTGCTACTATACAACTAGTAGGTCAATGAAGATATCAAAAAGGAGTCAAAACATGCCTTAGGACAAATGAAAATGAAAAAAAAAACATTCTAAAATCTAAGGGACACAGCAAAGCAGTTTTAAGAAGGAAATTTAGACTAAAATGGGCTTATCTTAAAAAAAGAAAGAAAAAGAAAACTAGAAAAATCTGAAATAAACAATCTAATCTCACACCTCAAGGAACCAGAAAAAGAAGAACAAATGAAGCCCAAAACTATTAGGATGAAAGAAATCATAAAGGTTTAAGCATAAATAAATTAAATGGAGACTAAATAAACAATAAAAAAGATCAATGAAATTAAGAGCTGGTTCTTTGAGAAAAGATCAAATTAATAAAGCCCTAACCAGACTCATAAAAAGTGGAGAGCACCTAAATAAATAAAATAAGAAATTTAAGAGAAGAAGCGACAACTGACACCACAGAAACACAAAGCATCATAAGAGACTAGTACAAATAATTATGTGCCAACAAACTGGACAATTTAAAAGAAATGGATAAATTCCTAGAAACAGACACTCTTCCAGGCACGAAATGAAACATCTGAATATACCAATTATTAGTAATTAAATTGAATGATAATAACAGACATCCCAACAAATAAATGCCTAAGATCAGACAGTTTCACAGGTAAATTATACCAAAGATTTAAAGAGTTAATACCTATTCCCTTCACACTATTTTAATTTTTTAAATATTTATTTATTTTGAGAGAGACAGAGCACTATTGGGGAGGGGCAAAGAGAAAAGGAGACACAGAATCCAAAGCAGCCTCCAGACTCCAGACTCTGAGCTGTTGGCACAGAGCCTGATGTGGGGCTAGAACTCACAAACCATGAGATCATGACCTGAAACAAAGTTGGATGGTTAACTGACTGAGCCACCCAGGTGCCCTCATACTATTTTAAACATTACAGAGGATGGAATGCTTCCACATTCATTTTGCAAGGACAGTATTACCCTGACACCAAAATGAGACAAAGACACTCCAAAAATAAAAAGAAGATTGCAGGCCAAAATCTCTAATACAGATACAAAATCCTTAACAATATAATAGCAAACTGAACTCATTAATACATTAAAAGGATCATCAGGTGGGATTTATTTCAGGAAAGCACGAATGGTTTAATAACTGGAAATCAATCAACAGAATACACCACCTCAACAAAAAAGAGGATAACAATCATATGATCATCTCAATTGATGCGGAAAGGTCATTTGACAAGATTCAACATCCATTCATGATAAAAACTTTCAACAAACTGAGTATAGAGGAACATGCCACAACATAATAAAGGCCATATATAACAAACCCACAACTAATGTCATATCTAACTATGAAAAGCTTAAATCTCTTCCTTTAACATCAGTAACGAGGCAAGGATGCCCAAACTCACAAGTTTTTTCAATGTAGTACTGGAATTAGCCACAGCAATCAGAAAAGAAAAAGAAATAAAATGCATCCACATTGGTAAGGAAGAAGTAAAACTATCACTATATACATATAAAAAACCTAAAGACCCTACCAAACAAAAACTATTAAACTAATTCAGTAAAGTTTCAGGACACAAAATGAATGTACAGAAATCGACTGCATTTCTGTACATTAATAATAAACTACCAGAAAGAGAAATTAAGAAAACAATCCCATTTACATTGCATCAATAGAGTAAAATGCCTAGGAATAAATTTAACCAAGGTGGTGAAAGACCTACATTCTGAAAACTATAAGACCTTGATTAAAGAAACTGAAGATGACACAAATAAATGGAAATATATTTCCTGCTCATGAATTAGAAGAATTCATATTAGTATGACCATATTACCCAAGGTAATCTGCAGATTTCAATGCAATCCCTATCAAAATATCACTGCATTTTTCATAGAACTAGAACAAGTAATCTTAAAATTTGTATAAAACCATAAAAGACCCTGGATAGCCAAAGCAGTCTTGAAAAAGAAGAGCAAAGCTGTAGGTATCATGCTCCCTGATTTCAAACTATACTACAAAGCCACAGAAATCAAAACAGTATGGTACTGGCATAAAAAAGATATAGATCAACTGAATAGAATAAACGTCGCAGATATAAACCCAAACTTATATGGTCAATTGATCTACAAAAGAGGAAGGAAGAATACACAATGGGTATAATACAGTCTCTTCTCTAAATAATGTTAGGAAAACTGGAAAGATACATATGGAAGAATAAAATTGTACCACTTTCTTACACCATATACAAAAATTAACTCAAAATGAATTAAAAACCTAAATGTGAGATGAAACCAAACTCTTAAAAGAAAACACAGGCAGTAAATACTCTTGAACATTAGTCTTAGAAATATGTTTTGTTGTTGTTGTTTTGTTTTTTAGATTTGTCTCCTCAGGCAAGGGCAACAAAAGCAGAAATGAACAGATGGAACTAGATGCAACTAAAAACCTTTAGAAGAGTGAAGGAAACCATCAACAAGATGAAAAGGTAGCCTACTGATGAGAGAAGATATATGCAAATGATGTAGCTGTTAAGTGGTTACTATCCAAAATATATAAAGAACTCATACACCTCAAATACCAAAAGAAGAAGCACTCCAATTACAAAATGGACAGAGGAGCTGAAAAGACATTTATCCAGAAAAATGCCAACAGGTGCATACAGAAATGCCATCAGGTACATGAAAGAATTTCAACTGATTAATCATCAAGGAAGTGAAAATTCAAACCACAATTGGTTGTCACCTCACTCCTGCCAGAATGGCTAATATCAAAAAGACAAGAAATAAACGTTGGTGAAAGTGTGGAGAAATGTGAACCCTTGTGCACTGTTTGTGGGATGTTAAATTGCTGCAGCCACTATGAAAACCAGCATGAAGTTTCCTCAAAAGATTAAAAATAGAACTAACATACAATCCAGCAACTCAACTTTTGAGTATTCATCTGAATAAAACAAAAACATTAATTTGAAAAGATATATGCACCTCTATGTTCATTGTAGCATTAGTTACAATAGCCAAGATTGGGAAAAACTTATGTCCATTGATAAACAAATGGATAAAGATAATATGGTCAATATATACAGTGGAATATGATTCAGCCAAAATAAAGAAAGACATCTGTCATCTGCAAACAACATGGATGGAATAAGAGGGTTTTATGCTAAGTGAAATAAATCAAAGAGTAAAAGTAAAATACTGTATGATGTCATTTATATGTGGAATATTAAAAAAATAAAACAGAAACAGAGTCATAAATACAGAGAATTGGTGGTTGCTACAAACTTCCAGTAATAAAATAAACAGGTCATGAGGATGTAAGATAAAGGATAAGGAATATAGTCAGTAATATTATAATAACTTTGTATGGTGACAGATAGTAATTAGACTGGTTATAAGTTCCTACTTCTTATAAATGTTGAAGCACTATATTGGACACCTAAAACTAATATAATATTGTGGGTCAACTACATTTTTAAAAAACTAAAAAAAAAGTTACGATTTCTTAGAAGCAGAAGCAATATCACATAGTATAAATAAATAATTACCTAATATTTTAATCAGTTAATTTCTTTGGAGATTGTGGATCAATGGCAATTGTATATAATTTTTTTTTTAAAATCTGTTATATTCTATTCCAAATATAATTGGAATTCCTTAAAAGGGATTTGGGTCTTTAAAACGGTAATTGCCTTAGCAGTGGTTCATTTCACTGAGAGTCAGTACTCCCTAGGGAGTAAATAGTTTTGTGTTATAAATAGGAAATTGTTTTCTAACGCTACAAATTAAGCAGTAATAGGTCATGGAGTAGATTAATATCCTGACCTAAACTAAACTCAAAGTATACTACAAATAATAAACAGAGCAAGTGGAAATCACAATTAAAGGACAGAAGGAGACTCTTATTATTTGTATGCTACATTCCTCTCATTACAAAAAAAAAAAATCATCAGAGCTGAGGGCCTATAAAGGGCACCATGGCTGTACTTCTGAAATTGTATCAGCTAGGATTGTAATCAAATTCAGAACAGATCCTGGCAGTGACAGTGGCTGATTAATGTCCTTATTTGATTTACTCATTTGATTATTGTAAATTATTATCCCTATTGAAGGCACCAAGATTTGTGTTGAGTTTGAATTCCCAAAACTGGTGAAGTTATCATATGTTTACTTCTATTGCTGAAATTAAAAAAAATAGGCATGGAATATAATTTTCTAATAAGGTAACTGCAAAATTTATACTGTGATGAGTGGGATTAATAAAATTAGTGTATAATATGTCAATCCATTACATTTTCTAATGTAAAAATATTCTATAGATTAAATAAAAATTATAATAGCTTACATATTTTATTAAAAATTACAGTCTAAGGAAGTTGAAAAGGAGCTTTATGTTAATTACTGAATAAAAGAAACAACAGTGTGAAATATACTGAGAGTTTCTCATTTCTCCTTCACTTAAATAACATCTTTCCCTATCCCTCTTCTGTCTTTGCTCTTCGCTCCTGTAATTACTAATATGTAAATGTTCGTCAGTACCCTCTTGTGCTTACTGAGAATAGTGATTAACTCAGGACTTTGAATTTTCAAAGTATTTTCAAAGACTCTACTTGGTATAGAAGAGTCTATATTCCTAAGGTGTATTAAATATCATTTTTCTTATTCAAATGAGAAATTAGCAAATATGTTAGATTTAAAAGTCACTGAAAAAATGAAACTTGATAGTTTTAGTAACTCTACAATGAGGATAATAATAATACATAGAGTTTTGATATATATAATAATTATGCATTACATGCACGTATTATTTAAAATGCAAAGCATAAGTATAGCACTTTGAAGGAACTCAGTAGGTAAAATGCAAACTATCCTTTCCTCCCTTGCAATCTCTTATCTTTTCTCTGTCATTTACAATTATTCATTAATTCATTCATTTAATATTTGTTTTATTATTTAATTTTACAAGTTAATATTGTGTACCAAATAATGTCCCAGATACTCAAGTACATGACTTAAATAAACAAAGTCCTGGAACTCAAGGAGTATATATTCTAAAAGGCTCGACAATAAATACACAAACATGTACATATATAAGTTAAAGTGTTACAGAGTCCTCTTCCAATGCCTTGTGTATCTCTTTATATTCATTCTGTTAACACTGTTATCTCACTAAATTTAGTTTATTAAAAATGTTGCAAAAAATTGATCCAGTATTTCTGAAAGAAGCAATGACTTTGATCATAGTAGAAAAACAATTTTTTGGGGGGTATGTGTTTAAATGTATGTGATTAAATTGAGAAAGTAGTAGTTTACCAAAATAATTTTAGTGTTGAGTCACTGGTTAAAATATAGTCATTCACAAATGTGGAATTTGGTTTGGTTAGTGTTCTCTCTCTCTTTTTTTAGAGTTTCTTTCTTTCTTTCTTTCTTTCTATCTTTCTTTCTTTCTTTCTTTCTTTCTTTTGAGAGAGAGAGAGCGCACGCACGTGAATAAGTGAGGGACCGAGAGAGAAGGAGAGATAGAGAATCCCAAGCAAGCTCCATGCTGCCAGTGCACAACCCCACACAGGGCTGGTACTCAAGCACTGTGAGATCATGACCCGAGCTGAAGTCAAGTCAGCCACTCAACCAACTGACCCACCCAGGCACCCCAGGTTTGGTTAGTGTTCTAAAAGAATGTAAAGCACCAGTAGAATTGTTGAAAATCATATTTCTCCTAGTTGATAAATAGGAATTTGAATTAGTTCATAATATCCAATATCTAGTAAATTAATTTGGTTTGGCAATGATTATAAAGCATATTTGAGCAGGAAATTTTAAGAATATCATTTTCTCAGATCCAATATATTTAGCTTATAATTATCAATTGGCCAGTATTTGCCAATGATGAATGTGGTAGATAGGAAATGTGAAAATGTCACGCTGAAAAAAAAATCCAGTATCTTAGAGAGCAATGATCTAATAAAATGGATAAGAAACTAAGAGCGTAAAAAGTAAATTGCATACAAATCACACTTTTTATTGATGCCTCACAAGTGTATCAAGAATATTTATAATTCAATGACTTTTCTAAAGGTGCAAAAACTGTGGCTCAGGGAACAAAGATTGTAAATGGTAATATAAATATTAGGACATGGCTCCATTATTTTATTTAAAAATATGTGTTTTTCAAGCAGCACATATTGTAAAATCAATATCTCTTCTTAGGTAATAAAAGGGTTTTGGAAGAACAATTATTGGGTAAAATACAGGCACCCTGCCTATTTGAGGGAGACTCAGATTATATGCTACACTGTTCTGGTTACATAGATATACAGTTTTTCATTTATAAGACAGTTTAAAATGTGATGATGCAAAATGAAATATAATGTGTAACTGAAGGATTATATCTGTCTACAATTAAAGATGAAAAAATTACTTAAAAGTAATTATCTAAATTTTAAAGCCAAAAGATTAGATAACTCTTCCTCTATAAGAGTGGAAAAAATTAAACTGGATTTCTCCAGAGAAGTCCAGAAATTGGAATTCTCCAAATTCTCTGGATTTCTCCAGCACATTCAAAACCCAATGTTCCAAGACTAAGTACACTTAACAGAGTTGCTTTTTGGATTGCTAATGACAAAAATATATAAAGTCAAGATGAACAGCTTAGTCTTTCATATTAACATAAAGAGGAGAGGAAAGCATCCATTTAGTCTAGGAAAGATTCAAGGTTCTTCACTCTACGTTAATGAAATTAACAGCTATTTTGGATCAATAGTTTATTCTAGAATTTAATGGCTGCCCAAGATTCTTGTCTTAGAAAAAGAACAGTAAAAGCACATTAAGTTTAAGTATGTTTTGGTTTCCTAGCTTTGGAGTAGATATAATATATTGTATTTGAAAAATTATCATTTAAAAGAGAAATATAGGGGAATCTGGGTGGCTTAGTGGGTTGAGCATCCCCCTCTTGATTTCTGCCCAGGTCATGATCTCCCCTTTTGTGAGCCCAAGTTGGGTTCAGTACTGACAGCACGGAGCCTGCTTTTGATTCTCTCTGTGTCCCACCCTGACTCATGCACCTGTGCACATGAGCTCTCTTTCTGTCTCTCTCTCTTTCAACATAAATTTTACAAAAAAAGAGAAAAGGGTAAAAATTATATCAAATTAAAATGTCATATAATTTAGGAAAGTTAAAGTGATTGTCATATAATTTTTAAAAGCCATAGAATTGCAAATGTAATATTTTGATATATTTAAGAATAGCATTTCATATGAATCATTATATGATTATTGTCCCATGCTTGATTGTTAAGGAACCTAAAATTATCTTAGGCATGCATCAAAAGTTTAAAAAACTTTTTTCTATTTATTTTTTATGTATCTAAGGTATGCACCAAAATAATTTAAGTCTATCTTTTCTGGGGCACGTGCATAGCTCAGTGGGTTAAGTATCCAACTTCGTCTCAGGTCATGATCTCATGGTTAGTGAGTTAGAGCCGAAGTGAGTTTGAGCCCCACATCAGGCACTCTGCTTTTAGTGCAGAGCCCGGCTTAAGATCTTCTGCCCCCTCTCTCTCTGCCCCTCTGCCCTTTGCTCTATCTCTTTGTCTCTCTCTCTCAAAAATAAATAAACATTTTTAAAAAAGAAGTCTATCTTTTCCTTGTTGTCTTTCTTTATAAGTCATTGCATAAAAGCACATATAATATTAAAATTGCTTCTTTCCAGATGGGAATAAATTTCAAGTATGTATTGGTGTTTTGTTTTGCTTTGTTTTAACGTTTTATTCATACTGAGAGAGAGAGAGAGAGAGAGAGAGAGAGAGAGAGTGAAAGCAGGGGAGGGCCAGAGAGAGAGGGAGACAGGGAAAACTGGACAGGGCGCCTACATGGCAGTTAAGTGTGCCACTCTTGCTTTAGGCTCAGGCCATGATCTCATGGTCATGGGATCTGGCCCTGCATTGGGCTCTGCTCTGGGTGTGGAGGCTGCTTAAGAGTTTCTCTCTCCTTCTCTCTCTGCCCCTTCCCCCATTCATGCTTTATTGCTCTCAAAATGAATAAACATAAAAAAAAAATAACAGCTGGAGACTTTGATAGCTCAATGAAGAAGATACACAGATGGCAAATAAACACATGAAAAGATACTCCTCCTCCTATGTCATCAGGAAAATGCAAATTAAAACAACAATGAGATACTACTACACACCCATTAGAATGTCCAAATCCAGAACACCGAAAACACTAAATGTTACTGAGGATGTGGAGCAACAGGAACCTCATTCATTGCTTGTGATAATGTAAAAAATAAGTGTGGCTTATTTCAAAAATAAGTATGGCTGTTTCTTACAAAACTGAACATAGTCTTACCAAGCAATCCAGCAACCTTATCCCTTGGTATTTATCAAAATAAACTGAAAACTTATGCCCACACAAAACCTTTGCACGGATGGTTGTAGCGATTTTATTCATGATTTTCCAAACTTGGAAGCAACCAAAATGTCCTTCAGGAAGTGAATGGATAAACTGGTTGATCCTTGACAATAGAATATTCTTCTTCAATAAAAATAAATGAACCAACAAGCCATGACAAGACACGGAGGAAATGGAAATGCAGATTATTATGTGAAATTAACCAATTTGAAAAGTCTACATATGATATGATTTCTACTACATAGCATTCTGGGAAATGCAAAACTATTGAGACAATAAAAGGATAAGTGGTTACTTAAGTTTGGGAAAGAAGATGAATAAGCAGAACACAAGAGGATTTGTAGGGTACTGAAAATACCCTGTATGAAATTGTAATAGTGGATACATCCCATTATACACTTGTCCAAATTTCAAAGAATGCATAACACCAACAGTGAACCCTAAAGTGAACTATGGACTTTGGATGATTTTAATGTGTCAATGTAGTTTCATCAATTGTAATAAATGAAACACTGTGGTAGGGATGTTGATAACGAGGGAGGCTATACATGTGCAGAGGCAGAGGACACATGGGAAATCTCTGTACTTTCCTTGTAACTTTATTATAAACCTAAAACTACACTTAAAAGTTTAAAAACCAAAAATAACCCAATATAAAAGTGGAATGGCAACAAGCCATAAGAGAAAAACAAAAACAAAAACATCACAGGCTAAACACACTTTAAAAATAACATCATAAATGAAGTTTTAGGAACAAAATTACTCATATTGGAGTGCCTGGGTGGCTCAGTTAGTTAAGTGCCTGACTTTTGATTTCGGTTCAGGTCATGATCTCACAGTTCATGAGACTGAGGCCCACAGTGGGCTCCATTTTCTAAAGAGAAATATAACTACATGTGTCATTAGATATGGAAATCCACCTTTTAATATATATGTATATACTTTAGAAAATATCAAATAATTCTGGAGATGTATATAGAAAAGTGTTTAAAATATCAAGGGTCCAAAATTACTCAGGCAAACTGGAAACATAATTTAATTAAAAAATTAGAATATTATTTCTCCAGCATATCATTTTTACTCTTTCAACTTTTAACAAATTGGACAAGACTATAAAAGATCAGCTACTCTTAATAATTGAAAATTAAAGACCTATAATGATCCTGTAATATGCTTTAATTAAGTATATTCTGACCTATCTTTTTATCCATAATGTAGAGTTATCCTGTGTCTGTCAATATTGTCAGCACTATGCATGACCTACATGGATCTTTGTCTTATATGTCCTCTGCAATTCTTTCACCTTCATATTATGGGATTTTCCATCTCACTCCCAAATTTTCCATTCTTGCCTGCCTAAATTTCTCTTAAATTCTAATCTTTTCCCAGAATCTGGGGCATAACATTGCTGTTACCTTTTCTTAGAAAAATTTTTAATTCTTTCTCCTCTGGCTAAATCTTCTTGATCATCTATAAATGTTCAAATGTTCAACCATAATGAATGGTTATAGTAGTTTCTCCTAATGGAGAGATATATTTAATTAGTTATTAAAATCTCTGGTACTTGAAATACTCATTATATATTCAAATATAATTGGATAATGAAAGACATTTGTTTCACATTATATATTTATAGCAGTTAGAGTTCAATTTCTAATGTCAAGGACCATAGAAACTACATATGCATAACTAGGAACATAATTCAATACAGAAGAAATTGGTAATATGATGGTTTGAAAAATAGGATGGTCAGACTGACTTTCTTGGAAGCTAAAAAATTATTGTATTATTTGAGCTATCAAGTACTGGATATGAGTCTAATATCTCTCACAAAATCTATATGAAACTTAATATCATTGAATCATTATCCTCACCTACAGTAGGAGAATATTGCCCCTCTATATAGCAACCTTTTTAACTAGTTCAGAATACCTCCTTTTATGTATGGGGGTATTGGGTTTAGAAGATGGGAGAGGAAAGGCTTACCTAACCTATTTTTAACTATAATTAAGTACATGTATATTTTTAATCCGATATACTATATCTGTTGATATTAGCTGCTTCATACCTTGTTAACTTTTAACTATTCTTAACAATAGTTTATTAACATCCCTATAATTATTTCCATTTTTTTAAAAATGCATTCGAAATTCCAATATTTCATCCCAAACTATAAACATTGTCTATTTAGAGGCTGATGCAAAGATGAATTAGTGGCTGCTTCTCTTTGAACCTTGGAGTGAAAGTGAAAAGGGAGATTTGGATTCATAGTCTTTGCATAGAACCTGGGTTGTAGGTTCTATGGTTCTAGGTTCTAGGTTTAGAGATTATACCTTAGAGGTGGTTGATCTATTGTATTAGTTCTCTGGGGCTACTTTAACAAAGTACCACAAACTAGGTGGATTATACAATCCAGTTCTGTAGTCTAGAACACTGACTGAGATCAAGCTGTGCTAAGGTTAGTAGTTCCTTCTGAAGGGTGTAAGGGAGACTCTGTTCTATGCTCCTATTTTAATTTTTGGTAGCTTCAGACATTCATTGGTTTGTAGATAGTATTCTCTCTGTGTGTTTATACCATCTTCCCATGTGTCTGTCTCTATTTCCTGTCTTTTAAGGACACCATATTGGGTAGGGGCCTAATCACCTCATCTTAACTTGATCACTTACAAAATCCTTATTTCCAAATAAGGTCATATTAACAGGTACTGAGTGTCAGGACCTCATCATTTTTTGGAGGGGGACACAAATTTTTCCCATAATAGCAATCTATTACAAAGACTTTACTTGTGATTATTTCCTGTTTCTGAAAAAAAATTTTAATATTATAATAACCTAAGAATTGCTGCTAAAATGAAACCTCCACCTCCAATTATGCAGTTATACACTCCAAAGGTATAGGCAGTGCTGAAATAGTGATTAAAGAAATGAAGTCCAATTCCACTTGTTTAATATGTGAGTAGGACCAAGGATTTAATTATGTGAAAACTAGTATGTAGTAATTCTAGAATAGTCTTTTTTTTTCAAAGAATACAGACTTTTCTTTTCAATAGTTAAACCACACACACACACACACACACACACACACACACATCCTATGCTGGCCCATTAAAAAGAGTCTCAAAGGATTTCATTGTATTGAAATCATAAAAAGTAGTATTCCACAACTGATTACCACTGAGTAGCATAAATCAGAAAAGTACATCCATAAAATTGAAGAAGTGCCAAAAACATCTGGTACTCACTATCAGAGAGCACAAGTAACTGAAACTTGAAGCAACGAGATTGTGAAGAGAAAATAAACAAATCGCAGGGGGCCAGATTTAAACTACTTTTTATATTGGGGATTTTTTCCCCTAAATCTCAAAGTAAGGCATAAAGGCTTGGCAGAAAGCAGAAACTTTGAGTTTGAGATATTGTTATGGGGGAGGAAATTTTTTGTTTCTAGAAGTAATAAGGTATTCAAGATGTGAGAAACAGAAATCTTGGAGAAAAATGACCCAGAGAAGTGATCCCAGAATTCTGAGTGCTTTAATACTATAGGTCACTGGTAAATCCTAAAAAACATGGGGGCAAGGGGCCAAGAAATCAATCAGAAAGAAATTGTTAGGTGACTAAAAGCTAAGACCTTTCAATAGTCTTATGTTGCTGGGGAGACAAAATTGGATTGCAAGATGGGTGAGGAGAAAGGATAGCAATAAACACCCCATACATTCAGTTGAGACTTCTAAAGAGCTATGCCCTAAAATAAAAATGTGAACCAGATAAAGACAAGCCTTACAACACAGACTCAAAAACGAAGTTGTTTATTGAGAACCAGTAATACACCCTTACTCTAAATTCTGGCAAGGAGCAAGTTAATTCTTCCCTGAAGGATAATAAAGTGATCTAGAACTGTTTGAATTTTTCATAGACACAGTGCAATATGCAATAAAATATGCCCAGTATTAACATAAGACAAAAATCGAAAGACTTAAAAACCTAGAAGGAAACTTCACAAATGAAACCAGTCCACAGTTGACCCAGAAAATTAAGTCATCAGGCATGAAATTTAAAACACACCTGATTAGTACATTTAAAGAAGCTCAAAACAATGAATAGCAAAATTAGAAATTACACGAAATAGGGGTCCCTGGGTAGCTCAGCTGGTTAAGCATCTGACTTCGTCTCAGGTCATGATCTCATGGCTCGTGAGTCTGAGCCGTGCCTCAGACTCTGTGCTGACAGCTCGGAGCCTGGAGCCTGCTTCAGATTCTGTCTCTCCCTTTCTCTCTGCCCCTAACCCACTCACGCTCTTTCTTTCTCTCTCAAAAAATAAATAAAACATTAAAAAAACAAATCACCCCGGATAAACTTAAAGCTACATCTGCTACCTGACCATCTGGGGTGACTCCTGCTTCTAGACCAGCAGAGATAGGATAATTAGCCCTAATCAGTATGGTCAGCTTTTATGCAATGGGAGCAGAGAGGAATATACTGTAGCACATTGAGGCAATTCTTTTTTTTTTTCCCATGCCTGACATTATTTGTAAATGAGCAAGTACAACAAATAAAAGTCTAATGAGAATATGATAAACAGGATATCAGATATGAAGTTCCGAGTCAACCTAGATGGCTAGCCAATTTTAACCATCAGAAATGTTAAATAAATGGGAGATGAAACTGCACTGGATAGTGGGAAATGATGTGTATGATCATCAGTTATGGCCCCACAACCAACTGCAACAAGAGGACCTAAGGTTTGTCACATTAACCCTCATCTGCTAATTTCTCCAAAAGTTATAATTAAATGGAATTTTAGTGAGGCTTAGCCTAGACAGAGTAAAAGTTGGAATAAGCAGTTGAATCTGTGTGGTCCAAGGAGTTATAGTCTGTTGGGTACAATCATTCACAGAGTTTCTTTTACCAAATGATATAGCCATTCTTCAGTTTCAGTCACTGTTGGCTAATGAAATTTGCAGCTGCTGCCTTCTCCATAAAATTAGTACAATGTTTTCCTTCGTGGTGCAGTATATACTCCAAAATTTCCCTATGGTATCAGACTAAAGTTTGTTCAGCCAAGATCATATTCTTGCCCAAATTAGTACTCTGGCCTCATTTTGAAAGAATCTCCCTCACTCCCGCCCAAATCTATTGGCTCCGGTGTTGGAGAATCTGATATAAGACCAACCCCAACTTGTTCCATTGCCCCTGGATAACCTTGACACAAAATTCTGACAAAGATATTGCAAAAAACAATATCATAAGCTAACATCTCTCAAGGATATAGGTAACAAGGGGCACCTGGGTGGTTCAGTCGGTTAAGCGCTCGACTTTTGATCACTTAGGTGGCTCAGGTCATGATCTTATGGTTCCTGGGTTTGAGCCCTGCATTGGGTTCTGCCCTGTCAGCACTGAGCCTGCTTGGAATTCTCTCTCCCTCTTTCTCTGCTGCTACCGAACTTGTGCTCTCTGTCTCTCAAAATAAATTAATTAATTAATTAATTAATATATAAAAATAAAAGAATATAGGCAACATCATATAAACAAGTCAATTTTACAATTTACACTAGAAATTTAATATTTATCATTCAAAAACAAATGCATTTTACTGTATCAGTAGAATAAATAGGACAACTCGGGGCACCTGCATGGCTCAGTCAGTTAAAGGTCCGACTTCAGCTCAGGTCATGATCTCCTTGTTCATGGGTTTGAGCCCTGTGTTGGGCTCTGTGCTGACAGCTCAAAACCGGTAGCCTTCTTCAGATTCTGTGTCTTCTCCTCTCTCTGACCCTCCCATGCTTATTCTCTGTCTCTCTCTGTCTCTCAATAATAAATTTTAAGACCTGTACGATGAAAACTACAGAAAGCTTATGAAAGAAATTGAAGAAGACACAAAGAAATGGAAAAACATTCCATGCTCATGGATCGGAAGAATAAACATTGTTAAAATGTCATTATTACCCAAAGCAATCTACACATTCAATGCAATCCCAATTAAAATTGCACCAGCATTCTTCTCAAAGCTGGAACAAACTAT
>CM053573.1:20013476-20062684 GCA_028646485.1 Cryptoprocta ferox
AAAAAAAAAAAGTAAAACAAAAAAAAATGTTAAAAAATTAAAAAAATGAATAGGACCACTGTGATCATCTCAACATTTAGAAAAATCAATAATTTCCTTAATGTGATTTTAAAAAACATTTAGCAAACACATCCCAAATGTTAAAAAAAATGCATTTTATTCTTGAGATTAGAAGCAAAACACTTTTGGAAGCAAAATGTTATTTCTATTAAACAACTTCTGTCAATGTTCTTAGTCAAACAAGACAAAGGAAAGTGGTAAGATTTGAGAATGGAGACAAAATTGTGGTAATCGGCACATAACCATGTATACATAAAAAAAAAGCATCTTCAGATTAAATGAGAGTTAAGTACATTTCGAAAGTTGTTTGGATACAAATCCATTAAAAAATTATTAGTCTCTGTAATACTAGAGGCAGATAAATCGATTTTTTTAACATTTTATTAATTTTTGATAGACAGAGAGAGAAAGTGTAATAAGGGAAGGGGCAGAGAGAGAGGGAGACACAGAATCTGACACAGGCTCCAGGCTCTGAAGCCTGATGCGGGACTCGAGCCCACGAACCGTGAGATCATGACCTGAGCTGAAGTCGGACGTCTAACCAATTGAGGTACCCAGGCACCCCAAGAAATAGATTTTTAAAGTCACTGAAACCATTTACAAAAGCATCAAAACATTAAATACTTAAGAATAAATTTAATGAAAGATATGCAAGACTTTTACAATAAACATACATAACATTCTGAGTTTATTTAAAGGAAATCTATTCAATTTAGAGACATAACTTGTTCATGAAGTGGAAAATTCAGCATTTTAAATATGTCAATTTTTGATAATTGCCATTTAAACAGCATCAAAAACAGCAAAATACTTAGGAATACATTTAACCAAGGAGGTGAAAAATCTGTACACTGAATAAGAAACTTAAAAAGATACAAGTAAGTGGAAATAAACCCAATGTCCATAAATCAGAAGAATTAATATTGTTAAAATGCCCATACCACCCAAAACCGTCTATACTTTCAATGCCATGCCCATCAAGAATCAGTAGCATTTTTCACAGAAATAGAAAAAAAATCTTAAAATTCCTACAGAATCACAGAAGACCCTGAATAGCCAAAGCAATCTTGAGAAAGAAGAACAAATCTGGAGGTATTGCACTTCCTAATTTCAAATTATGTTACAAAGCTATCATCCTCAATACAGTATGGTAGTGACATAGAAACAGACGCATAGACCAATGGAATAAAATTGATAGTCCAGAAATAAACCTCTACATATGCTGTCAACTAACATTTGACAAAAGTATCAACAATACTCAGTGGGGAATGGACAGTCTCTTCAACAAACGCTGTTTGGAAAACTGGATATTCAAATGCGGAAGAGAGAAATTGAAACCCCAATTTACACCAGTCAAAAAATTAATTGAAAATGGATTAAAGACTGAAATCCAAAATTCCTAGAAGAAAACATATAAAAGAAAGCTTGCCTAAAATTACATAGTATACTTGCTACAGAAGTATTTCAGCTCTGTCTACGATGTGGTACACTTATCAAAACACTTTCTGAATGTTTTTTTTTTTTTTTCCCTACTGTGGACAGATTCAATTATCTAGGATTAAAAGCATTTCCAACTGTTTCCTAGAAATTGTGAAAGCAATTGTATGAGAACCTGCACTAACATTGACAGGTGTAATGATTCTTAGTAATGAAAAAATAGATTAGTATAGATTGGAAGAATATGATCTAGAAAATTGACTTTTATGTGTAGATTGCTGCATGATTTGATATGCAAAAATTTAAAAATAAATTCAATTTTTCCTGATTTCTTATGGATAATTTCTCACATGTTAAGGTAAGCATGTCATTAAAATAAAGGTATTAATTGATGCCGTCTTTCATAGATATATATTTATAATATTGTAAAATATGTTACAATCAAGAGCTTTGTGTGACAATGCACTTAACCATAAATCTGGTCATACTTGACTGAATTTTTTCAGAGTGTTTGGCAAGCAATTGTTTTCTGCAGTAAACATGCTGACTGATTTTACTGGCCTTTTGAGTATAGATCCCCATCTCATTTTATTTTTGTGATAAAATGTCAGCAAAAAATGTATGTATTCTTTAATAGCCTCTAGAGAAAGCTGAACCTAAATCAGAAAATAACAACCATGATGATAAAAAGCATATTTCGGTATTTGGGGTGCAATAATACGTATTTGCTGAGGAGACATTTTGTATTGAGGATTCTAATGTTTATGAGTAAGTAATACATATCTCTAGGTGAATATTTAGGATGATAAAAACAAGTCTGTTAAATGAACTGTTTTTTCATCTACTGCCAATAATGGGTCTTCTCTGGAAAGCTAGTTTGTTATGTCAGAGAAGAGTTTTTCCTGTGATTTATAACTATATTTTAAGAATAAGACTAATAGTACAAATGAAAATGTACATTCTTACCTTGTTGCTTCTGGTAACAGTTGTTATGGGTACTACAAAGTTGCCCATAAGCAAAAGCATGTACTTGATTGAAAGAAACAATTCTAAAAAGGAAATTTAAAAAAGCTGAGTTGATTGATGTGAGAACTAAAACCTAACTGGCATTTCAAAAGCAAAACTAAATTGTTATTATTAAAAATTAATACATACTCCAGTGAAAATTTAGAAGATATGCTGATCATTTTAAAGCCACCTCAAAAATGTGAATTCTCAATTATAGGGATTGGAGTTCTATAAGTAAATAAACACACAGGAGTGTGGGTTTCTGATAAGGATCCACTAATGTTTATTATTGATCTTTATATTGTAGATATAATGTAGATTTAACTTAATTTACACACTTTATAACAAATTAATTTATTATAATCTTAAATTCTCATATCAGTAGTTAATTTTTAACAGCGAATTATCAAATGACATAAAAAGAAATCTAGTAACTTAAATGAAAATTATAGTGAAAACACAAACGGGGGGATTAAGTCTTTTCATAAGGTGTCAAGGAAGTTTTGCATGTACAAATAGGAAAGAGAAATACAACAATACCAAATATTTGATAATTTAAAAAAATCCAAAAATAAATTTAAAAAAATTAAAAATATAATTCAGGATATCATTCTGAATATTAAATGTATTAAGAGAAAATATTAGAGAAGATAAAGAGATCTAATCCAGAAAGTTTCCTTATCTGAAGAATGAATTCAAAATTATTTTGAATGCTTTCAGTAAAAAAACAAATAAAAATAAATTGCATTTTTTTTAAGTTTATTTATTTTTGAGAGAGAGGGAGAGTGTGTGTGCAAGCAGGGCAGAGGCAGAAAGAGGCTGAGAGAGAGAATCCCAAGCAGGCTCTACATGGTCAATGCGTAGACCGACCCGGGGCTCAAATGTGAGATCATGACCTGAGCTGAAGTCAGACATTTAACCAGCTAACCTACCCAGGAACTCCAAACATTGTCTTGTCTAAATTAAATATGATATAGTTTATCACCAATTTATATTATAGCACTTTTTTCAAATATTTGCATCTGTCTTATGTTTTAGATGGAATTTTAGAAAGCTTCTGTTATTTATTTTTTATTTTTTATTTTTTTTAACTTTATTGTCAGGTTGGTTTCCATATAAAACCCACTGCTCTTCCCCACAAGTGTCCTCCACCATGACCATCACTCCCCTTCCCTTTTCCCCCTCCCCCTTCTGCCCTCAGTTTGTTTTCAGTATTCAAGAATCTCTCATTCTTTGCCTCCCTCCCTCTTCCCAACTCTTTTTCCTCCTTCTCCTCCCCATGGTCCTCTGTTAGGTTTCTCCTGTTAGACCTATGAGTGCAAACATATGGTATCTGTCCTTCTCTGCCTGACTTATTTCGCTGAGCATGACACCCTCGAGGTCCATCCACTTTGCTACAAATGGCCAGATTTCATTCTTTCTCATTGCCATGTAGTATTCCATTGTATAGATGAACCACATCTTCTTGATCCATTCATCAGTTGATGGACATTTAGGCTCTTTCCATGATTTGGCTATTGTTGAAAGTGCCGCTATGAACATTGGGGTACATGTGCCCCTATGCATCAGCACTTCTGTATCCCTTGGGTAAATCCCCAGCAGTGCTATTGCTGGGTCATAGGGGAGTTTTATTGATAGTTTTTTGAGGAGCCTCCACACTGTTTTCCAGAGCGGCTGTACCAGTTTACATTCCCACCAACAGTGTAGGAGGGTGCCCGTTTCTCCACATCCTTGCCAGCATCTATAGTCTCTTGAGTTGTTCATTTTAGCCACTCTGACTGGTGGCTTCTGTTATTTTAAAGTCATATTTAAAGTAACATGTTAAAACGTAAGCTTTATCACATAGCTATTGCTGTGTAATCATTCACTTCAAATTTGGTAGCTTAAACCAAAAACTATTATTTCAGTTTATGATTGTGCCAGTCAAAATAAAGGTTAAGCAAGCAAGTTGTTTCTTAAGATTTCAGCAGAACTCCTGTATATGGCTGATGCCAGCTGTGGGTCAGCTAAGAGACTCCACCTCTGAAGGTCGGCTGAGGCATGTGAGTTCTCGTCCACACGTTGTCTCAAACGTTGTGCTTGAACCACCAGCTGTGTATGTACTGGTGCAATTCCAAGCAAGACCGGAAGAACGTTGAATTCCATTGACCAAAGTAGGTCACAAGGCAAACTTACATAAAAGAATAGTGAAATAAATTGAAATAAATTAAAATCCTGATAGGAGGAGCTTAAAGGAGCTTTGCAAATGCTTACGATAAAGGGAGGAATGAAGAATTGTGGCCATTTTTGCAGGGCACCTGGGTGGCTCAGTTGGTTAAGCATCTGACTTTGGTTCAGGTCATGATCTACCAGTTCATGGGCTTGAATCCCGCATCGGGCTCTGTGCTGACAGCTCAGAACCTGGAACCTGCTTTGGATTCTGTCTCTCTCTCTCTCTCTCTCTCTCTCTCTCTCTCTGTCCTTTCCCTGCTCATGCTCTCTCTCTCTTTCTCTCTCTCTCTAAAACATTAAAAAAATAAGAATTGTGGCCATTTTTGGAATATATTCCCATAAAATTAAGATTCCATTTTTCTCATGTTACTGACATCTTTAAATGTTAGACGTTTAAAAGATAGCTTTATGAAAGTGTGAGAGTGCCAAATTATTTAGTTGTTTTTTTCCTCTAAGTTGAAGACTACCCTCTTCCAACTGAATTAAATATGACCTATTTTCTTGCACAACTATGTAGGTTTGACATGTATGTTTATGTGTATGTATGTGGATGCTTCAGAGCCATGTACTTTCATAACTATAATTATTAGTGATATGATGCATAGTGATAGAACTACACATCCTTCAGAACCTAGGACCTGTTATTCTGCCTAAATATCTATCTACCAAATTTTTGACATTGTCCTTCCAAGTGAGCATACCTGTGTTTTGCCTGAAATATTAATCCCTAATTTTTTCTTTATAAAATAATGTAGTTTAGTTAATTTAATTTCTAAAATGAGCCAAAATGACAAGCAAGATTTAAAATAATTTTTAAAAATTTTGAAAGAAACAGGACTGGTGGTAGCTAAAAGTCAATGCACATCCAGAAAGACAGGTTCAGTTACTTTGATATTCATGACCCATAACATAGTTTCTCAATTCCTTACCAAGTTGCGAAATCATGCTAAATAAGTAAAACTAATTTTGACAGACTTGTAATTCATTCAGTTTGTCTGAATAAACCTGCTGTTATGTAGACATGGCCTTCAGCCATGGAAATATTTTTTTCTTTTCTATTAATAAGCAAATAATGAGCAAGGAAATATAATTTTTGCAGGGTTAAAATAAATTGGAAAGACAATGTTAAATTTCATCTGATTACACAGGAATTAAATCACTAGTATTATGCCTCCGTTTTTCAAATGTGCTCTTCACATACATAAACTCCAAAGCAAAATGTATGAAACTTCTGGATTAAAGAATATCCAAGCTAAGTAATGAAGGAACACTAACTCTTAAATTTTAATTGGGTTATAAAAGTAATCATCCCACTCTACAAAAACTGTTATCCTTAATACAAGCACACATTAATATCCCATATATGGTTAATTATGTCCACTCTCTTTTATCACTATTTTCAAAATGAAACACAAATTGAGAAAAAAATACATTAGGTATATAAGATTACATAGTTTGCATTTTCTATTTTTTTAATTACCAACAACATGCATCTAATAAAATTTATTTGCTCTACATTGCTAATAAATGTCATAAATAATTCCTCTCTAACTGCTGAACCAAGAAGTTCACTTACAGTACTAAATTAAGAAATGCCTTTAAAATAAAACATTGGAAAAATTCTGATACTAAAACAAGTGAAGAGGGCAATGATTTTAACTGTTTTGTGATTAATTGTAAATCTAAATTTAAGAATACTATCGCTAAATAGTGAATTTGGTTTATTTCCCTCCCAAATGGCACCCTATTTGCTATTCAATAATCCTATACAATAATAATGTGAACCGAAGTATGCACACGACAGCTTGAGGACAGTTAAACTCTGCAGATCAAGGTATTAAGAATTTTTTTTGTTGTGGGGCGCCTGGGTGGCTCAGTCGGTTAAGTGTCAGACTTCGGCTCAGGTCATGATCTTGCAGTTCATGGGTTCCAGTCCCGCATCCGGCTCTGTGCTGACAGCTCAGAGCTTGGAGCCTGCTTCAGATTCCGTGTCTCCCTCTCTCTGACCCTCCCCTGCTCACTCTCTGTCTCTCTGTCTCTTGAAAATAAATAAACATTAAAAAAATAAAAATAAAGAATTTGTGATGTTGTTCATTTAACTCGTGTGGTAAGTGTGGATAATAAAGACCCTGGCAACCCTACTTGGCACCTTTAGTCACCAAAAGCTCCTTTCTGCTACTTCTATTGTTTTGTCTATGGAGAATTACACTTCAGGTTTCTGCATCCATCCACCCAAATGGAGACAGTGCTGTTTTATTTGTCCATTATAAGTTACGAGCTCTCAGTCTCAAAAAGAATGTGTCATTTTTGGTGGGAATGGAATAAAGGATTATCAACAATGCTGCAAAAGCTGTTGGTAACCAATCTATATTTTTGCCAGATTTATTGCCTTGCATTAATCGTTTATATTGGGTTTCTGTTTTCAATTTCATTGATTTCTCTTCTAATGTGTTTTTTTTTAATTAAATGTTTACTTATTTTTGAGAGAGAAAGAGAGAAAGGGAAAGGGGGAATGCAAGCAGAGGAGGGGCAGAGAGAGGGGGACAGAGAATCCAAAACAGGCTCTGCACTGACAGCAGCAAGCTACATATGGGGGTCAAACTCATGAGCTGCTAGGTCATGACCTGAGCCGAAGTCCATGCTCAACTGATTGAGCCACCCAAATGCCCCTAAGAATTCTTTACAGGGTGCCTGGATGGCCCAGTTGGTTATTAGTCTGACTCTTGATTTCAGCTCAGGTCATGATCTTAAAGTTTGTGAGTTTGAACCCCTCATTGGGCTCTGTGCTAACAGAGCAGGGCCTGCTTGCGTTTCTCCACCTCCTTGCACCTCCCTGTTGGATCTCTTTCTCTCACTCTCTGTCTCTCAGGAATAAATATTTTTTAAAAATTCCTTCTATAGTCTATATGCAAATCTCATATCAGATAAATGATATATAGATGTTTTCTCCCATTATCTGAATATTTTTCATAATTGTGTTTTTAAAGTAAAAATATTTCATTTGATGAAATCTAATTTATTGAGGCTTATTTCATGAATATCAAAATGTTTTTCTTAGAGAACATTCCAGATTCATTTCAGAAAAAATGCATTTTCTGATGTCATTGGTTGGAGTGTTGTATAGATGTGTTAGGTATGGTTAGTTTATAGTGTTGTTTAAATCTTGGGTTATTTTATGATCTTAAGGTTAGTTGTTCCATTCATTATTCAAAGTAGGTCATTAGTCTGCAATGATTTTTGCTGAATTGTCTATTTTTACTTTCAATTGTTTTGTTTTTACATCATATATTTTGGGGTTCTTTTTAGCTACATATTTGTTGATCATTGTTATGCTTTTCTAAAAGATTTATAACTTTATTATAATAAAAAATCCCTTCTGTCTCTAGTAACAGTTTTTTGTCTTAAAGTTTATGTTATCTTATATCAATATATCCATTACATTTTTCATTGGTTACTATTTGAATGGCATATATGTTTCCATCATTTTCCTTTTAATCTATTCATGCTTTGAATCTGAAGTGTGTCTTTCAGAGACAGTGAAAAACTCGTCATATTTTTAAAATTCTACTCTATCTATGCTTTTTAACTAAAGTTTTAGTCCCTTTGCATTTAATATAATTATGGATGAGGTATGATTTGTGTTTGACATCATGTTGTTTGTTATACATCTAATAGTTTTTGGCTCCATTCTTCCATTACTGACTTATTTTGTGCCCAATAGATATTTTCAAATGGACTATTTTAATGTCCTCAATGATTATTTAATGATGTTTTGTTTGAATTATTCTTAGTGCTTCACCAGATTACAATTAACATTTTATTTAAAATAATCTAATTTGCATTAATGTATACTTAATTTCAAGTGTATATGTTTGTTTTACCAACATAGCTCCTTTCAGACCCATTGTTTGTGGTTTATTGTCACAATCCAAATTATATCTTTACACATTTTAACATTGTCAACATAATTTTACAATTATTGGTTTATGCCAAAAGTTACAAACAAAAATGCATTGTGCTCTATGCGAAATATACCTATGTAGTTATCTTTATCAGTGTATTTTTGTTGTGTGAACTCACGTTACTGTTAAATGTCCTTTCTTTCACAGTGAAGGAATCCTTCAAAGTGAAGTATTTCTTTTAGGTCTGATCTGCTAGCAACAAATTTGTTCATATATTTCTTCCTCTTTCTGTCTTAATTCAGTACTCCCATTGTGCTTATGTTCGTACTCTGATGCTGTCCTTCAGATCTCTGAGGCATTTATACTTTTTTAATTCTCCTACTCAAACTGGATAGTATCCATTGGCTTATCCTCAGATTCACAAATTATTCTTTTGCCAGCTGAAATCTGTTGTGTGCCACTCTCATGAATTTTACATTTCTGTTTTATTTTTCAACTCTAGACATTCTATTTTTTTTATTTCAATTTCTTTATTGTCATCCTTCATTTAGTGAAACATTGTTCTCATACTTTCCCTTTTGGAAGAAAACATTGCACTGATTACTTTTAACAAACACCTTTGGGAAATGGTTGTTCACACTGGGAAAGTTCTGAGTCAGATCAAATAAAAATAATCCCTGCATTGATGGTTTCTGGGATTTGCCAGACAAATCAAATAATTGCAATTCTCTAAGAATGTTGCTTTTCAGGAATACTAATGCCATTTTGCCCCTTCTAGTGTGTGCTAGGCTTCTGGTTTCTACTGTGATTATGAGATTGCTGTTTTTAATATTTTTTTGCAGAGCTAGATAGAGGGGTCTAGGAATGGGACGAGTTAATCTGCCACATAGTGTATGATGTTATGCCATTTTTCTTGACTATTCCCAACACTGTTGCAAGCCACTGGTTAATTTCCAGAGTTCTGAAATGGTAGTTTTGATAATTTTTGATCAGTCTTGTTGCTTTTATAGAAAAATGGATTTCTGATGCTCCTTACTTTACCATCCTTGCCTACTTGTTCATTTACTTTGTTTTTCTTTTAATGCAATACATACATTAGAAATTTTTTCCTACTTTAATTTTTTAAATTTTATTTTTGAGAGAGAGTGAGACAGAGAGAAGGAGAATGCATCCCAAGCAGGCTCCACACCCAGCACAGAGCCCAATATGGGGCTTGACCCCATGACTGCGAAACCATGACCTGAGCCAAAATCAAAAGTCAGACACTGAGACACCCAACTGATTGAGCCTCCCAAATGGCCCCCTACCTGAAATACTTTTAATATACAGTTCAGTAGTATTAAGTATATTCACGTTGTCTTGTAAAAGATCTCCAGAACTTTTCATCTTGCAAAACTGAGATTCTATACCTATTAAATACACCTCTTCATTTTCCCTTCACCCAATCCCTTGGGAAACAAAATTCTACTTTCTGTTTCCTTATAATAGCCATCCTAATGGGTATAAGATAATATCACATGGTGGTTTTGATTTGCATTGTTTTAATAAGTTGTTGTGGGAGCATCTTTTTATATGCTGTTGGCCATTTGTACATCTTCTCTGGAGAAATGTGTGCTCAAAGCCTTTGCCCATTATTTTAGTTGGGTTATTTGTTTTTGTTGTTAAATTATAAGTGTTTTTAATATGTTGTGGATTGTAATCTTGTATCAAATCTACATTTATTATTGTTTTCCATTCTGTATGCTGCTTTTTCAGTTTGTTGACTTTGACCTTTGGTATATAGAAATTTAGGTTTAATGTACTTCTGTTTGTCTCTCCCCCCTTTTTTCTCTTGTTGTCTATGCTTTTTTGGGTTATTTCCAGGAAATCATTGCCAAATCCAATGTCATTAAATTTTATGTTTTCCTTTAAGAGTTTTATAGTTTTTCGTCTTATGTCTAGATCTTTAGTCCATTTTGAGTTAATTTGTATGTGGTATAAGGTAAGGGTTCAACTTAATTCTTTTACATGGGATGTTGAGTTTTCCCACCACTGCTTGCTGAAGAGATTTTCCTTTCCTCATTGAGTGGTCTTATTTCCTTGTCAGATATCATTTGACCCAAATATATAAAATATTTATTTTATTCTTTTTGGTGCTTTTTAAATATATGTTTGACTGGATGGAAAATAAGTTTGGAAATAATGAAGGATTTAAGGCAGAGAAATAGATTTTGACCTTGTTTGGACATACTTTAGATACATTCAAAGGTGCTTGAAGGGATGATGAAATCTTCAGTCTGATTTCTTAAATTATGTTTTTGACTGAGAAATGGAGAAGGGTGTGAGTTGGAGCAAGGGAGTGGTCAGTGAGATTAGCTAGGAAGTTACTGTTGAAATCCAAGTAAGAGAGGGTGGTGTCCTGAACTAAGATAGCAGTGTTAGAAATTTGAGCATTGATTTTAAAAAGGCTAAGGTAAGAAATAAAGAATAGAAATGTTTACCAGGATAGGGACGACTGTGGCAATCACTGAGCTGTGGACAGTGAGCAGTGAAGCAGGTTTGGGACTTTCTGTGTTTGAAGAGTTCATTCGTATTCAAGTTAAAATGACTGGACAAAACTTCCTTCCAAAGAATGTAGTTATAGTGGGTTTGCACTGTAGTTGACTTGAATTTACAAATTTCTAGAGCATTAGAAAACTTTTTGTCCATATCCAATTCTCCTTAAAATTGGATTGTCCACTTCTTTGTAATATAGTGTAGAAAAATCGAAACAAACTTTAAGACAGAACTGGCTTTGGAAGCTAGCAATCAATTTTCTATGTGAACTTAGACATTCAGCCCAATCTCTCAAAGGCAAATTTTCTTATTTGTCCTTAAATTTCCAAGCAATATCCCTATGTTATGGAGTGGTTAGGAGGAATAAGTAAGTTTAGTCATATAAGGTGCTTAGAAAAGAACCTGGGCATATTAAAATATCAATAAATGTTAGTTATGCATATTATATACCATAGCACATAGCTTCTGTCACTTTAATGGATATAAATATTTTCTTAAGGATGGAGATAATGTGTCTGAATCACATTGTAATGCCTTCATATAGTAGTTACAAATGCATATTGTTATTCTATATACATGAACTATCTGTGTCTATGAGACAGAAATGAGACCTGATGAATCTTTTAGCTGTGATCATTTATAGTACATATCAAAATATTTATCTTTGCAAAGAAAAAGATCAACTACATTTGGCTTATTTATATAAACATATCATGTACGAATCACCTTTAAGACTGAATTAGCTTATTCTCATATACAGCAAAAATACTCCATCAGTTATTATAAAACAAGATCTTTATTTACAAACATCTAGCCAAATGCACTGCAAATAATATGATCACAGTTGAGCAATACACTCTCAAAGAGTCATAATTTTTTGAAAGCTATGTTGACCTTTCCAAGCCACTAGGGTATCATTTAGTGTAATGAGTGCTAATTTCCTAAGTGGTATCCCAGTGACCTAAAAGAGTTTGTACAACTTATAAAAGTGCCTTTTAGTCCCCATGGTGTAGTTTACACAGTGGGAAAATATGGTTCATTATCTCACAAACATACATTATAGGCAAAGAACTTAATAGTCGCAATGACATATTTTCCTTAATTTAAACTGGGTAACGATAAAAGGAGTGTTTCTAAAAATAAAGTGGAATTTACCTGAAGAAAGTCAAGTAATATAATCTGATATTTTCTTTTTTACTGAATTTTGTCAAAAAAATGTATTCATCTATAAACCAATTTTAGGACTCCTTTTAAGATGTAAATGAGTATCAGTAGGGAGGGGCTATCTTAGGGCTAATTTCTTTAGTGCACTCAGAATGATGATTTTCATCTTCTCCTATTGCTCTCTAAGGCCTTTTTCTGGTTCTGCAAACTGATGTTTTGCTGTTTTCAAGCTTGAATGGCAATCAGAACATATTTTTCAGTTCAATGAATTTGTATTGAGGCAAGTTCCTAATTGCTTTACATAAACAGTTTCTCCAACTTTTTGTAAAAAATTATCTTATACAAATCATTGCCTCTACAAAGAATAAAATTTAGATTTCTATGAATGATTAGAAAAGAGAGTAATGAAATGAACAGCATATTGAACACAATATATTCCCATATTACACTTCTTATCCTTCCTTTTCCTTCTGCATCAGAAATATGAATACTCAACTTAAGACAAAGAAGCTATCAACTTCTTCGTTTTTCTCATTCCCAATCTGAGATCATAAATCCCCTTTCAAAGTTATAATCAAGTCTGAAACCATTACTTAAGAGATGGGAAGTTATTTATTATGTTGGATACTTAAAGTTAATGTGAAGTGTATTTCCACAGAGTATTAATAGGTGATGAAGAAGGGCTATTTAGTTTTTGTGACCAGCCAAGAAAAGAGTGGGAGGGTGGTGGGCAGAAGCTTCTCTTTTTATTGAAGTTCCATTGACATTCTTTTTATTTTTTTAAAGGCTTTTCTGTTTTAAGTTTATTTATTTTGAGAGAGAGAAAGAAAGAGATAAAGGGAGAGGCAGCAAGAGAGGGAGAGACAGAGAAGCCCAAGCAGACTCCACCCTGTCAGCACAGAGACCGATATGGGGCTCGAAATCAAAAACTGTGAGATCATGACCTGAGCCGAAACCGAGAGCTGGACACTTAATGGACTGAGCCCCCCAGTGCCCCAACATTCTTTTCCTTTTTACAAATTTACCTAGGGAATGTTGATTGCAGAGCCAAGTTAATTACTACCTATTTTCTTCTCAGTTATATCAAAGAAAAAACATGCATACTACCCTGGAGTAAAGACTAATATATTCCCAACATTAATGCACCTACAGAAATCACATGAATATTTTACAAAAGTGTGGTTTCTGGTTTGGTAAGTTCTGGGTAGGACCTAAGATTCTGCATTTCTAAGAAGCTACACCAAGGGATGTTAATGTGCCTGATATATGAACCACATTTTGGATAACAAGGAAATAGAAAATGAAGTTTTTACTTTTTTATTTTTTTATTTTATTTTTTTTACCATCACTAGATTTGCAAAGATATTTAGGGTTTATAGTTTCTGGGGAGTTACATGGTTAATGTTTAGTTATAAATCAGTAATGTTCTTTTGGTGAAACAGAAAATCAAAAAAGAATAATCTATTGTAGAGAAAGAATTATAGAATTGGGGATTCCGCTACCAGAATGACTGTGTCTGATATATCTGAATTTGTGATCTAGGTCATAGAATCTTAACAATAACAAACAAGACAATATTCATTCTAAAGTAATTCAAGTATGGAGATATTATTCTTAAATACAGAGCATCCCATGGAGTTTTACAACTGTTTAAACACTGAATATGCAAAAGGGTTTAACTTTTACTATGTAAAAGTGAATGTGTTAGTTTTCACTGATACACATTAAATTCCACAAATTATTAACATTAGTTGAAACCATATATGATTTCCATTGCATATTGGATAAACTTGACCCTACATAATCATGACTATGTGCAAGAAATATTATTTTAGAATTAGTAAAGGATTAATTGAATATTTTATACTCCCTATAAAATGTAATATTTACATTGTAAGTGTTGGAACAAATAAAAATATTAATAGCCAGTTGTTCAGTTTATCATTTGATACTACATTAGAAAAATTTGCTTATTTGAAAGTTAATACAGGTAACGTCTTTGCAAGATATCTGAGTGGATTATAAATTTGGACTTTGTAGTGTGCTAGAGAGCCTTTAAAAAAGGAACACTGTCTATAACATAACAAAAAATCAGTGTTTCTTTTGCATTTGAAAGTAAAACAAGAGGGGATAGCTATTATTTCCGTGAGAGTGTACTATAAACGGGATCTGTTGATGAGGAGAACATGTGTTATTTGGGTTAAAGATAACACAAGTGTATAAAATGTGTGTAAATGTTACATGTAAGTTACATGCAATAATAATGTTACATGTAAGAAATCAGAAACAAATAAATGGTGATGCTGGGGTTGGAAGTAATGAAAATATAACAAATGTGCCTAATAATTCACATTAAATAGTAAAATGTTCAGCTGTGATGCATTAAACAAAAGAACAAAAGGAAAATATGTACATTCTTAGCACAATAATAGTTCAATCTTCATTCTTATATGGGCTGAAGGAATTAAAGAAGTGTAGCCCATAGAATATTTCTACTTCCTACATAAACGACTACAGAAGCCTCCATGGAGGAGAATAAGAAAGGTAGAAAGGAAAAAATCTGTCCAATTCACCATGCATCTCACTGATTCCTTCTTCCTACGCATAGAATACATGCATCCCTTTCCCTAAGGATAGACTTTAAGTCCTATCTAGTCAGCGACTGGAATGCAACATTCCAAAATGTCACTGGCAAGACACTTTGAAGGATTCCCTCCTGTTAGGTCTGGGGGCGGGACTCATGACTGAGATCCCACAGTCCTTTCTCTCAGAACTCCTTTTTCTCCTGGATTCTGCCTTGTTCTGCTCTTGTGAGTATTCCTAGCTTGTATACCTTATCGACACATGAGGCAGGTTATGGGAAATGTGCCCTTTTGCAATCTGCACAATTTTCTCATCCCCATTCCCATAGGGGGTAACTTAACGGCAAAACATGATTTGTTTCTTCTTTTTTTACTTCTTCTCTTAAGTTTTTTTTTTTTTTAATTTATTGATTTTGAGGGGGGAGGGGCAGAGAGAGAGGGAGAGAGAGAATCTCAAGCAGGAGCCTCACAAGGGGCGCTCTCAGGAACCATGAGATCATGACCTGAGCCCAAATCAAGAGCCAGATGCTTAACTGACTGAGCCACCTAGGAACCCCTGTTCTTTCTTTTTTTTTTTTTAATTCTCAAAGTTTTCTAATCCAATCTCTTAGCTTCTTTACCAGCAAAATTTCCTTAAAATTTTAGTTGTCTTCTCGTCCACTTGGTTCCAGCCATTTTCATCCTCTAATTATCACACCCAAAATTCTCTGGAGACATGTTTCTAAAACCTGTTTTATTTACTGGAAATTTCACTTCTTTGCCCTACCGAACTCCATCTCAATTAATGGAATCTATTATAATGAATATTTAAGCAGTGCCGCTTGTTGAGAAATTTTACCTGGCTTTTTGTTAAAAGTTTTCTGGTAATACCCTCTCTTACTTTTGGGGATCTGATAGTGTTTGACTTTCTAACACTATCAGTCATGGAATTAGTCACAGGTTCTGCTTGTTACAGTATTAAATTATCTGATACCTGTACTCCTAGAAAACTGTCATGGTTACAAAATCCCCACTACCGTTTTGTGATAAGAAAAAGAAAATTTTGCTAAAAAGAAGGCCCTCTCCCTCCATAACTTCCTGCAAGACTTAATGAAGCCCCCTGTGTTTAATTATGCATACCGAGACCAGACCTTCCAAATGCCACTCTGCCTCGTGAAAGATTGGTGGAACTTGTGTGTCATGGCCAGTCAACCAGAGGGCTTACTAAGTGACCTACCCAAACTGTAGTTAGGTTTCCCTTCTCACAAGACCCCGAACATTGACACACCATCAGCAAACATGTAGTCCCTTCTCAAAGACCCTTTCAGAAAATCTGAGAATTTTCTGACCTCAGGGAAAAGTATTTCCTGATCATCTCACTCCCCAGCACTTTATTCTTTTTAGCCTTGTTTACTCATCCTGATAAAAAGAAACACCCTTTTCTGCCTGTCTTCTGAGAGGTTGGCCTGTCTCTTGGTTGGAATATTCACCTGGTATGTTACCTTCTATTATAAGAACCCCTTTCTTGTCTCTTGAAATCAACCTTCCAAGTAATCTATTAAGTTTGAATCTGTTTCTATTATCAAATTAAATTTGGTATTAAATTTAACAATCATATTTAGAGATAGCCACTTTGTCCTGCAGTCTTGGTAAATACAGGCAATAGCTACCTATGCCTACACACTGTTAAAATGGTTCTAACATTCTTCTCCAGAGGTACAAGCTACAAGGTCTAGGATTTATTCGCCCAATGATTCCAGGCAGTAATTTTCCACATGTTCAGCTACACCTAATAAGAATCCCCTGTATCTGTTTACACTGGGATTATCAGTTTCCTTACCTCTCCCACACCCAACTCCTAAGCCAATACCATATAATTAAGTTTGTCCTCTTGTTTCTTTGCTTATTTATTTTTTTTTAGCATTTTTATACCCAGGGTCTGATTTCTGTATTTGTAAGCAAGATGTTAGAATCAACACCCTGCAGAAACGAAACATCACCTGTTTCCATCTTTATTCATTCAGAGTTCATGAAAGGCAGGTGGCTCTGTTCTACCTCCAAGCTGTGTGTCTGGATAAATGATTTCTCATCCAAGAACAGACACGACACGTTCACTTCAATTTACAGCCTACTGGCCAGAAATAGTTATGACACCAACCTAACCACACGGGTTGGAACCAGAAACATGGGGGAGTATAGATATTTGTGGGTGGTTGTGTTTGCTGTGTGGCAGGGTTAACATATTTTGAAATGTTATGGACATTCTGTGTTAGGCAATATGAGCCTGCCTTCTACAAATGATAACACAACATATGTGACATGAATTCTTTTCTGTTTTAGAAACACTAATCCTCTGAATCAAAGTGCAGGCTCTCGATTATAGCATATTTAGAATCTACATTTGTGTCTCTGTTGACCTTCTCCTCAGAGCCCAGTCACTGTTATTGCCTTCCTTCTGGGAGGCCAAGGGACCAATGTAGTACGTCTATTAAATAATCTTGGCAGAAAATTATATGTATAGCTAAACCTAATGATTTGAGGACCAAGTTTTCAGGGTGGAATCCATTTTGCTGTAAGAAATCAAAGTGGCTTGAATGTACTGCTTCTGAATTGAAAACCATCTTATTTTGCTTCCCATGCTATGCACTATTTTCAAACAAAATATGTGTTCTGTTTTGTTTTGTGATTGTCATAAAGATACATATTAAAGGTAAACTTAATCCAATTTCTGAAAAATAAATGTATCAATATATTGTGACCTTTTAATAAAAAGTTAATGACAGATTGGTTTGCACTTTACAATTAAAATGATAAATTGAATATGATAAAACCTATGATAAAGTTTTAAACAAATATAGATTCTGCGCACTCAATTCTAAATGAATAGTGTGTTAGCAAGTATATTTCATTTCTAGTTCTCCATTTTAGTATTTTGAGTTCCTTTGAAGTCCTTAATCACTTAATGTTCTCCCAGATTTAAAAGGTGCAAAAGAAATATACAGTCTGTTTTACTTGTTCTTTATTCTGAGACATTTCATGTTTTCAAAGTTCCCATCTCCAAACTCCCTGCCCTGCTCTAAATTGCGTCCTGATTGATTTGAGTCCTCACTTCCTCAGACACTGTGTTACCTACCACAAACAAGACTTTGTGAATGGCTCTTAACTTTATGGGCCCGAGTATCTTCCTGGAAGATGCAATACTTTCCCATGCCTCTGGTATGTTGCTTTTAAAAATCTCTCAACCCCACCACACTTTAAGTGAGTACACTGCTTCCTCATTCCATTAAGGTCTCTGCATAATGGTCCACTCATCAGAAGGACCTGTGGAGACCACTCATCCTCTGATATATCTCCACATTTCTCTCTGACTAAAATTGTTCATTTTTAGTAGCACTTTAACACTACTTAAAAATAGAGAATGTTTTTAACATTCGTTTTCTATCGCCCCACTAGATTATCAACTCCATTAGCCCAAGGAGTTTGGGGTACATTCTGGTATACACCTTTACTAGAAAAACTTATTGCATACTAGATACTTAAGACTTATTTATATCTCTAGTGACTTGAGAAGTTCCTGACAGCAATATTCACAATACATTTATTGACCCGGTGAATTAATTAAGTTAATTAATTTGCTTTAGGGAAAAACATATTTGAAATAATATCTGTTGTATAGTCATAACCAATATAAAATTATGCAAATTTTGGTTCCTTTACTTAAATTAACTTTCAATCTTACAATAATAAAAGGTAAAAGATATTATTCTTTTTGCTCCATAAGTGTGAGAACTAAGGCTTTCAGAGATAAAGAGATATAGCCATTGGCATAGACCAAGAAAGTGACCGTTTTCCCAAGTTAGCTAAGGTAGAGATAGACAAGTGACAGACTGACAGTAGACAGCTACAGAGATGACCTATAAATATGCAGATAGATGGACCAACCATATGAGAATACACTGTTAATACACAAATTTAGCAAGACTGTTTGTTAAAGGACAAATATACTTTATGAAACAAAATGTAAATTAATATCAGAAGAGAGTGTAGGATTTGTTTTGTTAGGTTTGATTTTTGCTTAGTAAATCTATTACTCATATTTTGAATCAGGATACAATATAAGATAAAGTTTAGCATCATTGGCTTTGCTCAGAGTGACCTTAATCTGGCTGAAATGAAGAAGAGGCATTCTACCTGAAGTATCTGAGCAGGCCTGCATGGACTGCTTTGTTTTGGGTTCTGTATTAGGATATTATTAGAACATGTCTGTATATCAATCAGCTGACATTAGGGTTCCCACTTGACTTCACTGTATAACACTTGCTTTCTCTACCACCGTTTATCAGTCAAGCATTAGCTAGCGATAGTTGATATTGGCACATTGGTTTCATTTTAATCTGTTCTGCTAATCTTGCCTTGCCATTTAATCATAAATATCATGTTCATGAAGCAATACCAAAAGAAAAGCCAGTTTCACAGCCACTAACTGGTTATTTTATTAATGTAATCTCTTGACGAATGGAAGTTGATAGTATACTTGAGTATATCTCTCAAAATATTTGATAGATTTATCACTTTAGTTTGCCTCTTTGGGAGTTAAATATATAATCATAGGATGGGGCAAAGCATTCAGTGACTATTTTCAAATCTTTATTAACTGTGAAAATTACAAGCTTAATGATCTGTTTCTCTCATGCTGGTTGGGTGGTAAAATCAGACTCATTTAACTTGGTCATCCATCCCAAACATTGTGCTGACTCTGCAAATTAATTAAACACTACCACCCATCCTCATCTGCAGATACCTTGTTACATAATGTAAACAATACAGGTGGAACACATTACTTTTCAAGTAAATATTTCTATATACTGTGATCAAAAGTGTACATCCACAATTATCCCTACTATTTTAGATTTAGGAAAGTATAAGAAAAAGAATAATGTATTGTGATGAATGTAAAGATTTTGAAAGGCAAGGCCATTTAAATAACAAAGAGGGGTGCCCAGATGGCTCATTGGCTGAGTCCAATTTCAGCTCAAGTCATAATCTCACGGTTCTTGGGTTCGAGCCCTGTGTTGGTGCTGAAAGTTCAGAACCTGGATCCTGCTTTGAATTCTGTCTCTGTACCTCTCTGTTCCTCCCCAACTCGCACTGTGTCTCTCTCTATCAAAAATAAATTAAAAAAAAACTAAAAAATTAAAAAATGAAATAAAAGTAAGTAAATAAATAAATAACACAGAAAGAAAAATTGTGGAAACTGCAGACAATATCAAGGCGACTTAACTTACCAGATCTCTATATTGTGTGGACCTCACAAATACAACTTTTCCTGATGATATAAGATCTTGCTGGAGCTACTATGTGTGATTCTGCATCATGGTTAATATACTGTAAGTAAGATAGGTTTTAATTCAAGAAATGCATCTTATGTTCTTTTGGGAAACCTCAAACATGTTGTCCAAATGAGAACCACAATTATCAGCTGAGTTGTATCACATCAAAATTCATGTACTGAATTCTTACCTCCAAGTCCCTTGAATGTGATCTTATTTAGAGATAGAGTCTTCAAAGAAGTTATTAGGTTAAAGTGAGATAAGCAATGTTCCTATAAAAAGGAAAACTTTCAAGAGACACACATACAGACACGTGCATGCCAGGTGAAGGGCCATAAAGATAAGATGGCCTTGTGTAAGCCAAGAAGAGCAGACTGGAACATATCCATCCCTCACAGTCCTCAGAAGGAATCAGCTTAATTTCAGACTTTGAGCCTCCAGACCTGGAAGGCAATACATTTCTGTTGTTTAAACTACTCAGTTTATGCTCCTTTGTAATGGCAACCTTGACAAACTATCCCAGCACCCTCTTCCCATATGGTTCCACTTACCTGATGACAGAGTTTGGACAACGGCTGGCACCTGCCCCATGCTGGACCACACATACTCTCATTTTCCAAACCACAGTATTAGGGATTGGGTGAACTACATAAACAAAAGGCCAGTTGGAGTCCTTTCATAGAGATAAAGTGCAATGCAGAGAATAATACTCCTTCCCTCAGATGAAAAATATGGAAAATATGAGTCCCTGAGTGGCTGTTTACCTCTTTCTCTCCATGAAGAGAAACCAAAAGTAGAAATAGAAAATGGATGTAACACGGAGACAAAATGAGAAAAGGTGGAAAAAGGTAAGGATCTAGGTTATAGTTCTCAGATAGTCACTCTTCCAAATTTTCCTAAATACATGAAACATTACAGGGAAAGCTTTTATTTGTTTTATTTTTGCTAATTACTTTGATATTGTACAAATTCTTCAACTTTTTAAATCTCAATTCTCATCAGTAAAATACTATTAGTTACTTTTTGAAGTTATCACAAGGTCAACATAAATATTTGTAGAGTTCCTTGCACATAGTACATACTGAATTAAATGAATATGTTTTAATATTACATTCATCAATGCTTAAACAAAAACAAATACTGATTAACAATTCTGGGGCACCCAAGAGAGAAGGTCTAGAATCTTGACTTGTTGCAACATAACTTTAGGCTAAATTTTCTTCTCACTCCTGCCTTGTCTGTCTGCTCTGTCTAGGTCCTATTTAGTGGATATATTTTTTCTTTGATTTTGTGTAGGCTTCTCTCTGCCCCTCAATTCAGTCTGCTGGCTTCAACATCCAGTGACTGTCATTCATTCAACTCCTTGCTGCTTGAATTCTTTCTCACAGCGTCCTACCTTAATCCGGCCTGTTTGTGATCCACATCACAATGGGCATGGCCAAAATATATGGTCATTGACTGGCAAACCATCAACAAAATCACCTGAGTTGAAACCTCATTTTCTCTTCTGAGTTGTTGGCTGTCATACAAACACACTCACTCCATGCCAAGAAGAAAAATGAATGTGACGGCAGTAGGTGAGCCACTAATTTACTTATGCTTCATAAAAGCACCTGTTTGAGTTCAATGACAGTTATAAAAAAGATCAGGCTGATAAGAGACCACCCTAAAGTGTTCTAGATTCTGGTTTTTGTTTTTGTTTCTGTTTACTATTTTGCTACCTTACCTATTAATATTTTTCCTGTAATAAAATTGCCTAATGTAGCTCCTAAGGTAATTCTATGTTCAATTTCTGTTTTGTGTGCATGACTTTCCAGGTTCTTGTTTCACAAGGACTAAACCTACAGTTGTTTACACATCACTGATCCTTGGCCATAACCAGAGGCTGTATAATACAGGTGTTTACTTTAAGAGATGATGACAACGAATCCGTAAATAAAATGTGCATTTTAGAATAACAAAATGAGCAAAATAGACACAATAATTTCACGAGGAAAATTTTGATGTGATTACATGTTTTCTTAAAAAGAAATCTTTCACATCTAATTTGTCAGTAGGAGTGATTTTGCCAATATTTTCTAGCTAGCAATAGACTTTGACCAGATGCAAAAAGATGCATGTCCCTCACATTGATGTTTACAAACTATGAGTTTATAATATAATAAACATGATAAAAGTAAACAACTTATTTTAGTAATTTGTAAAAACAATGTATAGTAAGTTGATTTTTTCAAAGTTTTTCATTTTGTTGACATAGGTTTTATTTACAGATATTCCTTCACAAATCAAATTTCTCCCTCAATAATGTTACTCATAAGCATATCCCAGCAAGTGCTCTTTTATGCTAGGACCTAGAAATGTAACAATAAATAAATGAAAATTAATAATACAGACAAGATAAGCATTGCTCTACAATGGAGAATTAAATCCTAATAGGAGAGAGTGCAAAGTGCTATGGAAGCATACAAAAAAGGTAGCTAATTGAGTCTTCAGGGATAAATCATACATTTTATCCTCTAGAAGAAGTCCAAAGCTTGCATCTTCTAAACCCCTAAAACACACACATACACAAACACACACACACACACACACACATACACACGACCATATCCTCACACACTTACACATGATCATACACACAAAAGTCACCAACAAAGATTTCAAATTCACATATAGGAAAACATGAATAAAAAGGATCCTATCTTTGATATTAGAAAAATAAGTAATCATATTAGAGATTGACTTTTTGAGCAGATGTAAAGAATTTAAACATAAATAGTTTGGTGGAAGTGGATTCTTAAATTCCTCATTTTCTTTTATTTTAGAAAAAAGGTAAAATTTCTTGAATTCTGCTCCATGCCACAAGGAACACACACACACACACACGCCTGCACACACACACACACACATACACACACACACTCACATACACATTTATTTTAGATCTTCCTGGACTTCACATTTCACTCTGAAGCATCTAGAAATGACAGACAATTAGACAATTTCAGAATTATAAAAGAAGATATTCATTTTCTCTGTTGTCTGAATCTAAGACCCTTCCCCCCATTACATACACCTATATTATTGAATCAGAGGTCAAAAATTGGCCCATTAAACAGACATTTAAGGGCTGGAAATTAAGTGGCAGAGACAGTGTATAAATGAAAATATGTGGACCAGATGGACCAAAACAAGATCTGTAGATGGACAGATAATATAGGTGGGGTTTGGAAAACATCAGAGTTAAGGACGTACTATCAAATATTAAAAAAGATTCCACGACAAAGCTATGATAAGAGAAATTTCAAACATGTTTTCAATGTTTTAGAGTGGATTGACTTAAAAGATCATGGGTAAATTAATTACATAAATCCCTACAAGCAGGCATTAAAGAGTACATGTTGATGATAATCAAAACCTATTACTGGCAACTTATAAATAAAAGTTCCAGGTAAAATATGGTCTAGGTTAAGTATATCCTGTGTTATATGAAAAAAAAATGTAGAAAACTGAAATTAGCAAATGAGAATTTAATACAACTACACAAATGTTTCAAGGACATAAAGAAAAAGACTGACATAATAATAGAAATTATCGGGAATATCAATGGAAAATGGAAACTATATAGGAGGTCAAAATGGGAGTTCTAAACTGAAAAAGTCAATATCTGAAATGAAATTTTCACTGGGTGTATGAGAATAAGTAGAATAATAATGTCCCTTTACCTGAATAAAAAGATGTCCACACCCTAATCCGTAGAGTATGTGAATGTTAGATTACATAGAAAGTGAGAACTAAGGTTGCAGACAGAATTAAATGACCTTGAAAATAGATTATCCTGGATTACCCAAGATGGCTAATGTAATCATGAGAATCCTTAAAATTGGATTAGTAAACAGAAGTTTTAAGTGATGTGATATGATGATTCAACCTTTGCTTCTGGCTTTGAAGTTGTAGTAGGAGGGAGGCATGAGGCATCAAATGGGACAGCCTCAAGGAGCTGGGAAAGGCAAGAAAATAGATTCTCCTCTGAACCTGAGAAAGGAACGTGAGAAAGGAACAGGGCTCCCAAACACCTCAATTTTAGCCTAGTGAGATACATGTCACACTCCTGAGCCAAAAGGATCGATAAGATGACAAATTTCTATTGTTTTAAGTCACCCAGGCTGCTGTAATTAGTGAAAGCAGAAATATCAAGAAATGTAAAAACAGAAATTTCAAGAATTGAAATTAGCAATGAGGACTTTAACATAATGATTGCACTCACATTTTCAGAATTTAGAGGAAAAATAGTATAACAGAAAACATGGGGATCTCAGTGGAATAATGGAAACTATAAAAGAGAACCAAATGGAAATTCTAGAATTGAAAAAACCAATATGTAAAATGACAATTTTACTGAAAGGTCTTAGCAACAGATTATACACAGCCAAAATAAAACAAACAAAAAAAAGGATTAGTGAATTTGAAGACATCTCAATAGAGTATTTAAATGAATGAATTAAGAGTGATGGATGCAATAAATAAGTGATTAATGTAAAACATTTTTATGGTAAGAAAGCTTTATAAATGATTGCATTCAATCCTCTCCCTCCTCATATGTGCATTTCACTCTTCAATGAGGAATTGGATTTATTTAAAAACAGCAAAAGTGACATTCTGGGATTTTACTAAGTTTTGAAATATCTGGCATCTTCTCCTTTCTTTCTCTTGGATCTCTGCCACCATGCACTGAGAAGCCCAAGCTGCATGGAGAGGCCACAGGTATCATTCAAGTAAACTGCTGCAGATGAGCTCCCAGCCAAAAGTAGCACCAACTGCTAGTCAAGAGAGCAATTCATTTGGGTCATATAAGCCCAGCCTAGTGAAGATACCTGCAGTCCCAGTTGACAATATGTGCTACAGAACTATATACCTAAGCCCATCCAAAACATCCCTGCTTGCACAATCCTCTAGCGCCATTGTTTACCATGTTAGAAATCCCAGCTCCATGCCCTCACTCTGTTAACTACATTAGACTGCTCCTTATTCTTATAGGCAGTTGAACGCCATAAAACTTAGACTTTCAGCACTGAACACCTTGGCTCATGGGCTGACCTCTAAGACTGTTGAAGGATGACTAATTACATGACTAATCATGCATCCCTACATGATTACAGTACTAATCATGTGTTTCTAAGCATTTTCCATCTACTCACCGTATCTGATAACATCACAGAACATTGCAGGGATATGTTATCTGAATGAAGTTGAAGGAACTTCATTCACATCTTAAAATCCTAAATACCTTATATCCAACAGCAACACAGCAGCCCCCTTCCCAGACGATATTGTTTTCAAAGAAATTCTTTGGTCATCCAGTAGACCTACTGTCATTTCTGCCGCACATACTCTCTATCAGGATATACTATCTTTAGGTTAATAGGGAGCACAGTCCAGTTCACTCTATTTTTAAGGCTGGTATCTGAACCAAACAAAACTGTCAGCTTGAAAATTGCCTGAGATGAGAAACACATTAAGTACAAGGGACAATCTATCATCTGAGCTTGGAAAGGGCGGATGGCCCCAAAGACATAGGGAAATAGTTTTAATCATTTGAACTCGATGTGTCCTACTCTGTTTTATGGGATCTTTTTTCAACAGAAAAACCAGTGGTTATCGTGGTCATGACCTGTCTGTGTGGCAACCATGAGCCAAAGCCAATATCATGGCTTGCTACTCATTTATTTCATTTTCTCTGTATCAGGGGAAAACTAAAGCAAACAAATGTGACTGCAGAAACAAAACAAAACCCTGACATCCTGTAAGCAATAAGGCAATATGCCATAAAAAAGTAGAAAAAAATTACAGAAACTCACTGGATCTTAGCTTACTTAGAAATCTAAGAAGTAGCTCTGTGAATAAGAGTGGCAATGGGAAGAATAGAAAATTAATTTCAAGAGCTGTACAAAGAGCAATAGCACAAAGAAGCTCAAGTGCCTAGGTTAATCAGAGAAACTGGGTACTCATTAAGGAGAAACTCTGCCTTCAAGACACTCTTATTTTCGATTGGTGCATACATTTCAGTGATCTTTCTAGATAGTATTTTGTCAAAATATATCTGAGCCTTCAAATACATCCCAGAACATTTTCAAGGAAATGGTCACACATGCATATAATTTTATATACAAAAGATTACTGCAACATTTTTATGAGTAAAAAAAAAATGAGCAACAAAGAAGCAAAGTTTCCAAAATAGAAAAATGGCTGTTATCTCTCTCAATAATGAAAGCAATTCTGTAAGCCCCATTTTAAAAGTGTATATAGTGATACGTGTATACATTCCAATTTAATGTTAATTTCAAATCACACTTAAGAAAGCACTTAACCTGTCTGTTGCCTCAATGTCCTCATCCGGAGAAGAGAATAATATTAACACAATCTAATACTACTGCAAGGACGACATGGGAAGCACATAGCAGTGAAACTACTATATAGTAATTGCTAAATAACTGTTATATTCCAAGCCTCTATTTCTTTTTAAAATTTTTATTTATTTATTTTGAAAGAGAGAGAGAGAGAGAGAGAGAGAGAAAGAGCTAGAATCCCAAGCAGGCTCTGCACTGTTAGCACAGAGCTTGATGTGGAGCTCAATCTTATGAACCTTGAGATCATGACCTGAGTCAAAATCAAGAGTCAGATGCTCAACCAACAGAGCCACTCAGGTGCCCCCCAAGCCTCTATTTCTATAGAAATAGAATAAGAAGATGTTTACATATCTCAGTGCTTTCCAAATACTTTTGACCTGGACCAATCATAAGAAATGCATTTGATATTGTGAACATGCATAGATTCATGCAAGTTCACACATACACAATACACACAAAAACTCTCACTTTTACTCAGATTTACTCCTTCTATGTATAGAGCACCTGATTTTTTCACTGAATGCTATACTATGCCGTTTGTGCCAAAGTCCACTATTTTATTTTACGCTTTAAAATGCTGGCTGTGACCCACTAAATCGACTTCATAATTAGCTAACGCTTTCATGGAATGTTCTTACAGATGTTACATGACCTCTAAATCAGGTCATCATTTACTATTTTAACTACATAATGATTTACTACCTGATCTTTGTAATGTACCTGTTTACTCTCTGATATTTTCTTATTAATTGTATTCCTGTCTCCTCCCACTAGAATGCAAGCTTAATGAAAGCAAGAAGTTGTTTCTTCTACAATAACGGGAATAGTATCCAACACGTATATTTTTAGTAAGTGGTTGATTAAAATGTTATGGCCCTATGAAAAGAATAATTAAAAATGTATAATATGTTACAAAATCAACATGTTATGTTTAAGTGAAATAACCTAAATAAAGAAAAGTAGAAGGAAGCAAAGAGTTTGTTGAAGTTAATGTAAAAGATATATATTAAGTTCATGTAAAATATATATAAAAATATATAAATATATATCTAAATACATATATATAATGTAAGAAAAAGCATGCATGAGAGACCAAGGATAAAGATTAATGCTGTGGACTAATAAAACAATTCTAAATAAAACAATAATAAAACAATTCTAAAGTTAGTACTTTTAGGAATAAAAATAATTCAAGAGATCACTGAGAAAAAGTAATATATTTTATTTCATTAACTTAAAAGCTATAGCACACTGAGAAAGATGTCTTAAATATTTGAAATATAACTTTAATACCAAGATCTTCTGAAAAAATCCTTAGGAATGTTGGGTATATTTATATTTATACTCAGTTTTACTATATATTTCTTCTTTTTTTCTTTAAGTTTCATATCTTTCTGCTTCATGTAGAAAATAATCATACATGTAATTATCTATTCAAAAATGCTGGCAGCTACCAAAAATGAGAGTATTAATATATCCATCCTAATTTAGATATTATGGAGCTCATAATGCATTATTTTCTAGTTAATTTGCATTTCACATCACTGTATTAAATTACTACGGATGTGTGGCCTTGTCAAAACTCTCTTTATAAAATGTGACAGCAGACTAGTAGCTGACTATATATACACAGTGAATTAAACTCAGTAAACTGTCAGTATAACTTGATATTAGTGAGCTATTTAAATTGAATTTGTGACTTCATTTTGAATAGGATGTCTTATAACCCACCATGTTAAAATAACTGGAACAAATGTATAGAACATTTAAAATGTACTGCATGGTGGGGCATCTGGGGGGCTCAGGCAGGTAAGCAACCTCATCTTGATTTTGGCTCAGGTCATGATCTCATGGTACACATGGGTTCAAGCCCCATGTTGGGCTTTGTGCTGACAGTTAAAAACCTGCTTGGGATTCTCTCTCTCCCTATTTCTCTGCACCTCCCCCACTCATGCTCGCTTACTCTCTCTCTCTCTCTCAAAATAAATAAAACTTTAAAAAATAATAAAAAATAAGAAAATAACATGTACTGCATGGTAACAGCAGTGCTACACCACAGCAACTTCATTGGCAATATTTTTTCACATAGTCTTCTTGAACATTTTTATTGTGAAATACAGTAAAACCTTAGGTTGCGAGTAACTTGTTCTATAAGTGTTCTGCAAGATGAGCAAATATTTCTAACAAATTTTAACTTGATTAACGAGTGATGTCTTGCAGTACTGAGTAGTATGTGATACCAAATGTCACATGATCACAACTGAGCCAGTGGTTCTTCTCTCTCTCTCTCTCTCTCTCTCTCTCTCTCTCGCTGTGGGATTGTGGGTGATCATTTTCCATGCTCAGATGCTTGGTCTCAAGCCGCAGTTTTGGCAGCAATCAATGACTTTTCAGAACATTGGAAGGTATGTACAACTGGCACTAGTATATTCTTTGTCACTTCAAAGAACCTATGGACAATCCTTTGCTTTTCTATACAACAGTAAGCATAGGAATGCTTCGCTTCATTCCAGATCAGCCTGCCTGTAGATATAGACCTTTTCCTCTGCTGTCTTATTGCCAGTTACTTTAAATACAGTATATGACCAGTTTATTAATACTATAGTCAACATCTGTGCAAGAGTATACGATGGCCTCCATGCAGAAAAAGGTTGAAAAGAAAGGCAGTAAGAAGAAAATGATTTTGGTGGAAGCTAAGAAAGAAATAATTGAAAAGTATGAATGAGGTATGCGAGTGGCCGAAATTCCAAGATTTTATAAGTCTACTTCTGCATCTCGTTTGCAGAGGAGGAGAAAAAGGCAGAGGAATCCCTCATTTCAAATGAGATTAAGGAGATGTGTAAAGTGTGGGAAATAGTGCAAAGTTTTGTAGAAAACCCCCACCCTAAAAAGGTTGTAGAAGTGAGAGCAATGAATCTGTTTAACTGCAATGCAATTTCACATTTCCTCGAAATCCTCAAAAGGAGGCAAAAGCAAATGTCGTTGGTAAGGTTCGTTGTTAAAGTAGCATGAAAAAAAAAAAAGATTCCATTGAGCCAACAGATGGCAGTGATTCCATTAGTGATAGTGAAAGTCGTCCTACACAATAACCCTCCTCTGTCTTGTCTCCCTCACTCCAGCTATGAAGGTTTTCAAAGGTAAGTGCAGGTTAATTTGTTTATCTATCTTTTATTTCATATTTTCTTTCTTATTTTGATTCTATTACAGCATTGTAATCATTTTTATATGAATATTTTTGGGTTGTGGAATGAATCATCTGAGTTTCCATTTTTTCTTATGGGGAAATTTGCTTTGATACTCAAGTGTTTTGGATTACAATCATGTTTCCTGAATGAATTATGCTAGCAAACCAAGGTTTAACTGTTTGTAAAAATAAAATGGAGTAAAATTCATCTTTTTGGTTTAGAAAATAAAAATAAATTTAAATATATACATTGATTGCTCACTTTAAGAAATATTTCCTTTGAATATCAGGGTAGCATCCTTGAAAATCACAAAGAATATTTATTTTTGTGAGAATTACCCCCCCCAAAACCTTACATGAATGTATCAAATACAGTCCCATACAGGTAAGATGGAAACTCCTATTGTCTAGCAATACACTTAATATAGATAGATTTTAATTTAATTTTAATTATCAAACTGCTGATATAAAAATGCATTTTATTATGAATTAAAAGTTCTTCTGTCTGATATTCATGGAATTAAGTATCTTTAAATAGGCTTCTTGCTTATTTTGTATAAGAAATATCTCTTGATATTTTTCAACCTGTTTCATTTGGAAATTGTTTTTTATTGATTCACAAGTATTGTTTATATATTTAGAATAAAAATTCTTGGTTGGTAATAAGCATTCTTCTGGAAGCATGTGGCCTGTACTTTCACTCTGGTTATGCTGTTTTAAGTAAATAACATTTTACTTAACTGGATAAGTCAACCTTATAAATTATTTCCAAATGGTTTGTAATTGTCTTTTATAATTTCTTACCCAAATTCATAATGTGTTTTCTTATATTGCTCTCTAAAGTCTTTTAATTTCTCACAGAAATGCAGGAGGGGCAGAACGAGAGAGAGAGAGAGAGAGAGAGAGACAGAGAGAGAGACAGAGAGAGAGAGAGAGAATCCCAGGCAGGCTCTGCACAGAGCCCAATGCAGGGCTTGAAGACACAAACCATGAGATCAGGACCTGAGTCAAAGTCAGATGCTTAATCAACTGGACCACCGAGGAGCCCCACAACTGGCTAATCTTAACCATTTAGTTTACTCAAGGGATACATGAAACTTTTTTATAATGCATTAATGTTTTTATGTATTACTCAGAAATTAATATATGACACTTATGACTACTTTTTCAGTGAAAGTAACATTCATTTTTTATTTCTTTAATATATTCCAGTTGCTCTGGTACAAAGATTATGCATGGCTTATAAAATGAGGTAAAGAATGTCTGGTTTTCTTCTTTCTTAAAGAGTTCCTGTAATATTAGAATTATGTTTATTATGTGATAGAACTCATCTGCAAAGCATTCTATATCATACATATATATCACTTTGTGCAAAGGATTTCTTTAATTTCTAATTATATTATATTAATGGTTCTGGACCATTTAGTTATTCTATTTCTTCCTGAGTCAATTTTTATCTTCTATTTATTGTTACAAGTATATTAATTTCCTCTGTGTTCTCATATTTTTGATATAGGCTAATTCATAGTAGCATTCATGGGTTGATTTCTACCATGTGGTTATAAATGCGTATGTGTGGATGTGTGTGTGTGCGTGTGTGTCTTCTACTTAGTGTCACATGCAGGTAATTGTTTTTGCTGTTCTTTTCTGTATAGTTAGGTATATTTCTCAATCATTTCCCCACTATGATTGTTATTCTCTGTAGTCATTGCAGTGTGTGAGATTCTCCAATTACCTCCCAAGCTTTCCGGTAGCCATGGAATTTCTTTCTCTCTACTGCACAGTGCAATTGTCATTTCAGAATTTCAATTTTACAGCAGTTGGGCAGAAGCACTTAGTGTGACAATAGGCTTGGTACTTTTTTGGGACTCATGATTTTTGCTTTATCTTTCTTTGTAGGCTCCAAAGCATCTTTACCCTTTTGCCAGTTCAATGTTAAATGTCATAAAAGTTGTTTATTTTATCCAGGATTTTACTGCCCCTCACAACCTGGAATGTTTTCCCTCATATATTATATAAAATATTCCATATTATTTCAAACAGGTGTCTGCACTTTTGGTGTACATTTCCAGCTGAATCTCACATACTGCCAAGATACTTACCAAACACCACAATGTAACATATAAACATATCTCTTGATGCATTGGATAGCAATAATGAGGAAAATACTGTCAAACACGCTCACATTACCTTCCAGGTAACTGTTACCCTAAATATCATTTATTAAATTATCTCTGATGGTCACCTACTTTCTCTTACTCTTTCTAGTTTTCACTAAGATGAATCCATACAGTACGTATTACCTATGTGGTGAGTACTATCCAAGGCATTGAATACAAAGTGATAAAAAGATTTTCTCACAAACATGTCCTAATTATGCTTCCTAAAACACTTCATCTAATTATACTTTTTCAGCTGGTATCATACTTTTCACTCACTCTGATTTATAAACTGTATCTTTGAATGTTTCACTTTAAAAGTATTTGCCCACTCTGATTTATAAACTGTATCTTTGAATGTTTCACTTAAAAAGTAAAAGAATAATGATAACATCTATAAACTACAAAATCATTCACTTGTATTATGTTGGTACTTAGGTTCTGTGAGCTTTGTACTATTCTAATGAAATCAGTGAGATAATGGTATCACAGATACAGTCTTATGGTAGTTAAGCATCTGAAAGTATTGCATATCGACAGGAACTACTCCCAGTTTCTTCAAACGGAATTATTCTCTAGGCTGTTCTAGATGTTAACTTGGAATCATAGTAGGTCAAAAAGTTACATTAGGTAGAAGAAAATTCTATGTTTAGAACAATGTAAGCAGTTCAATTGGAAGCCCTTCTTGTAAATTTAATCTTTCAAAAGGAGTCACATGAGACACTGAAAAGGGTATGGAATTTTGGATCAGAACAAACAGCATATAAATATTCCTTTCCAAAATATCAATTACATTAGAAAGCCATTTAATCATGGTAAGACTTATTTTCTTTAAGAGTAAAATAGAAATAACAGTATCTGACCAATTTAGCTCATGGGATCAGTTATGAAAGTGCAATTAAAAGTGCTTCTGTAAAATAGTATAAATATAGATGTTGCTACAGAGCCGTAAAAATACTAAATGTTTCAGAACACACTGAACACACTAAATGTTTCAGAGCACATCTTCATGGCTGGATGCAATGAAGGACAGGAAACAAAAGAAAAACAATCATCTGTATTACTAAGGCCAATTGCTATTCAGAAAGAGTAAAATTTCTGAATTTTAGAAGTTAGTCAGAGACATTTCTCTGGTGTTACTCTTGGCACTGAAAGATTGGCAATGTTGATATATTTCATTTCTAATGTATCCCACACGCGGTCTGGCACACACTCAGAGCTCAGAAATGTATTTACTAATTGCTTTCAGGGAAATGAAGTGCTTTCATCAGAACTAGGTCAATGTAAATATGTCCTCTCTTTAGGAGAGAAAATAAGGAAATTGTCTTCATTGTTGTAAAAACTATATCAGAGAGAAATGGGAATAAATGAGAACTAAATTAGATAAGATTAACCTTGGCAATAAGGTTCAGGTCCTGGAACTTATTTCTGAATTTTTAGGTTCCTATGTTTTTGTTTCCCTGATATGAGCTTGTTCTCCACTTCCAATCTGAAATCCAAATACTAGATATCTTTTCAAATTTGAGAATACATTATTATAGAAACACCACATTGTTAAACATATGATTTTGTTGTTGCTTTCTATCTCCCTACTTCTCTCCGAAAACAAGGATTTATTGAGGTCCAAGTATGGAGAGTGGAGAACTAGAACAGTATCCTTGATTTTTATGTGCAGGGGTGAAATTATGGTCTATAAAAATCTATAATTTAAAAGAAAAGAAACAGCTGAATTGGGTTGCTCATTTAGAGCAAAGTAAGTGGCTGTTCAAAGGGCATTTCAACATATGAGCACATTGTTTGACCAAAACTAATCACTCCCTTTAGAAAAATAAAGGGAATAGAATCAAAAGAAGTTTAATGCTACCCTAAACACAAAATCTCACAGGGGTGCCTGGGTAGCTCAGTCAGTTAAACATCCGACTTCAGCTCAGGTCATGATCTCACAGTCTGTGGGTTTGAGCCCCGCATCAGGCTTTGTGCTGACAGCTCAGAGAGCCTGGAGCCTGTTGGATTCTGTGTGTGTGTGTCTCTCTCTCTGCCCCTTCCCCTCTCATGCTCTGTCTCTCTCCATCTTTCAAAAATAAATAAACATTAAAATTTATTTAAAAAATCTCACATTGTGCTAAAGTCTTCATTATGGAACACAGAACAGAAAGTGAAAGATACAGTTATGCAAAAAGTTCAATTCCTTAACTGTCTTTAAACTTCTTTTCTGGTTTCCCTTAATAAATGCGATACAATCTTTAGGCATTGTCCAGCTTACGGTTTCTTTGGGGGAAAAGTACATCCATTTTCTGTTTCCTTACTAAAAAAGTAGACTGACCAACACCCAGCTGATAGGAATTGGTGAGGTTTAGTTATGTGATTCACTTTCAATTCTTATCATATTATTATAACATGCTAGCCATGCTATAATATACAGATCTTTTGTTTAACGTTCCAAGGAAAATAAAATTGTGGATAATTTCCTCAAAAAATACTAAAGACCTAAACTCTGTAAATGATAGTTCTTAATAGCCAGAAAGGATATAAAAGTACGTGCAAGTTAATGAATGGGGAATAAATAAATAAATATATGCCTGAGTAAAGTACATATGTAAAATTCATTTAAATTTATGCATGGATATCCTAAGCTTTTGAATGCTAATTCACACAATAAGACAAAATTATACGATCAAAGATGCATATTTGACTATATATCAAATAAATAGCCTGCCCAAGGAAATAGAAAAAAATTCACCTAAGAGGATGATTCAGTGGTGCTGACATCATTCATTTGATTTAAAATGCTTCAGGGGCACCTGGGTGGCTCAGTTGGTTGAGCGTCCAACTTCAGCTCAGGTCATGATCTCACAGTTCGTGGGTTCGAGCCCGTGTTGGGCTCAGAGCCTGGAGCCTGCTTCAGATTCTGTGTCTTTTTCTCTCTCTGCCCCTCCCCTGTTCACACTCTGTCTCTCTCAAATAAATGTAAAAAAAATTAAAATGTTTCATTCTACCACAGCATGAACCAAAGTATAATAATCAATGTCCACTTATTTAAAGTGTCCATAAAAAATGTATTTTGTATCATGAAATATATTGATATGCAAAAAAAGGATGCCATTAAAACTCTAAATATTGATAGTAATTCTGATTTTGGGTAATGACACCTAGTTTCTGTCTCCAAATGACACTTAGATAATGCTATTTACTAGATGATGTAAAATGAGAGGGAGTTAGACCAATAACATTTCTCCCAAATAAGATATTTTGGAGTTTCACTGTACAGACAGAGCAGTCTTCCAAAATTGTGTGTTAAAAGAGGTCACCCATTGTTGAGCTATTTAAATGACTATTGCAGGAAGAGTTTTATCAGGGACACAAATTCCTCAGGGTCCAAATGATGAAAAAAACCCTATTTAAATGGCATATAATTTAATCAACAAATCCCATTAGATTCATTATTTATGTACTTTATTTTTCATTGAATAGATAATTTACTAATAGGAAAGATACTACTTACAGTGGCTTGATTTTATTAAGTTTGATTCTTCTTCTACCTTTTCTTTAGCCTAATATACAGCTGTGGATAATAGCTGAGCCATTATTCCCAATTATGTGAGATCTTCTGCTACCACAAAGACTTACAGCCAGGCAATTTGATTTAGACACTGAGGATACTTAGTTTTGAGGTAGACAAAGGAAGCACACAGATTCTGGAGGTGTTCACAACCCTTAATTTAAGGAGGATAAACTTAACATTAACAGATGACTAAATAGAAAAGAACATTAGTCAACATTCTCCCACTGGTGAAGCAATCATCTTGGTACCTCACATCCCTAGGAAGTTTCTTTGTTACCACATGACATTGCCAAAACATCAGAGGATTCTAGTAGGACTTAATGAAATTTCCCTTATAATTCACTTGGAAAAAAGGCAGGTTATATCTTCTGCAACCCTCTCAACACTTCTGAAAACTCTATCAACACATCTTCCTGTCCACTTCGTCCAAATAACAATTCCAACACTTCCTTGAGAATTTTCTGCTTAAGGGTCTCAATTGAAGACAAGGCATCCAAGAACCATTTCAGGGACTGCATATTTCTGGCATGTTCAGGCTTTCACAATGCTTGAATGTTTCTTTTATATTTCCATTTCACATGAGTTTGGCAAACTACCTTCTGCAGGAAAAATGACCACCTGTTTTGCTGAATAAAGTTTCTACTGGAATTCAGCCATTCCAACTCATTGAGGCATTGTCTATGGTTACTTTTGTGTTACAATGTCGAATATTGAAAAGTACCCACAGAGAGTGTATAGTCCACAAAGCCTAAAATATTTACTGGCCATTCACAGAAAAAGTTTGTTGATTCTTGCACTAAAATAAACATACTGCCCAGCTTTAAACATTAATTTGTAATTATGCTGTTGATGGGGAAACAAAAATAGGAATTATTAAGATAGTGATGCAGAGGTAATATTGCAAGTGACTTGCCCAAAACAAATTTCAAGATAGCCGAGATTTGTATGAACATTGAAATCATTTTCCTCAATGCAATTATTTCTTCCAATCATATTCTATTAATTCCAGAAACATAACCTTACCAATCTTCATGTTATTAGAGAGTATATACATATAGGCTAAGAACTATAATATTTTGTTAAGTAATATAAAATAAAAAATGATCATAAAAAGGGGAGTAATTTTTCTATGAAAATTCTGTTCCAAGTGCTTTAGATAAGTGCTCTGCACAGCATCAAGAAGTAAAAAGAAATAGAATCACTTAACAACCTTCACACTAATAACAGTAACAACTTGCGTAGAGAGCTCACACAATGAGAAAATAAGTTGTTTTGATGTTTAACTATCAGCATTCAACTTTTTTCCTCTTATAGAATTGCAACCTCATAGACTAAAATTCCAAACTTTTGTGAATTACACATTTAAACTAACTCTAAAACTCCCTACTGCAATTTATTATGATGGTTTCTCAGGATTTTCATACTCTAAAAGTCTCCTAAAACTTAATCATGCCAATAATTCATTTAAAGGTACTGTGCTTATTTAGTTCGCTGATTTCCTACTCAATTCATAAAGAAAAAATCTCTGAATACATAATGTAGTACTTTTGCATTGAGCCATCTGTGCACAATATGAATCATTTAATATTTTCAAAAGGATTTTATAAACCACAGCTTATATTTATCATTCTGTCTTTGATAAATAGCTATCTGAGCAAGGAATGGCCTCAGCAATTAGTGTAGCTATTCATGTAAAAATTTTCAAGTATCATTTTGATATCTTAGTATGATGAATTTCCTTTATTCCCTTTCTTAATTTCATAAGAGGAATTTTTCATTTCATGTTTCATGACTATAAACCTCAAATATGTTTCTAGGGGAATTATAAACTATCTAAAAGGAAGCAGTTGCTTCATTCCTAACAAGATTCCTAAATTGTTAAGATAAATGAGAGGCTGTATGTTTCAAATATAATTTGTCCTTATTTTATGCTAACTGACCAACTCAGAGAATTTCAAAAGCATTTTGTATCTTCTTCCCTATCAGCCCAACAGTTAAAACTTTTCTACTCTTTCAAGTTTTGTTGGATATCAGTACCATGATAATGATATCACTACCATGGCAAAGAAAAGATAGACAATTTTTAAACAAAAAAGAAAATGGTAAGAGAAAAAAAAGATGATTGCTATTACAGATCAATCACTGTATCCAAAATAATCCCTACCAAAATCCATCTGATAACTAAACAGAACAAATACATACTATGTCATGAAAAAATCCATTATTAAAAGGCTACTACTTCCTAGATTGGTTTAAAATAATTAAATAAGTAAAAATTTACCACTATATATTTGAAATGTCTTGATTTAAAATTACATATTTCATTTCATGTAATTAATATTGTTAATAAAAGAAAATTGGCTGACAAAAACAAAATCAATTCTAAAAATATGGATTATTTCTAAAAAATGCTTCGATTCAAAATTTATTTTAGGGAGAGAGAGAGTGAGAGCAGGGTGGGAAGAACATAGGGAGAGAGAGAGAGAGAGAGAGAGAGAGAGGGAGAGAATGAATCCCAAGCAGGCTCCACATTTAGCACAGGGCCCCACACAGGGCTTGATCCCACAACCCTGGGATCATGACCTGAGCCGAAATCAAGAACCAACTGAGCCATCCAGATGCTCCAAAAATGCCTAGAATTTGATATTATTTCTTCACAGGTATCAGAAGCAACACACACACATACACACACACACGTATGTGTGAATAATGCATTTAATATGTTAGCATTTGATTCGCCCCATAATTTTTAAACTTGGAATTACATGAAATAATATATAAACCAGAAACTGTTAGGAAACTATTGATTCAGAATTCTTCATTTTTCATCTAACTGAAAAACGAATACTTGAGAGTCAAAATCACTTGTCCATTGACAAACATACTGTTATTGATTGAACTGGAATTAGAAACAAATGTTTTAATTCCAGTGAATTACACACAAATGTGCAGACCAGTGGCATTCCCATTACTGCCACATACAGGGAAAAGAAGCTAAAATTTAAGTCAAAACACCAGTTTCCTTGGGGTGCCTGGGTGGCTCAGTCGGTTAGGCGTCCAACTTGGGCTCAGGTCATGATTTCGCGGTTTGTGGGTTCATGCCCAGCATCCAGTTCTGTGCTGACAGCTCAGAGCCTGAAGCCTGCTTCAGATTCTGTGTCTCCCTTTTTATCTTTCCCTCCCCCACTTGCACTCTGTCTCTCTCTCTCCGTCTCTCAAAAATGAATTAACTTAAAAAAAAAAACCAACACCAGTTTCCTTATTCCATTTTGGTCACTTAGTATGCCTGTGATTTGCAGCATATAGATTATCTAGGATTTTCTGAACTTCAGGGTTTTCCTTCCACAAAATGGAGACTACAGGATCCCCTTTGTATTTCTGTAAAGACCTTAGGTATATTACGTATGAAATCACTTTAAGTTTCTGTAGGCTGTTAAGCAATATGATTTAAGTGCTGTTAACATTCTCTCACGGCAAATACTTCTAATAGAAAGTTACAAATGTAGAAGAGTTGTAAATATTTGTCTCATTTAATTCAAGGTATTTTTATTTTTGTTGATTCAAGCAATAGTGCAATATATACAATATATACATATAGTGGATAATAGCATAATAGGCACAGTAACTACTGGCAATTAATGAGCTTAAAATCCATTTTATAGGTCGGAAAGTTGTCAGTGATGTAACCAACTATCGAATACTCAGATATATGTATCCCTACACATGGATTTATTTATTTCTCCCTTACTTCTAAACTGATACGAGAATTCAGAGTGAAAAATCCTTGGCTTAACATGCATGTTTACCTGTTCCTGAAATCTTTCTTAACAATCTTACAGGAAAAAAAAAAAAAAAAGAGCCAGATGACTACTGCTTCTTCAAGTTTTATGTTTCTAGGTTTAATTACTCTCCCCTTGGAGTCTTGCCTGTGGTCTGTCCGGTGTCAGAAGACATAGCCAGGTGCACTGCTCACAACTGAACCTGTGAATCTTTTCCTAGGAGGTTCTACTCATAGCTGGTGTTTCCAGATTCTACACCGTTTACTTTCTTTGGAAGCTAGCTGGTGGACTAGCTTCAACACTGTTTACTTTCTTTGGAGCAAAGAAAGAAAGAACTGTACAGGGATACAAAGAAAATAATAAGAAAATAGTTGCCCTAATCTAAATGTTTCTAAAAAGCATTTCCTTCTAAAATAAACAAAAACAAATTGAAAAATCAAGCAAAATAAACTTCTGGTATCAGACAGGCAATGGTAGAAACAGCTGCAGCAAATATGATAATAAGAGAGAGAGCTTAATTGAAACAGATGTTTTAAAATGTGCAATTTTAAATAGTAGACAAACATTGATGCAAAGTAAATTTTAAATAAAATGGAATGGAGTGGAAGCATAATTAAAACCAAAGAAAAAGCAAAAATAATCATGATGAAAACCAAATTAGAATGATAAACAATAATTGGCTCTGCCTAGACAACAAAGTAGTAGATGGCGAAGAGGGTTATTTTTTATTTTGTCTTCAGGGATTTTTATTTTTTAAAGTTTATTTATTTATTTTGAAAGAGAAAGGGGGAATGCACAAATGTATGTGGAGGGGAGGGACAGAGAGAGAAAAAGAGAGAATGCAAAGCAGGCTCCTCACTGTTAGCCCAGAGACCAATGAGAGGCTTGATCGCACGAACCAATTATTACCAGGGCTGAAAGCAAGAGACAGACTCTTAACCTACTGAGCCACCCAGGCACCACACTTTAGTGATTTTTAGGCAAATTCATATCTAACAACAACTTAGTAGACATTTTCAGTGATGATAAACATCAGAGAGAATCCCACTTTGAAAAAAAAGTGCCCTCTCAACATTTTAAAAACCAGTCCAATAAATTCCTAGAATGCAAATTTCTGAGGAATTTTCAAAACCTTCTGTTGTGAGCTAATTGAAAAAAAATATTATCTGCTCAAATTTTCTACTTATTCTAGACTACACATTTTCAAGAATCGTGAAGGGTCGGTCTGTGCTTTCACTCTACTTTGAAGCCAACAAGACCAGTTGCACAGTTTCATAGACAATGGCAGAAAACACAAGACTTTTGAATTAGAAGAAAGGATTGCATTATGCTCAGTACAACAGGCACCACCAACAATCACAAGAAGAATCCCTCACCTCTCCTTGCCTAGGCTTCCAAGGGGTCATGTAGATGGGCTTAGGTGTAGGACCATTCACAGAATGGGTCTCAGTGGATTTAGGGAACCTGAATATTTTATAATAAATAGCAAGCAAATATGCCCTTTGTTCTGGAGGAAGACACTGCCTCTGTCTTTCAAGCTTTTTTGCTACACAGACATCTTTAAAAAGATGATCCACAGCAAAAGGCAACACATTCATTGCTCTGCAAAATGTCCAGAAATGTAAGAGACCATGGAGTATATTCTCTCAGTACAAGTGATTTTCACTGTGACAACAGACCAAGTTCTAAAATCAGGGAAAACTGGGGCGCCTGGGTGGCTCAGTTGGTTGAGTGTCCGACTTTGGCTCAGGTCTTGATCTCTTGATTGGTGGGTTCGGCCCTGCGTGAGGTTCTGTGCTGACAGCTAGCTCAGAGCCTGGAGCCTGTCTTCAGATTCTGTGTCTCCCTCTCTCTCTGACCCTCCCCTGCTCGTGCTGTCTCTCTGTGTCTCTTAAAAATAAATAAAAAAAAATTAAAATCAGAGAAAACAGAAGTGCTTGCCTGAGGAGCAGAACTATCTCTTTCTTTTCTAAATTTTCTCTCCTTTTTACCTTGGCACCCACTTCTTAATTTCACTTAACTATACTAACTGCTGTCAAGTCCTACTTGTTACACATATCCACTCTTTCTGTAATGGTCATCTAAAGGAATATTACTGGGAGAGGAAGCACATATCATGTCAATTTTAAACAGAACAATTGAACACTGGAGGGAGAAGAGGCCATTGAAGAAGACGATTGAAAGAGTCCTGCCATTCTCAGACATTCTATAAATGGCCAAATGTGAGACCCATGCATGCTGCGCATCTCATAAAAAACAAAGGTTTCTGGAACATAGAAGTTGTTACTGCACAAAAGTTAGTATTAGTTAAAATGTATTTGAATTTGGTATAATTCAACTTTTTTTAAAACTATTCTCCAGAAGAAAATTCTTTCTTATGTAATTAGCTGCACAGAAGGCTGTTCTAGGTTGGTTTTGTTTTTTTTTTTGTTTTGTTTTGTTTTTTGCTTTTTTTTTTTTTCATTCAAAGGCCAGAGTGGACTTGATGCCCGAGGGCTGGATTCATCCAAAGTCTCATTTACTCACAAGACTGCTGTTGATGCTATCAGCTGGGGATGCCGGTGAGAATACCTACCTGAAGCCTGTCTATGTGGCTGCCTGGTCTTCACAATGTGGTTCTTGCATTTGAACAGCAAGAAAATGAAGAGATCCAAGAGAAGCTGAGCTGCCTTTGTGCACTAGCCTCACATGGCACATAGTAACACTTCTGTGGTAGTCATGAGCCCACACATAAAAGGGATCCTAATCTTCAGTGTGAGGAATATCAAAGTCAAATCAAAAAATGAACTGTGGGAGAGATGATTTTCTCTTGGCCGTCTTTGGAGACTAGAATCTGCAGAGTCCTTTATTCACTATTGTGTTGTAGCTCTCTTGCATTAGCCCATGAGTGTTGATTTGGGTCATGTCTTCTCAACTCTGCATTTGGATATCAGAGATTTGACATTTGGAAAGGAGAAAAATGTTACAAATGCCTTTTTTTCTTTTAAATCAGATGTAGCTGTTAAATAATTTTACCATCACATCACTGCTCATATGCCACTTTATCCATTTCTGACATATTTTAATTCTTCTTCTAAGTCACAGTCTTCTTTGCGATCCTATAACTCAATACTGTGATATAGTGTTAACACATTTGTGTATCCTGTTATACAGTAAGAGAATGAGAGAGAAGAAAAAGAAAGGCGATATTTACATATAAAAGAGATAATATAATATCAACTTAAGGAAGAAAGGTCTATAAACTACTGTGGTCTTCATTTTTACATCAGATAACATAGTCTTAACTGGTATTTATATTCTTTTCTTCTACCATCCAATTCATATTCACCTTGCCCTAGGTAAGCACTTCTCTTGGTCATGGTAGCTTGCTTGTTGGACACCCAAAGTGTCTTTCCCGAAGTATATCAGTAATTAACAGTTCTTTCAGTTTTAAGTACTTAATATGATTCCCATCAAAACAAATAAACGTAAATAAGAGTACACAGAAGTTTCCCACAAAATCCTCCTCTTATCCCATTTGGGGTCAGAATTAATCAGCTCAACCAGTGTAGTAACTCTCTTCCTTGTTTCTGTTTCCTGTTCAGTTCAAAGCGGTCATGTGGCCCTCCCAAATAAGGTCTCTAAACCAGCATTGCCCATTAAAACAGGCACGGGAAGAAAACTCTTATTGGTAAATCATAAGAGGCAGGAAGGAGAGGAGTGGCCCACATTCTCTCCCTCTGATTGCAAGACATGTGAATCCTGGCCTGTGAAAACAGCAACATATGGTTGCTGATTCGAAGCAAATACCATGTTCTAGTAGATATTAACACAGCCACACAGTGCACTGACAGCTAAAGGCATGCTATTCTATCAGGTATGCTGTGCTATTAGTCATGCTGTTTTAGGGTAATAAAAAATAAGACCAGTGAACTCCAAGAGTAGGAGCTTAGTGTTGCATTTCACACACTATAAAGGAATTCCCTAGTCAGAAGCAACATCCTGTTGTATAATATGAAAGTGAGCAAGGCATTATGTAAACCGTGGATGGTTTTGGCAAAATATTTAGAGGTAGTGAAACAGAAATCCGCAGTTAGATTATTTTCCAGTGAGCACAGAAGACTAGTCCTTCCATGATGAAAACTTTAAAAATCCACCATTAAGTATATGGTTGACCTCACTGATGAATAACAATAATCTCTACAAATCCTAAAAAAATGTGATATTGCTTTTAGTATAGTATTTTGTTCAGCTGAAATAATTCTAATGGCTTCCACTTGGCATTGTTCCTATCAAAGCTCTCACTCCATGGGTTAGGAAATCAGTGTGGAAATTATGACTGTTGTTTAGTATTGCTGTTTAAACGACACATTCTGCAATTGGGCAAATAGGCATGTAGTGGATTTGGGGCCTCCTGCATTCACCAGGAACCAAAATTCCACTAATTGCTTCCATTCTGTAAGTCCATATTCCTCCTGGATCTACAGAAATTACTATCAATTAGTATCAGTGACCACTATCCCCATCAAATTCTAGTTATACTCCCCTCCCCTTTACAAAGTATATAGCAAAGACTGCTTTGGGAAAAGTTGAGAGGAAGATATGTATTATAATTTGTGGATGGGGTAGTTTTCTTCCTCAAGGACACTCAGCTTTGTCTTCATTCATTGGTTTCTTTGGTAAGTCTTTAGTGTGGGAACTGGTTTTGATTCAAGCCACTTTTCTGTTCAGGAGTCCTAGAAAATTTTTATATCGTAAATCAAGAACATTTTAGTTAGTGTTGTTAGTGCTGCTATTTTTGATGATGACAATAAGGATGATGATCATTATTATTTCATCTCTAAGTTTCCTGTGATCTATTAGCCAGTGTTAAAAATCTCTGTAGGTAAAAACATTCTGATTATAGCTGTGATCTTCTTTTCATTATAGTAGTCACATCCATCCTGACTTTGGCAATTTAGTGCTGACTCTTGTCTCCTACTTCCTTGGGAGTCTATTACCCTCAGTTGGAGGGCCTGGTACAAAGAAAAAAACCCTTCACTATTATTCCTGGCATGAAAATATCACAGCACGTCAGAGATGGGACCAAATTTGACCCAGTGATTCAACTTCCTATACTTTATAGAAGTAAATGCATAGGATCTCCCAATAGATAAATATCCCATATAGGGATTATGTATATAATATATAATATGTTTATAAATATATTTGAAATTATTAAAATAATATTTACCTATTTAAATTGGTGATTCTTTAAATACTTCCAGTCAGTTTTACACATTACTCTTATTCCTTTACTTGAAAACAAATCATGGTGTCCAATACTGTAAAGATATTATTGGGATTCTTGTTATCATTCACTCACAGAAGGCACAACATCAGGAAGTTTGCAATAGACTGTCAAGATATTGTATTAGGTATAGTTAATACGGTATTAAGAAAAACTAGAAATCAAAAAAAAAGAAAAAAGAAAAGCTAGAAATCTTATTTTAATACTTTTGCTTGAGGATATGCATAAAGTAAATCAAGAAGTAGGAACACTTTATTGGAATTGGAAATTTTAATGTAGGGAAAAAATGTATTTGTTTTAATTATTTGACTTTTGTATTACTATTTGAGCAAATCCAAGCAAAGGACATTTCATTGCCAATCCAATGACATAAAGGACAATTTTAAAATAACATACCACAATAGGAACTTCATTTAAAAAAATTTTTTTTAATTTATTTTGGGAGAGAGAGAGAAAAAGAGAGCATGAATGGACAGAGAGGGAAGGAGAGAGAGAGAATTCCAAGCAGGCCCTACACTGACAGCAAGGAGACCAATGCTGAGCTCAATCTCACACACTGTGAGGTCATGACCTGAACTAAAAAGAAGAGTTGGATGCTTAACTGACTGAGCCATCCAGGCATCCATTGGATTATAAGAATTTAACTGAAAATTCGGGTTAGTCAAGTGACTTTTATTCAGTCATCTAACATCACAAAGCAAAATTATTGCATAAAATCAGGCAGTAGTTAAGATGTAAATAAACGTAATGTTCTAGGCTTTCCATTTTCATTTCCTTAAAATATTTTCTGATTTTGAAGTAGAGAATTGACAGAGTTTTTAAACTTACAGACTAGAGAATGGATACCTACAAGGTAAATTTCTACATACAGTTAAAAAGAGACTCATGTACAAAATACTGACATGTGGAATATTTGTTTTCTTTTAATACTTAAGAAAGTGCCAATTGTGCCAGTTTATGAACTAGGAATCTTTTCTCTCAATGTGAATCAATATGGTTTCTGCTTTGTTTCAATACTGTGTTTATGAAAGATAAATATATGTATGTATACTATGCCAATGTATATATACTGTGGCATTTGGCAGAAAATATGATCATATTAATTAGATTCCTTCATGAAAGGGAAATTCACTTTTTTTTGAGAAATTCACTTTTAATGAAACATCTTCAACAATCACATATTGATTTATAGGTTTCTGCTCCTAACCAAGATGAAGGAACAGAACAAGATCCATGCTCCCACTTGAAACAACCAAAAATGAGAAAAATCAATTGGACATTCACTGGACAGTAGGCAGTGAAAGAGAGTAACCTTAGAGAGATAAGAAAACAAACACAGTAAGTCTATAATTGCCCCAGCTTATGAAATGAGGGGATAAGGCTGATAAACCATGGAGGTTTAAGTGACAAGAATCTGAAAAAAAAAGTCCAGAGGAGAGAGTATTCTTGAGTATTCAGCCGTATTAATTTACTCATGAATTTGAGGAAAATATCTCAGGCCTGGGAAAGAACCACTTCAAGAGATTAGAAGTAAGAGTGCCCAGGTGTACACGCAGCTAGGAATACCACCAAACAGAATGGAACAACTCAAGTCATTGAGTCTTGCATAAGGACACAGAGAATGATCTTACCTCCATAGGGGTAAATATTTAATCCTAGTCTGGGCACAGACTGAACGCATCAAACAGACCTTAAAAGCAAAGCCCAAGAGAACGAAATTGTTCTGAAGTACTTTAACTGTATACTAGTTTCAGAATATATTTGTAAAAATAAATAATATCTATCATACAATAAAAAAAACCTTTAAAAACATATTTCCCTATAAAAAATTACTAGACATACCAAAAAAAAAAAAACCAGGAAAATTCATCATGTCTCATAACGGTGAGTGATGTATATCAATAGAAAATGACCCAAAACTAACAGAACTATTAGAGTAAGCAGGCATTTCAGGTAGATTTGTTATTAAAACTGCATTGCATATGCTTAAAAAGTTAACTTAGAAAATATTTTTTAAAAACACAAAATTAAACCTCAAGAGATGAAAACCACAATGCACCAGATTGAATTAGCAGTCACTAAAGAATTGGTGGGGGGGTGGGGGGAAGAAACTGAAAACGTCAGCATATTATCCAAAATGAAATACAAAGAAAAAGATAATTTTAAAAAATAAACAAAACATCAGTAAGCTGAAGGATAACCTGAAATCAGAGTAAAACTAGATCTCCTAAAGAAAGGAGAGAAGAAGGTATAACAGAAAAAACATTTGAGGAAATAATGGCAGAAAATGTTCCAAATTTGATGAAAATTACAAACTCAAAGTTTCAAAAGCCTAAAGATCTCCAAGGCCAAGGAAACACAAGAAAAAAAAAACCTATAAAAAGGCACATCAAAATAAACTGTAAAAAATAATAATAAAGAAAAAATTCATAAAATATAAGAAAAAGGACTCAATATATGCAGAGGGGGAAAATACATAAGGATGAAAGCAGGTGTCTAATGAGAAAGATTTCAAGACAGGTGACAATGGAGTGATATTTTTAAAGTCCTGAATGAAAAAATAAAACTGTCAATCTAGAATCCATCCATAAAAAGATCTTTAAAAAACAAACAAACATCACATAATCAGAATACATAAGAAAATGAAAGAATTGATTATCAGCAAATTGTGGCAGTACAAAAATATCTAAAGGAATTCTCAAACAAACAAACTGAAAAGGTACCAGATGAAAATATAGATCCACATAATAAATCATTTATGAGCGCTAAAAATGTAACTACAAGGTTAAACATATGAGTTTTGTTAATTACTTCAATCTCTTTAAAGAATAATTTTGAAACAAAAATAACAAAGATGTAGAATGGGGTTTATAACATATTAAAAGTAAAAGTTGTGACAAAACAATTTTCAGTAGCGGATACAAAAATCATATTTTTCTGAAGTTCTTACATGAATGGTACATAGTGGAAGGTAGACTATGATAAATTAAAAATGTGTTCTAATCAAAGAAAAAAGTCAAGAGAATTTAATATTAAATACAGAATAAAAACTAGTGAAATATTAAGCAAAATATAGTAGAAATGATTAGTCTAATTGCTGGAAATACATTCAAAAGGGAAATAGTTAAATATAGGATCAAATTATCAGAAAGTTTTACAGGAATACCTAATTTAGCAATGTTTACTCAATGGAGGAAAGCAAGTTAATTTTGATGTAAGAAATGTGTTGAATACCTACTATAAAACTATTAAAAGTTGAGATAAAAAGAGTAATTCATATTATATTTTCATTAACTCTATGATTTGAGGATGGTACAAGATTTTACATATCTTTAGTAAATCTCCTATTATACAGATGATAGCATGGAGGTATGGCAGTTATTTCCAAATTCAGAAAGCAAGTGGCTCTCTTAATGTGGGTTAGTTTAAATAGTGAATATAATAAGTAAAGTATCTAGCAGACTGACAAGTATTAAATGCTTTATAATCATTGTAATTGTTAGAATACATAATCATCACTCAATAAAATAACAAGCTTGTTATATGTACTTTTATAGTATTTTGTCTTTTCAAGTAAGAAACTAATAGTCAAATTAAAATGCTGATAGATTCATATTATGCCATAAATTTGAAATTAAATATATGCATATATACATTACATGACACATACATATGTATGCATATGTATAAGCACACAATATAAATATATTTGTGTATATGTTTGTGTGCTTATATTTATATCAAATATATATGTATATGCATATATATAATACATGCATGTATATATGATATATATAATTTTTATATATACACATATACATATACATATAAATGATATATACAAATGATAGCTTGTTATTGATTTGAGATACCTGAATTCAAGACATGAAGTTTTGAAAATGAAATCACCCATGGTTACTTTTTTTTTATACCCTGTTATAAGACAAAAATACTAGGAAGTATACCAAATAAATGACATACTGATATGGTCTGCCATACAAAATTTTTGTTATACTATTCACAATTATCTTAATTTGACTTTGTAGTTCCCAGAAGAGTCAAATAACTCACTGCTATGTGCTTTATTCTTTTATGGTAAGATTATTAAGTTATAATTTACATACCATGAAACCCACCACTTTTTAAAAAGTAAATTGATGACTTTGAAAAATATATGTCATATAACCATTACCACATTAGTATACAGAATATTTTCATCACTGTGAAAAGTTTATTCATAATGTATTTCAAAAATCCCTTCACCCACTCTCAGTCCCTGTAAACCATTGATCTTCTGCCCCGTATGGTTTTTAACCTCTGACTTCGGTGACAAACATATCTATCCTAAAGAATTCTGGGCTCTTTCAGATGAAATTGAACAAAAACATGGAACCCATGAGTCAAAGAAACTGAAGGAAATCCAGGAGAGAGAACAATGCAGACATAGATGCTCTTCACGACCACATGTTGATTCAGCAGATCAGAAACAAGTGAGTTGTTTCAAATGGTTGGGGTCTCCCTTCTGCTCTCCAGTTCTTGAGAAAATTCTCCCTTGTAGCCCACACTAACTGAACCATACAGGGAAAGGGACTTCTGAGAAATATAATTTATTCTAGCCAAGTAGGCATATTGCAAAGTCT
>CM053573.1:20063184-20093638 GCA_028646485.1 Cryptoprocta ferox
ACATAGATGCTCTTCACGACCACATGTTGATTCAGCAGATCAGAAACAAGTGAGTTGTTTCAAATGGTTGGGGTCTCCCTTCTGCTCTCCAGTTCTTGAGAAAATTCTCCCTTGTAGCCCACACTAACTGAACCATACAGGGAAAGGGACTTCTGAGAAATATAATTTATTCTAGCCAAGTAGGCATATTGCAAAGTCTTCACAAGGAGGATGATTTTGTTTTCTTGTGGACATAATTTTAAAAAACGGTGCTAATCACTGATTAAAAATTGAATGGAATCAAAAGTTTGATTAAATGGTCCACTTTTTCATTTGAGTTAGATTAAAATCTGTGCCTATGTAGAGACTTGGGAATATTTACTTGATCTGAATATACTTATTCAGATTTATTTAAAACTGCAATATATAAAAACAATTTTTAAACAATTAAATCAACCAATTTTATTACATTAAAATATGCATATTTTTAATGTATAGGCTTACTAATGTTCATTAAATGAATATTGTAAAACTATTGTCTGTTTAAAATTAGGAACTACACATCTCCTCCCACAGACATTGTTTTCCTTTTATTGTTTCTGTTGTATTGTCCTAGATGAACGAAATTCTTTGCAGTTATGTGACTCAATGTATATAGCTTGTTTCCAATCTAATATCAAATGTAAAGATATGTCATGTTCTAATAATATTCTTTCTTTCAAAATGTGTAAAAATAAAAACAAATGGCCAACCTTCGGCATTTAAATATTTCTTACAGCATTAAAGAATTCTGGAAAACCTCTGTCAAAGGCCCTTCATGTTAGACTTCAAATTTTCTTTAGACTTTTAGGATATAATTGAAATAGTCTTCATCAAACCAGTTTCTAAGAGCTCTAAGTGATGGATTCACTGCCTAAATTTAACTGAGGGGAAAAAAAACCTTGTAAATATATATTACTTTTAACATTGTATACAGTTCAATATTTTATAATAACTTATCATCTAAAGATTCAGTTTTTTTAAAAAAAATACCCACATATAGGGTGTGTCTGGGTGGCTCAGTCAGTTGGGCATCCGACCTCAGCTCAGGTCATGATCTCGCAGTTACCGAGTTCGAGACCCATGTTGGGCTCTGTGCTGACAGCTCAGAGCCTGGAGCCTGCTTCTGATTATGTGTCTTCCTCTCTTTCTACTTCTCCCCTGCTTGCATTTTGTCTCTCTCTCTCTCAAAAATAATTAAAACCATTAAAAACATAAAACTAAAATACCCACATATTTATAGAGTTTGTGTGTATATACTTAATTTACCTATATAAAAGCTGTTGGAAGGAATCTAGAAATAGGGAAATTGTCATTTTAAGTTGTCTACATTTTCTACTACATATATTTTACTTGGCAATTTTAGAGTGATTTATTTCTCGGATTCCATCACCTGAAACAGAATGCTACTATTTTTTAAGTGAAAAGCCTTAACTGCCACAGATACCAAGGTAGTATACAAAATCAAACGTATACCTAACTATATAATTAGATAATTAATCCAAGATATTATTTCAAGTTCATGAGGAGATATAAATGGTTAAATTTCTTATTTTGTATACACAGTATCAATATCACAATTTATGTAGCTGGAGATTGATTTTCATTTTTTTGTCTCTTAAAAAAATGTAAACATGCACTAGAAGGATAATCTAAGATACACATGTATACTATGAACATGGTAAATTAAAGAGTTAATCACATTATTTACAAATTGACAGCTAACAATAAACTAACACTGGGTGAGGGAAATATCAAGGGATGTTATGCAAATGAGACCTTTTTTTAAATGTTTATTTATTTTTGAGAGAGAGACAGAGTGCAAGTGGGGGAAGGGCAGCGAGAGAGGAAGACACAGAATCTGAAGGAAGCTCCAGGCTCTGAGCTGGCAGCACAGAGCCAGACTCGGGGCTCAAACCCACAAACTGTGAGATGATGACTTGAAGGGAAGTTGGTTGCTTAACCAACTGAGCTATACAGGTACCCCGTAAGTGAATGAGATCTTACATCATCCTTCTGGTTAGTTATCTTGGAGAATATTTTCTCAAGCAAATCTTGAAAAACCTTATTTTGTTCACTAAAATATAATTTTTCCATGGCAGAGAAATAAAAAAGAGGCATATAAACATAAAGTACCTAAACTTGAATACATATACAATGGGTTCACCTAGTTTGGGATATTATCTAATTTCTTCATTCAATAGAAAACAAGAGAATTGCATAATGGTAAAAGTAAAATTTTTAAAAAGGCAACAATGTCTATGCGTTTCATGATAAGCTTTGATGGTCTTGGAAGGTCTCTCAGTTTGGTTGCTGGTAGCAAGTTTGTGTATCAATTGCTACACATTCTAACTCTGATTCTAGGGCGAAGAGAGGAATACCATTCACCTTGACTTTGACCTGTTTCTCATCAGATTCAGCTGCAGGAAATGTCAGACTTAAAATTGTTTCAGGTTTGCCGTCATGCTTCGGGGAGGGAATTTTTCTCCCCACACTGCATAATTCACTTTGTAATACCAGGAAATGTAGGTTTCAGGAGACTAAACTGTTTGAGAAAGAAGGAAAAGCAACAAATTCTTCGGCCTCTCTCTCTCTTCCTTCCCTTCCTTCCTTGTTTACTTATCATAGCAGTAATAAGGTCTTAAGTAATATTAAATTTGGCAAACACAGTAGAATAAGCTGCCAGGCCCTGTTTCTTTTTTTAAGGTTATTTATTTACTTTGAGAAAGAAATAGAGAGAGGCAGAGGGAAAGGGAGAGAGAGAATCCCAAGCAGGTTTTGCACTATCAGTGCAGAGCCACATTAGGGGCTCAAATTCACAAACCTTGAGATTATGACCTGAGTTGAAATCAAGAGCTTAACCAACTGAGCCACCCAGGCAACCCTCAAGCCCTATTTCTGATTAGATTTCAGAGAATATTAATGCTGGCTTTCCAGTTTCCCTTAGCGTCATGCCATCTTCTTGACTTTAGCAGCTGAACTTCCCTGCCATTTCACTAATTGAACCAGAGGCTTTATAACCTTAAGATACAATGTCTTTACAATGGTTCTACCAATCAAAGTTCAGTCTTTTTAGCTGTTATTACAAAGAATATCATTCAAATAGTCCATACAAAATTCAGCTGATACTTCTGAGAGAACCAAAACACTATGGTCTTTCCGATCAAATGGAATAACAATATATATTTTTTCATCTCTTTTGTATGTGTTTGCTTAGTGAGAATACAGGGTGATATGGTCATTCTCTCCTGGGGAAAACTCTTGGAAGGGCATATAATCCCTTCTGAGGCACTTGTAATCTTATAAACAATAAATTTTCAAATAGTCCTTGGAAACATAACTTACTCCATTATATCACTTTCTTCAATCAGATATGCATATTCATGTATTTCTCTGTAAATTTATGTATGACTAATTTACTCATTGCTGATTGCTGAATCATACTGATCTGTTCTTATAAATTCTCCATAACATAGGAAATAGTAATATAACCAATTTATAATATTTGAATATGGGTAGTGTAAGCATACAAATGGGACAGGATTCAGGACTTGGCATTTTCATACTAAATATATTTACTTAGCTTAACAGATTGGCTTAGAGACTTTTAATAGCTTCAAATTAATTTCTTTATCCAATTACCACTAGTATACCCAAAAAAAAAAAAAGTTGGTGTTTTCTAGATTTATACTTCTCATATTCTAGTTCATTCTGCTCATTTAACAGCTCTACTTGCCTGCCTGATATAACATCAGACTGACTCAAAATTTCAAGGCTAACTTACATCACAGACAAAATAAAACCATAGAAACACCTAGCAGCCTAGGTACTCTCTTTCCTACCACATAATATTAATATTAAAACTTATTTTTGGACCATAACTTACTGATCATATTCAATATTTTATTTTGCTGAGGAAAAAAATTAGATGTGACATCACTTCATTGAAGTTAAAATGAAAACAAACTAAAATATCATCAGACGCTGTGCTTATCATTGCCACAGTATTTCAAATATGGAACTTTAAAAGTGGTCAAAAATTAGATTGGAAGATCGCAAAGCAACTAAAACATTTGTGATAATGAGCTGAAACTCAACTCTTTTCTTTAAGAGAAGAAACAGGGGCGCCTGGGTGGCTCAGTCAGTCGAGCATCTTGATTTCAGCTCAGGTCATGATCTCTACGCTGAACGTGGAGCCTGCTTAGGATTCTCTCTCTCTGCCCCTCCCTTGTTTGTGCTTTCTCTCAAAATAAATAAAAGTAAAAATAAAATAGTAAGAGAAGAAGCAAAGTTTCAGGAGGGCATTTTGGGTAAGTGTGTTTGCAGGAACCACTATGCATTTCCAGGATTGTGAATCTGTTTAAGGTGATGTTTAGTTTGCATTCTTTAAGTGATTTTTTAAATGTAACTAATTTAAGTTGATGCATTATTCATTCAAAAAACTGCACTGACTCAGAAATGAGGGCAGCTGAAAGAAAGTAAATCTAGATTTAATCACATATTGAGGCAAGGACAAAATTGAACAGATCTTAATGGTCTTGGCCCACAAAAATGCTGATGCACATTTCAATTTGTGTGTGTGTGTGTGTGTGTGTGTGTGTGTGTGTATAAATAATAATTAGAACTCCCAAATGGGCTCTTTTGAGACTTTATTAGCCAACTAGACTGGTAATGTTCATTTATATAGTTTTATTTTTTTTCTGGGAAAAAAAATCAAAGCAATTTTTTGGTAAATAACACATGGTGGTCATTAACACAAAGCCAAAATGTAATATGCTTCTGGGCAAGGTGACATGTAAGCCAAATGTTTACGACAGCCAACATGCATGGAATAAACGTATCTTTTTATTTCCAGTAACCATCTCTAATATTACCTTGGTAGATACTCTGTAGACAACACCAGAGATAATGGAATATTGTCTTAAGTTAACATCAGTGTTGTAGTAAATATACAAAAATAAGTGTTTTAGAAAGGAAAAGCTGAAAAGTAAAAATAAGTATGTTTTAAAACAAACGAGAAATGTGAATTCTGACTCACATTTCTTCCCCTACCTCGCTGTGTTAACGCAGGGAATTTAATGATTTTCTTTAATTCATACTTTACTAATTTTAAATTTAAAATTATAACCACATACAAATTTTTAAATCAAATCAAACCAAATGATGATCACACGATACCTAAGCCAAAGTTAGTTTTACTACTTTATACCAGGTTATAGAAATCTTCCAAACTTCCTAACTTATTCATATAGATTTTTCTATCATTTTAATTCTTTTATTTTTTTTATCTTTTGCCATACAAAAGGCTTTATTACTTCATGCCTTAATTCCAATATGCATACTGTATGAATTTTTAATTGTTTTAATATCTGAAATTTGGGAGTCTTCTCAATGTAATGAAATGCTTTTTGCATTTAAACAAAGAGGTATAGAAATACCTAGTAAGTATCTAATAAAACTCCATAAGGTTAAAGTGAAACCAGACTTTAATTGCTGAATTATTTATTAGTTTGAGGGAATTATGTTTTAACACTGTTGACTCTTGCTAATGATAAAGATGGTTACACTCACAGAGTCCATGTGCCTCAGGAATTAGAAATAAAAGGCTTGATTGCCATAATTTTGCTGTTAATCAAACATCTTAATTTTTATTGAAACTGAAGAAGGTATAGTCATTGGATGCTTATCCAATACCTTCCCTGAGAGCCAGACATCTAGAAAATACAATTATCATTTATCAAGGAATACAAGTGGGAGACTTTACTATCTTTATTAGTATGCTTTATGCCACAAATTCACAATTGCATTTATACATGGAATACACACTTCCCAGGTATAAATTCAACCTCAGAATCACCCAAATCCTTCTTTTAGTAGTTAATTATTTAATAATTAAGAAAAGTCTTAATTAAGCTAAGGACATATTTTGAAATGGCATACCTTTTATTTGGAATGAATATATTATTAATAGCTTATAAAATCCAGTATTTGTGCTGTTCCTTTGCATTTCCTTGTTTTTTCCAAATTATAACATACTTACTTTGGTGATCAAAAAAAAATAGAAAAAGAAAAAAGAAAAATCTTCCTTAGAGATACAGATGTAGGTATTAATATGGATGGTTATATTCCAAAGAATAAAACAGATACATGAATAAAAGGTTTGATAGTGAAAAACTGGATTGATGCATATGTATTGAATATGCCTAATAGATATAATCAAGAATACAGTGGCAAAAGTATTACATTTTCATTTCAGGCACTCAGCTAGTGCATATTTTGCATTATCCTTTGCTTTTACTTTCTAAGATAGACCTTTGATTAAGATAGGATTTGTTTTTCCATTTGGCTTTGCAACTCCAAAGTTCTGCTATAATTGCCACCTTAACATTCATCTGCAAATCTCAGTAACATTTAAGCTAAAGGAAAAATAAGACTTCTGACAAATTGTACCTGAAATGATGGATGTCTTGAGCTTAAAATAATGATTTAATGTTTTTTTAGAAAGTTTGCAATAAATTTATATATATGCCAAGCCTTGGAGGGAAATTAAAAAGCTTTGTTGTAAGAAGTACTCAGGCCCTTTTTAAAATTAATATAAGTACTATAATTTTGATACTAGTTACTATGTATTAAATGTAACTATATATACATACACACATGAATGTAAATCCATTATGTGTAAATGCATATACATAGAAATATTTAAATATTTATATTCTATATGTTATAACTATTTCTATATAATGAATTCACATTTGTGATTTTATTTAATCTTCACAGAGAGCAGTAGATGAGCAACCAATCAGGATAAAATGATTATCCCAAAATAGGAACGATTAAGAAATGCCTATAAAATGATTAAGACATGACTCTCGTCCTAGATGGAAGTATTACTGAAGAACAAATGAACAAAATGAGTTGGCAGAAATTGTACAGAAAAACCACACTGAAGCGGGCTCAGGGTGGCTGGTGGGCTCACAGGCCTGCCTCCGCACTCCTGGGGCTGGGCAGAAAGCCCAGCGCTCTAAGTCCAGCCATCTTTGGGGAGGTTCGCAGCAGCAGCCACAGTGGCAACCTTTGGAAGCGGATCACCAGAACTTTTGCGTGGTGACCAGAGGGCTTGGGGCTCTCCCCGCCCCGCACCCCCCCACCCCCCAGTCACAGCCGAGTAGGAAAATAGCAGGCCGCTGACTTTGTGCCCACTTGGCTGGGCCAGCCAGGGCCCCAGGCTGTGACCTTGCCCTGCACCAAACAGACGGGCACCACCTAGGCCGGCCTTGGGTACGGGGCTCGCGTCCCAGGACTGGAGAGAAACCCCTCTAAAGCTTGAGGAAGGGGGGGGTCCCCAGAGCCACCAGCCCTGTAGGTAGGGCTAGTCGTGAGGTCCCCTGGCATCACTAATTGACTCCCAGCTCCCAGCCACAGACTATGGACCCTGCAGTGGTATGTGCAGATGATCGCCACCTCCTGGCTGATTGAGAGACTGCACTTTCAGGACCTGGCGCTCCTGGGACTTTCAGACCTGAGCCCCCCTCTGCCCCTTCAGCCTTTGCCTTGCCCATCCTGATGGTAACTAACAAAAAACTGACTTCACCTGTTAAAGGGGGGGGGAAGGGAGAGAAGGAGAGAAACATTCTACAAACTGGATTTCTAAATTGTTCTTGAGAATTATCTTCATAATGTCATCAAATCTTAGAATTTAGGTTTGAGGGGACTGCACAAGACATTGATTTTTGTCATTATGGTTTTGTGGTTACAAAAGAATTATCACTGTTGGCCCAAAAAGTGTGAAAAGAACAATCTATAAGCACCACACAAATCTATTATTTATAAGCAATGGCCAACACTTTTAAATTTTTATATATTTTCTAGAGTAAGTCACCTAATATAAATAATAATTAAGCCTTACTGTAGTCCATATTAAGAAAATCGTAGTTTTTTATAGTTATGACAACACTATTTTAAGTATGAAAAAAGCAAGGCTTAATAGTGTAACTGGAGTATCATGTAATGAAAAACTGAGATTCAGATGAGTAAAGTCTCAGCCCAGAATCCAAACTCTTAATCTTTATACCTGTCCATCAGCTATGTGGGGAAAATTCCAAAATAAATAGAGTGTATGTGATTCAAAGAGTCAAGATGTTACTTTTGAAGCATTAGACAAATATTCATGTGGATTAATCCAACAGGTATATGAATTGAAGATGGAGGGCTTAGTATTGAGGTCAGGTATAAAGATATAAATTGGAGAATTAATAAATTTTAGGTGAAAAATAAGTTAATCATGCATTAGAAATTCCCATGCTTCTAAATTCGTATGAGAGGGAGGTGTGTCATGTGCTTTGCCTATGTATTATTTTCACATTTATATCCTTCCAAATTTCTAGGTTATATTAATAGAGATAAAAATATTTGTTTTGATATCAAAAAGATTCCAAACAGCAAAATATGATAGTGAACTTAGGTTAAAGAAGTCACATAGACCCCTAAAATCTGAGATTAACGCGTCTGTCTTTTCTGCATCAATCATCATTCTCCCATAAATCCGTAAAGACAAAAGACCATAAAGATACCAAGAATCAAATACATCACTGATCTGAAAACCTTCTTCCTCTAGATTTATTCCATTTTCTGAGAGTTCATGTGTTGACTAGTTAAAATGATAGGTTCATGATCACGTATGGTTGTCAAAATGATCATAGCCCTATGTGATCTTCTTTATTGCCTGTGTCATAGCACCACGAAACTTGGAAAATATTAAGAAAGATACAGTGAAAATATCCTAGTGAAATTTCTCTGTTAGGAAATACAATGGGAGGAAATCACTCTCCCCAGAATGCTCCAGAAGAGAAAATGCTGAATTGCTCACTCCAATGAGAAATAAATACCTTTAACAACCACCAACCATTTCATCAAAAAAATATCTAGACTAGGTAAAAATTAAATTTTCTTCAGGTGACCAATAAATGCCAATGTCATAGGAGTCACCAGAAATCATGAGATACTTTGAGAATCTATTAATTAATCTAAATTTCTTGTTTGAAAAGTATGCAAATATTGTGTTTGCTTTAATTAAATTATTTTCTTGCATATTTAGGATATCTATAATAAAAATCATTATACAAGACAATTTCTCTGAAATCATAATGGTTCATAAAAATTGTTGGTGATTACACAAATTGTTTTTTCTTATTTGTATACAAATTACAATTTATAATCACACATGAAATTATTATTAGTGGCATTATTATTAGTGGCATATTAGTGGAATGATATTTAATCATCCTTTCAAATTCAGTATCCAGGAAACTAATGAATAAAAAACTCATGTAATTTTCACAAATAACATTATGTATCATTATGATTTCAATATGAACTTTTCAGATAGGCATATCTGAAAATAGTTGAGCTCTTTAAATTAGGAGGGTGAATTATAGGAATTTCAAATCATTATTTATAAACATTCCTGAAGAATAAACTTAGACCAATTAAAGTATTCCTGCTTTGAATAAAAGTAATAATGGGTCTAATCCAGATACGTCAAATACAATAGTTATAGAATATGCTTTACTGAAATTTAAACAAAAATCCTTAATTACTAACATAAACAGAAAGTCTGAGTAATTACACCTTAGTCCTTATGTATTTTATTCATGAGTGGAATAACTCATGAATAACTCTAAACTTAGTGAAGAAATATTTTAATTAATTGATTAATTAATTAGTTTTTAAATGTTTTTAATTTACTTTTGAGAGAGAAAGCATGAGCAGGGGGGGCGCAGAGAGAGACGGGGACAGAGGATTCGAAGCGGGCTCCACACTGACAGCAGCAAACCTGATTCAGGGCTTGAACTCACAAACCATGAGATCATAACCTGAGCCAAAGTGAGACCCTCAACTGACTGAGCCACCCAGGCACTCCAGAAAGATTTTATTTATAAATATTTTTATGGATGACTAAAAATCATCAGTGGGCCATACCAAACTCTCCTCAAGCAAAATGGAAATCCTCTTCTTTATGATTATGTAGTACATTTATCTATTTATAGGAACCAAAACACCAAATGTATGTGAGAGAATAAAGTATATTATTTTATATAAAATAACATTCACATGTCTGTGCAATGAGATTTGGAAAAATTATGGAAGAATGAAAATGGAAGAATACTGTTACTTTCTTACTTAAATCTGCAGTATGTTATTTTTCCCAATGAAAACCATAACATCCTTATCAATATATTTTATTATGACTATTATTATTACCACAAGAATCCTGTTATCTTGGAGCTATAATGAAATATATGGTGGGCACAGTATACTGCTTTCAGCAACTTCAAAATGCTTTTAGTACACTTATCCACGTTAGACTCTTAATGGCCTATAAACGGCAGCTAATAAATTATGTTTGAACTAGAGAAAATTGTACCTTGACTCTTGAAAATATGGTTGTTACAATGTTAAGTAGTTAAAATTGTAGTGGAGAACTGAGTTTTTACTAACTGAAATAAAGATACTGTTGTTATGCAATGTTTTATTTCTTTTTTTTTATTAAAGTATGCATGTATGTGAGAATTTAAAGGATCTCTCAAGCAAAAGTAGGCGCCATCTGTTTCTCTTTTTAGATGTTAAAAAAATGCTGCACCTGGGATTGCCTGACTTCTACCTGTTTCATAATATATCTCACAAATGTAACTACTCTGCACTGTGTATAACTATATATTTTACATGAAAAAGAAATTCTATTTATTTTGAAAACTCCGTGGAATTCAAATCTGTAGAACTAGATAATATTAGTTGGAAATTATAATTCATTAAAAATTACAGCCTAAAGCTATTACCCTTAGGAAAGGTGTTACTTCAAACCATCAGAAATATTGGGGGATAAGAAATAAAAATCCAGTGCCAATTTTTATTATAGAGATTAGTTTACCCTGGGTTTTACTTGTAAGCAAATTCCACCAAAGATTTTAACAATAGCCTAAGATTTTACTGTGTCTTATCCTTTCCTTAATTCATACTCTTGATTACTGTGCAATAAAGCAAATAATAAAGTTTATCCATATAAAAAAGGCATGGAATAGAAAAAAAAGTCATAACTTTCTGCATTTAATGTAGCACATTAGGGATCAGCTTAGCAACCAACAATTTTTATTAATTCATTTCATGCAGTCAATCTAGATATATTTAGCATTGTGTAAACAGTAGCAGCTAGTGACCAAATAAATTAATAAAAGTATGAATATACTTATACCTCTGGATTTCTATTTGTTAAGTACCAAAAGACTGTTTTATATGGGCATAATAAAGTCAATTACTTATAAAAATCTTCAGTGCATGATGGGTTCTAGATATACACGAAAATTGATTTATCCTGCTTTTAAGAGATAATTTTTTGGTCAAGAAAAAAATACTGTGTGTTATGATGGCCAATAATTACTATATGAAAACTAAAACAGTTTAATTTTCATACAGGTAGTTTCAAAGATTTCTAAGTAATATTCAGAGCTTGTAAAGAATGATGATAAAAGGCACAGATTAAAAGTAAGATACATTGCATTAAAATCTATTTTTCATCTGGATTAGTTGAAAAGGTGGCATATGTATTTGGCTTAAAAATGCATAAAAATGAAAGTAAATAAAAAAAGTGGAGAACTTAACTTTTGAACAAGATTACCCTTTTTCTGTGGGAGCTTTGCTAACTGACTCAAATGCTAGACTTAGAAAATATATGTGGTTTCAAAAGTACTTTATTTAAAAAAAATTTTTTTGTGTTTTATTTATTTCTGAGAGAGAGAGTAAGAGACAGCGTGAGCAGGGGAGGGTCAGAGAGAGAGGGAGACACAGAATCCAAAGACAGGCTCCAGGCTCTGAGTTGTCAGCACATAGCCCAATGCGGGGCTCAAACCCATGAACCATGAGATCATGACCTGAGCCAAAGTCGGATGCTCAACCACCCAGGTGCCCCCAAAAGTACTTTAATATGACTAGTAAAATATGTAAACTCTCACCTTTCATATTATAATTATGGATACTTTCTCTTTTCTATTTTTGATATTGATAATAATTTATCATAATTATAATTAATTATTAAATGCAAAACAGAAAATGCAAACTATAGATTTATTATGTGACATTATTTAGGAACATAAATTAATTTCCAAAAATACTGATAACCAATGTGAGTAACTAACTAGAAGACCTTAAATAATGTTAGATGTCCAATGTTAGGTGCCCAGGTTAGATAATAATTACTATCAATATTTACTGAGAACCTACTATGGATTAGTAACTTTTATTAAGTTCCCGAACTCTTTGCAGACACATATGATAATTTTTCCCATTTTACAGATGAGTACATTCAGTTATAGATGGGTAAAATCAATTACCCAAGATCACACAGTTAAGAAATGTGGGAACCTTGATGTCAAAATGCTTCTGGTACCACCATCCATTATTCAACTGATTTTTATCAAATTGCAAGTCATGTTTCTTAATAAGTTATTGGATAGACTTCTAGTTTCTTCACAGGGGGTAAAAAGCTGGAAAGAACATTATTCCCAACCATCCAAAAAAAGTCTGTACAGAGAGCAAATTCATGACTTTTCTTGACCCTATGTGACCAACTGGGCTTCAGGGCAAATAAATGGGTCAATTTAGAGGGGATGACAAGTACTTGCAGAGAAAGGTGAGGCCTAAGTATTGGTTCAAATAGGTACATGCAATTGTATACAGTTTGTATAAATCAGCAAGGATGTTATGATGAATAGATGGAAAATTAATGTGCCCTGGCAAAAAGGCACCTAACCCCTATGAAATACTCATATTGTTGGATTCCATACCAACTCAATTTTTTTAGATAAACCCCAACATGTGCTAACAAGAAGACTGACAAGTACCCTGAGAAAGTGTTGCTTTTAGTTCAGACATAGGGATTAGAGCTGCGGCAGCTTCATTAGGAGCACACTACATTTGGATCCCTCCACCACTCTGTGGAATGAAGGCTTCATCTGTATAAAAAAGACAACAAATATTAATGAAATCATGATGCTGGTGGAAAGCCATTGAAATCCGGAAAAGGGAATCAGGGAAACACACACGGGCACGTGTGTGGACACATACACCACACCTCAGGGAAAGGAAAGTACTATACGCTGGTCTCCGCCCTACAGCCAGTGGAGGTTTGGGAGCCCTGAAAAGGCCACACCCACAAGACCCAGGAGCCTGGTGGCTGCCTAACTTCAAAGCTTAATCAGGGCAACAAAAATCACGTTTATACTGCTCCCCACACCTGCAGACTAAATAGTATCAATAACATGTAACAGCAGAGTACTTCAGGGAGAGGGACAGGAGAAGAATGAGTGTGACAGACAGATCCACTCTGAGTACCCCACAAAAGGAATAATCTAAAGCGGAGGTGGTTAAAGACATTTAGAAACACCTCCGGAAAACCCAGTTTCCACTGAAACACAAGATTACAGCAAGAACAGTGGTTCTCAGCTACTGGTTTCTTTACCATTCCCCAGGGGACAGTTAGCCATATCTGCAGACAATTTTATTTTTTTAATGATTTGCATCTACCATCGAGAAACCAGTGATGCTGCTAAATATCCTGCCCTGTACAGGAAATCTCTCCACAAAAATATTTATCTAGTCAAAACTATAAATGGTGCCAAGGTTGAGAAACATTAAAATAGAACAATATGAAGTCTCTGAGGCAATGAAAGGAACCATAGAAACAAACTTTAAACGCAATGCAATTTCTAAGGGTTTCACCCAAAACTCCCTCAGTACAGGCTTAGCATAAGAAAACTGTGCTAACTTCCACTAATTGTCTCAACCTTAATGTCTTACACAGCTTGCTTGACTTTCAACAAGAATTATGACACATACAAAAAAAGAAGGAAAGAAAAATACATAGCCAAGAGGCAAAACAATCGGCAGAAACAGTTGCAGATATAATTATCTGACAAGGAATTTAGAATAACTATGGTTGACTTATTAAAGGCTCTAGTAGGAAAGATAGACAATGTAAGATTAGATGGGTATTTTTATCAGAGATATGGGAAAGAAACTTTTAGAGAAAACCAAATACAAATGATAGAAGAAAACAGTAACAGTTGAAGAATGCCTTTGACGGCCTCATTGACAGACCCATCACAGCTGAGGAGAGAGTCAGTGAACTTGAAGATGAAACCAGAGAAAATAATCAAACTGAAATATGATAAAGACAAAGGAGAAAAAGAGCCACCCAAATACTGTCATGCGCTATCAGATAATCTAAATGTCTATGTACAATTGGAATTCCGAAATGAAATGAGGACAAGGAAGAAGGAATATTTAAAGAAATAATAGCCAAGACTTCTTCAAAATACTTTTTTAAAATTCATGACACTCAAGCGCATATCCAGGAAGCTTAGCACCAAAAAAGAAAAACAGAAACCAACAAAAACAAAATAAGCAAAACAAAACCAACAAACAAAAAACAAAACAACAATGACAAAAATTACACCTAGGCATATCGTATTCAAACTGTTGGGGAAAACTGCTATAATAAACTCAAGGAAAGAGAAAAATATATATATAACATACAAAGGAACAAAAATAAAATCTATAAGAGATTTTTAATCGAATATGCAAGTTACTTTTCTTTTACAGTAGAAAGACATCTTTAAAGTGCTAAAATATAAAACAGAAAAACAACAAAACTATCAACTTATCTGTACTTAATAAAATAGATTTTTCTTTTTTTTAAGTTTACTTATTTATTTTGAGATGTTAGCACCATCCTGACATGGGGCTTGAACCCCCAGAATGGAAGATCATGACCGGAGTCAAAACCAAGGTCGAGTGCTTAACCAACTGAGCCACCCAGGGGCCTCAAAAATATTTTTCAATAAAGAAAAAATTAAAAATCTACAAACATAATTTGAGGAAACTCACAGGTAGCAGATGTGATATACGCTACAAGGGAGATTTAAAAAAGTTCTTAAAGCCCAGGAAAGATAATGGCATACAGAGGTTAGATTCTACACAAAGAAAGAGCCTTAGAAATTTAATAAATTAGGGCAAGAGAAAATTATCTTTTTTCTTTTTTTGTCTGTTTCAAGTTTTTATTTAAATTCCAATTAGTTAACATATAGTGTAATATTAGTTTCAGGAGTAGAATTTAGTGATTCATCACTTTTTATTTTACAGTTTATTTATTTTGAGAGACAGAGAGAATGCAAGCAGGGGAGGCATGGGGGGGGGGGGGATCCCAAGTAAGCCCCACATGAAGCTCAGAGCGTGACATGAAGCTCAAACTCATGAACCTTGAGATCATGAGCTGAGCTGAAATCAAGAGTCAGACACTTAAATGACTGAGCCACCCAGGCGTCCCAGTGATATAACACCAGTGCTCATCATAAGTGCCCTCCTTAATACCCATCACCCATTTAACCCATCACCCCATCACCTCCCCTCTAATACTCACTCCCCAGTTTGTTTTCTGTAGTTAAGAGTATGTTTTATGGTTTGCTTATCTGTTTTTTCTCCTACATTCATGTTTCATTTCATAAATTCCACATATGAGTGAAATCATGATATTTGTCTTTTACTGACTGAATTACTTAGCTTAACATAATACACTCTAGCTTCATCCATGTTTTTGCAAATGGCAAGATTTCATTCTTTTTAATGGCTGAGTGATATTCCATTGTGTATATAACATTGTGGATCTTCTTTATCCATTCAGCGGTCGATGGACATTTGGGCTCTTTCCATTATTTGGCTATTGTTGGTAATGCTACTATAAACCTTGGGTGTATGTGTCCCTTCAAATCAGTATTTTTATATCCTTTGAGTAAATAGCTACTAGTGCAGTTGCTGGGTTATAGGGTAGTTCTATTTTTTATCTTTTTGAGAAACATCTATACTGTTTTCCAGAGTGGCTACCCAATTTGCATTCCCACCAACAGTGAACGAGGGCTCCCCTTTCTCCATATCCTGGCTAACATTTGCTGCTTCCTGTGTTGTTAATTTTAGTCATTCTGACAGGTGTGAGAAAATATCTCATCATAGTTTTGATTTGAATTTACCTGGTAATGAGTGATGTTGAGAAAATATCTCATCATAGTTTTGATTTGAATTTACCTGGTAATGAGTGATGTTGAGCATCTTTTCATGTGTCTGTTAGCCATCTGTATGTCTTCTTTGGAAAAATGTCTATTGGTGTTTTGCCCATTTTTAAACTGGATTATTTGTTTTCTGGGTGTTGAGATATTTTGTGTAAAATATCTATTAAAGGTGCAATAAATATATGTATAATTAAGCTACATTAGTTATATTTCAACCAAATAGAATTTTGTGGAATGGGATTTCAAGACTGTAAGAATGGCTGTAGTGAGCACATCTGGAAAATAAGTCTTTAGAGATGCTTCAATTGTTTTAAATTTTTATTTATTTATATTTTTCATTTTAATTCCAGTATAGTTAATAATTAACATACAGTGTTTTATTAGTTTCAGTTGTATTCTCTCTATATTTATATATCTATGTATCTCTATATATTTACTCTCTCTTTCTCTCTCTCTCTCTATAGACAGATAGATAGATAGATACAGATATAGAATGCATGTGTATCACATCTTCTTTTTCCATTCATCTGTTAGTGGACACCACTTGTGCTGCTTCCATACTTTGGCTATTGTAATAATGCTGCTATAAGCATAGGGGTGTATTTATCCCTTTGAATTAGTGTTTTTAAAAACTTTTTGGTAAATACCCAGTAGTATGATTATTCTAAGGGCGCTTTTAGATTTAATAATGCAAGAAGGACATAATTTAGGGAAGGCTTCAGTTGAAGTTTAGTGTATCCAATTACTAATCTAATTATTTATTTAGGCAAATTTTTATCACCAATAATTTAGAAATAATATTTCCAGTGTTTTACACCTATAAGAAAGCCTATTTTTGAAATTATAAATATTCCATGGATACATTAAAATAAATTTGAGGTTTGAGTTAAGATTTGAGTTGGTGTATTCAAGTATATTGCCACATGGAAAGCATTTAAATTTCATAAAAAAAATATATAAAAGAACTGATGTCGATTAGCAGGTGAAAGAAATGGATAACAGCAAAGAGAGACATTTCAGAAAAAAAGGTAAAGGATAAGGAAGATAAGAAAAAGGAGAAGAGAAATATATTTAACCGATGGGTTTCGCAAAATATATAGAACTTTTTTCTAATGATGATTTAATCAATAACAGCAACACACTTTAAGACATTACATACAATTGTGAGTGTAAGCTTTTCTCTGAATCACAAAAGGGATAAACATATCTTTTTAAGTACTTTACTGGTGCTTGAAACTTAAGATATAAATGAATTTGATGTAATGAGAAAACAATGTGTGTGAGAGACAAAATCTTCATGCAACAGAGATGAATTCCTTTTAAGTAATCTAGTTAATACCCATACTTTTAGAAAATTCATTAGAATAAGAGAAAAGTTTATACAAGAAATTTCAATATTTATAATACTTTGTACTCATATGACAGTCAAAATAAATGCATATTGTGAAAACAAATGATAACAGGATCATAGAGTACCGGCATACTTTGATACAGGACCACTGATATTGCCATGCATTTTCATTTATTTCTGTTCAGTAGTACAGACTGTTTAGAAATGTATAATAAAAGTCTTAATTACAAAAATAAGCTGCATAGTGCTGGGTATTTGTTGTATCTTCTGAAAAATTTTCTCTTCTAAGACTTTTATCTCTGCCACCTCACTCCATCTGTCTTCTCTAATCAATTTAAAAATAAATTCATGATATTGTAATAATTTCTTGGCTTATTATACTGAACCAAGTGAAGAAGTCAGTGTAGATGTCTGAATAAAAATGCAATTGTTAGAAATGTTTGAAAATTATATAATTATTTAGAGAATCTAGTAATATATTTGTAAATGGGTTTAGCAAGATTGCTAGAAATAAAAATAGTAATGTCAGGTCAATTGTTTCTTTAATTTTTAATAAACAAAGTGAAATTTAAAAAATCATAACAGAATATAAATTATGAAAATAAGTAAGACTAAAAGATAGAATAAAAGCACTTTCTTATGAGTATAATTCCAGACCTAACATGACTTTTGGGGGGATTTTAAGGAAATGCTATACTATATTCTAAGATTTTTCTCTTCAAAATGTGGTCTACTAACTGTCATCAGTAGTATTACTTTGGGCAGGTTGTCGCTTGTAAGGCTGTATTTAACACCTAATAACTGGATGGAATCCAAGATTCTGTATTTTATCTTCTCCAAGTGATTTTAATGTATATTAAATTTTGAGAAACACTATGATATGTTATTACAGAAGATTAATTGAACGCTAGACTTAACTCCTTCAGTTATAGGTGACCAAAACCCTGTTCATACCCTCCAAAAATGTAGACAACTTATTTTATTTTAAATGTGGCAAAATACGCTTTATCCTTTAGGGAAAGCGTTAGCGTTATGTGTCAAGTTGGGGGTGAGGTGTGGTAATCAATTCATTCTAATTTGAGTGCGAAGAAAAGTAGGAGTGTGATTACCTTTTACTTCTGTCCACAGTTAGGTTTTTAAATTCTGAGCACAGAACTTGAAAGAATAAACCCAAGATGTTAAACTGTATTAGTCTGGGCTAGCTATGTCAGCCTTTCATTTTCTCAGCTGTTTTCTTCAGTCAGGTAGGTATACTTACCTCCTTCCATCATCCAAGATTTAGTAGACCTTTCATCCACTGGTGACTCTCCCTACCATCTTCTCTTCCAATATTTATAGGTAATAGACACTTTCTACACAGTACCATACATTATGCACTATACTGGTATTCCAAATTTGTCTCAATATTTTTGAATAATTCTTTTTTGACCATGATAAGGATTCTATCACCTCATAACTGGTTCTTTGAAATGGAAAGGAATGAAATGAGATAGGGCAGAGGAAAACTCTTTTTCCTTCTATTTCCAGAAAAGGGCAATTCTCTTGGATAGAGAGTATGATTTAATGACTATGTGAGAAATCCATATTTAAATCAATTCCAATGTATATTCTCTCCATTTAAAATAGTAATTACAACAAAGCTAATTAGTATGTTATCCAATTTTTTATTCATCGTTTTCATGTGAAGTATTAGTGACTAAAATGTTAATGTTAAGTTTTGAGTTCTTAGTCTTTTTGGGCTGCTATAATAAAATATCATAGTCTAGGTAGCTTATAAACAACAAACAATTATTTTTTACAATTCTGGAGGCTGGGAGGTCCTCATGGTGGGACTTCCTTTCCATGGAAGGATCATGGTGCCAGCAGACTCAATGTTTGGCCAAGGTCTACTTTCTGGTCATCCATCCATAGTACCTTCTCTGTGTGTCTTTTCATGGTCAGAGGGACTATGGCTCTTTCGGGAGCATCCTTTATATAACACTAACGCTATTTGTTAGGGCTCCACCCTCCTGACCTAAGCACTTGTCAAAGGTCCCATGTCCTAATACTATAGTCTCTTGGTGTTGAGATTTCATTATATGAATTTTGAGGGGATAGAAACCTTCAGACCATTAGCAGGATCTTTGGCTAATTCTAAACATCAATGCCAATGTGAAGGTCGGTTTTTCCTATGAAAATACTGGGCCTGGAAATAAGTATTAACAAAAAAAATCCATGTTTATTTAGCTTTAATCTAGTAAGTCCAAAAAGTTAATGCTTACATAATAATGTAAGCATTATTGTTTACTGGATAGTTACACTGGATAGTTACAATGCTTGTTATGTTTAAGAAAGCAAGTTTAAATGGCTCTAACGGAGATCATATCGTGGAGTTGTATACATATTGTGCTTTACACCCTCTAGGTTATCACTGACCTAAAGCTATTGCTGCGTATTTCTAGAGATAAATCATACACAGGATAGAACGACAGTACAATTTAAAAATGTTCAGGCAAAGAGACTTCATAAAAATTATGGGACTTATGCACATAAAAACCACATTTAAAAATAACTTTAACTATTTACATATATAGACAAAATTATTTTAAATGAGCAAAATTGCTGTATAAGTAAGCCAGAGAAATACATAGTGAAAATTAAAATTAATAAAACAAGCAGACAAACAATAAAAAATGATTGGCATTGAGGGCAAAATTGAAATACAGCAAACATTTATTTGCTTTCCATTTGCAAGAAGTTTTGTTTACTATGTAACTTATGTTTATTTCTTTCTTTGTTCTGATTTTGCTCCATAGAAATCAATTCCCCCCATAAAATTAACTGAATTTGACCAAAAGAGGGCAGTGTAACTTTATCCTTGTATAGGAAAGAGTAAAAACATGTGCACATGTATTTTAAAATTCACTCTCTTGAGAGTGTTGTAAATGAATGAACGTAAATGTATATAATAAAAACAAAAAAATATGCTTCCTAATTTAAATATATTTTAAAAGTAGATATTATTTTTATTTAAAGTGTTAATGTCAGGTATACTTCGGTTTTTAAACTTGAAACTTAGAGAATTAGTTTTATACAGTGGTCACAGACTAATAACCTAGCTAATCACCAGGATTTTCAGAGTAAAATCTAGAAAATAGAGAAATGCAGTTAAGAGATTTTTTTTTCATATTAGAGAGTATAAAACAATGTAAGTGAACACTGGAAGATTAGAGTAATTTAGGAATTCTTCGATTTATGACTTAAATTGAACTTTATATACTAGCATGTAGGGGCAAATTACATTTTTTCATAATTATTCTTAATGTTTTCAGATAGTAGGAATTAGACAAGTATTTTATTTATGAAAGCAAAATTGTCTTTTAATGAAAGATGGCATTATTTCACAAGGAGATAACTAAAGCCCTTCATGGTTATCCAGATACACTTTACATCTAACTAACAGTTCAAATCTAACATGGAACTGAACATCCAGCCGCATAGAAAGGATCCATGAAGATATCTGGTTATTTGTAATGATGGGCTCAGAAACAAAGTCTTTTTCTTTGAATGCTATGCTGAAGTAAGTTATAAAACTGACTAGAATTCCATGTTCATTAATGAGCCATTTAAGGGCTTTATAAGTGACATGAAACACTTGGGGGACCTCGTGTCAGTCTAACACATTCCGTGACTAACTTATCTTAGCATTGGATTCGTAGAGTTGGGTGGTGAGCACATTAACAGCTTTTAAGTGCTACATCATGCCCACCAATTTTGCAGGTTGGGCTTCTTAGATCCCCATTAGCAATAGATCCATTATTTCTTTCATAGGAAGATGTCTTTCTAATGGCAGATTTTCTAATACTTTTTAATAATCCAACTTATGCCCACTTAGAGTTTGATTTTGATGCTCAAAACCGTTTGAATTTCTTGTCTAAATCCATTTTTCCAAGTCCCCCAAAAGTTTATGCTGTGAACTTACTTCAAAATTTTTGAGTCTCTTAATGACTACTATCTGTTGCTGACTCCCAATATAAGTACTCCAACATCTTTCTGGGGACTATGTGTATATATATATGCCCACAGTACAATATATATATATACAGTATAATGTGTATATATATACAATACATATGACACACATATGTATAATATAATACACACGATATATATATATATTTCAGTAGAGTTTAATGTGTATATATATACATACAATACATACATACAATACACACACGTGTGTGTGTGCATGCATGCGTGTGTGTGTGTGTGTGTGTGTGTGTATTTATGTTTTTTTGGATTGAAGAGCTGTATGCATAGAAGTGGAGTTCAAATTTGGGAATGATTGACCCAACAGCACTGGATAACAACAAGAAGGGTGAACTCAAAGGAACCAGCCGCCCCCTCATCTATGTGTCTCTTCTTTTGAGTTAGTGGTTAGCTTCAGATCCCATTCCCAGCTGCCAAAAACTGTTAAAAAATGATTAATGAAGATAATTTAAGCAATACAAATAAACTTTACTTAACACTTCATAAAGTAGACAGTCTTTTTGAAGAACTACAAAAGGAGAAGAAGGCAAAAAGCTTTTATAGGGTAAACAATAACGAACAAAGAAGAATAGGTTAGAGGAAAAGATTAAAAATATCAGATTGTCTGGGGCCACTTTATCAACCTTGTCTGGGGTGAGAAGGACCAGAATTGACTTGGTGTTTGTGGATTGGCTAACTGTGCCTACTCCATGTTTGGTCAAGTGGAGCATTTGCACGGCCATGAAAGTTAATCTAAGTTTCAGTTTGCTGACATGACACTCTGAGCAGGAGTGGCTCCATTTTGGGCCTAGAAAGTTACTTCGACGCAACGTTTGGTCATGAACAAGGTCTTTGTGAGGTAAGTGAAAAATGGCATAAGGTAGCCTAAACTGTTTTTTGTAAATAAGTTTCATTATTAACAGCATGAATAAAACACTTCTGAAACTATTTTATCTGTATTTTAAGGTTGTTGAGGAAATAAGTAAATGTGTTGATATTATTGGGCACCAGAGATCTCATTGTGGAAGACAGAAGATGAATACATAGAGTGGGTGAAGGCAAAAAAATGTCCAACTGAGATACAATAGAATTGGAAGTGTCGATGCGAACACAAAATTTCTAAAATATGTAGATATATAATATTCAGGTTTATATGCATCTTTGTATGCACATATGAATGTGTGTAATAAGGAAGACAGATTACTTACTATCCTTATTTGTAAAGTATATTTCAATCTTCCCTGGCCACCTTCATGATTTTCCTTTTTTAGCACTGAATATATGAATTGATATTTGTATTTTAGTATTTCTTATTCCTTTTTCTTCCTGTATAGTATTTTCAGATATTATTGCCTATGTGCTTGAAAGTTTTTCATTAATTTTGCAAGACTCTTGGTCATTGTCTTTTTAAATATATCTCATGACTTTTTTTCTCTCTTCTCCTGCTTAGATGTCAAGTTCAACTATGTTGGACCATTTGATATTTTCCCACAACTGGTCTGTTTTCAAACCATATTTTGTTTCTCTTCGTTTATGATTTTTTTCTTCTTGTGCTTCAATTTGGATAAATTTCTTTAAACTCTTTTTGTATTTATTTATCAATCCCCTTGATTATATTGAGCTTAATATTGAACACTATAAACATTATTAATTTATGTCATTGTATTTTCTATTTCTAGGATTTCCTTTGGACTCTTTTCCATAGTTTTCATTTATCTCATGAAATTTCACATCTATTTATTCAACTTGTCCACCTTTTTCTACTAGAAACTTGAACATAATAATAATAATAATAATAATAATAATTTTAAATATCCTTCTAAGAGTTCCAACATCTGGGCCATAAGGTGCCTAGTTTTATTGATAGTTTTGTCGCTTCATAATAAATTTCCTTTTTAGAAAAAAAGTTTCTTTTTAAAGTTTCCTTTTTAGAAAACTTCACCTCATTTTCTAGCATGCATATACAAATAGAGACTGAAGAAAATAGCATTTTATTTCTAGAAATGGGCAAACATCTTCTCTTAGTCCATGGGTGTGATGTTTGAGTCTCTAGTCAGGAATTAAGGTATTGCTTGTGTTTTGTTGTTAACAGGTACCCTCGTGGGATCACAGTCTTCAAATTCTTCTAGTGTAACCTCAAGATTAGTGAGAGGACTGTATATTTTCCCCACCACTGCTCCCACTGGGGTTTTTCATCATGTTCCACCATAAGTGATTGGCCTTGCTGCTGTTCCTGTGCTCTGTCCACACTATTGTCTTTCTTCCAATGCATTTTTTCCAATGCTTTTGTTGCAATCAGTGGGTTTCCCAGTTGTCCTGGTTGCATTTTGGACTTGAGACTTTCTCATATATACTGCTCCTGCTCTGATATTAAAAGACCTAAAGTTAACCTGGATGATAACCACTTTTTGCCCCATTTGTTGAGATGTAGTTTTTTCCTACTTGTCCAGATGCAATGGATCTTCTGTGTGCTGGCATTGGAAATATTCACTGCCCTCACCTTAGGTGATTACTATTCTGTTTTTACAGAGAAGAGGGGTCCCAGCAAAGCTGCCATTCTCCTCCAAATGTGAACAACTGAGAGCTGCCTTCTCCAGTCTATCACCCTGCATTTAATCTTTTGTGAGTGCCTGGTAGTGGTCCAATAACAAGTCTGTGAATGCTTGAAAACTCCCCTTGAGTCCTCAGGTCCCATGGATGTATATAATCATATGGGGACTCACTTGAACTTAGAAATTTATTAAAAATATGGCTGAATTCTCTTTGTTAAATTCTAATATGTTTGATATCTTCATTACTCATGCATTGACATAGGTGAAACAATGTCGGTATCTTGTGTCTCCTAAGAAGTATCAATATTTCTTGTTTTGTTTTGTTTTACATTTGCTGCTATGTATAAAATGCAATTGATTTCTATATTGACTTTGTCTTCTGTCAACTTATTCAATTCATTTCCTGGTTTCAAAGGGTTTTGTCATGTTTTCCTGAATTTACAATCTTTTATTTTAAAAATAACATAAATTTTCATTCAACTTTCAAAAATTGTTCTTTTTACCTTCGTCTTCTCTAGGAATTCCAGAATACATTTTTTTATCTTAAAACAAACAGCTAAAATTTGACTTTGTTGGATTTTTTATGTTTTTATTATATTTTGTTGATATCTGCTCTCTACATTTTATCTTCTTTTACTTTAGTAGGTTTGATTTGTTATATTGTGTTTAGTTTTTTCTTTGACACTGGGTTATTTATGAGTAGTATTTCATATTGGTGCTGTTGTAGATTTTCTGGCTATCTCCCTATAGATTAAAGGGTTTAGAGTGAAGTAGATTAAATCTATTGTGATCACAAACCAAACTGTGAATGATTTTACCTTTGAAAATTATTGAACATTTTCTTATTGCCCAACATATTGTATGTTTGGTTAATGTTTCTTGAGCACTTGAACAGATGAAGGATTGTACTTGTGCTGTGTTTAGTTTTTCTAAATATGCCACATCAATATCATTAAATGTGTTGCTTGTATTTTTGTATTTTTTCTGCTATTATAATTCTGGATTTCTAGTTTTCTCTAGTGTCAATATTTTACTTTATGTATTTTACATCTAGACTTTTTTGGTACATGTGGTTAAGAACTGTCACTTTTTTTCATTGAAGTGATCCATTTATCAGCAGGAACTACATCTGTTTATTTTCATTAATGTTTCTTGCCCCAAAACAGGAATTCACAAACTATAACCTATGACCAGCTGCCTATTTTTATAAATAAAGTTGAATTGTAGCCACACCAGTTCATATACATATTGTTTGTTTGATGTAAGTTCTGGAAAATTTGATTAATTGAGACAGATACCCTATTTCCCTCCTGGCTAGAATGTTTACTATACTACATTTTAAGAAAAAATTTGCTGACCCCTACTTTGAGGTCTACTATCTTATATTTATATATCTCTTAATTTTTCTTTTGAATAAACTTTGCTAGATATATTTTCCCATTATTTCCTATTATTTAAGCTTTTTGTCTTTATATTTAAATGATCTTTTATATGCTATATATAAATATATGTTTTTAAAAAGCTAGTATGTTATTTAAAGATATTTACTGATATAATTTGGTTTCTATTTGCTATCTTACATTTTACTTCTAATTAACTTACATTTCTTCTGTTAACTTTTTCTTCTTATTTGCCTTATTTTGATTTAATCTACATTTTAAATCTACTTTTTATTGTTTCTTATGTACTTAAAATATATTTTATGTGCTATCCTAAATATATCAACATGCATCCTTGCTGAATAATAATTGAATAGAAATTATTACATATACCATCACCCTGATTCATTCAAAAACTTGGAATACTTTGTCTATTTCATATGAAATATGAAACTCCTGTATTTAAGGTCTAACCCCTAACAGGACTGTATTTTGAGACAGGGCATTTAAGGAGGTAATTTAGTTTAAAAGAAATCTTAAGGATAGGGTTTTAATCCAATAGAGACATGAAGAGTGCACCTGCATAGAGAGAAGGCCATGTGAGGACACAATGAAAAGGAAGCCATCTGTAAGCCAAAGGCCTCAGGAGAAATCAAACCTGCTAACATTTTGATCTTGGACTTCCAGCCTTTGAGAACTGTGAGAAGTAAGTTTCTGTTTAAGCCACACAGTCTGTGTCTTTGTTATGGAAGCCCTAGAAAACTAATCCATAAATGTAAGTACACCTATTTGAAAAAGTATTCATAAAAAATATAGAAGGAAAAGAACTACTTTGTTAACTTGGGGTGGCTTACCGTATTTTAAGGATGAGTCTAATGGGGATTAGACAGAAGGAGGAGGGTATCCATATGAAAAGACAATAACTCTGCAATAAAGGTGTATGGTGGTAATCATGTTACATAAAACTATGTGTATTATGTGTATTTATGACACTTTATAGGATAAATCAAGTATATGCTTATATATTGTGTGGTAATTGAAGTATCTGGGCATTTATGCATCCATATATTTTCATTATATATTAAGGTATAAATAATTTAATGTATTGCACAAATCTATATGAATCATAAGATAGCATACCCCAAAGTGTTTCTGTCATATTAAACTTTAATATTCTCCTTACTTTAAAAATATTTTTATAAATTTTTTATAGCAGTAAATGTCTCTAATTTGTATCAGGATCCTTATGTGTAGGATAGTGTCTGACATATAATAAGCATTCTGTAAACAGTTTTTACACTTAGTAAGCAACTGGTTGAGTAAACAAATAGGTAAATGAATGTTAGTGACATTAGAGAACCTTAGTACACTTGCCATCAACTTATCTATTTATACATCTGTGTATTTATTTATGAAAAAATATCTATCATTGACTACAGATTCCACTTCAAATTTCTTACCTTGTACATATTACATGACTTTAAAATCTGATCCCAGCATCTACTTCAAGTCCCATTTTTTCTCTCTAATATCATAAATGTTAATAACCAAAAATATTCTTTTAGTTCACATATTAAAATTATGTCTTTGGATCCTCCATTGGAGGGCATTTAACAAATAATTTTCGTTAAGTAATACAGCAGTGTGGTTTGTAAAGTAGTCTCAGATACTAGACTGAGTTTGAATTCTAGATCTATCATTTCATAGCTCTATGACTTAGGGCAGTCATTTCATCCCAGACTTCTGCTATCTTATTTTAAAAATAATAAAAGCCCATGCCCGTAATGATGATTAAAATTAAAATGTTGGGGATGTATAAATGGAAAGTGACTATAGTAGCACCTACCACATTGTATGTACTTAACATATTTATTTACCCAATCTTAATGACCTATCTGTACATTTTCTTATTCAATGCAATATTTTTCAGTGGCAAATTTTATTTCATTTTACTTTTTAGATTTTTTTTAAATTACAGTTAAGATACAGTGTACAATTTAGTGATTCAAAACGTCAGTAAAACACCCAGTGCTCATCACAACAAGTGCACTCTTTAATCTCCATTACTTATTTTACCCATCCCCTCACCCACCTTCCCTCTAGTAACCATCAGTTTATTCTCTATACTTAAGAGTCTTTTCTTGGTTTTCCTCACTCTTTTTTCCCCCTATGATTGCTTGATTTGTTTCTGAAACTCCACATGTGAGAGAGATCATATGGTATTGTCTTTCTCTGACTGACTTATTTCACGTAGCATAATACTCTCTAGCTCTATCCACCTTGTTGTAAATGGCAAGATTTCATTCTTTTTTATGGCTAAATAATATTCCATTGTATATATACACACCACATCTTCCTTATTCATTCATTAAAGATGGACACTTGGGCTCCTTCCACATCTTGGCTATTGTAAATAGTGCTGCAATAAACATAGGGGCATATATACCCCTTTGAAATAGAGTTTTTGTATGTTTTGGGTGATTGCTGGATCAAAGAGTAATTTTATTTTTAACTTTTTGAGGACACTCCAAATTATTTTTGCAGAGTTGCTGCAGCAGTTTGATATTCAGTGCAATTTGAATTCTTAATCAAAGTCTATATCAGATTTAGAAATTTCAGCGTGTTTTTCCTAGATATTTTTGAAAGTTTGCTTTCCTGAATTCTATTCCCTTTACTTTTTATAAAGTTATTTATACATATTTATACATATCCAGAAGCTCCCACAAGTCAAGGACAGAGCATGTATAGAATGCATCATACTGCCATTTGCTGCACAATGGTCAATTTCTTCCACTCATGAAACTATGTGATTTCATTAATTTGTAAATCTCTAGTGCCTTGAAGAATTTTGTTAATTTTTGTTTTAAGACAGACCTTTTGTCATTTAAAATTTTTAATTTAATTTCAATATAATCTTACTATAATTTTTCATTTGATATCAATTTTGACTTATAGATTAAGTAGTATTATTATTATGCCTATAGAAAATATCTTGAGTTTTACTATACCAATAAGTGAGAAAAATAAATGGTGTGCCTGCATCTGTGTCTACTTAACTCAGCCATAATGACCTTTAATATAGTAGAGAATGTGCAAGAGAGCTGGACTGTTTAGTTGAATTGTTTCTAAGTCATTAATGCTGAATCCCAGAGCATATCTACTTAGTTATTGACAGAAACTTTCAAATTATATTTTAAATATATATAGAATTTATACATATATTTTTTCCTGTAGCCAAATAAAAGATATTGAGAAATTATGTTTGTGAGTTATGGAGCCATATATTTTACCTGTTTATTGTCCACTGCAATACTTTGAAAAAATACAAGTATTTCTGTGTATGTATTTAGAATTTTTACAGTACAGTAGAAAGAAGAATTTATTCGTAAAAAGGTCAACATTTTTTTTTAAACAAAAAGTATTTCAAACATTTCAAATAGAATACAGCTATGTTTCAAAGATACAACATGGCTTGTTTTTAAAACATAGAGATCATCAGATTTGTCACAGGGAAAAGCCATCTTGGTCAACAATTCTATCATATTTCATGTCTACTTGCTTCTGAAAAAAAGAAGTAAATAGTTCCATAACAGCTAAATATAGGTTAAAATGACTTTTCTGATTTTCTTTGAGTGGAAAGAAAAATAATCTTTCATCAACAAAGAATGTCCTAGCAAGTAGAAATATTGCTTATTTGGTAAAACTCCATGAAATATTGCAACTATCCTACCGTGAACATCAATATTTAATTTTTCTCATATGTTTTTGTTTTGAGTAAGTGTCCAAGAAACACAATACATCAAGAGCCACTGTAATAAAAAATAGATAGAAAACTTAGAAGCTTAAAAAAAAGATACAGTGTTTTCTTTCATTTCCAACTACATTGATTTCGGTCATTACTTCATAATTTGTCTTTCTTATCAATTGAAAATGTAGATAATTAAAGGCATAAATTTTCACTCACAAACAGTTAAACCCAAGTAGGATATATTATAGTTCCACATTTGGCACAAATAGTAAGTGTTTATATCATAAATACTTTTGAAACAATGAACAAAATGGCATTGTCATGCACATCAGTGGACCATTTCTGGCAGTAGGGTACCTATTTTAAAGGTGTATTTAGGGAGGAGCAGGCAAGATGGCAGAGAAGCAGGGAACTCTGTAATCCGCGCCCGCCCACATGGATTGAACTGAGAAGGACTGAAGGGATAAAACTTGGATTTGCAAGTGGGGGAAAGAAGAAACAGACGCCAGAAAGAAGACAACCTCAAAGATGCCTGAGTGAGTGACTGTGATCTGGGAAATTAGGGGACGGGCGGGTCCCAGTGGTAAAGGGGAAAGGAGCCCCTGAGCCCAACACAGGGAGAGCGCGCTGTGCCCCGGAGAGACCAGGGGAAGAGAAAGAGAGACGGAAAACGCACCTAGAACCATCTCTAAGGGAGGAAAACCTCGCCCGTCTCCCCATATATAACTGCCGGGCGCCGGGAGAGAAATCCGTCCCATCTGGCGGGCGAATTCATCCTTGAGCGCAGCGGCAGCAGCAGCGGCATCCACTCCAAGCCGCACCGGGAGCAGCGGCGGCGGCGGCGGCAAGAAAGGTGCCTTGAAAAGCGGCAGCGGTGGCAGCGGCTTTGCAAAAAGGGCGGCGCAAGCCGGGCCGGGAGGCCGGCCGCCAGCGGGAACGCATCTCATCCACGGTGACGGTGTTGAACTGCACGGACTGGGATTTGGAAGCGAGGCGGAGCTTGGAGAATACAGTTTGGCTCGCCCGCGGCACAGGGAGATCAGACTCGGAAGGGCGGTTCCAACGCTTGGTTCCGGCAAAGCTTTGAGGCAGCACCATACTTCTCCCCCGCAACCACCAAGGCGGGGCCTCGGAGAGAGCAGCCCCTGAGACCTGACGGGACGCCAGACCACGCCCATCCGCACAGGGGAGTCGTCTTTTTTTTTCTTTTTTTTTCTTTCCTGTTTTCTTTCCTTCTCCTTCTTTTCTGCTGCCATCCAGATATATATCCCGTAGCATATTCT
>CM053573.1:20094138-20182221 GCA_028646485.1 Cryptoprocta ferox
AAAGGTGTATTTATCTTTAGTAAATTCATTTCATTCCAGGAGCTTACAAATAGTATCACGTTTAAAGATAAATAAATGTTATACAATAATTCATAGTTCGTAAAGCATAAGCAAATGTATCCTTATGATATACACATATTTAGCAATACCTCTATCATCTAAAGTTGCTCAGAATATATCATGCTATATTCTCTGTTTTAAATAGCAAGAATATTTAAATTTCTGCACAAAATATGTCAATCTTGATTGTTTTTGTCATTGTTTACTTGTATTTGTTACATCATTAATATACCTTCTTTAATTTTCTTATTATTTCTTTTTGGATATTAGAACATACATTTCTTTATTATATTCTTTATAATATAAAGCAATTATACTTTATTTCAATATCACTTCAGGAAAGAAACAAAACCAAACACAGAGTATTAGAGACCAAATGAGATAGGAAGAAGAGAGAGAGAAAAGAGAAAAATATTTTTCTTCTTTCTTACTTTTACTTAGATAACAGTTTTTTATTCCCATGTTCTATACCTTTTGGTTACACTATTCATTTTGTTACTTTTCATGCTTACCTGAAAAATTATATTATATAGTCTTGACTTATTGCAATGAACAATAAATTATTTGTCACTTAAGAAATAAAGTACGAACCTTATAACTATTTAACTGTTTAAATTAATCTCATCCTAAGCACCTAGGTGGCTCATTTACATGCAAGTCTTGATTTTGGCTAAGGTCATGATCTCACAATCGTGAGACTGAGCCCTATGCAGGTACTCCTCTGAGTGTGGAGCCTGCTTGGGATTCTTTCTCTCTCTTCCTCTTTGTCCCTCCCTAACTTGTGGTCTCTCTGTATCTCTCAAAATAAATAAAGAAACATTAAAAATATATAGATAAATAAACAAACAAATAAATTTCATCCTTTGTGGAATAGGCATACAAGACAATATAATTTTTGGTTTCAAATAGTCCATATTGTTTTATATTATGGTACAGTTATTTGTTCCACTGATTTTTACTAGAGTTCCAGATTTCATGTGGAATCATTTCCTTTATATTGAAGAATATAATTTAGTATGTTTTATATTGCAAGATGTTGGCAATATAGTATTTCTTCCTTCAAATATCCAAAAGTAACTTTATTTTTGCTTTTCTTTTTGAAGAATATTTTCACTGGTTTTAGAATTCTTGATTGGGTTTTTAAAAAAATTTCAGCACTTTAGATCATTTGATTGTCTTGTATTTTCATAATTTCTCCTTGAGAGTCCTCTGTCTTATTTTTGCTCTTTACAAGCCATGTGTCATTTTACCTGGCTAATTTGAGATTTTGTTTGTTTCTTTGTAATTTTTTTTTTGCTTTTCATAAGTTTGTTTCTGATGTACCTAAATTTTCTTCTTCATGGTATTTGATAAGCTTTTAAAGTATGTATTTTGATTTTATTTTCATCAGTTCTGGAAGATTCTTAGTCATTTTCTCTTTGAGTATGCTTCCTGTCCCACCTTTTATCCTATCCATTAGGGGTTAAAATTTCCATATAGTGTCAGACTTTTAACTGTGTGTGGCTCTTACACTCTGTTTTGTTTGATTTGACATAGATACAAGTATAGTTATAGGTACAGGTATATATTCTCTGCATTTCAGAATGCTTATTCTATTTACCTTCTCTTCCTCATTAATCCTGTCTTCTCTCATGTTCAGTCTACTGTTAACTCTTTAATGATTTTTTGTTTTTATTGCAGTATGAACTCATGCTTTTTTTGTGTGTACAATTCCACACAAATGATTAACTTAGAAGAAGACTTTTGTTGGAATGAGAATCAGTATTTTGAGAAAAAAATGGAATCTAGAAGCACATTCAGGGTTCTGTCACTTGGTAGGCCTTTGCACTTAGATAAGTCACTTGCTTTCTTGGGACTTTAATTTATTTGTATGTAGAGACCATAAGTGCCAAACTCAACAGATTGTCCAGAAGATCAAATTACTTAATATATGAAAGTTTTTTTTATGATATTGATTATCTGATAGTAAGGCAAAATAAATCTGAGTAATTATTAGTATAAACCTAATTTGATAATTTTAAATTTGACATAATTAGTATGGTTGTTTTGAGAAAGACAATCTGAAGATAAATTATCACTGACAAAATGCTAAAATCAAAACACTGACTAAAGAGCTGTAACAGTAGGGCAAATTAGATTAGCAGCTGCAAAATATAGCACCACAAAAAATTTAATTTATGGCCTAGCTTGGTAAAGGGTAAAATAGGCCTAACCATGTCCAATGAACGAATATTGGATCAGAAGGCTATTACCACACCTTGTAGTCATGGGGTAAATCGATTTTAATGAGTCAGCAGTTTAACTTCAGAGATGATACTGTTCAGATATTGTGGGAAATATATCTGTGTGGTCATGTTTCTTATGATTATAGAAGTGGATGGTATTGGGGCGCCTGAGTGGCTCAGTCAGTTAAGTGTCTGACTTTGGCTCAGGTCATGATATCACGGTTCGTGAGTTTGAGCCCCACGTTGGGCTGTATGATGACAGCTCATAGCCTGGAGCCTGCTTCGGACTGTGTGTCTCCCTCTCTCTCTGTCCCTCCCCTGCTCATGCTCTGTCTCTCTCTGTCTCTCAAAAATGAATAAACGTTAAAAAAATTTTTTTTGAAAAGAAGTGAATGGTGTCTAAAAAGTATTACTATTGCATATTTCATCACTTTTACATGTATTTAGAAATTATTTGAGTTAAAAATTGTTTTGAATGTTCAAAACAAAAAATTCATTTAAATACATTAAATAATGCATTTCCAGAACATTTCTCAACTTTCCTCCAAAAAGCAGCAGAAGTTAGAAAACTAGGTTTAACAGCATATATTGTCCCAATGTTACCTTCAGAAAGGAAGTCAAGGAGACAATTTGCATTTCAGTAGAGATCTGTGTCCAAGATCATGAGTTTTTAATGTGAGTTGGAAAACTATCTCTCTGCTGTGAAGTTTCTGCTTCCTGAGGTTTCCAGAGAACATGGGACAGGAATGCCACAATCATTATCATTCCAAACCTATTTACATATACTTTCAGAAACAAATAAACAGACGAAGACTAATAAAGATTGTAATCTAAAGAAGACATTTTACATTGAATGAAGACAAATAATTGTGCTTTAAATAAATACTAAGCACAGAACAGAATTTGAATTAGTGTTCGGTCTAGTCTGTAGACAAGTGGACCTAAGAAGATATTTCTGTGAATAGACTAAGTAGAAAGGAAGAAGGTAAAAGAAAATTACATATGATCATTCGAAAACACAGTCTGTAAAGAAAAAAAAAATCACAGACCACTCAAAAAGGGGTAAAATGTAAAGGAGTAAAACTGCCGAGAAAAAAACCCTGAAAATAATTTACCAACAATAAATATCAACAAGGACTTAGACTTCATCTGTCTTATTTTCCTCTTTAAGTTGAGTCACAGGTAAACTTAGGTTCAATTTAGTATTCCTTCATACAGTCTGCATATAAAATATTCCATAACTATTTATTATTTCCTCCTGATAGGTAAAAAAAGATGCTAAACATACAGATCAGAGATGTGAGTATTGTACTAAATAAATTTTAATCAGTATTCTTGTGGGAGAATAAAGAACAATAGAAAATTCTTTGAAATTCACAATACAAAATATACAAACAATCGAACTAACAAATGAAAATTTGGCATTTCAAAACTAACAGAAAACTATTATAAGTGGACAGTCAAGATTAAAAGGCCATGTAAATAAAGTGGGAAGTTGAAGGTAGACAAATCCATAATTGCTACAGGGAAAGTGAAAATTAAATTAATAAAATCTTGAAATCCACATTAAAATCAGTAAAAAATGTAGTATTGTGGGGAAATCTGACTTAATAGATGATAGAAAAACACTAATACATACATTTTGCTAATAGACCATAGTTAAGGTGAACAAAGGAAAAGAGAGATGAAAGAGGAAAAGTGTATATTTATGACCTGATAGATAGATGATAGATACATAGATAGATGATAAATAGAAAGATAGGCAGATATAGACAGATGATAGTTATATGACAGATAGATAGGTAGATAAGATAAGTAGATTAGATAGTTACAAAGATGTAGTTTTAGATACAGGTAGATATATACATATGGATCCAGTTAGACCTAACTAAATGGTAAATTTGGGGGAACACTCTACCTCAGAACATATACCATATGTATTTCAGAATTAACTATTTATATATTAATTATATGTGTACACTAACTTGGTAGTGGAGTAGATACGTATATGTGTAGGATGGTGGTTGTGTGCATTTGTGTATTTTTATTTTTTAAATTTTTTATTGCTGTCAAAGAAAGACATCAGGAAGAAAAAGACCAGCTTGATGACATAAATGAGAGTAACTTCTGCCCATGACAGAGCAACGAAACTAAAAGGTGACATTTGGAAAATATATTCACATCACATATTGGAAAAGGCCATTACATTTGAGGTACAAATAACTATAATAAAAACTTAGAAAAAAGACCAAAACGTCATTATGAGAGTGAAGGAAGGTCATCGTGCTGTGGGACTCCACGCTATAGGTTTTCGTACCCACTGCCTTATGACTGAGTGTAGCAGTAACACTGGGAGGAGCCGTCAGCAAGAAAGTATGGCTGGGGTTCGTTATTCTCTCTCCTTCTCTTCAGGTCATCCCTGAGCATAAAGCCACACCCTCCACCAGGGGTACTCTTCACACAGCTCTGTGCCTCTGAGGTCTGGTGACAACTGTCTCCTTGTCACTTCAGGCTGGGGTCTGCAACGGCTCCCCTGCTGTTACTAGTCCACAGCTTGGGCACCATCCCTTGTGGTTCTCCTACACACCACCCTTTATTTTGTAAATTTCTCCTTTATTAAATTCCTTTCAAATATCCTTTTGTGGCACATCTTGTGTTTTTGTCTAGGACACTGCTAACGAGTCAACAATGAAGAAACACATGAAAAATGAAACTCCAATCTAATAATCAAATATTCATATATGGCAAATTAATTTATTATGAATTATTCGACCTTTAGGTGCTACGCACATTTAAACATTGTATTCTAGCCAGTGTTGCTGATAAAGCAGAAAAAACATCTGCTTGTAGGTACATAAATTATAATTTTAATATACTTTTCTGAGTATTTATTAAGATATTTAAATATATGCTAAATATTGGCCTGGAAAATCTTCACCCAGTATGTAATGCTAATTGTGTTCAAGCACTGGATAACCACAAGAACATTCGTTATACCTTTATGATTTAATCATAAATGTTTGAAAAGTATGAGCATATTAACCACAATAAGTTGAAAATAACCTAGAGTTGATGGTTAGATATATTTGGTCTCTCAATATGATATAATAATATAATATTATACAGTTTAAAATATAATTGTAAGAAATATTGATTGGCATGTGAATGTATAATAAACTGCTGCAATGTGAAAAATTACTAATGAAATGGCACATAAACCTACATATAGTATGATAGCATTTGTCTGATGAGCATGTGAATCGTTTAGGGAAAAAGATGAAAGGGCACAGATAAAAAGTTAAAAGTAATTATCCTTGGGAGATGTGACTAGGTAATTTTCCCCCTCATTGAGCTTTTCTGTGTCTATTTTGTTTTTACGTCTTCAGCATTGAGTATATGCTAAATTGTAGTTTTTAAAAATGCTTCAAAAATGTTCATACCTTTTAATACACAATCCTAAGAATTGAGCAAAACAAAATCAGAAAGATGCAAATTCATTACATGTTTTTATATACTCAGCATTTAGAAATAATCTAAGTGCTCACAACTAGGGTCTACTAAATACTATGTAAATATTTGTAGAATAGAAATCAATTTAACCTTTTATATTTAAATTAGATTAAATAAACTGAATAGATTAAAGTTACAGGGTTGTAATAGTGCTTTAGAGGTGAGGTAGATGTATTCATTTATTTATTTCATATGCTTATTTATTTATTGAAAGAGAGAGCAAGTGCATGAGCAGGGGAGAGGCAGAGGGAGAGGACGAGAGAGAATCCCAAGCAGGCTCCACACACTGTGTTCAGTGCAAAGGCCTACCTGGGGCTTGATCTCATGAACTGTGAGATCATGACCTGAGCGAAAATCGAGAGTTGGATGCTCAACCAATTGAGCCACCTGGGTGCCTCAAGGTGAGGTAGATTTATAAATCAAGAGAGGAAGAAGAGGAGAAACAGATACCAGAAAGTATAGCAACACCTGGATCATTGTTCCAAGGCAGTGGATAATTTTTATTTTGTCTTACTTATATATGCTAAGCTTTTTATAATTAACACACATTGTTTTTTCTTAATTAAAAAATGCTATATAATATTGTACTGGCTACATGAAGCCCTCAGAGCCTAGAGTAATCAAGGAAATAAGTACTGGAGGACTTAGGAAACCAGAACTGGAAATCTAAGCCTGGCAGGAAAGAATTCACCTTCACTGGGAAAAAAGTGAATACAGGAGTGAAGAATTAGGAAAAATGGACAGATGTAATCACAAAGAAATTATGATACAAGGACTTGGTTTTTCTGTGATAGGGAATTCAGGTGTGAATCAGGTGATTAGAAATACAAGTAAAACTTAATTTTGTGATTTTGGCAGATATGGATAATGGTCAGTTCTTAGTTAAACCGAAATCATTTGGCAGCATCTGTTAGTATTCAGTCCTTTACCACAACCTGGAGGAGTTTGTTATCACTTAAAACTCTGACTTTTAGTATAACATTATTTAAATATTTGTCAGTATATAGAGGGATTATACATGCATGTGATATGATTTTGTATGTAAGTGTCATGAGTGATTTGGAGAATAGCAAATAATCTTTCAATAGATAAATGAATGATTAGATGATTAATTAATTAACTAGATACTGCTAATATATTCAGTTTGCCTCTGTTCAGATAGTTACAGACTTTTGCTCCCAAATAATGAGAGATTATATGAAACCAATTTTTGGTAGTTCAGAGGACTTAAAAATATTTACACAAATTATAGGACATTTCTAAGAAATTTTTTAAGTTCCTAGGCTTTTGTGAAAAACTTAAGTTTACCAAATGGAAAATTGATAATATGTACCATTTTCAAACTCTGTTATTTTAAGGAAAGTATCATCAGTTCAATCAATAATTAATTTCACTACACCTCAAAATTTCCTTCAATAAATAATTTATAACCCAATTTAGATATTAAAATGTCATCTTAAGGTGATTTGTGGGATCCCTATGAAAATTACATAATTTTTTAAGATACTAAAATACTTTTTATCATTAAAGAAATATTGATATAATTTAAAGAAATTTTTCTCTATTAGTCTTAGACATCATGAAAGGGCAGTCATTTTATTAAACCTGTTTGAAATAGCAATTGCAATTTATTCCTAATATTATATCTTACAAACTGAGACAAAAGAGAATTATTCTTCCCACTATAAAATTAATGGCTACCAATAAAGGTTGGGGATTTTTATTTTATTTTATTTTATTTTATTTTATTTTATTTTGTTTTTGTTTATTTAAGTTTTTATTTAAATTCCAGTTAGTTAACATAAAGCGTAATGTTAGTTTCAGATGTATAATGCAGTAATTCATCCTCCTTAATAACCATCACCTATTTATCTCATCTCCCCACGCACCTTCCCTCTCGTAACCAACAGTTTGTTGTCTATAGTTAAGGGTCTGTTTCTGGGTTTGCCTCTCTTATTTTTTCCCTATGCTCATTTGTTTTGTTTCTGAAATTCTGCATATGAGTAAAGTCATACGGTATTTGTCTTTCTCTGTTGATTTGTTTTGTTTAGCCTAATACGCTCTTGCTCCATCCATGACATGGCAGATGGCAAGATTTCATTCTTTTTAATGGCTGAATGATATTTGAGTGGTGTGTGTGTGTGTGTGTGTGTGTGCACACATGTATCATTCATACACACACACAGTGGGAATTTTTATTTTAGATTTTTTGTGCAAAATTATGTTATTAGAAAAATCAGAAATGGCCCAAAGTAGTAACCTTATTTATTTCTCTTTTTTTTTAGAGAGAGTGCAAGTGGCAAAAGGGCCAGAAGGAGTGAAAGAAGAGAGATGGGGGGGCGGGGAGAGACAGGGAGAGAGAGAGAGAGAGAGCAGGTTCCCTGCTCAGTGAAGAGCCTGAAGCAGGGGGTAGATCCCACAACCCTGGGATCATGACCTGAGTTGAAATCAAGAGTCAGATGCTCAACCAACAGCCACTCAGGTACCTTGAGTTGTAACCTTAAAATGAGTACTATACTATCTGCATTAATGACTGTTTGTATTTGTAAAAATTGTTGCCAACCCAAATATTTTTTGATATAAAGGAGCCTGGTTAATATTGGAAGGAATATTTCATAAATCATCTCTGAATCTATTGCCAACTTAATATCAACTTCAAGTGCATCCCCAAATTTCTCAGTCATTAAATCAATAATAAATGATCTATGTACAGTAAGTGATTCACTGACATAAATTTAAAGGTTTTATGCTTTTAATTTTTTATTTTTTTGGTTTATTTATTTTTGAGACAGAGAGAGACAGAGCACAAGTGGGGGAGGGGCAGAGAGAGAGAGGGAGACACAGAATCCGAAACAGGCTCCAGGCTCTCAGCTGCCAGTACAGAACCCGGTGTGGGGCTTGAACTCACGAACCGAGATCGTGACCTGAGCTGAAGTTGGACACTCAGCCGACTGAGCCACCCAGGCGCCCCTAAAGATTTTAAAATTTTAAATCTAATGGACAGTTGTCCTTAGAGCACATAATGAGTATTTCAAATTATTGGTGAAAACCCTGTTACCTAAAACTTGTTTCAAATTCAAATTCTGTAGGTCAATACTAAGTAATATATGAAAGATTGATTTAAAATCTAAATATCCATTCAGGCTGTGTGTGTTTGTGTGTGCGTGTGTGTGTGTGTGTGTGTGTATGTGTGTGTGTTTTAGGTGTATGTTTATTTTTGACTGACTATGAGGGAATGACTTAAGACCAGTAACAGAGTAACAGCCATTCAACTCTTGGCATGGTTTGGTATTTATACTTTCTGGTTTAGAACATGGAAGTCAGCCTGAAGCAGGAGCAGAAGGACTAAGGCCTAAGCACACCCTAGTAGTGAGAATATATTAGTCATCCATTTTAGATAGATTCTACCTGTAGCACCATCAACTATGAAGTTATGAGAAAGAAAGACTATCATTTAGATCTCTTAAGAAAACAAATGGAATGTTCTAAAATTACATTATATGTTTGTTAACCTTTTGAGATTTAGGATACACAAACAAGCAAATGAAATGTTTTTGTCATGTTTATGGATGTTTTGTCACCTTATCCAAAGTGTAAATGTTTCAAATTTTGAAATTTTTGAATAATGTCATTTATTATTTTATGTCTTCATTTGTTGACTTCGAAGCAGAACCAAGAGGGATTGTATTTGTAGCACCTGTGAAGTAATTATGCATTCTTGGACCCAAATATCACGTGATAGCTTATCTTCCTTTAAAACTGAAATATTTTTAGCTCATTAGTAGGTCGAAGCATTTGCAAGAAGACAATTTAAAAAAACATATTAACTACATTTTTAAATGATGCCACTAAGAAATTAAAACCTATGGAGTTCATTTTTCCCAGAAATTTGGCATTGAGGTCATTACCAAGATTAGACTACAACAGGCTAAACTTCAAGAGCTGAGCAAAACAAGTTTTTCACTAAGGGAGTTTTCATCCATCATGCAATTAGGAATGCAGGCACCCTCAATACTGTATTTTGTCTTCTCATATGAACTAGTCACATGACCTCAAGCTAGATGCAAGGAATGATTTAAGGCGAAAATATCTTCACAAAATTTTTGTGCAATAACTTGTGATAATGAATGCTTCTGCAGTAAAGACTAAGAAAGATAAGAGTAGCAAGTCATTTCTAGGAAGAATCCCCAAACAATTTCTTAACACATGTACTTTTACAAACTAGCATGGCTTTGAATGATTTGACTAGCATTTCTGTAAGGGGAAGGAAAACACTACTATGCATTATTTAATTCATTGAAAGACACACATTTTGTCACATTGCAACATTTGTGATGTCAGAATTCATCTTACAATCACAGTTGGCTGTTAGGTATTTTGTAGATATCCTATCCTGCTTGTATGCACACACACACACACACACACACACACACACACACACAAGTGGTGAAATGCTGGGAAGAAACCTCAGGGACAATTAACCCTCTTTTAAGAGTTTTGTATCAACAAAACTTTTGAAGGCACAGAGGATATTACATGAAAAATAAGAATGTTAATAACTGAGTCAAAAAGAGATTCAGAAAAGTTTAACTGCCAACATAAACAACATTAGGAATACCTTAACTAATTAATTTCATACATCATTTTCTTGTTAGTAATCTCAGGGATAATATATATTAAAATTTTTACTAATTAGGACTCAGATAGATAATTCAACAAGTGCACGGTTATTAGAATGTTATAAAAAATTCTACCTTAGTTCAGTTGGAAACCTGTATTTTTCTTTTATTCATGATGCATAAAATAATGATGTGTTTGAATGGCTGAAATAATAAGATTTGAAGAAATAAAATAAAAATAATTAAATTGTTTGAATGACTATTATTTCTGGTTAGATATTTTTTAAAAAAGACAATGAAATCAAATGAACTAGGTTTCTTCAGGACAGCACTTAATTTTTTTTTCTTACAAAACATAATTCATGAAGTTTAGTTAGAAATGACTAGGACATTAACAAATCACTTGCATATAGAATCACTAATATTACATCCTATATGTTGTCCCTAAACTTTTTATTCTGTCATGCTTTTATAAATGTCACTTTCTTTTTAAAATTTAAAAGCAAATTTTAAAAATTTTATAACATGCAGTGGAAATACAGTTATTTACAATTTTGTTAGTGAAAGCATGAGCTAGCACATTGGGGCTCTACATGATGTCGAGATATAACTGAGAGGGCAAATATCCCTTGCAATTATGCAAATGATACATTTTAAGCCATATTTGGCTCAGATCACAAGGGATTCAGTAATATTAATGCCACACATCTTCCAGATAAATAATTTCATATATATCTGTTGAATGATAGTCATAAACTTATTCAAAACCCAGGGAAAAGCTGAGTGATGCCAAGCAGTTGGCAACTATGCAGATCAATCAAAGTAATACCTCATTGCTCCCGAAACAATGACAGAACTTGATGTTGAATCTGACAGGTTCACTGACATTAGCTCTAATAAGATCACATTTCAGTGCAGTTGCATTAGGCTACAAACAGTACTGCTTCTTGCTTGTAGCCCTTGAGGAGGAGATATGATTCATGCCATCAGATACTGCACAGACAGGCAATGAGTGGTTACAGCTCAAATGTGATGGAGTAGACATGGTTTATTCCCTCCATAATCTTCTTTAAATTGCATTTATCCAAACATCTACTATTTCAGACAAATAAACACAGGGCACAAAATAGGTTGTCTGCACAAGCATGGATTCTATGAGGGGAAATACATGGAGTTTGGGGAAATAAATGTACCCCCTGTCCTCTCTCTTACTTCCCAGACTTGACCTTTGTACCCACAATCAAACTGGGAAAGGAAGACACACACGATAAACCACTCAAATGAGTGATGCTGACAGGAGCTACTGTAAAGATTTTATAGAATAAAGATTTCATGTATATTTTGTAAGGAAGCTTGACTCTGAGTTCAGCTGTAATTGATGAGATAGTTGACAGGGGGATAATAACAGAGGATTTCAAGCAGCAGGAAGTGAAATGAAGTTGAGAAAATACGGAAAGCCATTGTATGTTATGCGTTCCAAGAAGTAACTCCTCTAAAAGTAGTTCTTTATAACTTAGGACTACATGTCAAAAAATTAGGGATGGATAGAGTTTGGAGGAAAGAGTGATGAAAGCTGTCAAAGACCTGAACATGCAGACAGAAAATTCAGACCTCAGCAATGTCTCTTATTAAAATCAGTGGAATGTTCAAAACTGTTGCGTTGGCATGATAGGAAACCTGAAATTTTAAAGAAGACTAATAATTTAGTGTGAGAATCAAAGACTAATAATACAGGTGATAACTGGAAATACAATGTACCAATCTGCCTCAGAATAAATGCAAAAGTGTAAGCTAATACAGTATCTATAAGACTAGAGAAGAAGAGATAGACATAAAGGACATTTCAGATGATGACTATGATATGATTATTTTTCATAATGAGTAGAGGGTAATATGTGAATGAAAAAGTCTACCTATTTGCATAATAAAGAAGAGCAGCATTGTGAAGTATAATGTAGTGAAAAACCATCTCTTATGGAATATAATTTTTAAGAATCACAATTACTGCTCCGAGTAAGTAGAAATTACCAAACTAGTAATAATAAGTTAATAATAAGTTAATTAGTTAATAATAAGTTAATGAGTTAACGACCTCATGTTAAATACAAACGTTAAAAAAGTTTATTCAGCTGAGGGTTGATGGGGAGAAGGTAGGTGGGAGATGGACTAGATGGGTGATGGGTATTAAGGTGGGCACTTGTAAAGCACTGGGTGTTAAATGTAAGTAACGAATCACTACATTCTACTCCTGAAACCAATATTACACTATATGCTAACTAGAATTTAAATAAAAATTTGAAACAAAAAAAATTATGTTTACCCTTTTCTGATTTCATCCCACTGCGTTATATTCACGATGTCAAAGATCTTATATTACAATGGTTGTGGCTGGTTGATGGATGCAAAAATAGTAATTCCTCACTTCTTGCACAAAAATTCTAAGACAGTAAAGCTAATTTCACTATGTTACAAGAAATTTTAAGGTTATGACACTAAACACCAGCTCTTGGTCATGTTATTTGCTTGCTTCTCACAGCTAGTTTTATGGATCAAACGTCCTGAAAATTACAAAATGAGACTTGCTTTTCTTAGGCTTACCTACAATAAAATTTATCTCATTAGAAGTGGGCAGATTGCTTATGTACCACTTGTGATCCCAATTGCTATAGAAGAGTAAAGCAAATGTTAGTAAAAACAAGAAGCACAGTTTTGTCCTTAGCGGGTGCTCAGGAGTACAAAATTACTTGTGCTATTAGAAGACTTTTCATTCCTTCAGCTCCTATAGAGGAGGTTTCTATAAAAAAAAAAAAATAACTTCTTGATTCACCTTTTAATATTTTACCATCCTTTTTTATATGATTTGTTTTTAATTATTGATGATCTATTAGCTTTTTGAGAATAAGAATTTAGTTAAATTAAGTTTTGGCAAGAATAAATTATTATACTAGGCATTGCTGGAAGGGGGATTACATTGATAAATTGAATACACAGTAGGCTAAACAAATGCTATTAAATGTAATTCATGGTGATGATAGAAAATGCACATTCCATGATCTTCATTATATGAATGCTTTTTAGCAATGTCAATGCCCCTGGTCCTTTAAGTCACCCTAGTCTGTTCATGGAAATCTTGGCCCATAAGGATAAACTGCACACATTGGTCTTTGATTGATAGAGCAATCAAAGAGGATTTGGTTCTTCCTGTTTTGAAAGTTTACTATAGGCTAGCCTATAGTATGCACACATTCTCTGTCTCGAATCTGATCATTGACTGTTAACCTCAAACACATCTCTCTAGCATGATCTCTTTGTCTTCACGTTTTTCCAATTGATGAGGATAGATACAGGAAGATGGAACTGGTAGGAGAATTAAGCATGCAGTATGGCATGGTATTTTTCTAGGTAGTAATTAGATATAAAGGAATGTTTCCAAAAATAGAGAGAGGAGAGAGAGAGAGAGATTGATGTTAACTCCTTCTAAAAAAAGAAAGATGTAAGAAAAGGGAAAGTAATATAAATCAGAAACAAAGTATTTGTCATTAATTTACGACATAAAGAAATATGTGTTGGCACCTCTTTGAGTATAGAAGATGAAAAATAAAAATCAAGAACACTCAAAGCATGAGACAATAAGATATTCCATTAGAATTCATTCCAAATGCAAAAAAATAGTCCATCAGGTCCAAATGATATATATATTTGATATCTTATGTATATTAGATTTTTATGTAATATATCTTTGATATCCAAATGAGGATATTTAATGGCTTGTTTACTCAACTATACCATACTAAGAAAAACCCCTCTTAACTCAGTCTCCTATCAGTTTGGGTTAAGGATTTGGGAGAATTTTAAAACTGGTATTTTTTTTCAGTGTGTGAAATAAATGTAAACAACTTTTTCATCTTTTATATAATGATGGTTGTTTAATGTATTTTTTCTGACACCTATGAATGGCAAGATATAGAGATTTTAAGAATATACTGTGACTTTCTGCATTGCATACATACTTTTAAATATTTGGGAGTGTCTGGATGGCTCAGTCAGATAAGCATCCAACTCTTGATTTTAGTTAAGGTCATGATCTCACGGTTTGTGAGTTCAAGCCCTGCATCTGGCTCTGCGTTTACAGTGTGGAGCCTGCTTGAGATTTTCTCTCTCTCCCTCTCTCTCTGCCACTCCCTGCCTCTCTGTCTCTCTCTCTCTCTCTCTGTCTCTCTCTCTCTCTCTTTCTATCTCTCAAACTAAATAAAGTTAAAGATATTTGGATAGGAATGCATATTATAGCACCAGAAAGCATTTTTATTTTATATTCCTTAGTTACTTAGTTATTTTCATCCTTTTAGTCATTATCTATAATTCTGAAGCCATTGATGTTTGAGTGTTTACTAGATGCAGGACACTTGGTGAGGCACACTACTGTAGCTCCAGGAAGCCATTGTACACTCAACATACAGAGGCTTTGAACATTTTTCTCAAAATCACCGTTCCTTACTCACAGATTTCTACTGAAATGTTAATTGACAGAAAGAAGCAAAATATTCCTTTGCACATCCGGCAAAGAAAGTGGAATTCATCTCATTGAATAGCCCAGATAAGATCAACCCTTCTAGGTCTGAATAGAGATTTTACTTCCCTAAGCATTTGGATCCATGGAAGAGAGTAAACACCCAACAGTGTATACCACAGAATTCAATTACCACAGTCTGCTGGTAAGGAAACTTAAATTTAAAAACACCGAGTATTTCCCATAGGGTTTCACAATTTACAATCATTATAGCTAGAATTTAGATGTATTAAATACACACATTTTTAACCAAGTATTACCCCTTATACTCAGTCCAAAGATAACATCTATTCATTGCATCAACAAAGATTTATCTGAAAGTGACTAAACCTATTGTGAAAGATCATAGATTTAAATAAATTAATAATAACAGTGTCTCATAGTCTGCCATGTAGATATGAAGATGATTATTTACTAATAAATATGTGATATATAAAATGAATACCAAGTAACCAATGCATTATGGAAGCAGAGAAGTGGGACAAAGTTTAAGTCCCTGGAGAGGAGATGATTGAGCTGAATCACATGTAAAAATAAGAGAATATCTTTCTGCAGAAATAAGTGTAAGTATCCACATTTGTTAAAATAACAGACCTGATAAATTTATCATATTTCCCTATGTTTGATATTACTTGAAAAATGTAATTTGGCTTTTCATTCAAAATGTAAAAAACCAAATTACTCACATAATTTATTCAGAAGTAAATATTATAAATGCCAAAAGAAAATTACATGAAAATAAAAAAATTCTCCCAAATATATACTTATTTGTAATACATTTATTAACAGCATATATTCATTTTGGAAGTAGACTTTTGTTGTTCCTCCTGCTCTCTTTCTATGAAAATCAGTTGATGCTAACAATAGGATAAATCTTTCTTCTGTCATTTTTGGTTTTTGCTTGTTTATTTAGTTTGTGTTTTCTTGGGACATCTAGTAATTTTGAATTGATTAAACTAGTTTTTGTCACTTTTCAGGCTTACCCAATTATCTATCAATAGTAGGATAGGAGAATGATTGGTAAGTAGGATTAGAAAAGTAGTCAAATAGACAAGAACTTCCACAGAACATTCTAGCCTCAATACTTTTCATTCACAACTTTCAGTCATATGATGTAGAGGTGATGGGAATTATTAAAGCCCTGAAGCAATAAAATATCTTTTATGAGTGAAAATATAACAATTTTATAAACACTAAGTATGTTCTTTTGATAGTTGCAGGGAAAAATACATCGATTATTATACAAGAAGTTGTAGGGACTTAAAGAAAAAGGTGCATGTACAAATGGAGTGTTCGGAGATTAATGATAGTAATATGTCTGCTTCTTAAACAGGAAGGAAAACAGCTGAAATGGAAGAAACTAAATCTGTACATCCAAATTATACAGTTTTCTTGGGCAGAATTTCCTGACAGGGTGCAGCCAATAGAATTGAAAAAAGAAAAATATCTCTAAGATTTGTGGAATAGGAAGGGACAAAGTAAGGCTAAAAGAAGAGAAATAAAATAGAAAAAACTGATGGGCAATAACTATAATTTATACTGCAGGGGCTGAGGTGAAGCTTTACCACCTTCGATTTATACAAGTAGGAGGGCTGGTTTCCGCATGCCCGTTCAACTATTATTCTCTAGGCTCAGAGGCAAGCAAATAATAACTATTACTAATTGATTTAGACCTTTTTGAAAATTAGCTCTTATTGTACAGTGAAGGATGGAAAAATATTTGGAAATAGGAGTAAGAATATCTCAGTCATGTTAATTCTGTGACCCTGGCCAACTTGTTTTATTATGCTATGTCTCAGCTTCTATACTTAAATAAGTGGATGTTTTGAGTAAGTTGTATTGTCAAGATGTCAGTTCTCAATTTGATTTATGGAGTCAATGTAATCCCAATCAAAATCCCAGCATTCTAGTTGATGTGGAATCCTCCTTTCCTCAAATTCAATTTGATTTACAGTAGGAACAAATTCTGTGTTTTACTTCTTAAATTTCAGTCATCCTTGGTGTTCAGATGGTTATAGGAATTTTTCTGTTTGTTAAAATACTTGATTGATTTCTGTTGGAATCTGTTAAGAGAGGAGATGGATAGTCAAATGCATATCCTTCAACAGTTACAGGAAGAAAACAAAAGCTTTGAAAGAATGATGACATATCTTAACTCTAAAGCTATCAGTCAATGAAAAAGATGTCCACCGTAGCTGGGTTTTTCTCCAAAAACTTTTCTACATGTAGCTATGAGTGATGGATAACTTCCTATTTCATGTACTTAATCTTTAAAGTGATGTTCTTACACCAGCTTTCTAAAATGTTGTAAATATAAGAGCACCTGAGAACAGAGAAGACAATATTGACTATGTTCACTTTATAAATACATTTCTACTATTACGTGCTTGCATTCTACTTAATTTTTTTAATGTTTTTTTATTTTTGAGAGAGAAAGAGACAGAATGCAAGGAGGGAAGGGACAGAGAGAGAGAGAGAAAGACACAGAATCTGAAGCAGGTCCCAGGCTCTGACCTGTTAGCACATAGCTGAATGCAGGACCAGGAGATCATAACCTGAGCCCAAGTCAGAGGCTTAATTCAGCCACCCAGGTGCCCTGGAATCTACTTAAATTTTTCTAAACACTGAAAATAATTTTGAGCTTTCCCTCACTATTAAATTTGAAAATATAGAGATTTCTATTTATATTCTTAGAAATCAATCAAAATATATTGTTTTGTGTTAAAGTGTTATAGAATCACCACCCCCCAAAAATTACCTGTTTGATGAAGCCAATTACATTTGTAGCAAAATAACTATAACAAAATTTTAGTTGTAGAAAAGCATAATTATATTTTATAATAATTTATAATCTGCTTATTCTAATCATTAATGATCACTTCTATTCTTGAGAGTATACTTTCCTTCATAGATTTTTGAATTATAATATATCATCCAAACCTGATATTTTCATTTAAAAATTATCTACATTTTAAAAATATGAAATATATTTCAATAATCCAAAACTTTTAAAAACTGTTGAATATTTAAGTATTTTAATTTATTTCCCCCATTCAATATATTTAAATATGTCCCTTTACTTTTTAACTAAATATATTTCTACTTTTATATCTCTGTGTCATTAGAGGTATATCTAAGATTTTATTTCTTTTGGCTTTCTCTTTTATCAACCACATCATCTTTCATTTTAATTACATTCCTCTCATTGCCTGATGTAAACAAAAAAGTATAGACAGTGTGGTTGATAGAATAAAAATTTTTAATTGGAATATAGCATACTTGCCAATTTCCTATAAGTTAGGGAACTTAATAATATATGCTTATGAACCAAACATTTATGTCCTGGTATCATCAAATTCCTTCTGGCCTTTCCTATTACCAAATTTAAGAGAATATTTAACTACATTCCTTTAAGATTCACAAAGATATCTAAAGTGCCTTTCTTCCTCTTCTCAAGTATCACCACATCTAGAGGGAAGAAAAGTTTTAGTGTTCATAATAAAGCTAAATATGTAACTTATGATCAATATATGCTGACCTTTCTTCTAGTCCAATTATCTCACCCATTTGTTAGACTAGTTTTGATGACTCCTTCTCAACTCAGCAATTAGAAGCTGAGGCTTAATGATCTTTCTCACATATTGTCTCTGTTCTTTTTAATGACTCTTCTAACTCTGCTAGTCATGCCCCTAAATTTTAAGGCTCATTGTTTATCTTCATACTCTCCTTTTAATTAAAAAATAGTAAATTGGAAATATATAGCCATAAGACTTAGAAGGCCTGTCTGGCTTCAGTAAAAGATACACCTGGCTCAATCAGGTAAAGCAGAGGGATTCTCTAGTAACATATTCCAGGCAGAGTCCAAGCCATGTACGTACTTCTTCTGATGAAAGGTTGACTTTGAAAAGGAAAGGAAATTACATTTCCTATTTCACCAATGTGCCCCAATTAGAGGCTTTATTTGAAGGGTTTGCTCATGTAACAAGTTTAAATACATAAATATCTTCGAATTTATAGATAGAAATCAAAATATCCTAATGGCTAGACGATTTTGTCCTTTAAGTCTTTCAGCCCGGGGGATTCTGTAACATGTAACATATGTTTAGTCTAAATGGGGTGGAATGAAGAACATCTATGGATAATTCTACTGCCATTTCTGTTTTGGTTTTCCTCTTCATGGTATGAATGACTGTAAGTCAGTAAGTTGACCAAAATAAAAATATTTCCCTATTAATATATATATACTTAAAGTAATTTTGTAAGAGGCAGTGGATTTAAAGGCAACCTCTATCTAACACCTTATAATAGAATATTTAAAGAAGAGATATATTCAGCATGAAAAGAAAGAACAGGAGTATTAGAAGCAAATCTAGCATTCCCACTTCACCTTTACAAATATCCAAGGGAAACAAAAAGGCCTCTTCAATAGATGTAAGAGGGGATCTACTTAGCAGGTATATATTCTCACTGTAAAGGTGGAGCTATTCTGCATATTCAGCTACATGTCCTTGAAATATGCACAACAGAAATGAATTCTACCCTCTCTTATTTGGAGTCCATACTTACCAATAGCTTGCTTACTAAAACTTAAATTTCAAAATAGATTTCTTAGAGTGGAAAAAAATGCTTGTAATTCAACATGACTTGTTCCAAAGAACTTTGCACTGATTCTTACAAGGAAAATTTTGAAATTTTGTTTTTTTTTCTATTTTGAGAGAGACAAAGAGTGCTAGAAGTGGGAGGGGCAGAGAGAAGGGAAAGAGAGAATCCCAAACAAGTTCTGCTCTCTCAGCACAGAGTCTGATGCAGGTCTTGATCTAATGAACTGAGAGATCATGACCTCACCTGAAATCAGGAGTCAGATACTTAACCGACTGAGCCACCTAGGTGGTCCTGAAATTTTGGCTTTTTATTCAGACTTTGTGAGTTTTGGTAATATGAGCTACCTCCTAAAAGAGTGACCCTCTCTGAGTACTAACATAGCTAGGGAATTAACTGTCAGATCCATGGATAGTCGTGGCTTCATTTAAATAATTAAAAAAAAAAACTTACAGGGTTTCCTTAAACAATTTAGTGAATCTTCTTCAAGTAAAAATAATCTTATCTCACAACTCCTTCAAATCTTTAATGCCTGCAACTTTCAAGCAGTATTTCAAAAGTAGTTCTGAGGACCAGTACAATTAATGAAAGCCAAATAAACTTTTTTCTAAATGTTTTGTTTTCATAGGAGATTATCACACACTCATTCCTGTAAAAGAACTGACATGGAAACATTGATACAGGTTGAGCTTCAGGCAAAAGATGTAATGTGGTATGAACTTTTTTTTTTTAATGTTTATGTATTTATTTTGAGGAGGCGAGGGACAGAGAGAGAGAGGGAGAGAGAAAATTCCCAAGCAAGTTCCATGCTGTCAGCACAGAGCCCCACGTGGGGCTTGATCCGGTGATCCATGAGATCATGACCTGAGCTGAAATCGAGTCAGATGCTTAACCACCTGAGTCACCCAGGTGCTCCATATGAACTTTTTTTATTTTTCTTTTTTAATATTATTTTTGAGACAGACACAGAGACAGAACACAGTGTGGGAAAGGGCAGAGATAAAGGGAGACACAGAATCTGAAACAAGTTCCAGGCTCCAAGCTGTCAGCACAGAGCCCGATGTGGGTCTTGAACCCGCTAACCATGAAATCATGACCTAAGCCAAAGTTGGATTCTCATCTAACTGAGCCACCCAAGCGCTTTTTTAAAGAAAAATTTTCACAAATCACTAAAGGTGCTTCAGTTTCAGTCTGGTAGTGGTCGGAATAGAAGTGACTCGATGAGAAAGGAAAAGCAAAGGAACTCTCTATACATTCCTCTTTGACTCATTTCTCTTAGTTGTTACTGGCTAGTTGCTTTTCTCATTTGTGTAAACAATTTGTTATGAAAAACAGTATATGATTACTAAGCTGGATATAATTTTACGTAGATACGCACTACATCCTAAGTTAATTTTAAAATTTTTACTTGCTTTCTACTTTATCATGCCGTTCATGAAGATTATCGGCTGAGAGACAGAAGAGCTTGGATGTCTGTGAAAGAAAAATGTGTTGTAACCTTAATTAAAATATTATCACTAAGAACTGATGATCAAAGGCAAACAATCCAGCTAAGTCTTAGGAATTTCCTCCAAAGCATTTCCACATACAAATAGTTACGCAATTTTACTGCTTCACAGAATAACCTTTTATGTCAGAGAGTGGCTTCAATTTACCTACCTTCTTTCATCCTAACCGGGATTCATCATCTTTTCCCACAAACCATATTTTAATTGTTTTTTTTTTTTGTTTTTATTTGTTTGTTTGTTTGTTTGTTTCTAGCAAATAAGAATACACTTCCAGGTTTAGACATTTTTTGGACTCAAACTTCTTGTTTTAATTCAGTTTTATCTCTCCTGGAGATAAACTGAAGAGGTTATTTTTTTAAACTGTTCTTCCCTCAGTGTAACTTCCCTTACCTCATCCAATTTTTTAATTTCTTTTTTTTAAGTGCCAGCATTTTACAATCAACTTTATCAACATCAGTTGGTTTAAAATCTTAGCTCTTAAATGTCAGGGCTTGTAAAACTTGCTTGGAAAAAACCTAGCTCAATAAAACTATATCCGTGTTTAATAAATCCTACATGACGATGATAAAAATTCAAAGGGCAATGTTTTCCTTCCCCCACAATAACATCAGCACTTTGCTAGCAGGCTAGAAGAGCAAACTGCACCTTACCATTAATGTTCATGTATATGTTGTCCTTGTTTGTTCTGGAATAATATTATTACAGGTTAAGATATTGTCCATTCAGTTTCAGTAAGAACAGTGGAACAGACTTACGAATGTCTCATTAATTATTCAGCTATGCAGCAGAGGATTTTTGTTTTGCCTGTGATTGCAAGAGGCTTCCTGGGTAGATGCTTAGCAACACAGGAACTGTTTGCTAACTATGAGTAGATGTTAGCAAGGGGAAGGACAGACAATAATACATAGAGAGATAATAAGTGTGGTTGTCAAAACAGCCATCATATATTAAGCTACTGTAATGAGAAAAGTGGTTTATAGTGATTCCATGCATAGCACAACCTACTTTTATTCATTCATTCATTCTTTTTTTTTTTTTTTGAAAGTTTGGGGGAGGGAGAACAGAAATGAGTTCCTCAAATAGCTTAGCAATTCGTAGAGTAAAATGTATTCTTAAAATCAGATAAAAAAAAAGTCCAGCTTATACCATTATTTTTATTTGAAATATTTTATCATGTTAACTAGTAGTAACATAGTTTCAAAATAATATTAGCCCAGGGGCGTTTTGTAATAGAAATGGAAATAACATTAGAATCCTTGGTATTCTAGTTTTCTAACCACTGCCTCCCACTTACCCTGTTTTTTGCTTTTTCTTTGTTTTTTTGTTTTTTTGTTTTGTTTTGTTTTGTTTTGCTTCCCCCTCAATTTCCTTTAGTGTGCTCTTTGATCACATTGAATTCTTAGCATTATAATAAATCACTTAAAAGAAAATAAAAATAATCAAATGGATGTGCCGGATGTCAACTTTAATGTTCATTATACTACCTAACCATATTGACTATCCATCATTCTTGATTTCCTCATTATTATCTTTTTTTCTACTCTCTGATGTCTCATTTTGTCTCTGCTATTGGCTGTTCTTCCTCTCCCCCACCCCAAAATGCAGATGCAGACATAATTTTTAAAATTATTGTATCTGAAGTTGACTAACATATATTTTTTAATCTTTAGAAGTGATTTGTTTTATGTTTTGCTTTGCTTTTTTCCTGGTCTTCCAAAAATTCAATGTTTAGGTCAAATAATTTGTTGGTGAGGTTGTGGAGAAAGGGGAACCCTCTTAAAGTGTTGGTGGGAATGCAAATTGGTACGGCCACTCTGGAAAGCAGTATGGAGGTTCCTCAGAATGTTATAAATAGAACTATCATGTGATCCAGCAATTGCACTACTACGTATTTACCTAAAGGATATTAAAATACTTATTAGAAGGTACACATGCACCTCGATATTTATAGCACCATTATCAACAATAGCCAAGCTATGGAGAGAGTCCAAATGTCCATTGACTGATGAATGGATCAAGAAGATGTGGTTTATAGACAGATATAGATAGTATAGATAGATATAGATATAGATTCGATATAGATATAGATATAGATTAGATATAGACATAGATATAGATAGGGTAGAAGATTGTATTATGCTAAGTGAAATAAGTTAGTCAGAGAAAGACAAATACCACATGATTTCACTCATATGTGGAATTTAAGAAATAAAACAGATAAGCCTATGGGAGGGGAGAAAAGAGAGAGGGAAACAAACCCTGAGACATTTTTAAAGATAGAGAACAAATTAAGGGTTGATGGAGGGAGGTGGGTGAGGGATGGGCTAGATGGGTGATGGTATTAAGAAAAGCACTTATGATGATGAGTACTGGGTGTTGTGTGTAATCGATGAATCACTGAATTCCACTTCTGAAACCAATATTTCACTGTATGTTAGCTAATTAGAATTTAAATAGAAAATTAGAAAAAAAAAAACACAACCCAAATCATCTATTAAAGGGGAAAGGCTGAGTAAAAAATGGTAAAACAATCCATTGTAATAATAAGCAGCCATTAAATTATGCACATAATAGAAAATGAGGAAATGTCCATTCTTCCATCCATTTATACCCATTATTTTACATTTGAATAGTTGCTAGATGTCAAATATTGCTTAAAATTTTCTGTAATGATGCTCCTTAAGTAAAAGAAACTTGGATTTTTTTAAGTAATATTTTTCTATGTTGACACAATGAATCAAATTGTTCAACCTGTTTTCATATGAGTACCAATCCCCATTTTTCTTATTTCTCATCGCAATGTACTTTTCTTAAGTATTTTTTAAATGTTTGTTCTCTACCACTACTGTGTTTGTTTCTTTTCTCCTGGTTTTTGTATCTTGGATCCCTTGTTTATATCCCCTATAATTAACATTTTGTTTTTAACATTTGTGTCTGTCATACTATGTTAGATTATTCAATAGAAATGAACCTAACATTTTCAGTAGTTAAAAAATACCTATTCTTTATTGTGTTCCAGCACCTCTGACTTAATTTCTCTAATGACTCACCTTAACTTTTCCTGAATACTTGAATTTTTTACTTAAATTATTTAATATTTTTGTTGGCAAAATTTTCTGATGGGTATTGTTTAATATACATTTTTTAAAATATCTCCTAAACAAGAATGTTTGCTCAAGAAAAATAGTCTGACCTTGAAAATAATGACAGAATTTCTAGCATTAAAACTTAAATTACTTCCATTCCCAGGTTCTGTGATAGCCTTGAAAACGGGCAGCCTTACAACCACAGTGATGCAAGCAGAAGACTTGTAGCCACTAAAGAGGAGTGGACCTACGGTGGAACCTTTCAACATATTTCATTCTGATACTATTGACCCTATTTGACCTGCCTAGAAGCTCCTTGGAAAAGCCCCATTTTGGAGGGCATTGTCCTAATTTTTATCTCCCTGGAAAAGCCCCATTTTGGAGGGCATTGTCCTATTATGATCTGAATCAAGGCTTTCTCCTTGGGAAAAGCCCTATCCTCAATGCTTGTTAGAAAATATCAGAATTAAGGGCACCTGGATGACTCAGCCAGTTAAGTGTCTGACTTTAGCTCAGGTCATGATCTCATGGTCCATGAGTTTGAGTCCCACATCCGGCTCTGTGCTGACAGCTCAGAGCCTGGAGCCTGCTTCAGATTCTGTGTCTCCTTCTCTCTGACCCTCCCTGCTTACTCTCTCTCTCTGTCTCAAAAATGAATAAATGTTAAACAATGTACAAAAAAACGGAAATATCAGAAGTGATTGTTTAATGTTTGATGCTATCTAAACCTGCAATATGAGTGTGGACAAAACAGATTCAAGTTTTTAAGGAAGATTCAAAATTTAAAGGAAGATTTGTGGAAGGGGATGTTGATACAGGACATTGAAAAGCTATGACGTATTCCTAGGGATGTAGGAGATTCTGTGCATGCGCTGAAAAGACCTGAGAAGGCATCAGTTACTCAACTCTTACTAACATTGAAGCACTACACAAAGGAGGAAGTAAAGCTCTGATATACGTGTAATCTGGTTGGATGTTTAAGGTATCTATCTATCTATCTATTTATCTATCATCTCTCTATCTCTCTATCTAGATATATATCTATTTGGAAAACACTGAAAACTTATTGGTTCTTGCCTTATGAGAAAATTATCTGAACCTTTGACCAGTCTTTGGCTGACCATTAAGGGTAACCCCCAAGAATCCAGGTTTAAAAGACAGAGAGAAAGAGAGTGAGAGCAAGCAGAGACTTCAGCAGCAAAAAACAAAAATAGCAAAAAGAAAAAAAAATGGCAGAAGATCTGAACACAAAGGCATTCTAGTATATTATACAAAATAATGCAGTTTTCTATGTATGATACTCAATATGAAGCATGTTTTCTGTACACACACACACACACACACACACAATCTTTTTCAAAAGTTGGCATTTGATTCTGTTGACTATGCATTTAGGAAATTTCAGCACTAATTGAAATTTTAAAATTTAAATAAAGAGATACTTGGACATCATATTTTTCCTTAGGAAACATAGTAAATCATAATTTCATAATGCAATAAATGAGAAATCTTGCCTTCTGCAAAGAAGTAAAAGCTATAAAATGATCAACTGCCCATCTATAATCTAACTTACAGGAAGAAAAAGATGCTGAAAAACATAAACTTTAGGGATGCATGTAAATAAGGGTTGCAAAATTCCATATTTACACTGACTGCATTTTACATTAAAATAAAATATCTTTCATAACACGGTATCATAAGACATTCATCCAACTATTCAATTTAATGGTTAGAATAGTTTTTTTAACACCATCAGTAGACTAAAATGAATAAATTTATTTGAACTTTAAACATGTTTGAAATCTTAAATTCTGTCCTCTATCCAATTGCTTCCACTATTACTTTTATTTTCCCCTTAGAAGAATGATTCCATGAAGTATGCCATTTGGTTGGTAATGGCATAGAGATATGAACCAATTTATGAAGTGCAGAGGCATAGACCTATTTATGGAGCACAAAACTGTGCTGCTATTTATTCTATTGTATAAATATATCATAGTGCATAAAATTTTAGAAGTGGAGATAGCCCAGAATACTTTTTTCCTCATTTCATTGACCTAGAGTTCCTTTATAATAATTTCAAACCATCAACCTCTCCCCACAATCAACATGATATAAAGACATGTATGACTGGGTTAAAACTTCTGATTATGTCACTTTCTATCTAAAAATGTTTTAGTGACTCCATATTTCATTACACATTGAAAAAAAATCTCCTAGTATTCAAGGCATTCTATGTTATGTATTTTTGTTTTTTAACTCTTTATTTTTGGATATTTTAGTCAAAGTGAACTACTCACTCATTTTAAACTCATCCTGTAATCTCAAACAGCAAACGTTTGTCTACATGGATCAGTGTCTTTAAAGTCTAGCTATTTCTCTCCCAAGGCTGGTTTTCACAGTGCTATGTATTTTTCATATGACAGTTAAAGTATAAGTTTCTACATTAAGTTATTCTCAGGATCTTCAAACAGATACAATCTCCTTTGCGTCTCATGTAATAATTTGCTTCTCTCTTACATTATATACTATAATAATTGTAAGAGAGATTAAATGTCTTAAAAGCAAAGCTGGGTTGTTCTTACCTTAAAAATAATTTGCCAAGCATTGGTAAATAGATCTCCCATAAATATTTATTGATTAAATTGAATTGCATCCAACTTTGAACAAGAGAAACTATTAATGTAAATAAATATTGAACTAATTTCACATGTGAATACTATGCTCTATTCAGAAAATATGCTGTGACTCATAATTTTTCCTACTATTTTGTGTAACTCCTTACATTATGTTTTCCTCCAGGGTTTGGGAATTTTGTGTAGGTTTTACAGTTGTATAATCCCAAATTTAAATGTCAGTTATCGTGCCTTCTTAGAGTGCATGGCAAGTGTTTTGCTTGAGCCTAAATTAAGTTTATCATGGATAATAAAAAATCTGAGAATTACTGGAAATTTAGCGACAACACTTTATTGGAATCTTAATTCTAAAAAAGAAAAATCTACTGGGAATTAGCTCATTTCAGGATAAAAGTGAATTAGGTAAGTTAACTGTATAACAGTGGCTTAGAAAACAGAGGAGGGTAGCATTTTGGAATTTATCAAAGTGTCTGTTACTGATATTATCTCAAAGATCAGCCCTGATAGACTTGTATCTAAGTGCCAGGGTGAGAAGTGGGAGTGGGCACAAAATCTGAAATAACTATGAAATATTAAGCATTCATTCAACATGAATATTGCAATATTGAATCTATAAAATCTAAGATTGATTTGAGAAAATGGAATATTTTAACACAGAGAGGGAAAAGTAGGACTTTCCCTATTACGCACTGAAATCAAGGCAAACTCTGACACATTAGGCCTTGTTTTAGTCAGTTTGTGCTGCTATAATAAAATACCACAAACTATGCAGCTTATAAACAACAGAAATGCATTTCTCACATTTCTGGGGACTAGGAAGTCCAAGTGCAAGACACTAAGAGATTAATTGCTTGTCTGATGACAGCCCACTTCCTGGTTCATAGATTGCCATCCATTTGCTGTGTCCTCAGGTGGAAAAGACAAGACAGTTCTCTGGGATCTTTCCCATAAGAGTACTAATCCCATTCATAAGGGCTTCACCTTCATAACCTAATCACCTCCCAGAGGCTCTGGTTCCAACTACCAGCAAATGGGGATTAAGTTCAAGACATGAATTTGAGGGAAGGCAAATAAATCCGTTTATAATAGAGCTCCAAGGAAGTGAACCCTGTTGGTTAAAATCTGTTATGGATAAGCACTGATTCCCAAATGTGTGATATCCTAGGTTGCAGAATTAAGTAATGTGGTTGTAAAAGGTGCAAGGATTATCAGATACAGCTCCAAAGGTCCCGGCATGAGGGAGAAGCAGAGACAGCTAAGACAAGCAGGAAAGTCCAGCTATTTTGAGAGGAATGAGAAAACGGTACAAAGACACAATTATATGGACCTTTGTCAGCGAGTATTAGCACTAGGCATGGAGGAATCTGAAAATAATGGAAAAAAAATTATTAGTGGACTATAAACCTTAAGGGACTTGATGAAGCTTTTCTTCCTGTTGGTAACCCTGGGCTGGTTTTGCCTGGTGGGGGCTATATGAAATGAACATATTTTATGTTGATATAAAATCATAAAGATTACACCAATAACGATTTGAAATGGGAACATTATTGCCCAAAAGTGTACATCTTTAGTTTTCACAGTACAACTACTTGAGTCATTATCGAATGAGTATAATACATTAAATTCTACAAACTTAAAATGTACTCTCTACAATAAAATGTTGGCATTTTATTTAAAATACTTTGGATTTGGGATTCCAAGACGTCAAAAATATTTTTTCAATAAAGGTTCAGATAGCAAATATTTTAGCTTTTGCCAGCCAGAAGGTCTTTGTTATGATTAATGAGGCATGTTATGATAGTATGAAAGTAATTATAAATAATGCCCGGGAGCCTGGGTGGCTCATTCGGTTAAGCGTCCAACTTCTGCTCAGGTCATGATCTCGCGGTTCGTGGGTTCTAGCCCCGCATCAGGTTCTGTGCTGACAGCTCAGAGCCTGGAGCCCGTTTCAGATTCTGTGTCTCCCTCTCTCTCTGCCCCTTCCCCACTCGTGCTCTGTCTCGGTCTCAAAAATAAACTATATAAAAAAATTTAAAAAAAGAAAAAAGAAAGTAATTATAAATAATGCATAAATTAATGGGCATAGCTGTGTTTCCATTAAGTTTATTTAAGAATAAAAATAAAATAAGGGCAACAACTTGGATTTTGCTCACAAACTGAGTATTTCAACCACAACTTTAATAGATAAGATTTTGCCTTATTTCCTCTTGACTCTTAGTATTATTAGATTTGCTTTAACATATTAATATATGACTTCTTCAAGATCATAGAAAACATTATAAAATATAGAATTGGCAACTAATTTAGATTAGTTGATAATCTGGCTGAAATAATTTATAATTTTGTCATAATTCTTTTTCTTTTTTTTGGTGCCAGCATTGGAAAAATTCAGATATGATCAACCCTTTTGTAGGACCTCTTCTTGTCTGGCTAATTCTTAGTCATCTTCTGAACATGTCTGTAGAAAATGAGAAAACTCATTTTCCCCTTTTTTTCTTATTTTTAAAATTTATTTATTTTTATTTTATTAATTTATTTTCAAGTTAGTTAATATACAGTGTAGTCTTGGCTTCAGGAGTAGAACCCAGTGATTCCTCTCTTACATATGACACCTAGTGCTCATCCTGAAAAGTGCCCTCCTTAAGTTCTGTCACCTATTTAACCCACCCCCACAGTATTCCCCTACAGCAATCATCAGTTTGTTGTCTGTATTTAAGAGTCACTTATCGTTTGCCTCCCTCTCTGTTTTTATCTTATTTTCCTTCCCTTCCCCTGTGTTCATCTATTGAGTTTCTCAAAGTCCACATGTCAGTGAAATCATATGATATTGGTCTTTCTCTGACTGACTTATTTCACTTAGCATAATACCCTCTAGTTCCATCCACATTGTTGCAAATGGCAAGATTTCATTCTTTTTCATCACTGAGTAGTATTCCGCAACGTCTTCTTTATACATACATCAGCCTATGGGCATTTGGACTCTTTCTATAATTTGGCTACTGTTGACAGCACTGCTATAAACGTTGGGGTGCATGTGCAGTTTTGTATCCTTAGATAAATTCCTAATAGTACAAGTGCTGGGTCATAAGGTAGTTCTTTTTTTAATATTTTAAGGAACCTCCATACTGTTTTTCAGAGTGGCTGCACCAGTTTGCATTCCTAGCAACAGTGCAAAAGGGTTTCTTTATCCACATCCTCACCAACATCTGTTGTTTCCTGAACTGTTATTTTTACCTATTCTGATGAGTGTGAGGTGATATTTCATGTGGTTTTGATTTGTATTTCCCTGATGATGAGTGATGTTGAGCATTTTTTCATGTGTCTGTTAGTCATCTGAATGTCTTCTTGGAGAAGTGTCTATTCATGTCATCTGCCCATTTCTTTACCGAATTATTTGTTTTATGGATGTTGAGTTCGGTGAAGTTCTTTATAAATTTCAGATACTAACCCTTTACCCAATATGTCATTTGAAAATATATTCTCTCATTCTGTGGGTTGCCTTTTAGTTTTGTTGATTGGTTCCTTTGCTGTGCAGAAGATTTTTATCTTGATGAGGTCCCAATTGTTTATTTTTGCTTTTATTTCCCTTGCCCCCCTTTTCCCTTGTTCATGGGGTATTACTGTACTCCTGATTCAGAAAATCCTCCTGCCTACAGTGGATTTCAGAGCCTTTGAAATGTTGACTTTGAATTTAGAAAGGAAGAATCCAAAGTTCAGTTAAGACAGTGCAATTAAAAAGCACTGGGGTAATAAAAGTAGACTAGACAAAAATAGAGAGAAAAAAGAAAGGATTACATCATGATGATTATCAAGAAAAGGATATATGGCTTTTGGGGTTTAGATCAATACTTAAAAAAATAGTTTCAGAAGGCTTTTAACTTCTAGAGAGAAGCATCCATAGCATAAATGATAAACAATTGTCCATCTGAGGGAGTTCTGATCCAGATGAAGTCTTGTTCCTAGAGCTAGTTTTGAAAGGATGGGGTCTCTACCTCTCTGAAGAGTTTTATTCTACCTCTCTGAAGAGTTTTTTTTTTTTTAATTTTTTTCTTTAATGTTATTTTTGAGAGAGAGGCACATACCGAAAGAGAGAGAGAGAGAGAGAGAGAGAGGGTCAGAGAAGGGAGACATAGAATCCAAAGTAGGCTCCAGGCTCTGAGCTGTCAGGACAGAGCCCAATGTGGTGATCAAACTCGTGAACCACAACATCGTGACATGAGCTGAACTTGGACGTTTAACTGACTGAGCCACAGAGATGCCCTTGAAGAGTGTTCTTGATAACGGAGAGCATGCAGTCCTAGGGAAAAGATCTTCTGTAGTGCTCCTGATGGTTTTAGACTCAGAAAATATGGGCTAAAGATGTATTTAAGATAGCTGTATTTCGGGGAAAATAGGAAATTTGTCAATTGGTGTGGTAGCAGAGATAGATTTTTGGCTCTCCACTGAGGTATCATTTCCCTGAACAGTAAGAAACTCATCTGAAATCTGATTAGTGGTCATTTCTTTCTTTGGAAATCAGTATAACTAGTGGAGGCATAATTATGTCATTTTGGTTGCATACTCAGCTAGTGTGAATCATAGTGGACTCTCTAGAGATTTGGTAACTTAGAGACTGATGGCTTAACAGCAGGATGAGGCTTTCTTTATTTTTTTTTTTAGATGGAATAACAGCTATAGTTGTCCTAAATATCTTGAAAGAAAGGAGCAACAAATCTGCTTGCTGATTTCTTTCTCCTTTTTAAATCTGTCCTGAAATTATTTGTTTAGTACTTTCATTTTTAAACCTAGTATTGGGGCAATAGTAGAAAGAGCTCGATGATGATACGGATTATTTAATGCCTTCGGCATCGTTCATAGTATTAAATAATAGTCTCTCTTTAGTAGATCACTGGAAATCACCTGACCTTTATATACTAAGGCTTTATAGATATTCAGTAAGAATCTGTGAAACTGTTTTCTCATGGAAAGGGACAACCAACATCATTTTCTCCTCAAAAGCAATTTCCAGAATACTCCCCTTAATGATATTGATTAAAGTAAAAATTTATACTCCTTTTCATTTCATTTTCAAGATAAAATGAAGTAAGAAAATAGTACTTTTGTGTATTTCCTATAAAACTTTCTGCAGAATTTTATAATACACTAGGGACGATAGTGATTTACTTCCTCACAGATTGGTAATATGAAAGTTCCACATTGTTATGTGATAGTGCCCCACTGGTAACAGGAGTGCATAGTTTTCAACTTGGGGCCAAGATAACAGAAAATGTTGTGTTTGAAATTCATAAAGCCATAGCATCATTACATTAAATGTTATTATGCTTTCACTAAAAAAAAAAAAAAAAAAGCAGAAACACTTTGATATAAATACATAGGGCTACAATGAACTATCATGGAAACAATAAAACCAAATACACGTAAAGGCTTAATTTAAGGCAACATACCAAATCCTGATGAAGTTAAAAGAAAAGTAGATCTGACATTCCTATGTATACCTGTATACACATACCTATTGCAATAAAATATAAACTACATATTTATATATTATAGATATTAGTTATTGAGCCTGTATAAATTCATTTTTGCGTGTAATAAATATAAAATACGAAACATTGATGACACATATTTGACTTTGCATAACTTGGCCTTTACCAACGTCTTCATAATTGTTATATATCACTCCTCATTGAAAATTAAGTGCCAAACAAACTGGGACTAATTTTCTTGCACAACACTTTAAAGTCTAGCTACAAAAAACTACTTGGAAGATGATTGTGGTTAAAAAAATAATTTAGGCTTTTAGTTTATTGCAGCAAAGGAGACAACACAAAGGAACTGAATGTGTCAGTAAGAGGGAATTATGAAGGTCTTTCTCTAGGGCTTACACGGTTTTCATGATTTTGGAGAGGATTCATTTATTTATATGCAACCGTTTGTTTTGGTTTGCATCTGCCAAGAAACAGGGATGATTCAAGACCTGGGGCTCTAGAAGGTGAGAGAAATGAAGGAGGACTAAGGGTGTCATTGGTAAAGAGGCAGTTTCCAGGCATGCTAGCCAGAGAGTGTGTTTTTGGTTATTTTTGTAGTGGCAAAGCTCCGTCTCTTTTTCCCATGTGCAGACATGAATCCAGAGTGGTCTTGTATTTACTTCCATAGTGATCATGGAATATTCTTTGTTGATGTTAATATTATATGGAACTCTTTATGTCCATAGAAAACACTATAGTCTAGATCTTAGCTGTCTACTTTCAAGGTCATGTTTCACTTTTTAAAATGTTCTTGCCCTTATTGTCTGATGTATAGTAATTATTTGGTGAATCATTGTATACAATTATAGCCTAGCATAATAGCATATTTAGTACTAAATTATTCTAAAATATCAGCAGCAATAAAATCTTCAACTCCAAAATTTGGTCCTCATAAATTCTTTTGTATGTAAATTGCATTTAAAGATGCCCAAACCACAAGCACTAACTACATGAGTGTTAAAGGCACACTGTATCTTATTTCATCACTCAATAAAAATATTGAAAAATTCTTTTTACAGTGAATGTCTTTTCTAAGATATAAGTTAACATTTTCAACTAAGATGCATAGTAATGATGATAAATCTGTACAATATAATATTTCTAGTCCAGATCAGGGGAAAAAAATCATTGTGAAATCCAGGACAATTTTGGAACTATCTAGACTACATTTTAGATCAGGCTGAATCACCATTTCCATAATAATCCAAAGACTCTCATGACCTGGGTCATGCCTCCTTTTTTTTTTTTTTAAGTTGCAATAGATTAACATTCTGATTTCGAGGCGATATTACGATTAATTACATGACCTTCCTATCAAATTATTTAGATTATCTCATGCCTTCTCCCCTTACTGTCTGTGTGACATTGAGCAATTTACAGAAACCTCATTGTCCATATCTAGGAAATCTGATAACATTTTTGCCCATCCCATGGCATTGTTGTGAGGGGTTTATTCATGTTAATCAATGTTGTTATTGTTGTCATTTTTTTTAATGTTTATTTTATTTTTGAGACAGAGAGAGGCAGAGCGTGAGTAGGGAAGGGGCAGAGAGAGAGGAAGACAGAATCTGACACAGGCCCCTGGCTTTGAGCTGTCAGCACAGAGCTGGATGTGGGGCTTGAACTCACGAACCATGAGATTATGGCCTGAGCTGAAGTTGGACGCTTAACCGACTGAGCCACCTAGGGGCCCTAATTGTCATTTTGGTAAAATTGTGCTCTACCTCTAAATCCCTGCAAGTTTTGGTATAAACATTTTACCTTACTGACTTGATATACTCCGTGAGGTAGTGAGTTTTGAGCTAAGAGCTGAAGGAGGAAGAGAAATTAACACATTGAAACAGCATTGTTATGCAGAGGGTGTGCAAAATGTTACAAGATCTGAAAAAGCAAAGGCCACTGCGGTTAGAATTCAAAAGTGAAAAAGAAAATTGCCAAATATGAGTCTGGAAAAACAACTGCACCTGGAGGTCATGTTCGGGAATATGAGGATGAACTTGGTTTCGAAGAAGAGGTAACACCTAATCCAATTTTATTTATTTAAAAAACAACAACAACAAGAATATGAAACCTTGTCAGCCATGGAGACAAAAGATTGGAAGAGGATCCGATTGAATGGAGGGAGATTATTTTTCAGAACCTTCCAGAGTACAAGTAACAGGTGGTGGTAATGAAGATTAAGCGAAAATCTAAAATAAAAATGGATAAATTCAAACAAATTTAGGAAATACAATTGAAAATATGCTATGGATTTCAGAAAATCAGGGGAGAAGGATTTCCCAAGAATTAGTTAGATGTCTCCATGCTGTACCAATGGGTGCCCTTGACTGGATTAGTATCACTGAAATCAGTTTAGGGAAAAGGACAATAGATAGGCTCTATTTCATAATTGTTGAGTCTAAGATGTATCTGGGACTTCAAATTAGAGTGGAAATATCAAGGTAACAATTGGATGTGTGGATCAGGACAACCACAAGTCTGGGAGAGATACATATTAGAGAACCATTGACATGATATAATTGAAAGTAGAGATGGGGATGAGATGGCTGAAGGCAAGACTATAAAGAGTACAGAGAAGGGGGTACCTGGACGGCTCAGTCGGTTGGGCATCCAACTTTGGTTCAGGTCATGATCTCACAGTTCATGGGTTCGAGCCCCGCGTCAGGCTCTATGCTGGCAACTCAGAGCCTGCATCCTGCTTCTGATTCTGTGTCCCTCTCCTCTGCCCCTCCCCTGCTCATGATCTGTCTCTCTCTGTCTCTCAAAAATAAATAAATGTTAAAAAATAAAAAAAAAAATAAAGAGTACAGAGAAGGAAGAGAAGTGGATTGTCCACCATCTATCAGCAAAGTACAGGAGATCATCTTGATAACATGGAAGAAGTGGGAAGAGAAAACCTAGTAGGAATGAAACTGCACATACATAAAAGACACTATCACTTAATATCAATATTTACCTAATAAAGAAACTGAGAATGGAATGGTAAAAATTAGTAGGAGTTGACAGACCTGAGAAATATTAAAACCTAGGTCTCTTACATCTTGCTTCTCTTCCATATGTTATAGTATTATGTGTACAACAAAGTAACTGAGTATCTTCTAAGTAGATATTGATTCATGTTATAATTCATCATTTCCCCAGCACATCACTACAAAAATAACCATATAAATTACTCTCTTGCTATTTGTGACAAGATGATATTAAGGGATATTTTCACTGCATGTAGCTTGAACTCACAAGATTATTTGGCACTGCTTTAACACTAACAAAGAAAAATCTCTTTATTCTTTGCAAAAATAAATATTACAAGTCTGAATTTATTATTATAGATATTATTTACCTTGACACTAAATTTTATATGTGTTATGAAAAAAATTAGAAAATAATGAACAAATCTGAAATATAAGATAAGACACTCAGAGAAATTAATTCGCCTTATAGAAAAATGAAATAAACTCATTTAACTAGACCTAGAAAAAATAAGGATTTGAGCTAGAAAGACAAAAACAATGAAAAAGGAAGATTTCCAGCTGCTGTGGACCAAGATTTTTCTAATAATTTATAATGGTTTTTCATTAGTATCATGACAAAAGCTAAAGAAATAATTGTATCACTGCAAAATGAAATGAAAAGTGAGATAGCAAAAGATAGTAAATTGTTGATGTGTTAAATCAGGAATTTCTTAATAGATTTACAAAAATGTTAATAAATAAAGATTGTATTGCTTCCTTTTTTTTATGAACTTTTAAATGACATTTTGGTCAAATGGGTGATCCAATTTGCCTTCAGAAGATTTGCTGGTACTAAAAACTAGAATCAATATATATATTCTTTGATCTTATCTCACTACATACGTTCCCTGTTATAAATGTTAAAATTTAAATGCAATGACAGCTCAGTAAAAGCTTTATTTGAGCCTCAGTAACTAAGACTGAAAAAGCAAGTAATGTAGTTTAAATAACTGACCTGCCATCTTTGACGGGACCCCCAAAGATGTCTATAACTTAACCTTCACACTCTGTAACTAGGTTACCTTACTTGGCATAAAGGGAGTTTGTAGATGTGAATATGGTTAAGGATTTTCAATTAGACAGAGGCCTAGATTATCCATGTGAAGCCAATCTAAACTCATGAATTCTAAAAAGCAGGGAACCATTCCTTGCCATCATCATCAAGATATATGGCAATGGAAGAAGAATCAAAGGTACATTGTGAGTGGACTTGATCTTCCATTGTTGGTTGTGAAGAAGGCAGCTATGAGCCAATGAATATGGCGATCTCTAGAAACTGGTGATGGTTCTCAGTTTACAGTTAGAAGAAAATGACCATGTCAGTCCTACAATTGCGTGAATTGAATTATCCCCCAAAACCCAAATGAGCAACAAAACAGACCAGCTCTTAAAGTGTACAGATGCAAGCAAGCTTCTAACACCTTGGTTTTAGGGCAGTGAGACATGTTTCAGGATTCTGACCTTCAGAAAAGTACAGTAATAAAGTTTTAAGCAATCAAATTTTGGTTATATTTTATAGCAGCAATAGAAAACTAATATCTGACCTTCAAGAAATAGAGATGGTCAAACTATCTTGTGTTTTTCTTCTCAAATCTTTTAGTAATTTGTTCAATAAAGCGTGATACATATGAATTATGGAAAATAAGGAACATACAGAAAAGTTTTTAAAGAAGATAATGGGGTACCTGGGTGGCTCAGTCAGTTAAGCTGGCAACTTCAGCTCAGGTCATGATCTCACGGTTTGTGGGTTTCGAGTCCCGCATCAGGCTCTGTGCTGACTTCTCAGAGCCTGAAGCCTGCTTCAGATTTTGTGTCTCCCTCTCTCTCTGCCCTTCCCCCACTCATGCTCTGTTTCTCTCTGTCTCAATAATAAATAAACATAAAAAATTAAAAAAATTTAATCTCTGTCTCCTTCACATATATAAACACATGACCACATACACACGAGATAAATACAACACAAATACAAATATAAATCATTCTTTCATCATTGTGCCTATTGTGAACTAGAAGTGGGTGTGTAATAGCTTAAGAAAGAAAAACATCTGAAAATTAGGTACCAGTATGACAGGGCATGCAGAAGAAACTAATTCCAATATTTATTGTTCAGGAAGGCTCTCAGGGGGAATTGACCTGACAGGTGTGAAGAATGGGGCAGGGAAAACTTTTAAGTAGAAAGATTAGAATATAGAAAGCCCTGGAAAGAGAAAGAATATGGTAATACCATAAAATGGGAATGGGACATCATGGCAATTCCAAGCAAAGGAATTAAAGAGTGGTCAGAGGCCACTTGTAAGGATGCTGAACTTTATCCTAAGACCACGGAGAAACACAGACTAGTCGTTTCGGTGTATTTTAAATGTGGAATCTAGTCAAAATATGTAGAATGTTTTTTCAGGGGTCATGAAAAGATTTGGCAAGCTCACCTGTGATGTTTGCAGCTCTCCAAGATGAGAAGTTTACTAACTTAAGAACCTGGCTGGGGTGGAGACAGTGAGTACTTAGAATCTAGGTAAATTGGATAGTGAAGGAAATAATAAAAGGAAAAACAACCAGATAAAAATAAAATGCTCAGCAGAGGTATGTGTACAAGGAACAGCTGTAATTCATAATATGAATATTTTAATGTTTTTTCCTTGATCTTTGAAATGCCAGAACTGTATCTGCAAATGTCTAGCTTTTCATTTCTTTCTAATAATTTCACCTGGTTTGCAATAACGCTTTCTGACATATAGACTTAGATCTTTTCACGGTCTCCTCTTCAGCTCATAAATTATTATTTTGTTTTTTTTTTTCATTCTTTGTCTTTGTTCATTCTATTCTGGGATATTTTTTAGAATGAATACATCTTTATATTATCTTTTCTCTGTATCTATCATCTACCTTATCTTCATTTTCACTTTTTGTCTTTGACTTCTGCATTCTGAATGTTTGTACAGACTTAACAGATTCAACTTCCCACAGTATTAACATCATAATGTACTGTTCTTCATTAATTTATAATCTTATCTCTATTTCAAAGTAGTAATATCTTTTTTCTCATTTTTATTAACTAGAAATAATAGGTTTTGAATTATTATTGAAGTCATATAACCACTGAATTCCAGTGAAGGTGAATATTTTTCTTTTTTTTTAATTTTTTAAATGTTTTTATTTATTTTTGAAAGAGAGAAAGAGAGCTTGAGCAGGGAAGGGTCAGAGAGACAGGCTCCAGGGTCTGGGCTAGTTGTCTGCACAGAGCCTGACGCGAGGATCAAACCCATGAACTGTGAGATCATGACCTGAGCCGAAGTTGAATGCTTAACCGACTGAGCCACCCAGGCTCCCTGGTGAATATTTTTCTAAATTAGTCACTTTTTCTGTCTTCATGAGATTTTCTTCTTCTGGAAAAGATTTCAAAGTTTCTGATTGATTTTGTGAGAGTAAGAGTACATCATCCAGCTTCTCTTAATGAGGCCATGTCTACCTAGAACGAGTTTTTGATCTGGAGTCAGGTTAATGGGTTCCCTCTGGACCCCACAAAGTGCTCACCTGTGGGGATCCTCCAATCAGATCTTAATGTGGCCCAATGCTAAATGTAATTTCATATTAAAATGCATGATCACAACAGCTGTGGAGGTTGGGAGGCAACTCACATCTCATCTCCATATACATCCTTATTAGACCGGGGCAGATATTCTTTTCCTTTCTATTTGGTTCTACCTTATGCATGCATAAACCATAATTGTGACTGAGACTTAGGCTTGCTGTGTAATAGATCTGTGTACTGGCAACATTCAAGAGATGCAACTAGCACTTTTGATGAACACTGAGTGCTATATGTAAGTGACGAATCACTAAATTCAACCCCTGAAAACAATATTATGTTATATGTTACCTGACTAGAATTTAAATAAAAACTTGATAAAGAAAGGAAAAAAGAGAGACACCACTAGAGTCATCGACACGCTTATAGATTCAGCCATTTCTTATTTTAAGAAAGACACAGGCTGACTGGGTGGCTCAGTTGGTTAAGTGTCCCTCTTCAGCTCAGGTCATGATTTCAGGGTTTGTGAGTTCAAGCCCCATGTTGGGCTCTGTAATGACATCTCAGAGCCCAGAACCTGCTTCAGATTCTGTGTCTTCCTCTCTCTCTGCCTCTCCCCCACTCACACTCTTTCTTTCTCTCTCTCTCTCTCTCTGTCAAAACTAAACACTTTAAAAAATTTTTTAAAAAGAAATACACATACACATACTTTCTTAAAAGTCTAAAACAAATCTATTGCCACCTTCTACCACTCTTTGTTCTAGAATCATTTCTTTGTATGGCTTTTTCTTTAATATGATTTTTATTTAATTATGCTGTAAGATTTTTAATTATTATAAAGTCCATCTGAATTATTTTGGAGTATAACACTATCATACAAACACCATTTAAAGTGTTTCAAATAACTTGCAGATTTTAATACCATCTTTATTAAATAAGAAGAAACTGCTAGCATGTTATTCACAAAGGTTTTCTACATAGTCAATTTTTAAACTATACATAAATATTACATTTCCTTTCAATTTGGAGAAAAGTATAGAAGTTGTATTGGTGAGATTTCATGAATAATAGATGTTCCAAGTATAACATAATAAATTAAAGATGAATATCTATTCTGGATGATTTTGTTTGTATTTCTATCTATCTATTTATCAAATGCCACAAATGCCCACACTTTAAAATGATTCTAGCGTTATAAAGAAATTTAGTATCTGCAAATACAAGACCTCCCCACCACCTTGTTGCCAATATATTCTTACTATGTGTCACCCACTAATTTTGTGATTAACATTTATAATAATTTCCTCAATTTTTCCAAAAATAATTTCATGATTTGATTGTGAGTTACCACATTTATGTTTTTATTTGTAAAAAACTATCATATTTGAAATATATACTATTCTCCTCAAGGGAAATTCTATATCTCCTCATTTGTTTGGAATTTATTTGCCTATAACTGAAGTCTTTTTAAAGATCCTGCGCAGATTTTGCAGAATATTTATACATAGTTCATTAATTTTATTGAAGTTGATCCATTATATTTTCTAACATTTATTTATTTGAAATGATATTTAGTGGCATTTGCAAACGTCTACCTATATTTTACATAAAGTTGTATATAACAAAGATCACATTTGAATGAAGTGATTTTTTAAATAAATTTTTATATCATTTTACTCCTTTTACGTCAATACTGAAAATACACACTGCATTCCATTAAGATAGGCAAGTTGAGTATGTATTAAAATCAAAGCAGTTGACCTGGAAATTATATTCACTTATTAACAACGAGTAACAATAAATAATAATATAACTTTGAAACTTTTTCCCCTATGAAAAGAGTACAAATCTTTACCATATTGTAAACAAGTGTTTTCAATATAATTATATTTTTATAATAAACACAAATATTTTATTTTATTTCACATGAGAAAAAGGATGAGTGGTTATTCATAGGAATCATAAATAAAATATTCATCAACTCTCAGAGTATACTAGAGATTAAAATCAGTTTATCTTCATGAAAGACCAACTAAAATAATTGTTGTCCTCACACAATATTATGAGAGCAATAGAGTATTGGGTCCAGTTGAAGAATATGGGCTATACTTCTGAATTTTTCTCTTAATAATTATATTAATTAATTAAGGAAAAATGTCACATTCTATAGTTATATTCAAAGCAATACAATACTAGGCACAAACGTACTCAACACTGGTTGACAGAATTGACAGTGTGTTTCTCATCATATGCCTCTTCGGTTATGTAGTATTTGAAGAACATAATTTATCTTTAAGATCCCTTTGAGTTATAAGACCATATTTTTATTCTGCAAAATTAATGTGTGTCATATTGATATTATTTTGGAGTTTGTGAAAGATTTAAAAGTTTACTTCATGGCTGTTTTAAAGGAACTTTATCATAGTTGATTTTCTGTTGCAGAGTATGAGTCTGGAGTTGTCTCTTGTCCAGCAAGAGAATGGATGCAGAATTGAATATGAGAGAGGCTAATGTCTGGGAGAAGACAAGAGCACCGGAAAGTGGTTTTGTCCGTATTTATTGAACTCTCAAGATCTTATACACATGGTGAATGTGAAGAAAACAATCAGATAGTAATCATTAACTTGTGTAAGAAGCAAAGGGTCTGGGGGGCAAGTGGATTTTGTGATCAAAATACAATAGTATATTGGCACCAGATGGAAAGTACGTTCCTGCAGGTGATGTAACAAGTGTTCCCATTATAATATCTCACTAGCTAACTGTTCGCCCTGTGGTGGAGGCTTTCTGCCTTAAGTTTCTTTAAGCCATTTATGTAAGTATAAGGAATTCTTCAAACTATTTCCCCACAATTTTCTATCTTCTCTCCTAACAGATCATTTTCTATCCTAATATCTATCAGCTGAAAAATAATGACAAGCCTATTTATATTCAAACTTAAAAACTTAATGTAATAATGGCCAACTATATAATATTCATAATTTCTTGAAGAAATATTTTTTAAAAAGAGCTATGACAGGGACTCTAAATATATTATTTAATTTTCTTATGCTCATTTTACAAATGAAAACAATATAAGATTAATGAAAAAGAATTTTTCTAATTGCTTCCCTTAGCCTGAAATCAAACCTGTCCAGGTCTCCATTCTTTTTGACATAGTGCTTCTGCAGTATCAGATCTTTATTTATCTCTTAGAGGGATAAAATTTGCCAAAACATTACTTTTTAAATATTATGTGACCTTACCTCACAGCTTCTGATACATATAACTTCTTTATTATTTGTCACTATTCTTATGTATACCTATGTAATAGTCCATAGCAGGAAGACAGAGTGTATGGAAAGTGAGATTCAGAGAGAAGCCCTTGGGTGCAGTCATAGGACCTGATATAAGCAGGATGTTAAGATTTATTTTTTATGACTTCATTTATAATTTCTTTTGCACATTAGAAAGATAGAGGAACTTCATCTGAATAGAATTTGTCTTATACTTCCCTGCCATGTGTGCCTATTTGCATAAATAGATTCTGTTCTCTCAGACCAGAAATGTGAAAGATCGTTGTTTGGGGTTTCCCAGACTCTCTATCTTGAGAACTAAGAAAAAGATATTCCGAGGGTGACCATCTGCAACAAATATTTGATTGTACATTATTGTATGTGTGCATATATATTGAGACAAGTTTTATTTTCTCCAACGAAGGCAACAGGAGAATTTTAAAAGCCTTGATATTATGGAAAAATTTGTCATAACTATGCAAAACCCAGGTTATCACAAGAAGTCTGTTTCCTAGAAGACCATTTAGAACACGCTCCTGTCTTTTAATTCATAGCTTTCTATAAAAAAAGCAAAATTCTTTTATGTGTGAGTTGGGTCCTGCAAAGATAACTGCAAAATGAGTACACAGAAGTTAAGCCCCTGAATACTTTCCTAATCAAATATATTTTTCAATTACTGGACTTCCCAGCACCTAGTGGGTGGGAATCACTTCCGAGTGATTCCTCAGCACCATGAGTGCTTACCCCATAGACGTCTCTGCTCTTTTTTTAGTTCAGATTCACCTGATAGTTCTGGTCAGGGATAAGTTCTCCTAACTTTTGCACTGTGGTTAACTTCAAGGGCTTCGAATTTCCTTTAGAGTTTCTCAAAATGGAAAATGCCTAAGGTCTATCATTGTGCCATTGAAAACAATTTCCTGGGAGGTGGAGTTCAGGCATGCACACAGCAGTAAAAAACAAATGCACCCCAGAAGTACCAAGAAATTAGATTTTACATTTACATTTACATTACACATTACATTTAGAGCTGGATGAGTTTTTATCTTCAGATTTTAGAAAGCTTATAAACGTGGCCTGACTTTAGTGATACTAATTCAGCAGCACCCGAATAAAGTTACTTCTGTGAGGGAATACATATGATAGGAAGTAAAGCAATAAATCAATTATCTAAACTGACAATCTGCCTCATCCTTCGCAAGCCTGGGAAACCCTTGCCTGAACATCCTGAGCATCTTGAGGCTAAGTGTGTCGACGACACATCAGAGGCATAAAACGATTATACCGATATCTGAACTTTTCCAAAAATATCTCGTTCCAGGGTAAAATAAAATAATTGCCTTAAGCAGTATTTGCTCAGAAAGATTTTTTTTATTTCCTTTGTTTATACCTCTACCTCCTGCCACCCACCTCCCACTACTCTTTTTCTGTACCAGACCAGGTTTAGGGAAATGCAATTCTAGTCAAAGACAGACTCGTGAGACTTAGATTCTGGTGTGAGTGTCCTGAGCTTGCTACTCTTTTCTCAGACCAGCTCTGAAATTTTACACAATATACTTCTTATAAAAGATACAAAGTCTAAAACTAGGGTCACATAGAGAGTTGAAGGGAGATGAATAGTCACTGTAGAATTAAACACATTGTATCTTTCTTCATTTCTTTCCTATTGGTTGGAGTGTTCTCTGATGGCTAGAACTCAAGCAGCCATTCTGGACTATGAGATAGAAGATTTATTGCTAAGAATGAAAGTTGTAGAGCACTGAGGTAGAAGGGTCCTGTGTTTCAGAAGAGTTTTCTCAGCTGTTCTTAACAACCCTGGACTAGATTTCCTTTGTAAATGTGAAACAGTAGTGCATTTTAATCTTGTTAAGGCCAAGCCATTTGGAGTTTCTCTTGAATGAACCTAATGTTAACTCATAGAATAATTTTACACTGTGGGTGAAGGGAGAAATAAGAGAAGGCATTTTTGGAGTAGGGCATTTTCCCCATATATGTATGGAGCAGACGGCAGCATCTGCTATGTTAACAGAGTGTTAAGGACCCAATTGCACAGCAGTAATAGAAAAACACAGTGTCTGTGTGACTGACACTGGGTGAGCAGAAGAGTGAACAGATTCTAACAAAACCCCCACATCCCCCACAGCCATATCCAACAATACTGGGGAGACATTTTTTTCGAATGGAAAATTTTGAAATCTTGTAGTTTTCACAGTGAGAGCTAATAATCTAATGAAATTTTGGCATTAAAATTACATGCTATGGAGTTGTAAATCTTTTTGTAAAATGCAACGAATTGGAAAATGTATACCCAACCCCTGTGTCTTCATCTCAGTTCCTAGAAAGCAGAGCCCAATACAAAAACTGATTCGGGGGAGTAGAATCACTAGAAGGCAACAGGGAGGAAAAAGGTAAAGTGAGAAGTACTGGCTTTTCCATATGCTTCAAAGTCACTGTGTTTTTAAATTTTTTTCATTAGCCTAAAATATGTGCATAGGTGTCACAAGTGGACACAGAGATAGGGAAGCCTGGGAAACATTTTCCAGTGGGGGATAGAGATGAACACAAGGTAGCATTGCATATTCTCATGGCTAAATTTTAGTTCGTATGACATCTATGAGGAGCTAAAGGAGATTTTGTTGATTCAATAGACACATAAAATTGTAATAGTATGGCCTCTTTTATTCACATATAAAATTAATTTTGTCATCTAAAATAGGTAACTTCAAATAAAACCTTAAGTGCCACAATGTACAAGGCATGTAATACTCTGTTGATATATATGGATTTTCCTCCTGTGGAACAGATTCACTGAACTAAAGATGAAAGGTTTAGTAACAGATGTTTAGAACGATTACAGGCTTCGGATATTAGCCTTTTATAAAACTACGATGCTGTAATACGAAACCACAACTTTTAGGAGAATGAAGAACTCTGTTCAAAGAAGTAATTGTGTCCATATAATATTTTGATTTATTAACAAAACCCAGTCCAGAGATGGCCCATAGAATGACAGAGTTTGAAATCACTGTCAGCTGGAGCCATGTTTGCTTTAGAGCCAAGATTAAATTGACTAACAGAAAAGAAAGAAAGAGAGAAAGAAAGAAAGAAAGAAAGAAAGAAAGAAAGAAAGAAAGAAACAGAAAGAAAGAAAGAAAGAAAGAAAGAAAGAAAGAAAGAAAGAAAAAAAGAAAGAAAGAAAAAACAATACACTACATCTCATATCCCACAGTTTGTAAACTGTGATTTGTACCCAGTTAATATAGGGCCTGCATCTGGGTTTGTTAAATTTCAGGCTAGGGAGGGTCTGCATAATGAGCCCATTAAAACTCCTGGAATTGGAGTCAGTTTATTTTGACAGATGGTTATGGCGCTGTTGGAAATGGTTTGCAGGGATGAGTGTGGAATTCCAAAGCATACTGTTCATTTGCTGAATTCCAACGGATGGTGAAGAGGTCACGTTTGAAAGGTAACTTCAGAATGTTTGCCAACTCTGCAAGTCCAGCAAAAGAAAGGTAAGAGTTTATGAATGCAGTCAGCGATGCTCTAGGGATGATGTTATAATCTTCTATGAGTACTAAGAGAATCTTAAAAGAGACAGACAAGAGTGATAATTTTAAGTGCTAGTATCACGCTCTGTATAGTCTCAAGCAAGACAAAACAAAATGGACTGGTCAGAAAAACCAGAAAAAAAACTTACTTATTTCAGGAGAAGAGAGTCCAGACAGTCCCAATTAAAACTGTGGAATGGGGCATGTCTGTCCAGGTGTCAGCATGTCATCGACCTGAGGAAGGAGGATTCATATAAAAGTGCTGACCTGTCATAAGCAAAAGATGAAAGGTTATTTTAGAAGATGCCATTCTCTCCCAAGGGGAAGAGACATTTGTATCGTAGCCAGGCCAACATGTCTCTGATTGTTTTAGAAAATGTTACAGCAATGGCAGCCACCTGATTACCAGAAGCGCAAGTGCCAAATGAACAATCTAAAGAAAATAACCTCTGAGGCCATTTGGACTCAAAACCAACAAGGCGTCTGTGATTCTGGCTGAATTTCTGTGTCTTTTCAAACAAGTTTCTGGCAGCGTTGGAAGTCTCTAAATATTCAGGATACGTTTCTTAAATTTGTACTGGAAGATAGAAGAAAGTGTACTGGAATTTAGACTAAAATTAGAGCTTTTGTTGCTCAGGACACTGATCCAAGGACACTTAACATTTAGAAATCCTGGAAAGAGCTATTTAGAGCTGGCTCTACCAGACAGTGTCCCTCTTAGCTCCAGGCTTTGTTTCTATGCTCATCACTTAACCATCCACTGAAACTCTAAAATTTGGTGGGCGGATCTATAGTTTCCTACTGCCGCTATAACAAATTACCACAAATTTAGGGACTTAAAACAGCACACAATGATCATATTACAGTTCTGGAGGTCAGAAGTGTAAAGTGGGTCATCAGGACTGCATTCCCTCAGGAGGTTCTAGGGGAGAATCCATTTCCGTGCCTTGTCAACATCTAGAGGTCACCTGATTCCTTGGCTTATGTCCCCTTACTCCATCCTCAAACATAGCAGCATAGCATTTTCAAAGCCTGACCTCTATCTATTCTCTCTATTTCTGTAAATGCATATATAGCAATATCTATATCTATCTATTTGGTTGTCACCTCTGCTTTCATTGTCACATCTCCCCCCTGACTAACTCTCCCACACAGATAATCCAGGAAAATCTTACTATCTCAAGATCCTCAACTTAATCACATCTCCAAAGGTCTTTTTCCACATAAGGTAACAAGTCAACAGGTTCCTGAAGATTAGGATGTGGACATTTCAGGAGGGTCATTATTCTGTCTGTCACAGTGGTGATATGAAGTGGTCTTCCATCCCAATGAGCTAAGCAACCAAGTACAGACAATGAAATTATTGAGGTTCCAGCACAAATCTTGATATCAGGAGACATGGAGGATTGGTAGGCAATCTAGAGGGAAAGAATTCTTATTTTTGAACAGTGATTGAAATATGAGTAACTAATTTTGACTGGAATTTTTATATCCTAAATCAAGATGAGGACTTGTCCCTTAAGGTGAGTAAAAAATCATGTATTATTTTGGCACATAGCCAGTGTTAAGGGCTAAGAAAGGGTTGAAGGGGGAGAAGGAATATTCTTTCCCAGTGTATGATGGAAGGTTGTGTAATCTGCTTCATGCTCTGCACTGGCAGATGCCCAAAACTTATACTCTCTCATGGACTCAAGGAGATGTTCCTCAGAGTCTCCTGTATTCCCCTCCCACCATCCCAAGTTCTGTGATAAAATCAAGGAACACCTCCCCCATCCCCAGAATCACCAATATCCTCTCCACATTGACCCTCTCTTTTGAAGTCTCCTCACCTGTCCTTCTGACTCTCTTGGATTCTTCTTAAAATGGCTGAGCTGAGTCTCTACCTCTCACGATCCACTAACTGTGCCCCACATCCTCTGAGTGTGCAGACCCACCCAAAGCACCTACTCCCGTCATTGTCTTGGGCATGAGTCAGGCATCACTCCATGGTGTTCTCCAAATGGCCATGTATATGGATTTCAAGTTCTTAGTGATTTCATAAATCTGTTTCAATAGGTATGAAGCAAAGTGGGTAGTGACAACCTCATAAAGATTCAAATCACTATAGAAGCCAATGCCCTCTCCAAAATTTCTCTCCACCAAGTATCTTCTCCAGACCATATTTATTTGCTTTGTGTGGTGTTCAGACTCTTACCTGATTAATAGATTAAATATCTAAATTATCAAATAATAACTGTAACTTCTCATAATGCAGCTTTAATTTTTCTGTTAATCTAGATTTGTCTAGCTATATCTATATAAAGAATATACTATAAACCTATTTTACTTTATATGTGTGTGTGTCCTGTTTGGTTTTTTGTTAATCTTGATGTATAGGCATATAGATATAATATAATATATTATAGATCGCTTTTACTACATATTTTCATGTACTATTCCTAATTTTGAACATATCTTAATATTTGGTTAATAATGCACTTCAGATAGGAGCCATGGTTGTACTATACTATCCATTTGTTAAATATTATATATATATTTATTTATATATTATATACATATTATATATATATTTAGAACTGAAGACATAGATATACACAAGTGTTGTTAGTATGGGCTTTCATTATTTTCTTTAAATATCACAGCATTCATTAGAATCTCAATGAATCTCTAATATGTTTTGAATCATTAATATATCAGTATAAGAGATATTTAAACATTCATCTGGGGGGCGCATGGGTGGCTCAGTCAGTTAAGCGTCTGGCTCCTGATTTCAGCTCAGGTCATGATCTTAAGGTTAATGAGTTGAAGGTCACATTGGGCTCCACTCTGACAGTGCAGTGCTTGCTTGGGATTCTCTCTCCCTCCTACCCCTGCCCCTCCACTGCTTGCACTCTCTCTTACTCTCTAAAATAAATAAATAAACATTTAAAAAAATAAAAATAAACCTTCATTTGGTCTGCCAAATATGATAGACATCTGCTTTCTGAACCTCACATAGATCAATAAAAAGGAATTATGATGAGGTTTTTTATAGAAAGGAAAATTAAAAGATATTTTCTTAAAGTGACATTATTATAGCAAATATCTATGAGAGAAAATAAGCAGTATTAAAATGTTATCTTTAGCATTTAATGGAGTTTGATTGATTACAAGCAGCTGGAACTTGGATAAACTTCAGTAATTTGACAGAATAAAGAGGCAAAATTTGATTTTTCTCGCAATATTTTTAGAACAAAAATGAATTGCGTAGCATTAAAGAAAAATGAACTACTTTCCAAGATAAACAAATGGCCTACTTGTCAGTTAAATAATTTAGCAATCATTTTAAATTTGGAAGATTGATCCATAAAAATCCTCATTCATAAGATAGCTTTCATAAAACAGCATGTCTCAAGAATGACAATATATTATAGTATCTAAAGGCTATTTGAGGATAGTAAAGTAAGTCCCTGCAACCATTTTTATTCTTACAGTTGATATTTAAGTAGTTATTACATTGGAAAATTAATATCAATGTGGGCAACATCTTATTAGAATTTCAGGTATAAGAAAAATTCTTAATCTGCAAAAATACATAAATTGCCTTTATGTACTATGAGTTAAAGTTTTTTTGAGACATGCTTAAAACAAAGTTTGAAGTGTATTTACTCTTCCGATATGGATTTTGCAATTCATAATAATAGATGATTCCTACAATTTACCATATAACAGGCTATGTAGTACATTCTCCATGTGGCTGTTGTATGGTAAGATTTGTTAATTTTTCTGTTAATCTGTATATACATATAGGTTTAAAGATGTAATAGAAGCTATTATAAGCATGTTTTACTTAGCAGAATATTTGTAATAAACAGAAATAACTTTACTAAATTATATACACTTCAGTTCTCCACAACTCCATCACTACTGTTGTCAGGATTTGGTGTATTATACATGCATAGATTGAAGACATATACATGATCCCTGAAGGCACATGAGTTTGTGACACCAATCTTGATATCAGAATTGCCAAACTGGTTCCATTTCAAAAGGGAAACATGGAATGCGATTTCTTAGTACATTTTTCCTGAAAAGTTATATGTCTTTTCCTGAAAAGTTATAAAGTCTTATGAAGATTGCATATATACACACAAGATCAGAAAAAAATCAATTTTCATATGATTTAAAAAATATACACTAAGTAATATACATATATAATATGTATATATAATAATATACATATATATACACACACATATATATATTTATGTGCATCTAGTCAGTACCTTTTATAGATTGGTATGATAGAGATATGAACATTATATTAGACTGTCTTTAAAATATAATCTAATATTGAGGTACCTGGGTGGCTCAGTCGATTAAGCAATCAACTCAATTTTAGCTCATGTCATGATCTCATAATTCATGAGTTCAAGCCCCTCATCAGGTTTGGCACTGATAGTGAGGGGCCTGATTGGGATTCTCTCTCTCCCTCTCTGCCCCTCCCCCACTCGTTTACGGGCACGCACTCTTTCTCTCTCTTAAAGCAATAAACATATATATATATATATATATATATATATATATATATAAGCTAGCATTAATTTTAATACCTTACTATTCATATTAATAGGTTAATGCTGATTGAATCAAACTTTTGTTTAAATGTATAACTGAAAGTCTGTCAGTTAACAAAGAGTTAAAACACAGAAACACTTTTAGATTATCTTTCAGTTTCAAAAACAAAGAAATGAATATGTTTGTTTCTAAAACAAACATGTATGGGTTTGATACATAAAAAAAAAATACCTATAGCAAATAATGCCATTTATGCAACATATATTTTCTGAAATATGCTTAGGTGGCAGTCTATTTTTAAGTATGAAGATATTGTATTAAAGGAGATAAACAAGATTTAGAGGCTGAATGGTATTATTCAGATTGCAGAAGAAAAAAAGTCAGTAAAAAGGAAATGAATGAAAACTTGGTTGCATTGTGGTAAACACTGTAAAGAAAAAATGCTAGGCAATACCAAACTGCTGTGTTTTCTGTTTGTTTTTTGCGTGTGGGTTTTTTTATGTGAAGTGGGAGAATGGTATGTGTTTGTGGAAGTAGGAGAGGGGGTTGATCAAGGTGGTGTCTGTATAAATGCTATTGTAGCTGGTACTAAAGATTGAGAATGAGGAAAATAAAGAAAACCCCAAAGAAACATGTTTGAGGAAAAGAAAACAGTGAACCAAAGTCATGAGACAGAAAGGTATCCCCAAGTATCAGAAACAGAGAATAGGAAGGGAAAGAGAGAATTACAAAGTTATATTAGAGAGGTGTATTATTCCTTTGAATGTCCAAAGGAGTTTGGATTTTAATTAGAGAGCAAATGAGTCAGTGTGTGCGTGCGCACGCGCATGTGTGTTTAGTATTTTTTTTTTGCTCTGTTGTTTTTTACTGTGAGTAAAATCGATAACACAATTTATCATTTTAACTATTTCTAATTGTACAGTTGAGTGGTGTTCAGTACTTTTCACATTGTTGTGCAACTCTCACCTCTCCATCTCCGGAGTAGTCTCATTTTCTGCAACTAAAACTCTATACTCATTAAACACTATCACCCAGTGGCCTTCCTCCCTCAGCCCCTAAAATTTATGATTCTACTTTCTATCTCTATGAATTTGACTACTCTATGCAACCTCAAATAGTAGAATAATACAGTTTTTGCTCTTTTGTGACTGGCTTAGGAACCAAACTTTCCTGTTTGCTTTTCCACCTTGCAAAATTTTTGTTGTTGTTGCTGAGAATTAGACTTTTTTTTTAAAGTGTTTGTTTATTTTTTGAGAGAGAGGAAGTGTGCATAAAATCAATTTGGCTAAAAAGTAGACCTAATTATGAAATGTAAGTGATATAATTTCATATAAAATGATAGTAGGGTATCTTCACTATCTTGGGGTAGATTATTTTTTAATGAGACATAGAAAAAGCAATGTACATAGAAATTTTAAATATGTTTCTCAGAACACCTGCTATGGGAATAAAATATCAAGGTATAAAATTGGGGAAAAAAATGTCTAGGGTCTCCGAGATGGCTCAGTCGGTTGAGCGTCTGACTTTAGCTCAGGCCATTGTCTCTCTGTTCATGAGTTTATGCTCACTGTCATCACCAAGGAGCCCGCATAGATCCTCTGTCCCTTTCTCTCTGCCCTTCCCTATATCAAGTGTTCTGAGAAACATTTAAAATTTCTATGTACATTGTTTCTTCTATGTCTCATGAAAAAATAATCTACCCCAAGATTGTAAAGATACCCTACTATCATTTTATTTGGAGTTTTATCACTTACATTTCATAATTAGGTCTACATTCCATCCAAATTTTTTTCTGTATGTTGTGGGCTAGAGTTCAAGAATTTCTCTTTTCTCTATGGATATCTGGATGAGACATTGCCATTTATTTAAAAAGAGAATAATGTACTCATGAGGTTGTAATGTTATCGTTGTTTTAATTCAAGTGATTTAGTAGCAGATCTAATAATAGTGGATCTATGTTGTACTCCATTGTTTTGTCTATATTGTTACTAATGGAAAATCTCAGTTACTATAAATTTATGTCTGGCTCTGGAAGTTTCCTGCTTCTATATTTTCCAACACTGTTATTGCTATTAGCAGCACTTTGCATTTCCTTATATATTTTGAAACCAACATGAATATTTCTATACTCAGTTGTGTTTTGGTTGGGATTTTATTAAATCCATTAAAACAATTGGAAATAATTAATTGATATCTGTACCATATAGTATTTTTAATCCAACTCTAATGCTCTCATCTTTATTTTTGGTAGTAGCATCAAATTTTCTTATCACTAAATTAAATTTTCAAATATTTGAAATTTTAAATCTACTCTAATGATAGACAAACAGGTTTGTGAATCTTCTTTCTTGTAATGGCCTTGTCTGTGTTGTATATCAAGATAATGCTGGTCTCATAAAAACCGTTTAAAAAATATCTTTAGTTTTGTTCTTTCTGAAATGTTTGTATACTCGTGAAGTTATTTTTTTCTATGTGTAGGAAAGTCATTTGCTACTAATATTTTCTTTTTGTACGTATTTTATATAATGGATTTCATTTCTTTAGCAAATATTGGATTATACAATTTTCTTTTCAACTTCAATTGATCTTAAGTATTATTTTTGAGATTTGTCTATTTTGTCTAAATTCTTGGTTTTTAGCTTAAAATTTTCCATATAAGCCATTAATATCCCCTTTAGGTCTGTAGATATATTAAAGTCACTTTCTAGTTCCTGAAACTAGTAATTTTTTTTCAATTATTTTTCTCTTCATTGGTCTTGATAAAGGATTATCAATGTTGATATAGTCAAAGATCTTTTACCTTGTTTAATCTGAAATATAGATAATGGATTGATAGATGATAGATAGAGATAGATAGATGATAGATAAATAGATAAATAGATATGTAGATAGATATCCATTTGTTCTGCTTTGTGTCTTCTTATTTTCTATGTTTATTACATATGATTTTCTGTACCTTTTCTAGGTTTTTGAGGTAAAAGTCTTAGATTATTTATATTCAGTTTTATGTTTTTAAATAAATGCACTTCTCTTATGAATTTTCCTCCAACACCTGCTTTAGCTTCATTTTATTATCTTTAATGTTGTATCTTTTTTATTATCATTTAATTTTAATTTTCTATTTTAATTTTTTATTATTTCTTCTTGATTTAGAATCTCATTATATTAGTTTGCCAAGGCTGCCATAACAAATTACCACAGACTAGGTGGGTCAAACAACAAAAATATTATTTTCTCACACTTCTGGAAGCTGGAAGTCCAAAATTAAGGTGTCAGCTGGTTGGTTTCTTCTGAGGACCCAGCCAGTCTAGATTAGAGCCCCCCATTCTATTAGCCTCATTTTAAATAATTTGCCTCTTAGAATATCCTATTTTCAAAAACAGTCATACCCCTAAGACCCACTCAAGTGACCTAATTTAAACTTAATTACCCCTTTGAAGATTTTATCTCCAATGTAGTCATATTCTGAAGTTCTGGGACTTAAGTATATCAATTTTGGGAGGTCACAATTTAACCCACCACATTATAGAAGTTTACTGTTTATTTTGCATACTTTGTATTTTGTTTATTAGCTTAATTTCAGTGAGGCCGGAGAAAACACTAGGGATATTTAATTGCAGGTTTATGGCCCCCTGTGTAACAGATTTTGTTAAATATTTTGATGTGTTCCCAATACAATTATTAAAAGTATGAATTCTTTCAATATTGTGTATAGTACTCTAAAAGCATTGTGTGCATGTGTGTGTATGAGTGTGCATGCATACATATTACTTTGCTCAATTTGATAATCAGGTTATATCTACAATATAATTAGTGACTTTTTTTTGTCTCATTTTCTTCGCTACTGAGAAAGATGTGTTAATGTATTCCTATCTGATTATGGTTTGCCTGTACCTCCTTGTAATTGTGTCAAATTTTGCTAAAGGTATTTTGACATTATATTATTGGGTCTACATATACCTTGAAGTGTCATATCTTACTGTTGGGTTGATCATGTTGACATTATAAAATGACCTTTTTTTTTATTGCTAGCTTGAAAAACTCCCTTTAGTACTTATGTTAGTGGTTAAATTTTTAGAGTCCTACCTTGCACAATTTCAGAGATTGATAAATGCTTGAGGCATGGACAGAGCAAGGATTTGGTAAATTATTTACACACATTAAGTGTTCAATTTTGTCACCCCTGTTTAGTGACAAACAGTTCTTCTCTCCCTCAAGTTCTTCTCTCCCTCAATAAAAATGTACTGAGACCCACTGCACATTCTCAGGCATCTAACACAGCACAGGTTTGGAGAAACCCCTAGGGAGACGTATTGACTTCAACTCAACTTTTTTGAGTACCTCATCTCTATGTCCATAACATCTCTAGGTCCTGATCCTTATAAAGCTCTTTATTGTTTGAAAACAGATGGTATTTTTATTATTTACTAGGTTTTCTTGTAGTTACTGGAGGTAATAACATTCTACTCATGCACTATTCCATATTAATCAGAAACGTCAATCTTATTTCATTAAAACTAAAAGCAGAGGGGTGCCTGGGTGGCTCAGTCAGTTAAGCATTTAACTCTTGATTTCCAGTCAGGTAAAGGTCTCACAGTTCATGAGTTCAAGCCCTGCATCGGGCTCTGTGCTGACAGTGCAGAGTCTGCTTGGGATTCTCTCTCTCTCCCTCTCTCTGCACCTCCTTCACTCACACTCAAAATAAATAAATAAATAAATAAACGTTAAGAAAAACAACTAAAAGCAGCAGTCTTACGTATGTAATATTTGTAATGTGTAAAAAGAGAGTAAAAGGAAAAATGCCATATTAAATCTAATATATCACACAAGAAAAGAATAATTTAAAATACCTATCGGGCATTTTGAACTGATTGAATCAAATGATTGATTCTAGGATCAAATTATTTTTTTATTTTTACCAAGGATAGTATTCTACGGTATTGAATAAAACTAAAATATTAGATTTCCAGGTGAATTTTATATTTTGTATGAAACTATACAAGCATCACCAGGTTAGGTAAACTGCCTGCACCAATAATTTTTATTCCTATGTAAAGTCAAGTACAAAATTTTATTTTATGGTTTTACTGTAACTCATATCCTACATAAAATCATAATTGAAGAGTTTGACAGCCTGTGTTTTAACCTCCTCTAGACAATACTAGACAATACCACATATCCCCAAACCATATTGTACAATTTGTTACAAATTGCAGTTTACTCAAGAGAGACTTAAAATGATGATGAATGACAGAATTAGTTAGAATAGTTACTCTGACTTTGAAAATGATTTCTAGTCCACATTAGGAAGCCATAAAATCCAGTCACATATACTAAATCAAATCTGTCAGGGAAAAATTTCAGATACCCGGAGATACCTTTGTCATGAGAGTCTATTTTGAAATTTACATAAGAATGTATACAAAATACACTGTTTGAATATCTTCTACTTTTAAAAATTATTTTAACTCATAAGTAAATACCTTAGATCTGCCCTTATGAAAGAGTAAGGTAGAAGATATTGACTGATTTATAACAATTTTGTAAAATAGGTAAAATCCTGTCTTTCATATTTTCAGAGATAAATGAGATTTAATTAATGCATAACTTATTTTTTCTCAATAAAATAAAGATTTAAGACTGGAAATAAATGAGCCTTATTTCTTATATGACTCATAATCATGGATTATACACTGTTTTGAGGCAGGAAACATGCCTTTCTGGTCCTCTGCTGTCTATTTCTTATGCCAAGCACATAGAAGGAATTCCTAATCAATTCAAATTTAATTATTATAAATAAAAGAGACAATTTTACAAACATTTAATCCTTTTCAAACTCAATAAACTTGCTATCAATATTATATTTCTATTAGAGGAAATATAAAGGTAACAAGTTATGGCATATCATACATCAAGTAAAGGGCACAGCTGGGAGCCTAGTATTTTTTTAATTATTATTATTATTTTTTTTATTTTAGGGAGAGAGAGAGGGGAAGAGCTGGGCAGGGGCAGAGGAAGAGAGAGAGAATATGAAATAGGCTCCATGCTCAGTGAATGGGAGGGGGCTTTATCCGTGACCCAGGGTAATGAACTATAACCTGAGTCATCAGAAATCTGATGCTCAACCAACTGAGCCACCCAGATGCCCAGAACTTAGTAAATTTCATCTGACTCCTTAGTTTCTGCTGTTTCCCTTATAACTTAACACATCTGGCATGTTCATTTGTTTCTCTTTTTGGTGTTCTATGAAACCTCTGTGTGTGTGTGTGTGTGCGCGTGTGTGTGTGTGAATATGAATCTTGATAGATTACAGAATTTTCTGATATTTCCTTTTCGCTCTAGTGATCTTGAATTAATACCTTCATGTTGTGTTTCTATTTCCATTTTATTCTCGGATATATATATTCTCCCTTTCCTGTTCCTATCTCTAAAGTGTGACGTTTACTATCCTAATATATAAGTATAATTTGCTATATATATATATATATATGGAAATTTTATTATGAAGAATTACCTCATATGATTATGGAGGCCTTGAAGTCCCATGATCTAATTTCTCCAAGTTGGACACCCAGGAAACCAGTGGTGTAATTCTAGTCTGAGTTCAAAGGCCTGAGAACAAGGGGAGATGAAGATATAAATCCTAGGAAAAGATGGGGCACCTGGGTGGCCCAATTGGTTAAGAGTCTGACTCTTGATACTAGCTCTCATGTCATGATCTCATGGTTTATGAGTTTAAGCCCTGAGTCTGGCTCAGTGAGGACCCTGCTTGGGATTCTCTCTCTTCCTCTCTCTCTGCACCTCCCCACTCACTCTTTCTCTCTCAAAATAAATAAACTTTATTTCAAAAAGCAGGAAAGAGAAGGAAACTGATGTCCCAGCTCAACAGGCAGGCAAGAAACAAAGAGGGTAAATTCCTTCTTCCACTGCCTTTTGTTCTATTCAGGGGCTCAATGGATTGAATGATTTCCACCCACACTGGGGAGAGTCATCTACTTTATTGAATCCACTGATTCAGATCCTAATCCCATCTGGCAACAACTTTGCAGACACAGTCAGTAATAATGTTTAATCTAGGCACTCATGGGTAGTCAAATTGACACTTAAAATTAACCATCAGATTATTTCTCATTTTTCTTATTCTCCATACAATTGTACATGTACTATTTGGATAACCTGTATCCTTGAGGAGTATGTGTGAATTGTGCATAGTATAAGTATGAACACACACACACACGTGAATCTTTCAAGGTAAAAGAAAACAGGGGTCTGAAGCCAAAGAGCAAAACTCAGGCTTTTGTTTCCAATACTGTCGAATAAGTATCCTGAAAAATATAATAAATGAATATATATAAGTGAACATCTATACCCCCAAAAAGTATCAAAAGTCTTCCATGATTCTATTGGCACTGCTTGTCATTAAGAATAAAATTCCTCGAGACAGAAAGAAATAAAAATATTGGTTAATTCCAAGAACACATCTATATTTGAGTCTGGTTCAGTTCCCAGATGATGTCTCCAGTTCTTTGACAGAATTTGTGTGTTGACAACATGGGCTGGAGGCTCTAAGAAACTAGAAAAAATAAGTCAAATATTTAAATATTCAGGAATGAAGACTATACAAAGATAAATGTTTAAATATTTCAGAGCATAGAGATTTGAATATTAGAAAAGAGCTAGCCTTCAGCAACTATAGAATGGGTATTATGATCATTTTTTTCATAAATAATTGTATAAGTAACTGTTGCAAAACTTAAAAACATTTTATTGTATATCATGCATTTGTGGGCAAATAATTCAGGTAGGAATTTGCTAGGAGATTTTTTAATTAAAAATGGCCTCCGGATTCTAAAACGACTTTCCTCAACTACCAAGCACTTTGATAGAGCTCCCTGAAAATTGAGACTCAGCTAGGCCCCTCTCTCTGTCTGTGACAACTCGGAAACTTTCCAGGTAGTCTCTCCATCAAGTTAGTTGAACTTATGTGATTGTTCATGACTCATAAATTGAGTCTTTTTAGGGGTCTAGATGGTAGTTTCAAGTTTTTGTGTGATTTACCCTCAGAAGGCCTGGAATTGACTTTTACCACATGATTGGTCAAGCAAGTTACTAAGGCCAGCATAGAGTAATGGGTAAGGAAATTAGACTTCATATCTCAATGAGAATTATAAAATAATTTGTAGCCAGAATCTACCACGATGAACTTGTAAATATCATCATTAATGATACAGAACTAATCTGGTTGGCATCAATGTGGGAAGACTTATGTCAATGTGGGTCAATTCCAAAAGTCATTTGACTTTCACCCATCTCCTGGAGGCCAACTATTCAGCAAACATATGAAATAATCAAAGAATTCAGGGTAAGAAATCAAGCTAGAAAATACAGGGGAAAAATGCAATAGCTTGTAAGTAGAAAGTATGATTATTCTGGAGTGCTCTTAATGCAATAATATGCTTAGGTGGCTTATTAATAGAAAATAATGACTTCAAATGCATAGTAACATGACATTGTTGATAAAAGTTCTAATTAGGTCCTAGCTACTTTGTATTATTGTGAGTCCAAAGCAAAGGTATCAAGTTACATACCTGTAAATACATGCATGCACAAATATAAATACAAGCACATAGCTTAATGGTATTAAAAGCCCCAGAAAATAAAATTAAAAGGAAGCATTAAAAAAATGAACATACTGATCAATATCTCCCATGAATATCATCATAAAAGAATTCCATAGTAAGAAAGTGTATCAGGGATGGAAGAAACAAAGGTAATTTTTATTGGAGGAGACAGATTAACAACACTTCTGCATTACCGTCTATATAGATGCTTGTAATTATTCAGTCATTATTGAATATTCAGTAGAAAAAGCAGATATATTTATTCCATCTATTTTATTAATTAGTATTGGAAGTGATACTGATTGCCTGTAATCACTTGTCTCCATTTTGATGCAATGTCACAATATTTCCATTATTTGAGTGGTTACAACTGATGACAAATGTGTTGCTAATGGGCACTCCTGTATCATGTGTTCACCATTTTGTGCAAGCTCCATCACCACCACCTTATTGCTACAAAACAACACATATTCTTGTCCATCAGAAAAAGTTTTTCCCCTCTTTGATCCCTCTCATCAATCTCATGGGTCGGCAATGTGTGTTATGTTTCCTGTTGGCACTTGTACACCTAAGAAACACTGGGAAGGAAAGGGTGGGGATGGATCAATTACTTTTGATGCAAGTGATTTATCTTCTACATAAACTATATTTTATAGATGGAAACAAAGATTTCAATGCCTAGAGCTCAATAACTATTAAAATATTATCCCTGGGTTCCTGGGTGGCTCAGTGCGTTAAGTGTCTGACTTCACCTCAAGTAATAATCTCACGGTTTGTGAGTTTGAACCCCACATTGGGCTTGCTGCTGTCAGCAGGAAACCTGTTTGGACCCTCTGTCTCCATATCTCTGCCCCTCCCCTGCTCATTCTCTCTCTCTCTCTCTCTCTCTCTGTCAAAAACAAATAAACATTTAAAAATAAAATATTATTCCTAATGCATATACTCAAAACAATATATGCTGTGCCTGAATATCTAGATAGCTGTTCTTTTGCCTTTCCTCTGTATTATTATGAGATATTCATGAACTGTATGCTTTTCCTAAGTCATTCTGATACCTAGTCTGTTACTTGGTTACATTTCCTATTCCAAGGTGAAATATTCATAAGAAGGAAGTTAATTAATACACTTTTAAAAAGATTTCAAAGCCAAAATAATGGAGTAGAGTGCAATAGAATTACCAAAGATGAGAAAATTTAACACCACCAAAATTGGCTCACTCATAAATTAACCTTTACTTTTTTCTCAGTTATTGGTTAAGTAGTAAGCAATTGAGCATTTATTTTTCCTTTTTGAAAGTCGAGTTTTTTGTTTATTTGTTTTGCTTTACATGATAGTGTGGTAAAGAGCCACCTTGAGTTAGAGGCAGAAAAAGCTAACAGATTAAGAAATAATGAGATAGGAATAAATTATTTGATTGCATATGACTTTGTAATTTGGCAAAAATTGTTGTTTGTCCTGATAATTTGTCTTTGTTATATAATATTTTTATTAAATTTAAAATTCAAATGTAAAGTCTAATTAGAAAAATAGTTTCCAAGGGGCACCTGGATGGCTCAGTTGGTTAAACGTCGGACTTCAGCTCTGGTCATGATCTCATGGTCCATGAGTGTGAGCCCCGCGTCAGGCTCTGTGCTGCCAGCTGGCAGCCTGGAGCCTGCTTCAGATTCTTTGTGTGTGTCTCTCTCTCTCTGCTCCTCCTCTGCTCTCTCTCTCTCTCTCTCTCTCTCTTTCTCTCTCAATAATAAATAAACCTTAAAATTTTTTTCTAATAAGTATGATCAAATTTATGTGAGAATTTTTTACCTTTACGTGGCATATTGTTGATCTGATTTTATGATCTAATTCAGAAGCCATTAGGGATGATATAGATGATATATGCCATATAATTGGCAAATCCCAGTAAAGCTAAATTAATTACAATTATTCTCATTGTAATTTATTGACTACTGTATGCTTTGATGTGGAAATCACTGGGTACAATTTGCATTTGGTTTGACTAGGTAAAATCAAGTTATAATTTTAGAATTCTCATTCTGCTTTTGAAGTCTTTTATTGCTAATTAATTTGTGTTTGTTTTCATAAGATCCTAAGATAAAGAACTTTTCAATATTATTATACCTAGCTTTCAAGACTGGGGAAACCCTGTCACATTCTAGGGCAGGTGACCAACATCGTTATTACTTACTATTATTTGTTTGTCAGGATTAAGTTTCTATTGCCTATTAATTTGTAAAATAAGACAAGTAATTATTCTACAGGGTTATTGTGAATTAATACATCCCATGAAAACTGATATTAGGTCATAGGTCTTAATCATAATCATAGGTTAGGACCTATGATATGAGAGGGACTCAGTAACACCTACTCAGCCTTATTCCCATAATTCACTGACGTAAATATAAAAGTCAACATTTATACAAGTAAATTATTTTGGGAACACTTATTATTCTATATACTTTTTAGATATTTGTTCATTAATTTCACCATTTACTCTCTAAGATAGGTAATGTAACTTTTCACAATTCACAGGTGATTGATGTTTATTTGAAATAGCTGTTTCAAGATATAATTTTTAAAGTAAGATATGTAATACCAAATTTATAGTTTTTCTTTTTACTTAAGATTTGTGTTAATGTATTATCCATTCTCACTAATGCAGCGTAAAAACCTTGTCAAAACATGAAGTTAATACTGTGTATGGGCTCTAACAGTCAGACTTAAAATAATGCACTGCTGTTCTGGGTCAAGGTTAAAGGCTCACTTGGCATTTTAAAAGAAAACTGTCTTCCAGATTTGAATTAGGTCAATCTGGCAGGAGGTGTTATCAGACTTTCTGCTTAAAAGATAACCCCCATTGTATAAACTGCAAATATAAATGACCTCAAAGGAACAAATTAATGAAGCATTTTGAAGGATTTTATTTTTTCACAGCATGGTCTCTACTTTAAAGTTACATCAAAGATGGGATGTTATAACCTAGAATTATGGCTTTATCAAAAGGATACCTTTATGTAAAATACCAATTTTACAGGATTAAAATATCTTACTCCAAGAAGACTCTAACAAGAAAATTCATATTGAAAAAGATTTATATTAAAAGTTTCTAATATATAAATATGAACAGAATATACATGGATATAAAGGCATTTTTGGCAATTCATCAATATAATAATTCCAAATTTGTAAGTATAAGCAATGGTATATCAACTTATTAATGTTGTAATACATTTTGTTTTAAAACACAATAAAAATGCTATACAAATATTATAAAAATGTTGTTAGAGAATGATGACAAGTGGAAAATATTCTTGAAAAAGTACACACATGTCATTTATAAAATTTCCAAAACTAATAAAATTAGACAAAATTTAATTTAAAGACTATTTATTTACAGTACTACATACAAAGCCATGATCGTAGTTTCAGGCCAAATACATACTTGTATTATATTTTATTCAATTACATTTCCCCCCCACAGTCCAGTAATTTATTTCAAATTTGAGTAATTTCAAATTCCACAAACAAACCTGACGCATAGCAATATTTTGTTTGCATTCTCTGTTCCATGCACTCAGGACCTAAAACACCATAATATCTAGCATATGCAAACCTCTGGGAAGGGTTAGTAAATACCCACAGATTGGAATCATGGAGGTTTTTCCTCTGGAAAGGGATGGTCCCACAAGATACAGCACAGGATACAGCACAGCATAAGGGCACATGTTACATGTGAAATGACCAAAAATACACTAGCATTTTCAATATGTGTAAAGCGGAAAGCTGCAGAGGCTAAAGGGCCTTTTAACCTCATGTAAAAGTCAGGCAGGTTGTCCCTAATGTGTTTTTCAAATATTTTGGAGAGGACTGCAATCCAGGGTAGGCTATGCTGATTCATGTTGTTTTTGTTGCCTTGATGGTCTTACATAGTCACATCCTATTTTTTTGTTGTTGTTGTAACTTTTCTTTGAATAAAAGAGATGTAAGTGAATTTAGACAATACATATCATATATGTACCTATATATGCCATGAATGTATGTGTATAAGGAAAACTATTACATTTCCCTTATGTATCATGCACTCACATAATTATAATTAATGTGTAACCATTTAAGCAATTGGATAACGGAGCATCACTTCTTTTTTAGATAAGGTAACTAAGGCCTAGGGAGGATAAATTTGTTGCTAAGAGGAAATGATACAAGAGCAATCTACTCAGAGCTGACAGATTCCAGTGCTTACTTCTTATTACAACACTAGCACTGGGAGGTGGCTCAGTAGGTAAAGTGGTTAAGTATGGAACTCTTGATTTCTTCTCAGATCATGATCTCATGGTTTTTGAGTTCTAGCCTTGCATAGGGCTTCGCAGTGACAGTACAGAGCCTACTTGGGATTCTCTCTCTCCTTCTTCTTTGCCTCTCCCCTGGTCTCTCTCTTTCTCTCTCTCTCTCTCTCTCTCAAAAATTAATAAACTTTAAAAAACAAAGCAACAACAAACAAAAACAATATCTCTGTTGTTTATTTGAAGTATAAAACTTTATTGATTACATATTAAATAAGTTTATGAGGCAGATAGTTTTTTAAATGCTACTTATCTCATAATTTTTATTTGACAAAATAGTACATTTGCATATTATAATATGTCCAAAGAATAAAAGATAAAACTAACAAATGTCTGCATGCATTTTGAGAACAGATACTAAGTTTTGATATTGTGGGGAGCAGGTAGCATTACAACACTTTTGAAAACTCCAGGCAAAAACAAAACGCATTTTTAATATTGTTAACTTGATTTATAAATTAAGAGAAGCTTTGTATCTATTTACTGATCTAAGGTATTACTCTACTAAATATTTAAAGAATCTTCCCATGGTTAAAAAAAAAAAAGGAAACAAAAAGCACGTAAGATATGAAAATGCAACAATTCAAAAAAGGCTTTTGAACATGTAAAGCATTGCAGTGAGAAAATTTAAAAAATTACCCTTAAAATGAAAGAGATACTCTCTTAATCTGTATTAGATGAGCAATAATGGGGCAGAAATATCTAGGATTGTTTGCGGAGTGTGAAATGAAAAACCATTCTAGAAAACATATTTTTTTATTTTTTAATATGTATGAAAGGTTTTGCCTGGGAGGAGTTACAAAAACAATGGAAAACATAAAAATGCTAAATCTTGATTATTGAAAATTTGTCGTCTGGCCATACAATGGAATGCTATGTGCTTCCTAAAAAAGATAAAGGAATAGAGCTAACATCATGAAAAGTGTTTCTGATATGCTGATAATTCAGGAATCAAAATTGTGTATATCTCTATATGTATATTGATGGAGAGAAAAGAGCGAGAGCAAGAACAAGAGAGAGAGTGAGACTGAAGATAGTGAACAGAAAACAGAGAGAGATCATGAGAGAAAGAGGTAAGAGATAGACCAGTAGACTCACTGGGATAAGTGTATGATTTCTGAATGGGGTGATAGGAGATTGTACATTCTAGTCTTGTATTTTTCTATATTTTCCAAATTTTATTTAAAATTTTGCGTATTTAAAATATATTTTACTTATAATATGAAAATTATCCTTAAAATTTATAAAACACCCAGATAAAATGTGAAGAGTTTTAGTCTGTTCTTTTAATTTTGAACCATGGGGCACTCTCAGCAATGGTTCCTACAAGCATCCTCTCTAATTTATTTATTTCATTAGTTACAGTTACAGGCAGAATTCTAAAGATGTCCCCAAAATTCCTGTCCTCTGGTTATTCAGTAAAACACTGGTCTAGGTATGCTGTGAAACAACTCCGCATGTTAAAGTTCTTGACCTTGAAACAGGGAGATTGTCTTGAATTGTCAAAGTGGCCCAGTCTAATCATTTGATCCCTTAAAAGCAGAGAATTCCCTCTTCCGGGAGTCCAAGAGGTGTTGTGGAAGAAGGAAGCACAGGAGAAGTGAGGCAGAAAAGGAAATCAGAGAGATTGGAATCTGGGGACAAAGTCAAGCCTATGGCTGTTGGCTTCAAAGTTGAAGAATGGGAGCCGGGAATGCAGGTAGCAGCCTGGAGAAGGTGGGAACAAAGCCAGAGGAGAGTCAACAAGGAAGTAAAGGCTCCATCCTAGATACCCCAGCAGGGACACTTTGATTTCAGTCTTTTTTGATACCCTAAGCAGATCCCAGCAGTTTCTTGGGAGAAACTGCCAGATCTCCTGAATTTCTTAAGAGATGACAAATGGGCATTGTTTAAAGCTGCTAAACTGTGGTACTTTTTCCTAGAGTAATAGGAAATTAATAGTTAGTTAGTTACTGCTTTCTAGGCCCATTGTCCTCTCTTACTTCCCATCCTCCATCATATAGTTCATACTCTAACACGTTTACTATATATCATTGAATTGGTAAGTTAGTCAAATAAAAAAGTAGTATTTATATGTGCAGGTAATTTAATTTATATAAATGAAGTTTGTTTTATAGGTCTTATTGCCTTCCAGGTTTTGAACAGTGACTTATGTTGATCTGTGTTCATAGGCTATTGCATTTAAATTTTACATAGTTCATGGAGTCAATGTGGAGTCAGCAATTTCACTTTGTCTTTCCTCCTGTGACAGTCTTAGTGCTAGCCTCAGTTCTTCTCAAATACAAACAATATTGTGATTAATATCCAAGCTAAGAACTAATGATATGCCTGTTACATTAATTTATAATTTATCTAAGTTCTTTGTTATTACTTTATATAAGGATTACATTCTACCATCCTAAGGTAATTAAGGATGTGAAATTCCTTTCACATATTTTTGTTAACACCCCCCATGACCACATAATACATTTGACTTAATTTTGCCAATCTTCTCAATATGAACTTTAATCTCACTTTCGTTTTATAATACATTTCTTTGATTTCTATCCATGTTAAGTATGTCTTCACATACTTGTTAACTATTCATTTTTTTTCTGTCTGTGATCAGTCTGTTCAATTTTTTTTGCCTATTTTCCTTTGAACTATATGGGGTTTTTCTCTTGTTGATTTTTAAAAGTTTCTTGTAAATTCTAACTGGTCAGATGAAGATGTTTGGGGAGGCAATTTTATCATCCTTATAGAAATATAATTTATATACAATACAATACACCTATTTTCAATAATAATATTGTATTGTTGGAGTTTTTTTTTTTCCGTTTAGGTGCATATATAGTGGTGTCTTCTTATCAATATATAAATGATACAGCAAAGTAGTAGTGATGAATGTTGATTAGAGAAATAAGTGTGTATGTTTCTTCAAAACTTTAACATTTCCACCTTGAGTAGGCTAGTGTCAGAGAAGAAAAAGAAATATAACATGAAAATATTACAAGCATAATTTTTTTAAGTTTATTTATTTCTTTTGAGAAAGAGAGAGACAGAAAGAGCAGGGGAGGAGGCAGAGAGAGAAGGAGAGTGAGAATCCCAAGCAGGCTCCCCACTGTCAACACAGAGCCTGACACGGGGGCTCTGACTCACGAACCGTGAGAATCGGAACGTTAACCGACAGAGCTCTCCAGGTGCCCCTTCTAAGCATAAATTTCTAATTCTTTTTTTAAACAACTTTACTGAGGTGTATTTTAAATATTTTATGATTAACCATTTCTTGTGGACAATTCAAGAATTTACAGTAACTTTACTGAATGATTACACCATCATACTGAAACATCATAAAAATGTTTCAGAACATTTTTATCCGAGATTGCCCACTTGCAGTTAATTCTTGCTTCCACCCCAGACCCAGGCAACCGCTAATATATTAAATGTTTTGTGAATAGTCCTTATAAATGGATTTATAGAATATGTGGTCTTGCATCTAGCTTCTTTTGCTTAGCATAATGTGTTTAGAAGTTCATCCATAAGGCAATAATTTTCCTTCAAATTTCGAATAGTGCTTCTTGCTAGGGATATACTACATATTATCTAACTATCAACCAGCTGACAGATATTTGATTGTTTACAAATTTTCTCTATTGTGTTCACAGTTTTTCTCTCTTATGGATAATGCTGCTGTAAACATTTTCACTTCAGTCTTTTTGTATACGTGTTTTCATTTACCTTTGACAGATACCTAGGAATGGAATTACTAGATTATATGGTAGTTTTATTTTAGCCTTTAGAGAAGTCTACAAACTGTTTTTCAAAATGGTTACACCATTTTACAATCTTGTTACAACATATCTGGTTACAGCGCCCTCATCAACATGTGTTATTTTTTTTTTTAATTATAGCCATCCTCCTACATATGAAGCAGTATCTCGTGGGTTAATTTGCATTTCCCTCATTACTAATGATATCAAATAACATTCCATCCATTTGAAATATTATAATTAGCTAATTGTTGTGTTTGATACACACTGGTCATTCACATCCCACTTGGTTAATTGAGATACTTATTTTGAGCCATAGTGTATAGATGATTAAGCTAATAGTGTGCATAATATTAATATAAATCACTTCAAAGAACAAAGGTACTTGTTAAAATATTTTAAATTAATGAATAGTGCACAGTTCTACAGTTAAATATTAAATATTATTGACATTTCAGAAATTGCACTCCTACAGTAAAATGGTCCTGGAAAACAATATGTAGATTCCTCAAAAAATTAAAAATAGAACTACCCTTAGACCCAATAATTGTACTACCAGGTATTTATCCAAGGGATACAGGTGTGCTTTTTCAAAGGGGCACATGCACCCCAATGTTTATAGTAGCACTATCAACAAAAGCCAAAGTATGGAAAGAGCCCAAATGTCCATTGATGGATGAATGGATAAAGAAGATGTGATGTATATATGTGTATATATACACATATATACAGTGGAGTATTACTCAGCCATCAAAAATAATAGAAATTGTCACTTGCAATTATTATGGAACTAGAGGTTATTATGATAAGTGAAATTAATCAGAGAAAGACAAACATCATATGACTTCATTCATATGAGGAATTTAAGATACAAAACAGATGAACATAAGGGAAGGGAAACAAAAATAATATAAAAATAAGGAGGACAAAACATAACAGACTCTTAAATACAGAGAACTGAGGGTTGCTGGATGTTTGTGTGTGGGAAGATGGGCTAAATGGGTAAGGGGCATTAAGGAAAACATTTGCTGGGATGAGCACTGGCTGTTATACATAGTAGATGAATCACTGAAATCTACTCCTGAAATCATTATTGCACTATATGCTAACTTGGTTGTAAATTAAAAATAAATAAATAAATAAACTTAATATTAAAATTAAAAAAATGAACAAGCTATATTAGAATCAAAATTTTTAAAGTATAGTTTTTTCATTAATGATATAAAGTTAATTAACTTACTTCTCTGATGGTATCAGCATATATAAATCAAAAAGAGAGTCCACAGAATCCAGAATCTTCTTCTCTATACAGATCTGGGTTAGACTTTTTTGTACAATATTTGGAAGGCAAAGTAAGGCATCAGACATCATTTTGTTTGTAGGCTTCCTGACTATATGGAATTCTGATTTATAGAACATGATTTATAGGACCGTAAACCATAACCTCTTGAAGTATCTGTTCCACCAGATGGAAAGTATTTACATCTCCAATGGACAAAAACTTATACGTTAACCTCTTCCCCTACAGAGTAGTAAAATAATAGCTCTTTAAATAAAAATTCTAGCACAGCATTTTTCTAAAAGGAAAACAACGACTTCTTCACATATTTGCCTAAAAAATTTTAACTCAATATCTAAATATACCCACACAAGAAAGCCCACACTTTCTTGGGGAGCCTGGTTGGCTCAGTCACTTGAGTGTCCGACTCCATTTTGGCTCAAGTCATGATTCCAGGATCATGGATCGAGGCCTGTGTTGGACTCTGTACTGAGTGTGGAGTCTGTTTAAGATTCTCTCTCGCTCCCTCTGCCTCTCTCTCCAGCTCACTTTCTCTCTCTCTCTCTCTAAGAAAATAATAATAATAAATTTTAAAAAAATGAAGCACACCTTTTCTTTAGCACACACTTGCTTTCTTTACCTTCCACTCCCAGCCAGTTGCCAGTTATTGGTATTCTTTGGAATTTTAATTTTATGGATACGTTACTCTTCCTTTTTTTCCCCCCTCTCTCTTTCTTTTACCTTCTCTGACAAATCTTATCAAGGTAACCATACGTTTCACTAAGAATTTTACTTCCTCTTGCTTCCCATATCACAGTGATCTCTTCCAAGATTTATTTTTTGTTTGACTTATAACATTCTAAATCCTACTCAAAAGGAAATTTTTAGGTAAATCTTCTAAGTATTACTTTACTTGAAATTTTATTTTTTCATTATAATTTAAATAATCATTTAACTACATATGTAATTCTAAGTTGAATTTTATTTTCTGTGATATATTTAAAATATTACTCTGGTTTGTTTTTATATTCACCATTATTATCTTTGTTCCTCATACTTATTTCTTTTTAGATAATCACTGGTTATCCCTCTGAAAACTTATAACAGTTTTATTGTTTGTTCATTTTTTGTGTTTTTTGTTTTGTTTTGTTTTGTTTGTGTTTGTATTTGATGTGTTACAATGCACTATAATTGTTTAGCTTCTTCAGAGTTGTGCTCATTACTCACATCAGAGAAAGTACTTTTCTATTCTGAAAAGTAGAAAAGGAATATTTTCAAAAATAATGATAATCATTTCCCAAATTAAACAATGTGCTAAAATCAGAGTGTGCTAAACCAAATCATTTAGACAAGTAAACACAAACACAGATATACACATACATTTACACAAGTCCACCTGTTATCAAGTATTTCTTTCCATTTTAAATGAAGATCCTGCCTTCCATTAAACTAATTAATTCATTAATACCTCTAATGGTACAGAGAAATCACAGGAAGTGCACAGAAACATTGGCATTTCACATATTATCACAGCACTTTCTTCTCTTGTCCCTCCTCCCCTCTTTCCTGTCCCTTCCCCCTCGCCCCCTCTCGTATTCATAATATCCTGAGCCAAACTGGTTGGGCATATTTCTTTTTCTGTATATCTAATAAAGACATGATAACATTCAATAATGATGGTGAGATGGTTCATAGCAGAGGTTCCTAGATAAAAATGGAAAATCCTTTACCCCTTGAGAGGATTCAAGCTTCCATCTTCTGGGTTTATTATTTGACAAGTTAAATAGAGAGTGAAGTGATTTAACAAATCCTTTCTCTTCCCAACAATACCTATATTTAGAGCTATATAAATCCTATGCTATCCTCTCCTGCTCTCAGGAAATAACTGAGGTGAAGGTCACTCGGCTGAACCTGCTTTATAGACAGAAATGAGTCTAAACCAATTTAGTGATGACAGAAATATTGTCACTGCATTCATTTAAAAAAGTTTCATGTTTCTTACCTGCATTTCTTTTAAATCATGAAAAGCGTCCTTACTCTCCTGGGGTAAAGGGGCCGCACCATCCCCTCTTACCTTCAGTTCTCTGGCACTTTCAAGCCCCACAGATTCTCCCAGCTCCTAGCTATGTAGCTTTCCCATTTCTCCTGGACATTTACTGTTATGTCCACATTTGGTATTAATAAAATTTTTAATGTTTATTTTTGAGACAGAGAGAGGCAGAGTGTGAGCTGGAAAAGGGGCAGAGAGAGAGGGACACAGAATCTGAAGCAGGCTCCAGGCTCTGAGCAGTCCCCACAGAGACCGACGTGAGGCTCGAAGTCACAAGCCATGAGATCATGACCTGAGCTGAAGTCAGATGCTTAAACGACTGAGCCACCCAGGCGCCCCTACATTTGATATTTTAAATTCAACCCTTCCTTTCATTTTCCAGATTTCAAGTTCCTATTTTTCTCCTTATGTTTTTCATTGCTTAAAAAAAAAATCACTTAAACTCCAAGGAGTCTCATAAATAAAACTTTTTTGAGTATTGTGATAGGAAGACCCTTTGGTAGGCCATTTTTGGAGCGAGAGGTATATTTATATTGTATACTGAATATGCATTAAATATCCATGCTGTCAGCATAGAGCCTGAATTGGGGCTTGATCCCAGGAAACCATGAGATCATGACCTGACCCAAAATTAAGAGTCAGGGGCTTAACTAGCAGAGCTATCCAGGGGCCCCATTGTAGTGTAAAATATTTCTCAGGCAGATTTAGTTATTAGCATTTGTTAAACTGGTATTATAATATTTAAAGAGGACATCTTGAAAAAAATTAAATTAAAGGGAAAGACCTGTAATAGACCACGTTAACTAACATTATATCTGCCACGTTATTTTATAGGATAATTCTACATTTTACTGGATAGGTTCTTGCTATAGCAAAGTAAAATAACTATTATAATCATTTTGAGACTAGATACAAAAACAAAAGAAAATCTATGGCATTCTCTACTGGTTTCCCAGGCTTAATCCCATTAACCTATATTAGAAAATATATTAAGCACCATTACCAAGTTCTATCCAATAAAACAATTGGGGCAAATTTTCTCTTCAATAATTAATATTATGAAATACAAATTATGAAATACAAATTCTCTTTAATAATTAATATTATGAAATACAAATTGAGAGAAATACAAATCTCATACAGTTAAAAGCAACAAGAAGATATATAGAAAGAAAAGTAAATACAGAGAGTAGGAGAGAAACAATAATGTACAAAAAGTCTGCAAAGAAAAGGAAAGCCTAACTGATCTGTAGTTAGTAGACATTTAGCTTCTGTGTAAATAGGTTTGACAATCTAAAACCAGACTGATTGACAGCAGGATTTAAACCCTACATGTTTTTGGTATTACTGTCACAGAGCTTATAACGTTGGAAGGTGAGGACTGGATCTTTCTTCAAAACACTTTGCCCCAGTAAAGCTAATCTGAATTTCAAAGTTCTTTGAAAAATTTTGCCCTTTAACACTTAACCGAAATGAATATTTTGCCATTGGACCTCTTTATTGAGAGAAATCACAGTGTGTGATTTCTGGATGTCCAAATTTCAATATTCAATGATGAAAGTATAAAACATTATTTTAATAAAAGCGAAAAGAAGCGATTCTCACCATGCCCTCCTTCAGGGAGTCAACAGTCCACTGGCAGACGGAGTCGTAAGCCTCAAGGAAGTTTTCTGGAATGTCAACCGTGAGTAAAAATAACCATCAAGGTTATCATTTCACACCCCCATAAACTATTTCAATGCATATCAAAGAAAAAAGTCACTTGGCATCCTAATACCAATTCTCTGAACTTTCAGATCTACTTAAGTGTGTGAGGACAGAGTACATAAAAAATAAGACTTCAAATAAACTAAATTTGCACAGAACGAGAGAGAGAGAAAAAAAACTTAACATTTACACAAAGTCAGTCAGTAAATTTCTTCAGGAAGCAAACAGACTAATTTCTACCATGTGAAAATACAACCGTGTCACAATGCCTGCTTTTAGGGTGAAATGATTCTGTTACAAAAATTAGCAAAACACCATTGAGCATGTATGTGGCTTTCATGTTTTAATTACAGAACATTTACAAAAAGTGATTCCACATATATTAAGTCCACCCCTCCCTCTGGATCCCACACACACTCTCTCTCTCAAAATAAAAATAAAATTAAAAAATAAAAAAATACTAATTTCTGAACTGTTATACCTACACAACTACAAATTAATTAATAGTCTAGATCAAAATATATTTGAGGTTCCCTTTATGTTTATTTTTGTCTTCGGATTGAGGATACATGTCAATGTTACTTGTATTTATTTTTTCTTCACTGTTTTTATGTTATCAATTTGATATACAACTGATTCATTTGTTTCTTTTTGCATTCAGTTTCAAATTTTCTTTCCATTCCTTATTAGTTTATATTTGTTAAAACATGTAAATAGCAACATGATTTCAGATTTTGAAGCTTCTTTCACCTTATTGTATCTCCCACCTCATCATTAACCATCTACTTCAGACATCACATTTCATAACTTTCGGTTTATCACTCCTGTGCTTATTTTGCCAAAGAAATTCTTTGAAATAAAAAGCAGCGCACTACATACACTGTTTTGCACTTTCCTATTTATTACCAAAAATACATGCTTGATACTACTGTTTAAAGTGACTGGAGACCTTTTTCATTATTTTCCTTTAATCACTGAATTGTACTAAATTAAGTGGATGTATTTTAGTTTATTTTTTTAAGTTTATTTTATTTATTCTGAGAGAGAGAGAGAGAGAGAGAGAGAGAGAGAGAGAAGGGCAGGAGCAGAGAAAATGAGAGAGAGAGTCCCAAGCAGGCTGCGCACTGTCAGCGTGGAGCCCAACATGGGGCTCAATCATCCCATGAATGATGAGATCATGACTCAAGTCGAAACCAAGAGTCAGATGCTTAACTAAGTGACATAGATCTATTTGGCTAACTGACTTAGCCACCCAGGAGCCCCTATTTTAGTTTATTTAGCTACTTTTTATATGTAAGAATTAAGACTATTTCCCACGGGTTGACATTATATATAATGTGATAATTAATAACTATGATTTTATTTCATGTTTTTGAAGGTGTATCTTCAAGAAAGTTCCTAGAAGTGGCTTGGCTGGGTTAATGTTGATGCTTATTGCCATATTCTCAGGTATAAGAATTGTACCATTCCGTGTTCCCAACAGCAATATATGAGTGTACATTTTTATTTTAATTTCACCAATACAGCATTCTATCATATTTTGAATTTTGTAATTCTGATGAGAAATGCTATTTCAGTGTAGGTTAAGATCCCACATCTTTGTATTCATTTTCATATTATCTGTTCATATCATTTGCAAAGTTGTTTAATTTTTGACTTTGAAAAATTATAAGATATGTTTTTTACTGATATATGTTGCTTGGTATTTTGCCCCTGATTTATCTTCTGATTTTTTTTTTTATTTTGTGATGTAAAAGTTGGAGGATTTCTTGGTAATATTTGAACTAACTAAATTATTTTTAATGGCATTTAGTTTTTGAAGTGTTGTTTAAAAGTTTTATCTCATATGCAGATTATAAGAAATGTCTTCAGTTTACTTCTAGTACTTTACATGGTTTTATTTTTTATATTTGTATATCTGATCCTTTTGAACTTTGTTTGGTATGTGGTATGGATGTAGATTGTATTCTAAATGGCTAAGCTATTGTATCAATGCCATTTATTAAAAAAAATAATTCTTTGCTCTAGGATTTGAGATGCTACCTTTATAACTAAATTTTCGTATATGCTTGGATCTATTTCTGGTATGTTTATTTTATTCAACAAAACTGACTATCCATTCATGCGCCAGGTGATACATTGTTTTATTCATAGAATCTTTTTAATAGCATATTCTCCTATCCTTGTTCCTCATTTTCAAGAGTTCCTTAGCTATTCTTGCTTTTTATTATTTCATAAAACCTTCAACCTGAATTTCCTAGTTTCAGAAAATGAAACTGATGGTATTTTTATTAGGATCATATTAAATGTGTAAATTAACTTAGGGAGAACTGTAATGATAATAAGTCAGGCTTTATGGCTGTTTATCCACATTAAAAACTTTCTTGGTGTTATTTAGCAGTGTTTCAAATTTTCCCTGATACAAGATTTTGCAAATTTCTTATTAAATGTACTTTGAAGGGTTTGACCTCTTTCTTAGGTTATGTAAATAAGGCTTTTCTTCTCCATTTGGTTCAATTTTCATAAGATTGGAGAATGAGTGAAATTCACTTCTTTTCTGAAATCTTCTCTGATACTTCTCGGCACAGAGAGGACAGCTCCATTAAGGCTAACATCATCTTCACTATATGGTACGCTGTAGCTTCATCTGTTACGTAGTTGAAAATACAAGGTTTCTTAAGTCAGGTGAACAGTGTTCAAGTGTCCACCTCTTTCATCTACAAACTGTTATTCAATTTTTGGCCTTGTTCCTTCATTTTTCTACAACAAGTTCAACTCTTAGCAAATAGAAGTAGTAGCATTCTCCTTAAAAAATTTGTGAGAAATAAATTATATAAAACATCATGGGATTTCCAAAATATTTAGTTGGAACTTGTTACTAAAAGCATTACTGTTCTTCTCTTTTCATTTTAATAAAACAAATAAGATATGTGTTATCAACCATTTATTCTACCTCTAATGAGCCCTCTGCATACATGAGGAGGAAAGTCATTAGTGGTTAGCAGAGGAGAAGGTAAATGGCTCTTTAACAACTCGTTCTACTCTTTGGAGAAATCCAGTGAGTGAAGGCTGTAGTGTGGTGTTAACACTCAATTATGAGGCTGTGTCCCTTTAGGAAATGGACTATGTAGAGCCAGATTATGCTCTGGACAGAAGGAACTCCCTGCTCCTATGTAAAAGATGGAGGAAGAAGAGAAGTATAAATCTTTCTTTGCTTCAAACTTCATATCCTAAGGAAACTAGCTAGCCCCTTTAAAAGGAGTTTCAATTTTTTTCATCTCACGTCTCATCTGTGGGAAGGCGCTTATTCCTACTCGGGGAAACAATAGACAACACAATATGTTCAGTGTTTTGAAGGACAATTTTCTTCAATAAAGAGATAACTGCCTTCTGAAATTAAAGGGAACAACTTTAAATACTGACTCCGAAACTTTCAACCTTTAACACCTCGAAAATATAAAATAAGACATATTAAAAGCCTGGAAAATCTCTGATGATTATATATAAAGTGAAAAACACACAACAACTAATAACTCAATACTTCTTGATTCCATTTCTTTCTTATCATAGAAAGACAAGCATAACAGTTGACAGGAAATATTTGAAAACCAAATTTTCCTTTCTTTCTCCACCCTAAACAATAACACAAGGAACAGGGATTACATTAAGATTAGTTTTTGGCTCATTTCCCCACATGCCTGAAGGAATTAACCACCCCTATATCCACTGTTATCCTGGCACCAGTTTGGAATAGAATCACCTGGCTGAAAGTAAATAATTCCAGGGGATCTTGCTACTATCATTCGTTGAAGCTTCTCTAATTTTCCTTATTAAGAAAATGTAGACCATGAACACCAGTGTATGTTCAAATAAGAGCTCATCTAAACTAGTTCCTAATTAATGAGATTGTTTTTTACATATTCATCAAAGAAAGTTCTAGCAAAATCCTAAGAGTTTATGATTAACATATTGCTTGTCATCATCTATCTTTGGATCATCATATCACTTAGTTTGAAAAGGTTAATTGTGTATGAATCATCCATTATTTTAATAAAGTAGGTAATTTCAGTCACCTGACTTGTCTGCTATGGTTAGTTTTCTGAAACATATAACCTTTCATATCTGTTAGCTGTGTGGTTCTAATTTTTCCAGAGTTAACTAACCATACATAGGTAAGTTAACTTCACATATAGAAGTTAACATTACTTTAGTAATATATTTATGCATTGGGAAACCAAGATTTCCACAATATATTTAAATGTTTAAATGTATTTTTATACTTTCATGTCACTGTTTTAGAATGAATTCTTCTCAATAATTGAGTCTCTCAGATGTGTAGAGTATACCTCTTTAAATAGAACTTTCAATATTTGGGATGCCTGGTGGTTGAGTCTGTCATGCTTCTGACTTCAGCTCAGGTAATAGTCTCACAGTTTGTGGGTTCGAGCCCCACATCAGACTCTGCTGACAGTTTGGAGCCTGGAGCTTGCTTCACATTTTGTGTCTCCCTCTCTCTCTCTCTGCCCCTCCTCCACTTGTGTTCACTCTCTCTCTCAAAAATAAATAAATAAACATTCTTAAAAAAAGAACATTTTATTATTATAAGGATCTGTGATAAAAAATAATTCTAAAGTATATTACACATATTAATATTTCTCAATAACCATACTTGTTATTAAAAACACATCGTTTTTTCTTGCTGAATAAAGTTTTCTTTTTGATTATATAAACTGCACTGGATTCCACATGGGGATTTCTTATATTTTTCTTCTGCTAATGGAAAAATAATTGTAATGTCTAAATTCTTTAGGTCAGTGTTTCCTTCCTATCTTTGCTGTTCTTTCCTGGAATAACTAATTCTCATATTTGATACCTAAGACCTCAGAGTAAACCCTGGATGAGCAAAACAAACCTCTAGAAATAAAGGGATTACAATATATGTTACAGAGCTCATTTCTCTGATATGAAATAAGGTTAAGCCATTCTGTTAATGGCTGGACTAAGAAATATTCATGAAAAAATACATGCAGAAAGGATATATCAAGGAGTAAAGGGGTCTTAATAACAAGATAGAGGAAACACTTTTTTCGTTAGTAATCTTTACAACTGCACACTATTTTAAATACAGTTCAATGGGTTTTAACAAATATAAGCACCTGTGTAACCAATCACCACAAAAAGTTGCTACCTACCTATTGAAGTCAGTCACTTCCATCCTCTGCTTCAGGCAAGAATTTATCTGCATCACTCTCTTTGTTTTCATAGAATTTTATGTAAACACAGTCCTGCTTCTGTCATTCAACATGTTTCTGAGTTTCATCTGTATTGTTGAATGTATCAGTATTTGTTCTTTTACATTGTTGAGTAAAAGAATAGTCTTTCAACAACATAAATATATTTGAATTTTTTAATGTTTTTTTTTGAGAGAGAGGGAGAGAAAGAAAGAAGGGTGTCATGAGAGTGGGGGAGGTGCAGAGAGAGAGGGCAGGAGGGGATCTGAGGTGGGTTCTGCACTGTCAGCCCAGACCCCTATGTGACATTCGAACTCATGAACTGTGAGACCATGACCTGAGCCAAAGTTGGATGCTTAATCGACTGAGCCACCCAGATGCCTCTATTTGAATTTATTTTTAAAGGTTAGAATCTCTTGCCATTTTTACCAGATTCTTATGTCTTCTTACGAGTTTTAAAAAAATTTTTACATGTTTTTTTTTAATTAATTTTTGAGACAGAGAGAGACAGAGCATAAGTAGGGGAGGGGCAGAGAGAGAGAGGGAGACACAGAATGCAAAGCAGCCTCCAGGCTCTGTCTGTGCTGTCAGCACAGAGCCCGATGCAGGGCTTGAACTCACAAAACTGTGAGATCATGACCTGAGCCAAAGTTGGACGCTTAACTAACTGATCTACCTCGGTGCCCCTTCTTATGATTAAGTTTAAAGAGCTTTTTTTTATACCTTTTTTTCTATTTATTTAAATTCAATTTAGTTACTATTGTATAGTATTGGTTTCAGAAATAGTATTTAGTGATTCATTACATACATATAACTTTCAGTGCCCATCCCAACAAGTGTCCTCCTTAATGCTTATCATCCATTTAACCCATCCACCATCCACCTCCCATCCAGCAACCCTTAGTTTGTTCTCTGTATTGAAGAGTCTCTTATGGTTTGCCTCCCTCTCTGTTTTTATGTTATTTTTTATATTTTAAATAAAAATCCTTTACAAGATCTATGTATTGCAATGATTTTCTTCCACTCTGATTTGCCATTGTATTTTCTTTTTTTTCTTTCTTTTTTAAATAATTTCTGAAATAGAATTTAGTGATTCATCACTTACATATAACACCCAGTGCTCACCCAACAACTGACCTCCTTAATGCCTATCACCCTTTTAGCCCATCCCCCCACGCACCTCGCCTCCAGCAACCCTCAGTTTGTTCTCTATATTTAATATTGTTAGTCTCCCTCTCTGTTTTTATATTATTTTTGCTTCTCTTCCCTTATGTTCATCTGTTTTGTATCTTAAGTTCCACATATGAGTGAAATGATAATAATATTTGTCTTTTTCTACAGACTTATTTCACTTAGCATAATACACTCTAGTTCTATCCACATTGTCGCAAATAGCAAGATTTCATTCATTTTGATCACCAAGTATTATTCCATTGTATATACACATCTTCTTTATCCATTCATCAGTCAATGGACTTTTGGACTTTTTCCATACTTTGGCTATTGTGGATAGGGCTGCTATAAACATTGGGTGCATGTGCCCACTTTGAATCAGCATTTTTGTATCATTTGGATGGATACATAGTAGTGCAATTCCTGGGTTGTAGGGTAGTTCTATTTTTAATTTTTTGAAAAACTTCCATACTGTTTTCCAGAGTGGCTAAACCTGTTTACATTCCCACCACCAGTGCAAAAGGGTTCTTCTTTCTCCACATTCTTACCAACATCTGTTGTTTCCTGAGTTATTCAGTTTAGCCATTCTAACAGATGTGAGGTGACATCTCATTGTGGTTTTGATTTGTATTTCCCTGATTATGAGTGATGTTGAGCATTTTCTCATTTGTCTGTTAGACTTCTGGATGTCTTCTTTGAAAAAGTGTCTATTCATGTATTTTGTCTATTTGTTCACTGTATTATTTGTTTTTTGGGTGTTGCATTTGATAAATTTTTGTGTAGATTTTGTATACTAACCCTTTATCTGATGTGTCATTTGTAAATATCTTCTATTCCGTGGATTGTCTTTTAGTTTTGTTGATTATTTCCTTCCCTGTGCAGAAGTTTTAATCTTGATGAGGTCCCAATATTCATTTTTGTTTTTGTTCCCATTGCCTCCAGAGACAAGCCAAGTAAGAAGTTGGAAGCCAGTAAGAGGTTGTTACCTGTTTTCTTCTCTAGGATTTTAATGGCTTACTGTCTTATGTTTAGGTCTTTCATCCATTTTGAGTTTATTTTTGTGTAGGGTGTAAGAAAGTGGTCCAGGTTTATTCTTCTGCATGTTGCTATCCAGTTTTCCTGGCACCACTTGTTGAAGAGAATGTCTTCTTTCCATTGTATATTCTTTTTCCTTTGTCACATATTAGTTGGCCATACGTGTGTGGGTCCATTTCTGAGTTCTCTATTCTGCTCCATTGATCTATGGGTCTGTATTTGTGCCAGTAACATACTATCTTGATGATTACAGCTTTGTAACATGGCTTGAAGTCCATAATTGTGATGCCTCCAGGTTTGGTTTTCTTTTTCAGGATTACTTTGGTTATTCAGGGTCTTATCTGGTTCCCTACAAATTTTAAGATTGTTTGTTCTAGCTCTGTGAAGAATGCTGGTGTTATTTTGATAGGGATTCCATTGAATAAATAGATTGCTTTGGGTAGAATCAACATTTTAACAATATTTGTTCTCCTAATTCATGAGTATGGAATGGTTTTCCATTTTGCATGTGCATGTCTTTTTCAATTTCTTTCATAAGCTTCCTATAGACTTAAGTATATATATTTTTCATCTCTTTTGTTAGGTTTATCCCTAGGTATTTTATGTTCTTTGGTGCAAATGTAAATGGGATTGATTCTTTAATTTCTCTTTCTGCTATTTCATTATTGGTGTATAGAAATGCAACTGATTTCTGTACAGTGATTTTATATCCTGCAACTTTGCTGAACTCATATATCAGTTATAGCAGTTTTTTGATAGAGTCTTTGGGTTTTACACATTCAGTCTCATGTCTCTGTGAAGAGTAGAAGTTTGATTTCCTTCTTGCTGATTTGGATGCCTTTTATTTCTTTGTGTTGTCTGATTGCTGAGGCTAGGACTTCCAACACTATGTTGAATAACCGTGGTGAGAGTAGACATCCTTCTCATCTTCTTAACCTTAGGGGGAAAGTTTACAGCTTCTCCCCATTTAGGATGATATTACTGGTGGGTCTTTCATATATGGCTTTTATGATCATGGGGTATGATCCTTCTATCCCTACTTTCTTGAAGTTTTTTATCAAGAAATGATGTTGTACTTTGTCACATGCCTTCTCTGCATCTATTGAGAGGATCATATTCTTCTTATCTTTTCTTTTATGAATGTGATGTGTCACATTGATTGATTGTGATATTGAACCAGCCCTGCATCAGGAATAAATCCAATTTGATCATGATGAATAATTCCTTTAATGTATTGTTGGTCTAGTTTAATGGTATCTTGTTGAGAATTTTTGTATCCATGTTCATCAGGGAATTTGGTCTGTAGTTCTCCTTTTTAGTGGGGTCTTTGTCTGGTTTTGTAATCAAGGTAAGGATGGACTCATAGAATGGGTTTGTAAGTTTTCCTTCCATTTCTATTTTTGGAACAGCTTCAAAAGAAGAGGTGTTAATGCTTCTTTACATTTTTGGTAGAATTCCCCTGGAAAGCCATCCAGCCCTGGCCTCTAGTTTGTTGGGAGGTTTTTGATTACTAATTCTATTTCTTTACTGGTTATGGATCTGTTCAAATTTGCTATTTCTTCCTGTTTCAGTTTTGGTAGGCTATATATTTCTAGGAATTTATCAATTTCTTTCAGATTGCCCAATTTGTTGGCATATAATTGCTCATATTATTCTCTTATTATTTTTCGTATTTCTGTGATGGTGTGATCTCTTCTCTTTCATTCATGATTTTATTTATTTGGGTCTTTTCCCTTTTCTTTTTTATTAATCAGGCTAGGGGGTTATCAATTTTGTTAATTCTTTCAAAGAACCAGCTCCTGGTTTCATTGATCTGTTCTACAGGGTTGTTTGTTGTTGTTGTTTGTTTTGTTTTGTTTTGTTTTTGATAGCATTGATTTCTGCTCTAATCTTTATTATTTCCCTTTTTCTGCTGGCTTTGGGCTTTATTTTCTGTTTGTTTTCCAGGTCTTTTAGGTGTAAGGTTAGGTTGTGTATCTGAGACCTTTCTTCGTTGTTTAGGAAGCATATATGCTATATATGTCCCTCTTACGAGCACCTTTTTTTACCTCCCAGAGATTTTGGACTTTAGTGTTATCATTTTCATTGGCTTCCATGTACTTTTTAATTTCTTCTTTAATTTCTTGGCTAACCCATTTATTCTTTAGTAGGATGTTCTTTAATCTCCAAGTATCCATGGGCTTTCCAAATTTTTTCTTGTGGTTGATTTAGAGTTTCATAGCATTGTGTCTGAATATATTCAAGGTATGATCTTAATCTTTTTGTAGTTGTTGAGGGCTGATTTGTTACCCAGTATGTGATCAATTCTTAAGAATGTGCCATGTGCACTCAAGAAAAATGTGTATTCTGCTACATCAAGATGAAATGTTCTGAATATATCTGTTAAGTCCATCCAGTCCAGTGTGTCATTCAGAGCTATTGTTTTCTTGTTGATTTTCTGCTTACATGATTTGTCCATTGCTGTAGTGGATTGTTGAAGTCGCCTACTAATATGATCTTATTATCAATGAGTTTCTTTATGTTTGTGTTTAACTGATTTATACATTTGGGTGTGATCAAATTGGGGGCATAAATATTCACAATTGTTAGATCTTCTTGGTGGATAGACCCCTTAATTAGGATATAATGCCCTTCTTCATCTCTTGTTACAGTCTTTATTTTAAAATCTAGTTTTTCTGATATAAGTATGGCTACTCCAGCTTTCTTTTGATGACCATGAGCATGAAAGATGATTCTCCATCCCCTTACTTTCAATCTGCAGGTGTCTTCAGGTCTAAAATGGGTCTCTTGTAACAAATAGATGAGTCTTGTGTTCTTATCCATTCTGAAACCCTATGCCTTTTGATTGGAGCATTTAGTCCACTGACATTTAGACTGGGTACTGATAGATATGAATTTGTGACATTGTGTTGCCTGTAGAGTTGATATTTTGGGGCTTATATATATTTTTTCTTTTTAATTTTTTTTATGTTTACTTATTATTGAGAAGGAGAGAAACAGAGCATGAGTGGGGGAGGGGTAGAGAGAGAGGGAGACACAGAATCTGAAGTAGGATCCAGGCTTTGAGCTTTCAGGACAGAGCCCGATGTGGGGTTTGAATCCACAAGCTGTGAGATCATGACCTGAATCCAAGTCAGACGCTTAAATGACTGAGCCACCCAGGCACCCCTTTTTTTAAAAACATTTTTAATGTTTATTTATTTTTGAGAGAGAGAGAGAGAGGGAGGAGGAGGAGCAGGAGGAGGAGGGACAGAGAAAGATGGAGAAGCAAAATCAGAAGCAGGCTTCAGGCTCTGAGCTGTCAGCACAGAGTCTGACGTGGGGCTCTGAACTCAGGAGCTGGGAGATCATGACCTGAGCTGAAGTCAGACCCTCAATTGTTCCTTCTTTTTGGGCTTTCTTTGCTTTGCTTTGTCTTTCCTCCACTCAAAAGTCCCCCTTAAAATTTCTTGTAACGCCAGTTTTCTGGTCATGAACTCCTTTAGTTACTGTTTTTCTGGGAGACTCTTTATCTGCCCTTCTTTTTTGAATGACAGCATTGCTGGATAAATAATTCTTGCCTGCATATTTTTCCAATTCAGCACATTTAATATATCCTGCCACTCCTTTCTGGTCTGCCAAATTTCCGTGTATAGGTTTGCTGTAAACCTAATTTGTCTTCCCTTATAGAGTAAGGACTTTATTTCCCCTTGCTGCTTTCATAATTCTTTCCTTTTCTTTGTATTTTGTGAATTTGACTATGATATGAATCTAATGTGAGTTCTCTGTGCTTCTTGCATTTTGATTTTTGTGTCCTTCCCCAAATTAGGAAAGTTTCTGCTATAATTTGTTCACATAAACCTTCTGCCCCTTTTTCTCTCTTTTCATCCTTTGGGAGTCCCATGATTTGGATGTTATTTTAATAAGTCACTGAATTCTCTAAGTCTTGTATCATGCTCTTTTGCTTTTGTTTCCTTCTTTTTTCTTCCTGCTTCCTTATTCTCCATAATTTTGTCTTCTATATCGCTGATTCACTGCTTTGCTTCCTCCATCTGTGCCATCATGGCATTCATTCGAGATTGCATCTCGGTTTTAGCATTTTTAATCTCATCCTGATTAGATTTTACTTCTTTTATCACCACAGAAAAGGATTCTATGCCTTTTTCAACCCCATCTAGTTTTGTTATTATGGTGGTTCTAAATTCTAGTTCAGATATCTTGCTTATATCTGTGTTGATTAAGTCCCTGATTGTCACTTCTTCCTGTTCTTTCTTTTGGGGTGAATTCCTGCTGAGTTCTGTGCCTCACATTATGCAGATTAGTGTGTTAATCCTCAAATCACTTTCTTAGGTGTTCAAAATGGTTTGGTGCTGAACTAGCTGTGTTTCAGGGACAAGACAAGCTCAGGTTTTCCATGCTGTTCCACTATCTTAACTCCTCCCTTGCCACTGCATTTTCCTAACAGTATCCATAAAAAAAAGATTTCGGTGAAGCTTAATTTCAGAATTTATTTATTTATTTATTTATTTATTAACTTTTATGCCTCTCTGATAAATTCTTGCCTACCTCAAATTTGTGAAGATTTTTATCATAGGTTTTTATCTAGAAATCTTACCATTTGAGTGTTTACAGTTAAGTCTATCATCATTTTCAAGGTGATTTATGTATATAGTGTGTTATAAAGCTCAAAGTCCTTTTGTTAGTTTGTTTCTGTTTTTGTTTCTTCACTTGAGTATTTAGTTGTTCTAACATCATTTTCTGGAAAGGCAGGTATTTTTTTTCCTTTTTCCAAATTTTCTTTTCCCTTTGATTGACATTTTTGTCTATTCTTCAATAAAACTGTACAAATGTAGAATTACTAAAACTATAACAAAAAGTTAGTATTTTCTCTTACCAATCATATGGGTTTGGTAAGCCATCCAAAGAAACCATCTTATGTATAGCAATCCAGCAATGTGGTCTTTGCTCTTGTGTCCTTTCTGCGCAACATGAAGTCTTATGTGAGAACTGCAACAGGGGAAGAAGACAAGGGAGAGCTCACGAATGACCTTATAAACTTCAAACCAGATATGACTCATTTAAGTTTGGGACAAAGGTGATTGGCAAGATACAGTAACAAAACTCTAACTCCAAGGAGCAAGAATCTAGCCACATGTTACCCCCAACCCATTACACTGGAGGAAGAGGAGCATCAGGTCCAGGGAACATTAGAAGTCTATGATAAAGGCTTTCAGGTCATTTTCTCTTTCACTTGAAAGTATTTCCAAACTTAAATGAGAAGAGTAAATGGAGAACTTTCTAAGAAAGATTTCTAGGGCAACAACAAAGATCTGCAATAGAACTGTCACTGCCAAATGAAACTGTTTTTAAAATATCACACTTACTTATAAAATTTGAATTTGAAATAGGCATTTTGCAAATGGAAAAGAAACTAAAAAAACAAAGAATCTGATTATAAGTAGGGATTTATAATTGGATATGGCTGTTATTTAAGAGCATGAGGAACTTACTTATTATTCAACATATGCAGGTGGATATTTAGTTACAATTTTGAGAAAAGAGCAGAATCACCCTGCACAATATATTAATCATTATTTAATTAAGAAATATAGAAAATATAAACACATGTGCAACAGAAATATATATAAACCTTACACTTTTGTCAAATAAAGAAATCATTTGATATAATTAGTAAATCAATTACACATAATTACATATAATAGATACAAACAAAGGAAGAAAATACAGTTTTGACTTATCAAAATAGAAATTTCACTAAGGTAAACACGGGTAACTTAATTTAAAATGATGTGATTTAATTCATTATTCTTAAATGTTTTTTCATTCGTATTTTTTACATATGTTAATTATTATAAGACATATATGCTCTATGCTTAATATAAAAGGAACTACAAAGCAAGGATTATTTTTTGGAGCCCTGGAAACTTATTAAAAGAGGATTTCTAAAGAAGTATGAATGTGAACATTGGGGTGCATTTAACCCTTTGAATTAGTATTTTTGTATCCTTTAGGTAAATACCTAGTAGTACAATTGCTGGAGCATAGGATAGATCTATTTTTAACTTTTTGAGGAACCTCCACATTGTTTTCCAGAGTGGCTGCACCAGTTTGCATTCCCACCAACAATGAAACCTCTTTGTTTCCTTTTCTCCAAATCTTCACCAGCACCTGTTGTTTCTTGTGTTGTTGATTTTAGCCATTCTGTCAGTTAGGAGGTGACATCTCGTTTTAGTTTTGATTTATATTTCCCTGATGATAAGTGATGTTGAGTATCTTTTCACATGTCTGTTAGCCATTGCAGCATTATCTGTAATAGCCAAATTATGGAAACACCCACGTGTCCATCCAATGATAAATCAATAAAGAGGATGTGACATGAATATATATATGTGTATATATATATACATATAAATATATGTATACATATTCACACACATATGTAATGAAATACACACACACACTGGAATATTAGTCATACAACGAATGAAATCTTGCCATTTGAAATGACATGGATGGAGTTAGAGTATATTAGGCTCAGCGAAATAAGTCAGTCAGAGGAAGATAAAGACTATATGAAATCATATGTGGAATTTAAGAAACAAAACAAATGAGAAAAGGGAAAATAAAGGGAGAGGCAAACCAAAAAATAGACCCTTAACTATAGAGAACAAACTGATGGTTACCAGAGGGGAGGTGCGTGTGGATATGGGTGAAATAGGTGATGGGGAAAATGCGGGCTCTTGTGATGAGCACTGGGTATTGCACCAAAGTGTTGAATCACTATATTGTATACCTAAAACTAATATTACACTGTATGTTAACTAACTGGAATTTAAATTAAAATAATTTAAAAAAAATTATGAGTTTGTTCTGAAGTAGTTTCTAAATTATTGAACAATTTAGGCAAGCAATAATCTTTAAAATTAAGTAATGACATTTCCAATTGTCCCCCTAACGTTAAATAGTATTTGTGTTTTGACAATTCACTTAACTATTTCCATATGTCATTTTTCCATCTTAAAAGAGACAATTGAATTGTATTGTAGTGAATTTAAGATGCAGTAAAAACAACTTTAATGAAATTATGGCATCCAATAGAAAAAGTATAACTGCAATTTTTTTCTAAATTCCATGTTTTGAAAGTTATACATAGCATTAGAAATTTTCAAGTAAATTATTACCACAGAGAAAAAAATACATTTTTAATATTAAAATTCTTGCTTTACTTTCTCTATATTATAAATACATTATTAATTGTGGTAAAATAATCATTGATATTTAGGTTACAGATGAATTCTTTAATTAATACAACTATTAATCTATCAATAGGATTCTCCATTTTATGCAAACTTACCTTTCTTTTTTCCCTAAAATTCAAACTATGAGTTGAAACTATATCCAGAAAACTTTACCTGTGTTTTATCACTTTCCTTTAAGTGAAGGCAGGTATATGTCACATTTTAATATATGTACTCAGCAGTTTAGTGTTTATTTACTTTTTAATTCACAGGTAGAGAAAGAACGAAATCAGCAGTACAAAAACAAATGATTGCAAATAAGAAGTAAACATAAAAAAAAAATCAGTGCAATTTAGAATGATTTTTCCCCTAAACTATTGTTTAATAACCCGTATGTTTGATTTATTTTTGCCCTAAATAGTTATAATTTGATATTTATTAGTCTAACATATTTAGTATAACATTTTCTATTATCATTTGAAAACATATTTTGAATTTTCACCTTTTCATAAGTCAGAATATCTCTCTCAAAGTGATCATTGTTGTTTTGAAGTCACATAATTTGGACAACTAAAACCAAAACTGCCTAAGTTATTTATTGGTGCATAACAAATTATCTCAAAACTTCGCGACTTAAAATAGCAAATGTTTATTATCTCCCACGGTTTCTGACAGTCAGAAATCCAGCAGCTGTCAAGCTGATCTGGAACAAGGTCCTGCCAAGCTCTTGGCTGGGGCAGCAGCCGTCTCCAACCTCAGCTGGGGTTTTAGGATCTGCTTTCAAGCTCACTCACCTGATGGTGTTTAGGTCTTCGTTCCTCAGCAGCTCTGCCTAGAAGTTTCAGTTCTTTACTACATGGGCCTCCTCACATGTCTGCTCAAAATATGATGGCCTATTTCTGTTGTAGAGTACAATAGGAGAGAGAGGGAGAGAGAGAACATGCAATATTCTGCTATATGCTATTTGGCAGATTGACAAATCCCATTAAAATAGGGAGGGGATTATACAAGGATGTGAGACCAAAGGACAGGAACCATTGAAGGCCATACTGAAGGCTGGTTACCACAGTCCTGTCTGGCTTTCAATGATTTATGTTCCTCCCACATGCAAAACACACTCACTTCCTCATAAGCACTTCCCCACCCCACTAAAGTCTTATCCCATGAAAACATCAGCTCAAATCCACACTCTTGTATCTAATTTTTTTAATGATTATTTATTTTTGAGAGAGACAGAGCATGAGTGGGGGAGAGGCAGGGAGAAAGGAGGACACAGAATCTGAAGCAGGCTCCAGGCTTTGAGAAACAGGCTACAGGCTCCCAGCTGTCAGCACAGAGCCCGACAACTCAGGAGCCATGAGACCATGACCTGGGAGAAGTCAGTCGCTTAACCAAGGGAGCCCCCCAGGCT
>CM053573.1:20182721-20366392 GCA_028646485.1 Cryptoprocta ferox
AAAAAAAATTCTACTTTATTGTTGGATATGTATTTATTTATGAAAATGGAATAAGTTTTCACCAATTTATCCTAATGTCATATCCTTTACTATATGACATTAATTTTCTACCCTGCACTTATAAATCTACATTTTAACAGAAAAGTGAACATGTATTTTTATAATCCTTTAATTCCTGTCAATTGAATATTAATAAATTGACATAAAAATTAATACTTTTAATTTCCACTTCCTTATTCCTCTTTAACTTCCCTATTTTATTTTGCAGTCAATAATAGAAGTTCGGTCTACTTTTTTTTTATTTTTAATTTTTTAATGTTTATTTTTGAAGAAGGGAGAGATAGAGTGTGAGTGAGGAAGGGGCAGAGCAAGAGGGAGTCACAGAATCCCAAGCAGGGTCCAGGCTCTGAGCTGTCAGCACAGAGCCCAATGCAGGGTTCAAAACCATGAACTGTGGGATCATGACCTGAGCCATTCAGGTGCCTGATCCATCTACTTTTGTAAACCAATATTATTACCACTTACATTTTTGTTATCCTTTAATTAATATTTGTATTTTGTTCTAAGAATATATCTGCTGAACTGTTAATACTTAATTTTTTGTATTGTTTGAGTCCACATCTCTCAAGTAATCTGTCATTTATTTTAATTACTTCATGTTTTGTTTTGTTTTTTAACATTTTCTTAAAGTAGAAGCTGAGAATATGTTATTTTAAACTTTACAGTAGATTCTGTTTATTGATTTCTATACTATTTCTCATGAATATGTCCCTTATAATTTTATATCACTTCTTCCTAAGTTTATTTATTTATTTTTGACACACACACACACACACACACACACAGAGAGAGAGAGAGAGAGAGAGAGAGAGAGAGAGGATCTCAAGCAGTCAGCTTAGAGCCAGCTCCTCCCTGTCAGCACAGAGCCTGATGCAGGGCTCAAACTCACAAACTGTTAGTTTGTGACCTGAGCTGAAATCAAGAGTTGGACATCTAATCGACTGAGCCACCCAGGCTCCCCTCCTTTCTTTTCTTTTATGTTTATTTATTTATATTGAGGGAGAGAGATAAAGTGAGAGAGAGAGAGAGAGAGAGAGAGAGAGAGAGAGAGAGATAGCACAAATGGTAGAGGGACAGAGGAAAAGGGAGAATCCCAAGCAGGCTCTGCACTGTCAGCACAGAGCCCAATCTAAGCTCCATCCCTGCAAGATCTGATGACCTGAACTGAAATCAAGAGTCTGATGCTTAACCGACTGATCTCCCCAGGTGCCCCTGTCTGATCCTTTTCTCTGTCTTACCATCTCATATCTCATAGAACAATAAGTTTTTAATTTTTTACTCCTGTCTTTGTAATTTTTTTCACAGTTGAGTCTTAATTTTCTTGAATACACTGATATATCTCATGCTACATAATCTTTTGACCAGCCTTCCTCTTTTCTATTGTTTTAAGCTTTAGCTTCGAAATTCTGTCAAATGTTGTATTTCATTGTGCTTGCTTTCTTTTATTAAAAAGTAGATTTCATAAACCTCCATCTATTTCAGGGATTGAATCACATTAAATGTATGATGAGAGAGCTGGAGCCAATAGAATATCAGGGCCATACTGGATACATCATTAACTATATATGATCTACTAAAGATATTAATGGGGAAAGTGGCATATACTCCAAACGTTGGCATCCTTTGTTTGAGTCTGTGTTCCAACACTAGGTGTTGCTAAAAGGTGCCATGATCTCTTTGTTCTGGGATGGGAGCCAGCTCATGATTTCGAATCCATTTTGCTGAGTATTACATGACAACACACCACTTTGTGGACAAGTTTTGGGCGTTGTTGCTATTGACTCTAACGTATCGCCATTATCTGCTGCTGTGTATCCATTTAGCCCCACTAACTGAGGATTGGCTGAATGTTAATTCCTAGCACATCTGGTTGTGCCTGCTTGTAGCCTTGAACTTGAGGCATAGGTAGAGCTGGTTGTCAGAGTCTGTTGAAGCTAACAAGGCTTAGTATTTTGAAGTCATGAAGAAGAGCTATCCAGTTATTGTTTTTATTATTGCTATTATTTTAATGTAAAATTTGCTTAAAATTCATCAAAGAAGAAATATTCTCCTTTTTTTCCCCCTTATATTACTTAAGTGTAATACACTTGGATAATGCCTTCTATTGTTAGTGAATAGTGTGTCTATCTTGGAAAAGGTATCAGAATTAATTAGTTTTGACTACACTGATACCTAGGAAAATACAAAACATGGGATAAATTCTGTAAAAGCTGTTTTGGTTCATCTACACATCACATGCCAATGTTTTCCCAGTTTCATATATTAATAGACTTCTCCAAAATTTCTTTTGTCTAACTTAATTTTAATACCACTTACCTTTGGCTTTTTAGTGGATGTTAATGATATGAGGACAGAGCATCAACTATTGAACAGTTTTGAGTTCAATTCAGGACCCATTAATATGAAAACAAATCTGATGTATAGTCTTTAAAATTTCTAATACGCTTAAAAACTTAATAAAACACTTTCTTAGCAACTGTCTTTTTATTTTTGTATCCAATATGAATCTCTGTATTTAAAAGTATTTCTTCAGATATATCAGGTTCCCTTTAAAATGTTAGACTGACAATAAAGGAAACACGGGTGGCAAGCATATGTCATATGCCTCATTAATTTAGTTTATTTCCCCAAATTTCTATATTTGGAAGCAGCTGCAAAAAAAAAGATGTCATGTATTTTCTCTCTTTTTTTTGTCATAAATGGAAAATAAAATAGGAATGAAAACCACATGATACACTTGCATGGCACAATAATATAATGAAATAATATATCTCCTTAAATCCAGCTAGAGCATTAAGTTTCCTTTCATTTTTATCATCTTTCAGTTCTAATAAAATTGATTTAAAATAATAATTTTACTTAATGCTAAGTATATTTATCTTAAATGCTCCTTATTGAACACAATTTCCTGATCTATCTTCCTATTACCTTGCCTTTAACAAAATACACCTGTGCTACCTGCTGATATGGTCACGTGGCAGTGAGAAAAATAAAAACAAGCACTTGAGCATGCACGCGTGTGCACACACACACACACACTAACCTCTCAGAGTAGTCTATCTTTTTTGAGCACAGTTATTAATTTTGATTTAGGCCTATCTTGCAAACAAAGCTAACCAGAGACTTCTAGTGAGTGCTCTCAAACTTCATAGACTATGTGACCTTAGAGTGGTTGCGACTAAGCCAAACCACTAAGAGTGGAAAAGAAAAAAAAAGAAAAATATATATTTGTGTATCAGTTTTCTATACTGCAGAGCAAACTGCCACAAATTTAGTGGCTTAACACAATACCCATTTATAATTTCACACTTTCTGTGGCTCAGGAATCTCAGCATGGGTGAGCTGGGCTCTCTGCTCAGGATTTCACCAGGTTGCAAACTCAGTGACATTTGGGGCTGCAGGTTCATAAGAGGCTCAACTGGGGATTGATGCCTATGTAGGCTCTGTTCAGTAGTTGAGAGAATTCGTTTCCTTGCAGTTATCAGACCAAGGTACCCCTCTTCTCACAAGCTGTTAACCGGGGTGAGGAGAAGATAATTCTCAATTTCTCTGTGGCTAATAAGTGTATCAGAAATAGTTTTCTAAAACTTAAAAAGTATATTTTTAAATTATGTAAGTAAACAATAAGCCACAGGTTAATTATTTAATTTCACCTATCTTTGGTTCTTTCTACTTAACATTCTTACTTTTCTATTTTTAATAAATTTGTAAAGTTAATAAAATCCTTATGTTACTTTTCAACAAAACCACAACACTTACGGAGTTTTGTATTAGCTGTAAGTTGCAAAATGTGACCAGCTGATCACCTGCATCAAATCACTTAGGATAGTGGTTAAAAACCCAATCTTGGGGAGCCTGGGTAGCTCAGTCGGATAGACAGCAGACTTCGGCTCAGGTCATGATCTCACAGTTGGTGGGTTCAAGCCCTGCTTCGGGCTCTGTGCTGACAGGTCAGAGCCTGGAGCCTGCTTCGGATTCTGTGTGTCCCTCTCTCCCTGCCCCTCCCCTGCTCGTGCTCTGACTCTCTCTGTCTCTTAAAAAATGAATAAACGTTAAAAAAAAAAAAAACAGTCTTTAGGGCTGTACCCAAGAATGATCAACTCTGAGAACACAAATCTTTGTTTTTTCCAAATTGACAGTATATATAGCTCCATGCCAAAAATTTGTTAAATCAGTTAAACATTAATGATAAATTCTTAGGGACACAATGTAGATTGATTAATATGCTACAGTTAAATTGTATAGCACAATGTATGTAAACATGGTTTTTAAAAAATCAGCTGATAAAGAAGTCTGATATATATTTATAACAACAGAATGATTTTTATTTGGAACTACCTAATTTATTTCATTAATACAACAGTTAGTCTTAAGGATTTTAATTCAAGGAAGAAATCATTTAGATTATTGTACTGTCATTAAAATTTTTTAAGTTTTTATTCAAATTCCAGCTAATTAACATACAATGTAACATTAGTTTTGGTATATACTATAGTGTTTCAACACTTCCATCCAACACCTGGTGCTCATCACAACAAGTTCACTCCTTAATTTCCATCACCTATTTATCTCGTCCCCCCACCCCCTCTTCTGGTAACCATCAGTTTGTTCTCTATAGTTAGGGGTCTCTTTCTTTGTTTGCCTCTCTTCCATTGTTTTCTCCTTTGCTTTTTGTTTCTTAAATTCCACATATGAATGACATCTTACAGTATTTGCCTTTCTCTGACTGACTTATTTCACTTTCCATAATGTTTTCATAAAAGTTAACATGGTGTAGGTTATGCTTATTTTGAGCTTAAATGTTTTAATAAAAACACTTATGATATGCACTTTATTATATAATTTATTTCACTCAATTTTTTTTTAAATTATAGTCATGTATTCACCTGGATAGATATGTCACTTTATTTAAGCTTAATAAACACCATTCACAAATGTAATTTTTTTAAAGAAAACTTAGTCTTCTTTAAATATCCCTTTTTTCCTTAACATATTTGTCGTAAAGATTTTCCTTATTGTGATATCTTTGGGTGGCTTTTTTTTTTTTGAAGAATAAATACTTTTATAAATATCATAAACTAGAGAAGAAAATCTATACTAATATTTCTCAGGACAGATTTATAAAATAAATATTTCAAATGAGAATATGCACAAATTTTGACTTGCTAGAGGCTTCTCATTAAGATCTAGTTTGCACAGTTTTGTAGCAGTACTTATTCCTTAGGATTTCCCCCAAATGCATGGTTGCCATAGCAACCTTATTTTCACATGACATATACTGTGTTTTATCATTTGATCACTACAACATCTTATACTGATTTATGCTTTATATAATTTGTGTAGTAATATAATTAAAACTGTCTTTTAAATGTTCTTTTAAATTTAAGAAGGAAATATTGAATCTTAGAACTGCACTGTTTTTTCCTAACTTACAATCTAGCTGAGGATGAACAGAAGAGGATCAGGATTATCAGTCCCTTCTGCATAAACCCAGTTTCTAGGTTTTGGCAATGTTTTAGTAACCTAGGATTGACATTCTCAAGTTATTTTATTTATGATAGTTTTATATTTTTAAACAAATACAGTTTGATATTTATTAATTTTATACAATTGATTAAATAAGGGTATGTTCCACGTAAAATTCTTGTCTTGTTAAATTACAATTTTCTAGCAAAAAATATATTTTTGTATTTTCCATAGGTCAATAAGAATATATGTTTTAGATTTCATTGTTAAAATTTCTTTATGGTTTTGCATTGTATCTTTACGTAAATGTTAGTTATCCACTTACATCCATTAACATGTCACCGTATCCTGAACATCAACATTTAAAATTTTTTTAATGCTTATTTTTTTGAGAGAGAGAGAGAGAGAGAGAGAGAGAGAGAATGGGGGAGGGGCATAAAGAGAGGAGATACAGAATCTGAAGACAGGCTCCTGGCTCTGAACTATCAGCACAGAGCCCGACACGGGGCTTGAACCCAGGAACGTGAGATCATGACCTGAGCCAAAGTCAGATGCTTAACTGACTAAACCATTCAGGCGCCCCCTGAACATCAACATTTTAAAACACAGCAAATAAATGCAAGAAATTATGGCCGATGGTTTTCTCAAGTTCAAAGAAACTGAAGCAAGATATACCCAAGAAAATAACACAAAAGTGCATCGTTATTAGGCCACTGCATTCAATGATAAGGAGAAATATTAACAATAGTAAGATTTAAAAAGATACATTATTATAGTCAACAAATATAAAATTAATTACAGATTTATCATCAAAAGCAATGCAATATTAGGAAAATGAAATGCTTCATAATGTGCTACAAGGGAAAACAGAAGACGGAGGTAAAAAAAAACCCCACTATCAATCTAGAACATTCAGTTAACCTCTCAATCAAAAATAAAAGTTAAAGACATTTTCAGACAAAGAATATTTTAGCAAATTACTCAACCACAAACTTATTTAAAAAGTATAAAATATGTTTATTCAGGTCAAAAGAAAACTATTGTGGGTAGAAACTCATAACTTTATAAGGAAATTAAAAAAACACAGACATTTCTAAATATATAGAGAAAATCTAAAATGATCATTAAAATTTATTTAAGACATTTTAGAATTGAAAGCAAAAATATTATTTCAACATGAAGTTATAATATATACATAGTGTGTGAATATATTGCAAAATATAAGAGGTAAAGAAAATAAATACTCGTGCAATTTTTTTAACATTATACAATTGGTACAATATTCATTATATATATATATTTATATAATATAATATATATTTATATTATATTATATAAATATATTTCGATTAAATTTCTTAAATAACTGATTTTTAATCATATATATATGATTGACCATAAATGAATCATAATAGGAGATTTGGGATGATTTCTTCCTTTCCATTTCTATATGTTCTAAAGAAAGTACTCACTATGGGGCGCCTGGGTGGCTCAGTTGGTTAAGCTTCTGACTTTGCCTCAGGTCATGATCTCATGGTCTGTGAATCTGAGCCCCACATTGGGCTCTATACTGACAGCCCAGAGCCTGGAGCCTGCTTCAGACTCTGTCTTCCTCTTTCTCTGCCCCTTCCCCACTCATGCTCTGCCTCTCTCTATCTCTCAAAAATGAATAAATGTTAAAAAAAAAAAAGGGAAGATAAAAGTACTCACTATGGAACTACCTACTCACCTAGCTGACTACCTCCTCCCAGTTTTGATCTATCATATCCCCTTTTCCTTCTTATGTGTTCTCTTTAGCACTAAGCACTAAACTGGTACCATGATATTGATGCTGTTTGCTTATTTATTTCACTTGTATTCTCCTCTCAAGTTCTACGAGAGGAGAAATTTTGTTTTATTTTGTTCACTGTTGAATCTGCAAGGTCTACAATAATTCCTGCCACACTCTATGTCCAATAAATGTTTGCAGTGATAAATACATGATAGCATTTGCATTAGTCTTTAATGTAAACATAGTAAATATTATTTTCAAATGTTTATATAAATCCCAGAATGATGAGAAATTTACAGATAATCCAAATACTTAAACCTACATTAAGCATCACTAAATCGATTATCCAAAATGATTGTGTTTTTTCTTCTCTCAACTTTTTAAAGTCTTCATTTTTTTTTTGTATTTCAGCATAAAAACCACAACATTAACAAAATCAGAGTGAAGTCTGTCTCATGTATTGCCCTTTCCTGAACCAATTTCATTTCTCAATTGAACTTCACTTTCTGGCCACCTGACTTTCAAACATCATCCTCCTACAGAAAAACTGCTTATTTTCAACCAGAGCTGAATTGTATTCCAAAAAAGGTCTAGCGTTTTTTGGTGATGGCACAATAGTAATGGACTAAATACCACTTGTCTAAAACACTCTGTGGTTGTGTCGTCCCACCAAATGCATTTAAGTTAAAATCACAACAGTCTTTAACAGAGAAAATAAGAACTGTGCCTTTTGTATTATTTGACAAGGACATGACATTTTGTGTTCAGAGTAAGTGTGTGAACTGTATATTCTAAAACGGGTTCATTTATAATGATTAAGTTTTCCTTTCAAATACATCCTTGCTGCTTGAATAATGTAACTATTAATATAGGAAATCACAGTTATTTCAGTAAAGAAAACTGAGCTCTTGTACCAGCATAGAGAAGCACACTCCATTAACCTTTCTGTCCTTGGAAATCGGACTGACTTATTGTGCAATTTCAATTAGCTTGTCAAATAAATGCACTGCCACTACAATTCTTTTCTTTAGTTCAGTTTTAGGAAACAGGGTGTGCCAAGAACTGAATAAGCATTATAATTTTCCTCTCTGGAGAAATATCCGGCAAAGCATATTGAAGTAATATTTAAAACAGTATATTTTTTTAACAGAATACAACATGAATAATAGGCATGGCCAGTTCTGAGTTGATGTTTCATTCCATTTTCCTCTTAATGATGGAGATCATGTAGCCCACTTAGAGTGGAAAGAGGAAGGTATTACCTGATATTGGCTATAAGTGAGGTAAAAAATGACTAGATTTTGTTTTGTGTAGCTAAACCATATATATTATTGGCCTGTGAACATAGTACAACAAAAGCAAGCATCAAAAAAAGATGAAAATTGCGAGGCATGGAATCACTAATAAATGTAAGCAAGAGAGGAAGGCCAATGAGATTTCCAACTCTTCAAATGACCTCAAGATATTTAATTAACTGGCCATGTTGAAAAAATTATCTCATTCTATGGGGAGAAATGTTTTTATTTTCATGTCAACTTCTATAAAATAGAAAAAAATTATAAATGTCTTCATCTTTCTTTGTAACAAGTTTGAAACCTGTCTGACCTCTGTTCTTCCAGGAAGACAAAGAATTAGGAAGAAAAAAATTCCAAACTTTTCAGAAAGAAAAAACCAAAGTCAATAACTGTTTCTCAAAATATGTTACATTCTTTAGCCATATTCTGCCCCTCCAGAAAAAAAGGTTCATAGGTTTTAGTTCCAACACATTTATGGTAAAACAAAAACAAAAAACAAAAAACAAAAACATCTATTCCAATTGAAAATGTGTGTGAATGAGCAATGCTTTCAGAATATAGGAAAAATGTATTTTAATAAATAGTGTGCAAGGTCAGATCTTGAGACCCCTACATTTTGTCTTTTGTTAGAAATACACACTATTTTTCAAATTCAAAGTAATAGACTACTTCATCTGATACAATTAAGCAGAGTTTATTTTCCAGTATTCCTTAATATACCAATAATTTAAGTTAGTTTTCACCTTTCTTCTTTCCAACATTACAATCCACTCCATTTTTTTTATATGACCCAATGTGTGAATAGTTCTCAACTTTTAGTTTGATCTGATATTATATATCTTTCTGGTTCACTTCCTAATCTGCAGAACGAACAAATATCCAGATTGAAATTGAAGTCAGTCTGTAATTTGTTAGGAAAAAAATAGTAGAATATAGAATTGTTACAGGTATACATTAATTTGTCAGTATTGATAAAGTTAAATCTGTATTTTGATATGTTTAATATTTTTGCTCACAATTCTTTTGTTTACAATTATAAAATAAAGACCCTTGTATAATTAGATACATCTTTGCCAAAAGTTTGTGACTCTATCATAGAAAGACATGCATTTAATATAGATTCTAAATTATCTTGGGAAAATCTAGACACTAAACAAAATAAAAAAAGGAAACAGCTTTCCTTTAATTTCACTTTGAAAGCACTGTCAGAAAAAAACCAAATAACGTTTTCAACTTATGATTTATGGGCGCATAAATACTGGTATAGCTTGCATTATCCAGAAAGCAAGAGACTTGGGCAGTGACTTATAAGCTATTATTTTAATAAGGAGTACAGTTTCCAAGCTAACAGTGAAGAAGAGGAACAGAGTTGTAAAAGTGGGAGAGCCATTATCATTCTAGAATCCTGATCATTAATGCTGATTGCATGATCCCCAAAGACAATCCAAGAAAGTAAATAAACTGATTATCTAGTGTCCATGAGTTGTGGGGGAGGGCTGAGATTTTATGTCTTAGCTACAAGCTGTCATCCATCAAAGGTTTGCATTAACTCCTTCACATTTCCAAATTGTGCATGTGGACACTGAATGGGAGTCTATCATGGTATCAAAGATAAGCATTAGGGAGAGAGGAGAAGGGAGAAAACTATCAGGTTGTGCTCCCTTAATGTTAACTGGACCCCATGCACTGTGGTAGCTAGGGTAAGAGACAAGTGAGGTCAAGAGGCCTGTAGCAATGAGGGAGTGTCTGATAATAATCATTGTCACTGTACTACTGTAGTTCTTCATTAACAGGATCTAAAAAAAAAAAAAGTTCTGTTTTTTTAAGATTATAGGCAGCTCTTTGTGTTCATATAAAACCTAGATTATGTTTGAAAATGTCAAAAAGAAAAAATTAAGATATTATTGTATATATTAATATACATATTTTGGTTTTACTTTAACAAACATAAACAGACACTATAGCAGTAGTACTGCTCTGTGCATTAGGTTTAATTTTGTTTCTAATCCTTATTTTCTGTTTATCTTATGGAACAGGGAGGACAACAGAAAAGTTTTAACTGAATAGTAGAATAAAATACAAGTTGAAGACTATAAGGAAACATGAGATCAAGTCAGTGGGGTCAGGGGTGGTGATGGTGTTCAAAAGAAGAATGAAAGAAAACTGACTTCATTGTTGATACATTTGAAAACTATAGAAAGGAAATAACATTTGCTTATGTTCATTCTGAAATGCATCCGAGTGCATATTCCTTTGGAAAAAATGAGGTTCAGATGTCAGTGCTATTATTACCAAAATGTAGTTTTGTTCTAATGTAATAACCTTTCCTGAAGCATCATACTAGATTGTTTTCCACATCGTGAAGTAATGAAGTCAGCATGATATGAGAGATCTCAGTGAAATATGTTTGAAAACTACAGTCTTCAGCATTTTAAGAGGCAGCTTTCTTCTCAAAGATATAACTCAGACAAAGCCTATGTTCTTGATGAACAAGTGAGTCATGTTCAATGCTGGGGAATGCAACCACTTTTCCACATCAGCAAGGGATAGCCCCTTGTTTTTCTAACTGTATCTTCTAGCTTGTATTTTATAGACAACAAATACTCTATAAACAATATTAAAAAAAAAACCAGCTTTATCTATTTTCATGAAAATCACCCATCATATTTAATAAAGGCAGGACTTAGAATCATCTGCAATCACTTAGAACCTTAATGATTTTTAACCATATAGGATAGAATAGGAAATTATTTTCTGTTTTTTACACAAAAAGTGGTAGGGTTTCTGAAAGATATATGTGCTCAAATGCATTTGGTTAAAGAAATGGAAAAAAGTATAGAAGATTTGTTAGTGCAACAATCATTGAACAGATATTTTTAATAATATAATTTGATAAAAATTTTACTTAGAGATTTAAAGTTACTATTATGTTGCTAAAAACTGTTTTTATGAAACTGTGGCTAAAGATAAGACTTGATCAAAAGAATACGTTTTTTAATTTTATGTGAAATACTTCTTTAGATATATCAGAAAACAATTTTTTCCTCTTTCATGTTAAGAAGAAATCTTAACATGCTAGAAAGCCTACCACATTATTTTATTAATATTTTGTGAAGACAGCACTACAATTAAAGTATGAATTTGTAATACTTTCTTTTTTCTTGCTCTTATAGCTAGTAATAGTAGAGTATATATCGTAGAAGGTAATCTTGTTTACTTAAGGGCAAATTAAATATGCAATATGAATTCAAAAGCACTAATTGTGCAACACCCAACTGGTAAATAACATAGTTCTTTTCTCAAGTGATAAAATAACTTAGCACTTCTGGCACTTAGAGTTCCTGGTACTTTAAATTTTTGTTTGTTTGTTTGAGAAAGTGTTCTTCTTCACGATCTTTTAGTAGCCTTTTTTGGAGCACTTTTAGATGCAAAGCAAAATTATGTTGAAGGTATAGAGATTTACCATATAACCCCTGCCCCCCCCACACACACACATGCATAGCCTTCTTCATTATCAACATCCCCCATCAGAGTGGTGCATTTGTTACAACTGATGAACCTAAATTGACACATCATTACCACCCAAAGCCCATAGTTTACATTAGAGCTCATGCTTATTGTATGTTCCATGGGTTTGGAGAGATTTATTATGATCTATCTCCATCATTGCTATATCATATAGAATAGTTTCACTGGCCTACAAATCCTCTGTGATCCATGTATTCGTTCCTACCACCCTCCTAACTCCTGGCAACAACTGATCTTTTTACTGTTTCCATAGTTTTTGCCTTTTCCAGAGTGTTATATACTTGAAATTATATAGTATGTAGCCTTTTCAAATTGGCTTCTTTTACTTACTAATAATATAATGAAGATTCCTCCATGCCTTTTTGTGGATTGATAGTTCATTTTTTTAAATGCTAAATAATGTTACATTGTATGGATGTACCACAGTTTATTTGTTCATTTACCTACCAAAGGACATCTTGACTGATTCAACTTTGGGCAATTATGATAAAGCTACTCTAAATACTCAAGTGCAGGTTCTCGTGTGCACAAAATTTTCATCCAAGGAACATGATTGCTAGATCTTGTGGTAAGGATATGTTTAGTTTTATAAGAAACTGCCAAACTGTCTTCCAAAATGGCTGTAACATTTTGCATTCCCACCTGTTGCTCCACATCTTCACCAACTTCTGGCATTGTCAGTGCTCTGGATTTTGGCCATTCTAATAAGTACATAGTGGTATCGCATTGTTGTTTTAATTTGCATTTTCCAAATGCCATATGATATAGAGCAACTTTTCATATACTTACTTGCCATCTGTATATCTCCTTTGATGAGGTGTCTATTAAGATTGTTGGCCTATTTTTTTAATTAGATTGTTCTTTTCTTATTTTTTTAATGTTTACTTATTTTTAGAAGAGGGTGAAGGGTAGAGGGAGAGAGGGGGACAGAAGATCCGAAGCGGGCTCTGTGATGACAGCAGAGAAACTGATGCAGGGCTTGAACTCAGGAACTCTGATATCAAGACCCGAGCCAAAGTCAGACAATCGATTAAGCCACCCAGGCACCTCTGTTTTAATTTTGAGCTTGAAAAAATCATTGCATACTTTGGATAACAATCCCTTATCTGATGCATCTCTTACAACTATTTCTCCTGGTTTGCAACTTATCTTCTCATTTTCTTGACCCAGCACTATTTTTTGTTGTTTTTTTCTTTTTCACCGTCATAAAGATTCAGAATATATGGTATGCTAATATAACATCATTTCTTATATTAAAAATAATTTTAAATTTTGTCATTTAAAAGTGACAAAAAATTATACTCTCATTAAAAACTGCCTTTGAGAAAAAATTAAGGGGATTAGTTAGGAATAATCTCACTTTTTTCATGTTTTCTATAATGTTTTGAAGTATAATGGACTAAAAGCATGTACTTCTTTTTATATTCAAACATAAGAAAGACTAAATGTGAATGCCATGAAATATATTTCGTTAGAAACTTGCTTATGTGCGTTTGCATCAATTTTGCTGGGAAGATCATCCTCAGATTTCAAAAGGATAAGTATAAGATGAGGCATATATTATATTATATATGTTATATATATTTATAAGATATATATAATATATATGAGCATAGAAATTTGGAAAGACAGGAGCTCAGCAGTTGGGACTTTGGAACTATCAGTGCACATGATCATGAGGAATTAGGAGTCAGGTAAGCATGGGCTTTCCCAATGCCAGATTTTAGTTTTATGTTTTCCTGGACTTGGAAATGGTAATGTGTGTATGTTACTGTAGTTATTGTTTAGCCATGGTCTCAGCTGCAGCTATAGCACCGACCGTTGACAGTCTGAGAGCAGAAGAGAATCCCCTCTCCAGTTCCTGTCTGTACCAGAAGCCTCAGAAACGGAGACCACCCCTAACCTGTATATGTGCTGTCAGTTGTGATATTTGTAATTTTGCATGGGATTTTGCCTTTCACTATTTGTTTTATAAATGGGTAAAATCATAGACTTACTAAATTTTAATAATAATGTTAAATAATGACACCACGTATATTAACTTTATCTGTTCAACTATCATCAGTCAATTTCTATACCTCATGACTCATTCATTTGTGCTTGATATTTCCCCAGGAGTAAGCAGTATTTCAAAATATCTTCTTTTGTCTTATAAAATATCAGAAATCACTTTTCATTTTAACACTTGCTTTTTAAGCCGTTGTTGAAGTATGTTCTGGACCAATTAAAAGGAATGCATAGCTCTGCGTTTTAATATTTAGCATAAATGTTATATAAATTTACAAGTAAATCAGGTCCAGAATAGAATGAGTTTCATGAACAAAAAAAGGACTTAGTTAACACTAATTAGTACATAATCAAAAACAACTCAAAGATGTATATGTTCTGCTATGGACAATGACAGATACTTTACACTAAATATAGTGCTGATACTTTTAATTTCCTTCTTTAGTTTTGTTATTATTCAGAAGTAAAATTTATTGCATAGAATGCCATGACATTTTAATTGAACAAAAGATTAATATTACACTAAATATATATAACACAGCTATAATTTTTGTTTTACAATATTTTTTTTTAGCATTTGAAAAGTAGTCTAAACGCCATGTACCTTCTCGTGCACCCTAAATGCATTTCTACCTCAGGGCCTTTCCACTTCTGTGAGTTGAATGTGGAAGGCTTTTTCTCCAGCTATCTTAGAGCTCATTCCCAAACTTCAATCAAATCTTTTGAAATATTGCCTTCTTATGTGAAACTGAAGCATCTAAAAATATGAGTATTTCTGGGTCCACCCTATTTGAAATTGTAGCCCCATCAGTTTCTGTTTCTTTTTCCTGATTTATTTTTGCACAACACACATAAACACCTGACAGTACATGACCTATGTATTTGTTTGTTTATTGTTTATTTCTATGTATCTCTCAAGGTTTTAATAACAGCCAAAGGCAGTGGATCTTCAAATTAAACAGAAAAAAGTTCATTAAAAAACAACAACAGCTCATGAAATTGTTTATAGGGCCGGGAAACCAGCCTCAAAATGCAACAGCACGATGGAGAAAAAAGAAAAAACAAAAAACAAAAACCTGCCCTGGAAGGAAGGGTCGCCATGTCCAGCCACTACCTCACTGAACACCAGAGGCAAGCACTTCTGTCGCTGTTGCTGCTGGCCTTCTTGATGCTTCTTCTGTGCCCAAAACTCAAACCACAGCTGTTCCTGAAATGTAGATGCCTCTTAAATTAGCCAAAAATTAATTCCCTTCTCCTTAGAGCTTTCTTCCTCAATTTGCTCACTTCTAAATCAGAGTGTCTTATAAGTGTCAGTGAAAGAGATTTGGCTCGATGAAAGTTGAATGCATTTTATAGATTGTGATTTTTCTGAGTACCTCATTTGGAAAAGAAGTTAGTCTGATCGTTTCCTATATTTGAATGTCTTTAAGTGAATTTTATAGGATGATCCTGATCTTTATAGTATTCAAACTAATCACCGTTAAATTTATGTCCAACTCTACTTTTTTTTTCAAAAGGAAGAATCTCCCCTAAATGATTTGAATAATTCATTCAAGTGTAATCATTTTTTTAAGTCAATTCATAGTTTATATATATATATGTATATATAACAAATATGTTACTACAAAAAGAAACATTTTCTGTCTCTAATTATACATATATATTATGCACTATATATAATAGGCACATAATGAGAGAAAATATTTCTCTTCATAATAACATATTACATTAATATTCACTAAGAGTTTGTGATATGAAGAACTCTACCTCAAAGACTGAATCAATCTGTGATTTAAGAAGGGTGTACTTTTTGTTACAGTGAGTAACTGGGACAGATGTTGGTAGATAACCAAACAGATGCTAAATGACTCTCTTTTTACAAGACATTTATAAAAGAGAAACAAAATTAAATGTCAAAATGATAAAACTACTCTCTGTTTAGAGATATAAACCTCCCCAAACTCATTAAACTGGAAACAACAGCCAGAACAGGTGTTTATGTAAGTGGGAACTTAAAACTTACATGTGGGAAAAACTATATTCTTACTAAAATAAGATATCCTGAGATATGCCAATTTTCCTTTCATATTTAAAGTACTTTACAAGGAAATTTTGACAGAGGTTACTTTATAATCTGTCAGTGAATTTAAATGAATACTATTTCAACATCACACCATGTGAAACTGAAGAAACGATGCAACAATGCAGAAAGCAAATTTAAAAAAATAGCTGTATGGGGCGCCTGGGTGGCTCAGTCGATTAAGCATCTGACTCTTGATTTCAGTTTAGGTCATGATCTCAGGGTTCGTAAGTTCAAACCCCATGTAGGGCTCTGCACTGTTAGTGTAGAGCCTGCTTGGGATTCTCTCTGCCCCTTCCTCACTTGTTACCTCTTGTCTTCTCTCAAAATAAATAAATAAACTTAAAAGAAAAGGAAAATAGCTGTAAGAAAAAAGAAATAAATACATAATTATATAAAACATAACACTGCTCTCTTCAAATTAGCAAAACGTATACATTTAATTATGACATTTAGTAACCAGCTTAAAGGAAATTGCATACACACACATAATTTTATGTAGCTGATATTAAAATAATACAGATATCATCACCATGAATGATAATGAATAACTGTTCTCTGGCCATGGGCAAGTTTCTTTGAAAGTATGACATCAAGAAAACTAGATATAGTGGACCCTAAACAATGAGTATAACGGATGCAAAGAGAAAAGATCATTCTTCCAGGTTAAGAAAGCTGCATGGCCAGAATCCTGAGGTAGGCAGGAGTCATCAAGTTCAAAAGTCCTAAGGGTCAGTCAGTGAAGCTCTGGTTTAGCAGACACAGGAGAGTTCTGGACATATTATCCAGGACCTTATAAATTATGTTAAATTAGTTTAACCTTGGAGAAATGGAAAAAAAATCATTAATGGGGAAAAAAGATAACATTGCTTTTGTTAACATGATTGAAATTCTCTATTTGTTTATAATTTGATATTAAGTCTTATTACAAGTAGTTTGAGTCAATACCCATTAATTTGACTGTTGAGAAAACAGTTTCCCATAGCAGAGGGTATGGTATACTATTATGAGATAAGGTGATTATTAGGGTAGTTAAACACTAAAAAGAAAGATCATTTCAGTTTCAGGGACTTTTCTCAGCTGCAACAATTAGGTTAGGTTAATAATTGCTTGGGTCTGCAGTTGCCTTCTAAAAAGTTCAGTTCCTTAGTTCACGCTATCCCACTGATTCACTGTGGGATAATAAGTCTACTGATCTGAATATCACAATATCTTCATCAAATGTCAATAAAAGTAAGATATTTCTAAGGAAATCCCAGTGGGTTTAGATTCTATGTACAGTCCTTAAGGGAATACATTTGCTTATCATCAATTTTCTTTACTATCAAGCATCCTTTGTCTACTGATGAGCATTCATAACCTTGAGTCTGAGAGAGAAATTAACCTGCTGACTCTACGGAACAGCCAACAAGAGTAAGAGATACACTGATGCTCCAGTCTGCAAGGTATGTTCCTTTATAAGTGACCTCCCTACTTACATGAGTTGATTCTCAAAGATGCTAGAAAATAAATAGATCGAGTGGCTAGCTAAGGTTATAGACTCACTAAAAAATGGGGCCTTATACATATTCTATGATATTTTCATGCTTTCCACATTATTTATTACAGTGTCTGTGATTGTTGATGCAAAACACATTTGCATTTAGGGATACATAGCACTCTATGGGTGAGATGGAGTTGGACCTATAACTCAAGTAATGGGGAAGAGATTAATTTTGGTTCCTACAACTTAAACCTTAAAAGTTTCTTACTTTCCTAACATAATAACATCCAATGGAGCATGTTGCTTCTTAATCGGGCCCACAAACTAAATGTGATTTTCGTAGTCTAGAGCCTATAGATGGAGAAAAATTACCCAGCATAATGCTTCTAATTGTTCTGGCATAAGCATGATATTCTAGGTAGAAAATCAATTCAATACATAATAATTGAGGCTCAATAGGCATAGCAATTCTGGAAAACAAAAGCCTTTAAGCAAATAAATCAATCACAGCATTTAAATAAAGGGTGTTAGGAAGAAATGGATTTTCTGATTTACCTCATTATAATAGAAACACAGGGGAGGTTTCTACCCATTGGAGTGTAGGTGCAGGGTCAATGTGACTTTAAAGTGTAAGTTAGAGCACAAAATACCCAGACATATAATGAATAACATGAACATAAAGGTGTGAAACATTTGACCTAAACAAAACATGTTTTTTCTCTAAATTTTTTTCTAAATTTTTAATGTTTATTTATTTTGGAGAAAGAGAGGCAGAGACAAGGGTGAGTGGGGGAGCAGCAGAGAGAGAGGGAGATACAGAATCGGAAGCAGGCTCTAGGCTCTGAGCTGTCAGCATAGAGCCCACTGTGGGGCTCAAACTCATGAGTCATGAGATCATGACCTGAGCCAAAGTCGGACACCCAACTGACTGAGTCATCCAGGTGTTCCTCAACAAAACATTTTTTAAAACTTTAGGATGGAAAATAAATAAACTTTAATAATTTTGGGAGCAATCAATATACTTGTGCATACAAACACAGCATTAAAAAAATCTCACTTAACAACAAAATGACACCTTAATTATGGCCAAACATATTCACCATTATATTAAAATCAAGCTTTCACTTTAATGGTTATTTAGTATGCACATGATGTGATGATGTGCACCCTCATATGAAAATATGATAGCAATATTTAATTGTACAGTGGTTATACAAAAATGTGTATATGCATAATATATACTTTCATACACATCAATATATCCACTATATGAATACAGAGTATATTTGCGTATAGAAATCATTGATCCCCAAACTGGAAAACTTATTTGCTTTCTGCTATTGTACCAAACTTACATAATATATCAAAACAAACATTGGACTTTTATAAGGATACAACTAGCCAGAAGAGAGAGCCTATAATCTATAGTTAGGTGTACTACTTATGTTACTCAACTGTTTTTTTTTTGTTTGTTTGTTTGTTTGTTTGGTTTTTTTTTGGTTACCTAAACAGACGTTTACCTTCTCCTCCCCACTCTATCTCTCTGCTCCTTCCTTCTCTTGCTTCTTTCCTTGCCTGCCTGCCTCCCTTCCTTCCTTCTTTCCTGTGGGGAATAAGCTTAGGAATTCCCTGGGCTTGCACTGATGTGTTAACAAGGCATAAAGAATTAGAAAGCCATTGGATGCTCACACCCAAGTTTGGGTAAACAAGATTAGGCAAACAGGTATAGAGAGGGTGGGGCGAAGGCCCCAGTATAGAACAAAGGTATATGAAATAAACAAGATTAGGTATTCAGGGTGGAAGCACCCTGCCATCCCCCATTTAGTACCATAGCAGAAAGCTGCTTTCACAGGAAGGAAGGACCAAATTAGGTAAACAGGTAAATAGGGCTATAGGCCTCTGTGGGGTGATGTTGCCCAGAATGGAGGTAATTAGCAAAAGAAAGGTGGCTTATTGACCCTGAGGTAGCATGCTCTATCTGTCTTATCCCCTAGGCTAGCAAAGATAAACAGACATGGCGCCTCACGTCTGCCATTAACATCCATCTGCCGGCACCAGGATTTTGTTTTGTATTGACCTAAACCCCTAATACCGTATATCTTCAAAACCCCCTTTCCCTCATGCCCATGAGTTAATGTTCACAGATTCGTTGTCTCCTTGTGCACGTCCATCACGTTTGTAAGCCTTCTGATCCTAATAAATGCAGAGCAAGAACCCTTATTCGGGACTCTTGTCTTCTCCCGGACATTAGCCATTTCTCACATTTTAATCCTGTGTCCTGCTTTCCTTCTAGACAAGAAAGAACTTAGACCCAGAATCTATGACACATTCCTTCCTTCTTTCCAACAGAGTATTGATTAGATACCCTTTTATGCTGGTACTTCATTTAGCATTCAAAAAAATATGCACAATCTATTCTCTTTGTGCTCTGTGAGCAATCATTTATCTGAAACATTTCACTAGGCATAGAGAAGATTAGGCATTCTGCAAATCTCTTTCTACCTGCAGCATCATGGCAGGCTAGAAATCAAGTGACAGAAATCATATATATAGAAAAATGGAGATGATGGACTAGGAAGAAAGGATATGTCTATGTTTATCTCCAAGCTTAATACTTGAGTATATGCATATGGCTATCTTCTTTTTTGCTTGATGTACATCCTTAATCTTTGACTATTACATCATTGCTCTGCACATTCTGATGATTGGGTACATGTACTCTACAAGCTCTACTTTTCAAATCAGTTCCAGCTCCATTGTAGTTGGGTTAAATTAGTCCAGCCTTATGCAAACAGTTGTCTAATTTTTTATAGTTACCAATACATTTGTATATTTCTATCACTTTTCTGATAATGAGACAAGAGAAGGAAATTATTTTAGATTATAATCTAACTTCTGAAATGTGCTCACTTCTCTGAAACCAATTGTTTTCATGGTTTCCTGTGCATTTAAAATTATAATACTATAGGGCACCTGGTGGCTCAGTGTTAAGCATCAGATTTTGGCTCAGGTCACGGTCTGAGGGTTCCTGGGTTCAGCCTTGCCTCAAGCTCTGTGCTGACAGCTCAGAGCCTAGGGCCTGCTTCGGGTTCTGTGTCTCCCTCTCTCTCTGCCCTTCCCCTGCTTGCACTCTGTCTGTCTCTCTCTATCTCTTAAGTAAATAGATAAATAAATAAATAAATAAATAAGATTATAATACTAGAAATTTATATATCTTTTTCTATCCAGGAGTGAAGATCCCTGATAATCAGTAAGAGATTAATAGAAGCATAAGTATTGGAGTTAGGTATGCAGATGAACTGCCTTCAAGGACAAAGCTATTCAGTGCTGGCCAATTCTTAAGCACCAGAGGGCAAAAAGAGGGGAGATGGAGAATCTTTCTAGCAACTCTCCAAATTGCATGACTGTGGGGGATGAAAGAAGCATGCGATTAAAGCAACACAGTGTCATTTCAAAGGCCTCCTTTTCCCCCAATTGCCTGTTTGTAAAATGTTCTTGTCTGAGATAAAGTAACCCTGTGCTCAAACCCGCAGTGTTATCACAAACTGGTTCCCTGATATTGAGAAAATAATTTAATATATCAGAACTTAGTTCAATAATCTGAAAAAAAAAATGGAATGGTCATTTCCTTCCTACCTGGATTCGTTTTCTATAGTTGTGCAATAAGTTACCTAAACACTTTGTGATTTAAAACAATAAATCAAAATGATGTTTCAAAGTTTCTGTGAGCAGGAATAAGGGTGAAGCTTACAGGTTGTTTTGAGTCAGTGTTTCTCCTGGGACTGCAGACAGGATTTTGGCAGAGACTTTTATCCTCTGAAGGCTTGTCTAGAGCTGGAAAGTTCACTTCCAAGAGGGCTCACAACCATACCTGACAAGGTAATGATGGCTATTACCAAGATGACTCAATTATTAGCTACAGATGTGGATTTCATCGCCAAACTGCTTAATATGTTTGCATAAGTTGGTAGCTAACTTCCTGAGTGAGTGCTCCAAGAGATTTTGAAGCAGACACTTCAAAATCTTTTACACCTTTGCCTTAGAAGTTACAATGACATCATATCCCATATATAAGCTATTGCTTGTATGGGCCATTTTAACCTTTCAGGGACCATCTTGGGTTGAATATACCAGGAGGCAGGCACTACATGGTCCAACTCACATAATTGTTAGACGCAAAAGTCATGATGGATATGAAACACCCTGTAAAGGGTAAATTTTCCAGGCCAATGAGGACAAGGCACAAAAGAAGGACCCTAAGACACCACCCAGTCCAGCTCTTTTCTCAAAAACAACTTCCATTCTGATGGTGATAAGAGATGGTCAGGAAAAAGCTACAGTTGAGTGTCTTTGTATCTATGTTGATCATGTTTGTATCTGCCACAGATTTCTCCAGATTTTACTTTAAACCTCTTGGATGCAACTAGATAAATGATGCAGGATCTAGACCATGATATGCAGAAAACATGCACAGATTTTTCCACTCCATGCAATCAAGTTTATAAAGTTCATTATGATTTTTTTACACATAAGAAATAACCAATTAACAAAGGTAACATGTTGAACGTCCTAAGAAAGAGCTCTTCTGTTCAGTAACTCTTCTTTCATTGTCATCTTCAGAACAATGACCCATCTACTAGTATTATTCAGCATCAAGAGGACAAAAGGACGCTGGAAGTGGTCTTCCAACAAACATCAACAAATTCAGTGCTGGCTTTGGAGCTACTACATGATGGGTGTTTTCAGAGGAAAATTAAAAGGTAATTTTTTTACCTTTGTAGATCTCAAAAGAAAAAAAGAAAAAATAGAAAGCTATATTATCACTTCTTGAATTTACATTACTGAATTTTTCAGCTCTCCCTTAAAATCAGAAATGTTTGGGAAGGTGTTCTTAGTGTTGTAAAAGGCACATTTTGTTTCTTCCTTTTTTAGTTTGAAAGAAATAAATCAATCCTACAAAGTCGTATTGTCTTTTCTTGTATATGATATTAATAAGATAATATTGGTGGTTTTCAGTGCAGAAACTCATAGAGTGCCAGACATTTTTTCCTTAATAACAGTCTCAATAGTACCTAAGAATAAGGGCTGGACCTTGAGTGAGGTCTCTTCAGTTCAATATCTACCGGTAATCATATCAAGGATCATTAGAAGGAGTATTTTGATGTAGCATACAGAGGTGAGATTACCATTTAAAAGATCAATTTTTGATTCATTTTTAAAAACATAATTCATTTAGCATTCTTTTATTTTTTAAATATTTTTTTATGAGTAAGCCCTACACCCAGCGTGGAGCTGGAACTCAAAACTCCAAGATCAAGAGTTGCACACTCTACTGACTAAGCCAGCCAGATGTCCCCTAATGTTTAATTCTAGAAAGATCTTCACTAGACAACAAACTGACACATGTATCATGCAAATATGTAACAACCTTCTAGATTCATTAAAGATAAATCTATTTGCTTTTGCTAAATATACATATATAAACACATATACATATATTTGTTCCACATATATATCGATGGTGAAAACACTATATATAATGATAAATATATTACTATGGTAAATAAATATAATTCTTAAACAATCTTCTTTATTTCTAAAATACAGAAAATAAAATTATAGATTGAGTTGAACTGAAAAATCTGACTGTGAAAATCTTAAGTGGGATGAATCAAAACAATTATGATATAATTTACCTTTAAAGCAATTCTCCAGGGGCGCCTGGGTGGCTCAGTCAATGAAGCATCTACATTGGCTCAGGTCATGATCTCATGCTTCTGGGGTTCAAGCCCCACATGAGGGCTCTGTGCTGACAGCTCAGAGGCTGGAGCCTGCTTCGGATTCTGTGTCTCACTCTCTCTCTGCCCCTCCCCCACTTGTGGATGTTCTCTCTCTCTTTCTCTCTCTCTGTCTCAAAAAATAAATAAATAAACATTTTTTAAAAAAGACAATTCCTTAGAGAAATTTATTTTTCTTTCCATCATTGACCTTAATTTTAAGTTTTCTTTTCAGTTCATTTGTATACTAAAATTATGGCACTTACTGCACAACTATCTTTTCCGGAACCACAAATATAAGACAAATGTATATTATACAAATATATTAATAGATATATTAATATCACAGGGCAGTTGGTCTTGTGCAACACCACAAAACAAGCAATTCCCTGATACAAATTAAATAAATAAACAAACAAGTCCTAGAAAGTTAACATAGCATTTGGTAAAAAGTGCACATGTTATAATAGCACTGCAATTGCAACAATAATAATAGTTACATAAGGTCACTAAGTGCTGACTAAAAGAAAACTTGCTTTGAGTTTTATTTTGAAAGTTCATAAGTTTATTAATATTCATAAATCTGGGAAACAGATCTTAACTATCCATCCTTTAGAAAAAAAACACTTTCTTTAGGAAATCTAATTGTCTGTGGGCTCATAGCTATTTAGTAACAACAGTGGGAATTAATGTGTTCATAACATAACACAAAGTTATCTTTTTAAACAAAAATTTTATTCCAAGGCTTTGTTCGAGGTTGCTGAAAAAAATTATTCTTTTCAATCAACTGTTTAAAGTTTTAATGATTTATTTGCATTTAAGTAATTTACTTGAATTTTAATTTCTAAAATATTAAATTGTGAGTTACTTATAGGAGAAGAACTTCTTAATACTGGAAGCAGAAAGGTCCATTGATTGGGCAATTATTGTTGCAACTTTATTTTTATTATTTATTTATTTATTATTTTTTAAATGTTTTTAATGTTTATTTATTTTTGAAGGAGAGACCGAGAGAGCACAAACAAGGGGAGGGGCAGGGAGAGAGGGAGACACAGAATCCAAAGCAGGCTCCAGGCTCTGAGCTGTCAGCACAGAGCCCAACACGGGGCTCAAACCCACGAACCGTGAGATCATGACCTGAGCTGAAGTCAGATGCTTGACTGACTGAGCCACCCAGGCACCCCTGTTGCAACTTTAATAAGACATGATAAAGGCCTGTCCTGGAGCACTGACATAGAGAATACAGTGATAACTATACTCATAAATTACTTGCTACGTTACAGGCACTGCTGTAAGTGTTTGCACATATTATATTATCTGATCTTCAAAATAATACAATAAAATGGGTATTATAATTAGTCTGATATATAGATATAGATATAGATTGATATATATATATATATATATTTTTTTTTTTTTTTTGCAAGAGAACAGAAGCACAGAGTGGTTGAGTGACTTGATCAAGTTCCAGAGAGACTTGAGCTGTTGTGACTGTAGACTATGAAACCTGACCAAGTACACAAAAGTGACTTACCAGATGTTAGAAAAGAGGCATAGATCAAGTCATAGATCAAGACACTACTAGGTATATATTCTGGTAATGACACGATGCCTGTTATCAAATTTTCATAAAAGAATTTATACCTCCCCAAAATAAGAAAAATGTAATTTGAGAGGAGATTGCTATTTGACATAGAAAAAGTCTCATATTCATTTATGAGATACATTTATCTTGCAAATGTTAAAATTGAGGGTTTTCACAAATCATAATTATTTTCTCTGATTCAGTTAAAAATTGAAATTGTAGGGACTCAAGATATTGATTGAAATCTTCATATTTTGAAGGATTTAATTGATAGTGTGATATGTATGACTCACAAAATTAGTAGGCTGTGAAAATTTGGCAGTGATATTCAAACATATCCTACTGACATATTGCAGATGCTTACAATTACAAATTCAACAAAAACAATGTAAACATATTTTGGTACCATATATTTGGCTTTACAAAACTTTTTTTTCTAAATCAAATTACCAAAGATGTTTTACATGAGTGATTCTTTAAGCAAATATATAGTTTACTAAATATTCATACTCTATTTAAAAGTTTGAGAATATTGAACACAACAAATGAATTTTCAGGAGGAGAAAACAACCTTCCATTAAGTAGTTTCCCTATCTTTCACATGAAACATCCAAATCATTACCATAAATACAGGTTCAGCCCAATCCAAAGCAATTTGATTTGATTAAACACATATTTATCCTGCTGATATAGTGTATACTTCACCATAATCTGCTTGTCTGATTTACATGAAGATACCACTTATAGGATAAAACACTGTAGCTTTAATTGTGGGGGTCTAGAAAAATACAGTCTAAAGGTTTAAAAATATCACTTAAAAAAGGAAAGAAAAGCAATCTCAGTGTTTTAGAAATTAGTTTTTTGTGTGTTGACTTTTATTTCTTGCCATCTCCATTTGCTAAAACCAAAGGTATGAGTTGTGCATTGCCAAACAAATTAGAAGTTGTCATGTGGTGAGGATCTTTTTTTTAAGTTTATTTATTTATTATGAGGGAGAGGGTGGGGGGGCAGAGAAAGAGAGAGAGAGAGAAAGAGAGAGAGAGAGAGAATCTGGAACAGCCTCCATGCTCAGCGCAGAGCCAGACATGGGGCTCTATATCACGAACCCATGAGATCATCACCTCAACGGAAATCAAGAGTCAGATGCTAACCCATATGAGCCACCCATGCACTCCTATGGTGAGGATATTTATGGGATGATGGAACTGAATAAGATTGAGACATACCCAGAGGTGAGGCCTTTGGTCCTTGGGTCCCAGAGAATACTCTCGGACACCTGGCAGGAAACTCCAAGAGAATATTGACCTGACTCAAGCCAAAGTAATGAAGGAAAAAGGAGATCCAGATTGAATTTTTAAGAAAGGAGAATTGTTAACTTTCATATGCTATAGATGTATAACTTCCTTTTTTGAATACATTTATATTTTTGAATCCTTGCATTAAAAGAAGTAGCAAAAAAATTAGGATGATCTAGTCTGTTCCATATTTTAGGTATGCTCAGGAGTAGTGGGAAAGATGGCTATTCCAATGGACAATAGTCTACAAAATGTATTACCTTGGACATATGAGTGGAGTGTGATGAAATGAAATTATAGCAATTAAGACTTCGAAAATAGTTTTTAATGGAAGATTCTATAAGAAAAGAAAAACAAGATTTGAGAAACAGAACGAAGCTTTCACAGTTCTCTCTCTTTGGCATTAAATATTTCCAAATTGTTTTCAAACAGATGAAGTAGGGATAATCAAGTAAAAACAATTGTTTCCTTTTTTCAGATGGTAAAAATGAAAACAAAAAAAAACTGCATAAGCATGTCTGAAACATATGTTAGGATGCATCATCAGAGTATGGACTTCTACACTGGCAAACACGCTTTGGAGAGAAGGCATGAAGGGAATGCATTGAGGCAGGCCAGAGAGGTACAGGAGCATCCAGGGACCCTCCTAGACCAGATTTGCATCTGAGGTTCTGCCAGTGTAAAGGCAGCAAAGGATTCTCAGCTTACTTTTCCAAGGTTCTTTGCTCTCAGATAGTTTAATTCCTCTAGGCTTCCTTCTTAAGTAGATCTCGGCCACCATTGTCAATGCCACTCTTCAGAGGGGCAGTTGTTGAACTTTTCCTAGTCATCTTGAATGAGAGTCTTGTTCTTCCATTAACGATTCCATCACGTTTGCAAGTAGGCATCTTGAACATGATTCAAAATCTAATATAATTTACATTTTTCTGGCTATCGTTTCTCATCTCATTTTTTTAATTTCTTGTATGATTCATTTTGCCTTATATCTTACTTTTGGTTATGATGATTATCTTTCACTCTCATATTATTTTTAATATAATGACCATGCTATTTTGCCCTACTTATTCATTTATTTATTCAAAAAATATGTCTAGGACACGTGGGTGGCTCAGTCAGGTAAATGCCTGACTCTTTTTGTGTCAGGGCATGATCTCACAGTTCTTCAGTTCAAGCCTCACATCAAGTTCTGCACTGTCAGCACAGACCCTGTTTAGGATTTTTTCTTGCCCTCCCTCTCTGCCCCTACCCCCTCTTAAAATAGATTAAAAAAAATGTTAAAAAATATGTGTGAGGATTTCCTATTTTATGGTAAACAATGTAAAATAAAGTCAGGTTATTTCACTAATAAAGCTTTATTATGGAGGCAGAAAACAGGCAATGCAAAAATAAATTTGTTTACATTCCCAAACAACATTTTAGGGCTAGATATCAATTTAAAATTCATGCGGCTAGTTTAAGATTACTTTTGCAGACATCAGGGAAACAAATTTTAAATTTATAAATCTTTATCCTAACATTAAGAAAGTTCTTTAAAACCTGTGCAAAATCATTAAAAGCCAGCATGCTGTTCTCCTTAAAAGTTCATTTTGAAATAAGAATGGCAAAAACATATAATTGTTCTCTCTTCCTTGAACAAAATGTATTAAAGTCCAATTCTAATCAGTCAGGTACATTTTCTTGTTTGTTTGTTTATTTGTTTGTTTTTAAAGACAGAAACGTAGTCCTAGAAAAATAATATATATTTTTTCAAACGAGGTGAAACATGCAGGGATTCTATAACATTCCAGTCACACATAGTAAAAGTCTATGTTTGTTATAAAAAGAAAAAAAAAGACACAGTCTCATCAGTTGACTTCATAGCCTGCTTCAAATTTGTCATGGAACAGGACATATCTTGTGGTACCACAAGAATGCAGGCTTTATCACAAACTAATGGTTTTAATGTGGCCTGGTTATTTTTTCTCCATGGTTCTGTAAAAAAATAAAATCAAATAGTAATAAGTTAAAGGCAGAGAATCTAAAAGGATGAGAAGATACTGCAAAGACAGACATCATTATGTAATAAGGTCAGGCACAGCCACAGTTGAGGACAGTTTGACCTGAGACCTAACTGACAAGAAACAGCTATTCCAAGAGTTAAAAGGAAGGATTCTAGAGAGTGGCAAGAGCAAATCCTATTGCTCAGTGGCAGTAATAAGCTTAGAAAGTTCAAATTTACTGAAGGAAACTGATAGGACTGACTTGAGGCCAGATGGATTAGTTGTTTTTGGGGAGAAAATGAGCATGTTCAAAGTCTTGCTCTGACCCCTGCTTATTTCTCCAGCCTTACATCTGACCACTCTCCTCCTTGCTAACTGCATATGTCTGTCAACTCTGTTGGTACCCCTCAAGCAAAAATGCTAGGAGACATATCAGAATTCTCATGTTCTCCTCTCCTCTTCTAGTTCTATCAAGTAGTGACTCATTTTCTCCAACATGTCCTCCTACTCTCACCTATATAAATGCTTCTTAAGTCGCCATCTTGTTTCTACAGTTGGAACATGATTCTTGTCCATGGAATCTATCCCACTTCTTAATGGAGCTCCACTGAACCGAGGAGGAATGTTTTTCATCCCTAACACATCTTACGTTTGGCACATAAACATTTGATGCGAGCTTATCAATTACTAGACTGTTCAAAGCACTTGACATTCACTAATATCTTTAATCTTCTAACATCCCAAAGCGTTAAGTGTAATTATTTCGCTTGTATCACAGATGAGGAATCTGAGATGCAAGGATGCTAACTTGTTTTCACACAAGAAAGTGAAGAAGCAAAGGAGGCCACCAGAATTAGAACAAGATCACTTATTCCAGAACCTATGTTTTTCATCAGTACACTTTCACTCCTTTTCAAGGCTGTGTCCTTCTACCTTATTCTTAACCAACTTTTAGCCATAAAACAAAGGAAAAAAAATACTATTTTTAGTGGAGAGTCTCGTTAGCTTTGCATTTCTGAGGTCAATTAAAAGGTAAATAATGAATCATAATTTATTATGCAACACATGTGGTCTATGGGGTAAGAGTGATTTCAGTGACAGCTTGTCCTCCTTAAACATGGTTATCCAGGTTACCTTGCTCAATACCGAGGCCATTCTTCCATTACTATATAAAATACTTGTCCATTCAGCACAGAGCTACACAATTTTCTTTACCAATACCAGTGGTATGAGAGCCATTACATAGCAATTTGTTATAGGAAGTAAGCTCAACATATTCTGGCTACTTCAAAAAGAAACTCCCACATATCTGGGTGATGGCTATATACTTTTTTTCTTTCTGAGTGTTATAGCTCCAGAGTTTCTAATTCAAAATAAAGACTTGGAGAGAAAGGCAATGAGATATTCTCATTCTGCAAGTTTGTTGATTTGCTTTGTTTTTAAATGCTTAGTGATGGTGTACTTAAAATTTTTCTTTCAGGATCTGTGGCTCTTATAGTTAGTTAAACTGCATCTTAGGATCTATAATAGGTCAAATGCAAAAGTTAGTTTGTGTGCACATATCTGTGTGCTTGTGTGTGGTGAGTTTTCCACATATTTCTCACATTCATAGATATTGTAGTAGTTATTGGAATATTCCTTACTGGAGGATAGTAGGAATTTCCATTTACAACCAGAAAGCCCAATTATGTAATCTAGTCATATATAGTCAGTATTTAAACATGAAATTAAATTTTTAAAGTTTTGTAGAAATCATTATCTTTTGCCTTCTTTCTTTAGGAATTGTGGATTCACTGATTTCAAAAACTAAATTGTTTATTATTTATTTTAGAGGAACATGAAAATCTAATATAATTTATTTTACAGTAAAAACTTGGATGGAATAACATTTCCACCATGCATATATTTTTATTTCCCTTTTTATCATCTATCTATCAATCTATTTACCTATCTATCTATTTTCCCTCTCTCTCTCATCTAGTTTTTCACCTATCTTTCCATCCATGCTTCAGCCTAATTCTTTATTAATATACTTCTCAGTGTTGTGAATAAGTGACTATTTTGCCCCCCACCTTACTACAACTATTATTGTTGATGATAAAGACATTAGGAGGAAGCAATAATATTCCCCCTCTGAGTGTCTTGCAAAGTACCTTGCTCATAGTAAGAATTAAAAAATGCTGTTCAAGAATTAGTTTATGCTGATTTTTTAAAATAAAATCGCAAAGGTAATTAACTGTTTAATATACCACACAAACTAATCCATCTAAATGAAATGGTAGATAAGAATAAACCTCTACAAGAGGATATGGAAAACCTCATTTCATATTTCTTTTTGTTTCCTATGCATGATGTTTTGGGCTAGTTTTTTTTAATAAGTTTATACATTAATTTAACAAATAATTTATTGAATGATGACTTAGTGGTGGTAGTCTCTATTACAGTGACTGGGTAATAGGAAAAGGAAAAAGAAACAAAGAAGTGTGTGCCATCCTAGAGTTTACGCTCTACTATAATAATAAGACAATTCACAAAATTGTGTGTGTGTGTGTGTGTGTGTGTGTGTAGAAATAAAACATGGGAGAGGGAAAGCTAAAGCTGCATGGTCATAATCTTGAATACAATGAGCATGATATTTGAGTAAAATGGTGAAGGAGATGAGGAAATGGAAGAGCAGCTCAAGTAGGAGAGGTAGAAGAGGAATCACAGTGCCCATCAGGTGCCAGTGTGTTTGGTGTGCTGGAAAGAGAGCAGAGGACAATAAACCTACAGTGGTGTGAGTGATCTGATGAACCATGACACAGGATGCCTATGTCCAATGCAGGTCCAGATTTTGTAGGCTATTGAAAACCATTGTAAGTCCTATGGTTTCAATTTTGAAGAATGTGAAAAGTCATTAGATGAAAATGTATTGGGCATTGTGATGTTCACACCTTATCACACTTTAATGAAGGTCTTGTTGCCCCAGCTACAGGGCTACTATTGACATACTGACATCCTTTACCTTGCAGATTCTTTATAGATTTTTAGAGCTGCAGAATGCTTCCTTGATCAAGTTCATGCCCTTAAGGTGCAGCCCAAAATAATTTCCTTATAGCATCAACTTGAAACATTTTGGGATAACTCTAAAATGTCTTTCCAGATCCAGAGTTCCTAGAGGGATTGGCAATCTTTGTCATTGTGTCTTCCTCACACTTGGCCTTCTCCCTTTGCTCACTTGGCTGCTTTTCTCTCTCAGCCACAGGTATTAATACGAAGTATACACCTTGATAATCATACTGCACAGTGAATCCCATCTCAGAATTTGTTTACTAAGAAGTCCAACCTGTGACATTAGATATACGTCTTAACAGGTTTACTGTAGTGGCTGTGTTGAGAACAGAAAGAGAAGGCAGATATGTATAGGGAAACTAAATAGAAAACTATTAAAGTAATATGTAAATTTTGGTGTCTTGGCCTTGGCTGATAGCAGATGAAGTGGTAAAATATGAAAAACTCGATATTAACAAATTAATATAAAATATGGGATATGACAGGAAGATTAACCAATTATGTCTCTCAAAATCTGAGGTTAAGAAAAAAAAGAAGAGTTGGTAATAAATGAAATAGGGAGGACTGCGAAGAGGCAGGTTTGGGAATAAAGTCCATATGTACAGTTCTTGTCATTTTAGGTTGACATGTCTATTAGACATTCAGGTATAAATTCACAAGAAGCAATTGGACATGCCAATTTGAGTTCTGGGTAAAGTTCCACACAAGATATATATGAAGCTGAGTTAAAACAATGAAGCTGAGTTGTCTGTGTGACTCAGCCGGTTAAACGTTCAACTTCAGCTCAGGTCATAATCTCAGGGTTCATGGGTTTGAGCCCCATGTCAGGCTGTGTTGACAGCTACAACCCAGAGCCTGCTTCGAATTCTGTGTCCCCTCTCTCTCTTTCTGTCCCTCCACTGATTGTGCACTCTATCATTCTCAAAAATAAATAAACATTAAACATTTAAAAATAAATAAACAATGAAGCTGGTTGTATCACAAAAGGAAATACTATGTATGGAAAGGTGAAGGATCCAAAGACTCAGTCCTGGAACTTTCCAATGTCAACAAGTCAAAGTAAGGAGACAAATCTAAGAATAAGACATGAAAGGAGTGTTATTGAAGGAGGAGAGCAGTTCTCATGAGATGGGCGAAGAAAGTACATAGCTGAGAAACTGATGATTTGCATTAAATTCTGCTGATAGATTACAAATGAAAAGGATGGAGAGCTCCCCAATAGGTATTAGAAACAGATGATCATTGTTGACATTGACAAGAACAGTGTCCGTGGAGGGGTGTGGTCAAAAGCTTAAACAGAGGTGGTTCAGGAAAGGACTGAAGAAAAGCAATGTGAACAGCAAGTAATGGAAACTATTTTGGAGGAGATTTCTGTAAAGTGAAGTAAAGAAATGAATTAGTGATTGCGGGAGAAAATCAAGTCAAGTGACTGTTTTTTTGGTTTTGGTTTTGGTTGTAGAATGCAGAAATAGAAAAGGGAAAACCGATGCTGTAGCCATAGAGAAAAGCATTGCTGGATTTCTTCATTGCTACCTGAAGGATAGGAGAGGGTCTGAGAGCCAACACATAAAAGGAAGAATATGAATAGCTGAGCCAAAGCAGTAGAATAAATGGTTATTTATTCTAGCAGTAGAATAAATGTTTATTTATTCTACTTATAGAAATACTCTCTCTTCACTTCTGTTTTCATGATGAAATAACAAACATGGTTGCCTACTGGGAATGAAGATCGGTGAGGGAATGTGGAAGGCTTGAAGTGAGAGCTGAAAGTATTAGGTATGAATTCTGTACATATTTATATTTACCTTCCAAGAGCTCACAAATTGTGTTCATAGTTGTGGCTTACTGTGGAATTCTACAATTCATATCAATAAAGTAATAGATTTATAGGAACTGTCCTATATAATCATTTGATAAGAAAATTGATTGTTTGTTTACCATCATAATTCAAGAAAGGATAAAAAGATCATTCACTTTCCCACCAGCTTGCTGTTTAATCTGATTTTATGCCTGAGGCAAAGCAGTGCATTGATTTCCCCAAGCAAATTGCTTATACAGGGCTAAGATGACAACTATTCTAGCAGTCCTTAGATCAATGATAACTAATAAATAGTGTCTGTGTCTTTTTGAATTATTTGTTTACAAGTTACAGAAACAGATCAGACTATCTTTAGCAAAACAAAGTAATTTATGGGAAAGATATGGGATAGCCCATAGAATCAAAGGCTACAGTAAGCAATTCTTGAACAGGACTGAAACAGGAGAAACTCTTGTGTTTCATATAAATCAATGGTCAGTCTCCTTAGAAAACTAGACAGGATGGATTTACCTAAATGAATGACTCAACATATCATACCTTTTATAGGGAGTGTAAAAACAGTGGAGTGCTTTTTCGTTCTTCTCTTTCTAGTTAAGGCCACTGAACTGGAATACTTCATTAGTTCACAGGTTGTGAAAATTCAAAACAACAAACGACTGTTTTGATATTAACGTTGCAGTTAAGCTGAACCTTTTTAGTTCCATACATATTAGGCATTATGACGAAGCCATTGGTAGTGGATTATGATTAGTATTATCAGAGAAATGTAATGTTTGAAATGTTTTATCTTTATGTCCTACTTTTATATTCTTTATAGTCCAACAAAAATTGGGATCTTATTTTCATCTCCCCTTCTGCATTCTATTCATTATATTTATTAGACCAATTTTATTACATTATTTTAGATACTAATGGGCAAATCCAAATTCTTAAATACATGTCAAGAATTGGGTCTCTGTTGACAAAATTTCCATTATTATTCATTTACAAATATTTATGCCATGCAGCTAAATGTGTTGAAGTGCATTTGCATGTGTATTTGATACATATCATTTTTTTCATTTCAATATCAACTTAACATTTTCTAGTTACTGATATATTCAATTACATTGTTCAGAGTTTACAGTACAATACTGTAACTAGCCATTAACTCCCCTAACATTTGTTTTGGATTAAATTATTCTAATTTCCCAATCTCTTAATAATAATTAGCCATATCAGTATATGCTAGGACAGTATTATCTAGTCTATATATTTGACATGATCGGTCATCACAACCTTAGTATTCCATGATGTTCTAGGTTTTCTCGTTAACCAAATCTGATACTAGTTCTTCTGTTTACTGGAAAAGAGAATAATTTAATTGAGTCAAATGGGGGAAATAGAGCTAGAACACAGTCAAGAACTAACAAAGAATGAGAAAAGCAGAGAGAGAATTAATAGAGATTTGAAATGTTTCACTTGTTTAAAGTAGAGGTAGAATGAGAATGATCAGAGGTATTTCTATTAAGAATCAGGATCTTTTTCTTGTGGAAGTCAGAAATTTCTGGAAAATTGACTGTGAATCAAGAACTAATAAAACTAAAATTAGCAGTTTCCTTTTAATTATCTGAATGTTATATGACTCTTTTCTCTCAGATTTGTTTCTTTTGGTTTATTCAACTTGCAGTGTTTTTGCCTACTATTCAATACTCTTATATGTTATTTGTTTATATTTAGAAATATGATATATTCATACAAAATTAGGATTTTTTTCTATTTATACACTTATTTCTAGATACTTAAGTTCTCTGTCTTTCATTCACTCTTCAGCTTTTTCCTCTTAAACTCTTCTTTTTCCTTTTCTCTTTCCTTCTTTCATTCTCTCTCTCTTTCTTCTCTGTCTCTGGCTCTTTGTCTTTCTCATTTATTATTTTAAGTAGACTCTGATGTTGGCAAGAAAGAAACATCTTTCTAATTCATTCTTCATTCAAGAGATGAAATATGTCTTCAGATGACAGTGGATTGTTGCAGCAAAATAATCTGGAGAGAAGATGAAGGGTCACATTTCCTACTGTCACTGTTTACGATAATGGCCTTGCCAAAGTAGTTTACTGGAGCTGGTATCTAAGGCAAAGTACACACAAGCAAGGCCATTTTTATTTTAACATCATAGTGCTGGTTTGGGAGCACGTCAATCTTCAGGTTTGCTTTGGAAATTTATTTCTTTTAATGTTCCACCCTCTTCTCGTTGATTAATGGTTGGGAAGGTAAATTCACTCTTCCGTTTAAAAATAAGTGCTTCATGGTCAATAATTTAGTTGCTCCAACTGGACTTTTTATAGGAACAAAATGGTCAAAAGCCTTTTTGCTGAAAATAAATTGTGTGTCACATACAGCTTGATTTTTTTCAGTATATGTAGAACTTCATTTTCTATAATTTGGTTTATTTTAGTGAAGCGAGGTTGCTGCATTAGAAGATATGTGCGCTGTCGCACATGGCCAAAATATGTGACTCAATAACTCACTGGTTAAATAGAGGATTTTGCTTATTTACCAAAATTGCTATAAATTTGTGTAAGATAAATTAGCCATATGTGTTAGACATGTAATAATAAAATTAACACAGCCACTGGAGGGCAGAATTTTGAGACAACAGAAATCCAGATATTTTTTCTAAGAGAAATGAATAAATTTGCTAATATACCTCTGCCTAGTCTGGTCAGTTACTTTCTTTTTTTAATGATTTCTTTATTTGAAAATCCAGCACAGTATATTAAAAGCATTTAGTTACATGTGAATTCATGATAGCAATCAATTTATATAAATGAGGTAAATACTCATAAGATCTATTTTACCCCATTCTTTTCTGAATTTTGTTCTCCTGATAAGTTTTTCTACATGTCCCTGCTACTTAGATTTTCAGAACTAGGCTCTGCAACCAGACTTAATGTGTCTAGAAAAGCAGGATTTCAGAGTATTAAGGGTAGAATCATATCCCAGGAAGGAACATCTCCACAACACCTGCCTTGGAAATAAGACCTTGGTAAAGCGGCAGGTGTCCTTCTTCAGAAAAGGCAGAGGAGAAACTCCTGGACTTGGTGACACCAGATATGTTAACACTCTTCCTTTAAGATCTTAGCCTCTTGTAGGAAGATTGCTTTGTCCCCTAAAATAATAACCGACATTCCTTTGTGTTCTTCCTTGTAGGTGATTAGAAGTGGGGTCGCCTGTTTATTCTAAGCACTACATTTTGGTCTCTGCCTGCTCCTGGGAGTAATGTTGTTCTTGCTAGTGATTTTTGGACTTTGTTATTTAATTTACACATGGATGATGTGTTCAGCCCTGGTCATGGGTGCATGGCTCCCTCTGGGCTTCAGATCTGCTATAGACAGCACAGAGGTCTCATTGTCCAGGGTTCCTTGCTGGCTTGACTCCAAGGGGACTGATGCTTCAAGGGTGAAGAGCTTTGCTCCTGGGACCTGTCTCTTCCTAGGCTTCGCAAGAAGTGTAACTGGCCCAGATAACAGGCTGGGGTCTCTTCCAGTGGCTGGATTTTGACTCTTTGTTTTATCTCCTTTCGGTGTTAATGTCTTATAATCCTTTGGCCTGAGAACTAATATGTTAATTGCTGTAAATAAATTAATAGAACTCTAAAGAAAAAGAGAGACATCTTAGCAACCGCACATTAGCCTAGTTACATCTAAAGTTCCATTCTTACATGAAAGCATGAAAAATAAATACCTTACCAGGTGATTGCAAGTCCAGGGAAAACTCAAAGAGCAATGAATACAATGAGCCAGAGTAGTCAACCAGGAGGGACCATCTCTATAATCTGGAGGAAGTGAAGCCTCATGGCACAGTTTAATGAAAACAAAAATATCTTTGCTCTCATGAAATTAAAAGCACTTTCTTCCCACTTCCCAATAACCATTGAATTCCTTCTTCTTCTTGTCATTCATCTGAGATTTCATGTTCTCTTATGTTCAAAATTCCTCTCTGAAAAATATTTCATACATATTATTATATTAGAATACCATTTTAATTTCTGCAATCAATTATATTTAGTTACTTTTTATAAGAATCGAATAATTCTTTTCTTAACATGATTAAATTAATTAATTAATTTTAAATGTGTGATGGCAAGCAGGGGAGAGGTAGAGAGATAAAGAATATTTAGCAGTCTCCACACTCAGCATGGAGCCTGACATAGGGTTTGATCATATGACCCTGGGATCATGACCTGAGCTGAAATCAAGAGTTGGACCCTTGACTGACTGAGCCACCCAGGCACCCCAAGAATAAAATTCTTCTTTATTCAAATACCTGAGTATGCATAGAAAATAATCTTTGAAATAAGTGAACAGAAAAATCCATCTCAGATATAATCCTAAATCTCCCTAAGCTTGAGGCAATGGTTTTGTCTGTTTTTAATAAAATGTGAAGCATAAAAAATGTCCCTGAAAAATTCAGAACTTTTTTTATTAACCCATTTACTTCCATTTATTTCCATGTATGACTTTGAACAGATTCTTTTATGTTCCCAAGCTGCAATATCCTTGTATGTACAATGGAGTTAGTAATACTTAACTCATTATGAGTTGTGTGGATTGAATAAATGGGGCTTTTTTTGAGAGACAGAGAGAGAGAGAGAGAGAGAGAATGGAACGGGTAGAGGGAGAGGGAGAGAGAGAATCTTAAGCAGGCTCCGTGCTGGGGATGGAGGTCAATTGACAAGGGGTTCAATCTCATGACTGTGAGATCATGACCCGAGTTGAAATCAAGAGTCAGACACTTAACTGACTGTGGCACCCAGGTGCCCCTAAAGTGGCTAATTTTTGCATAGCACTTGCTAAATTTGTATATATATATATATATATATATATATATATATATATATATATAAACATACATATACATACATATATATACACACATATATGTATATATATTCCTGAATGTATGTCTGAATGTGTGTTCTGTGAATATACTTTTCCTCCTTGTTACAGAAAGCTGCCTAGAAGGATACAAACAGAAATAGTATGCAAATAAATCAGCTTAAAGGAAGACTAAAAGCATGGAAAAAATAAGCATAGTAGACTCAAGTGCCAAGATCTCTGGAGCTATGTCGTTTTCCTAATAAGATAACAAAATCCTAGAGGAGAACACAAGCAATAACGTCTTTGACATCAGCCATAGCAACTTCTTGCTATGTACATCTTCTGAGGCAAGGGAAACAAAAGAAAAAATAAGCTACTGAGAGACTTCATCAAAATTAAAACCTTCTGCACAGCAAAGTAGACAAGCAACAAAACTAAAAGTCAACCTATTGAATAGGGGAAGATATTTGTAAATGACACATCTGATAACGGATTGATATCCCAAATCTATAAAACCAATCCAGTAAAAAATGGGCAGAAGTCATGAATAGACATTTTTCCAAAGAAGACATAAAGATGATAATCAACATCACTCATCATCAGGGAAGTACAAATCAAAACCACAATAAGATATTACCTCACACCAGTCAGCATGAATAAAATTAACAACAGAGGGAACAATATGTGTTGATGAGGATTCCCATACTGTTGGTGGGAATGCAAACTGGTACAGTCTATCTTGAAGACAGTATAGAGTTTCTCAAAAAGAATAACTACCCTACAACCCAAACATTGCACTACTAGGTATTTACCAAAGAGTAATGCTGATTCAAAGGAATACATGTGTCCCAATATTCATAGCAGCATTATCAACAATAGCAAAACTATGGAAATAGCCTAAATGGCCATCAATTGATGAATGGAGAAAGAAGAGGTGGTAGATATATGATAGATTGGTAGGTAGGTAGATAGATAGATAGATAGATAGATAGATAGATAGATAGATAGAAGTAGAAGGAAGACAGAATGGAATATTACTGAGCCATGAAAAAGAATGAATTATTGCCATTTGTAATGACATGGATGGAGCTAGAGGGTATTATGCTAAGTGAAATAAGTCAGAGAAAGAAAAATACTATGTGATTTCACTTACATGTGGAATTTAAGAAACAAAATAGTTGAACATAAGGGGGAAAAGAGTGAAGCAAACCATAATACAGATTCTTAACTATACAGAACAAACTGAGGGTTGCTGGAGGGGAAGCGGGTGGGAGGATGGGCTAAATGGGTGGTGGGTATTAAGGAAGGCACTTGTGAGGAGCACTGGGTGTTGTATGTAAGTGATGAATCACTAACTTCTGCACCTAAAATTAATATTACACATTAGGTTAACTGGGATGTAAATAAAAATCTTTAAACTTAAAAAAATAAATAAAATTACTACTTAATAATGATTACTTATAGCTATTCCTTTAGTGATAATTATTTTAATTTATAGGACAACCAATACATAAGAGTGAGTTAATTATGCACTACCATTCATAGCATGTACCATAACATAAAAACATATATTACAAAAACTCTCTCTGTTTCTCTCCACATGATATGGCTGCACTTCAGAAGGGAGAGACAGTTGTTAAGTACTTAATTTTTGCCTCTTCTGTATTCTAAAGGAAGTAGTACATGAAAGTGAATTTCTCTCTGCTCATATTGTAATGGAAAATATATCTAATTTATCAGATGGCATAGCAAATTGACACATTTAGACCATCTAATACTTTTTTTCCATTATCTTCAGTAAATGAAAGCAGAGGTTAAAGTCATATTGTGAAATCTAATGGAATGTTTAGTTTTTTAAGCTTTGTGCAGCAAATTCCGAAAGCTCGAGAGTAAACAGAGTGGAAGTGTACTTTAAAAAAATTAGTGACAATGGATGTTCACTGCTTTTACATATAACTCAGTGGAATAGTTGCCTCCACAAGGCTTGGCACAATTTCCACTCATGTGAATCGAGTAATCTTTAACTTCTTTAAGATACGAAGATCATTGTTGAAATAACCCAACAATGGCTCCAGTGTTCCTATATAGTCCCTTTTTTCAATCTATTTGACACAGTAGATAGGTTTATCCAATAGTATAGAAGAGCATCAGGTTAAATTATGCCTAATTTTAATTCCAATCATGGATGGAAAGCTGTTTTGTATTTTTTTTCACTTTAACTTGTTACAGAAAGTAGTTTTGCAAACTTGAGAGAATTATAAAGACAAATAAATAAATCATACATGCATTTGTTTTCAAATTCTCTCATTTTCTTTTTGATAGAAACTAAGTTTTAAAAATTCTGTTCAATTGTTCATTATAAACTCGCTAAACTATGTGCAAGTGATGGATCAAGGGAACCACAAAATACATTAAACTTATATAGAGCAAATACCCAGACATATCTTTAGTAAAATTACCAACCTGGTATAAATACATATAAAATTCCCTAAACTTGAGAATATATTAAAATAGCTCAAGGCTTTCATATAAATCTTAGCAGAGAGGCCTGTAGCATGAAGGAGGGACAAGGTGATTTTACATTCCTAACCATGTCTTATATTTTTGGGTTTCTTAATTTGTGTATTGTGTGACACTTATTCCTGTATGCAAATTCTTCATTGTGAACTGGACTGAGAATTGAAACCAAGTGTCATTAAATTGACTTAGCCTTGTCAGTTTTTTTTTTAATTATACTTAAAATATGAAACCTTTCTCATGAGGCAGTCAGGGCAGTCAATCCTTAGTGTTAGCACAATAATTTCCACCTCAATAAACATGTATACATTTAGAATTCTCCCTTCAAGGGCCAGTCATCTTAGTGGTACTGTGGACATAAATACATTTTTAAAATTACCATTATCCTTGAGGTAGTGAAGTGTGTGGCCTGCATGTTAATCAAACTCATGGTACTCAGAATGCTTCTGGTATGATAAAATTAATAACAAATAACAAAAAAAAATCTCAGCTAAAGTAATTAAGGAGGTTAAAAGAATCACATATAATAGTATAAACATATCTCAAGCATTTGATTTTACTTATTTTATTTGAATCTAAAATGTGCATATATACCAATTTGCTAATAAATACTTGATGTTCAAACTTGGACATACGTTACATACTGAGTGCTAAAAACAAAGTTATTTTTCCAAGTTATCAATATCTTCTTTAGTACAGAGATGCTTAATTATCTAAAAGAAAAAACTTTTTCAAATATGGATTCAACTGAGTGGGGTTTAAACTCATATGCTTCTTTCTACCTACAATCCTCACCAATAATATACTCTCTATTAAGTCACAAGTTTTAGTTTCTTTAGAATAGCAAGGAAATTTTGTCAATGGCACAGAAATCTGAAGGCAAATTTTCTTGAAAAGTTTATAAATTATTTACAGTCTACACTTTTACTGCCTGTGCCTCTTTTAAAACTTTTTTTTATCTTTAATCTGCCTGCAGTCTCTTATCTTTCCTAGGTATTCAACTTAGTTACCATTGGTAAAATAACATTCACATTCATGTCACTTGATGTGGTATTTAGCTACATTTGGCACTAAATTTAAATATCAATTAAAATTAACATAGTAAAGGGGCACCTGGGTGGCTCAGTTAAGCAACCAACTCTTGGTTTCTGGTCAGGTAGTGATCTCACAGTTTCCATTTCATGGGTTCCAGTCCTGCATAAGGCTCTGTGCTGGCATCTAGGAGCCTGCTTGAGATTTTCTCTCTCTCTCTCTCTCTCTCTCTCTCCCTCCCTCCCTCCCTCCTCCACTCACGTGTTCTCACTCTCTCTCTCTCTCAAAAATAATAAATAAAACCTTAAAAAATATAGTAAAGTTTGAGGACCAATGCAAAACAGTCTTGATAATCTAAAATTCAAATTCCAGAGAAGAACCTGGCCCAGTGGCATGAGTATTGGAGTGGTGGGCGGGAGAGAGTAGGGAAAGAGGAGGCAGAGCGCGTGGCTATACTGGCACTAGCTTTTATGGAGGCTCCTCATGGAGCTTTACGTTTGCCTACCTTAAAAATGTGTCTCCTCCTTATATGCACTAATTTCATATCATACTCCACGTTAGTGAGGCTACTATCAAATAACTATTTCATCAATATTGGAATTGAGGCCACATTATAAATCCATTAAACAAACAAACAAAAGATGGAGAGTAGATATGGAACTTCCATTATTTGGTCTTTTGGCCATTCTGAACAGTCATGATCAAGGATAGCAGAAATTATGAGCCTGTTGAGACAAAGATCAGGACATCTGAAAGGTTTAATAAAATATTGACCATGTTTAGAAACCTATAAATAAAATTGTGGCAAATGGAGAGTATTTAATAGGATTAAATATCCATGAATATTCTAATCAATCTTTCTCTCTAGGGTTATGTTGAGCACATTTCAAGGAGTAGAACCATTTTGAGGGAAAAAATGTTTATAAAGCAATTATTTTTTATTAGTCAAAATTGACACAGGTTTACTAAGACAGTAGGAAAAGATACATTTTTGAACTTATATTGCCTATTGTTATGTTATTGTAATATTATCCTATTATTCTCCAATGGTGTTTTAATAATTATGATTAATTTAGTCTTATTGACATTCAAATATCTGATACTATTTAATTCTCCTTTCAGTTACAGCAAAGACAGTTCATTCCATCCAATATGCAATTATTTTACTCTTATCAAAATATCTGCTATTTTCATCTGTCCCTACCTTTTAATCTGCTGGGAGAGGCATCTTAGTGAGCAACTGGGAACAATGTAAATACCATATGACTTCATTCATATGTGGAATTTAAGAACGAAACAAATGAACATCGTTGGGGGGTGGAGACACAGACCAAGAAACAGATTATTAACTATAGAGAACAAAATGACGATTACCAGAGGGGAGATGGGGCCGTGGGGGTGGGGGTGGGGAGAGGAGCTAAATGGGTGATGAGTATTAAGGGGGCACTTATTGTGATGAACACTGTGTATTGTATATAAGTGATGAATCACTAAATTCTTCACCTGAATTCAATGTTGCACTGTATGTTAACTAACTGGAATTTAAATAAAAATTTGGAAAAAAATGGTGTGTAGAACCAAGCAGTGTTGAGAGGGAAAAACAGTGTCTGGAACCAAGCAGGTTGGGAAGGAATTCTGTCTCTACCCCTGGCAGTGATGTAATGGTTAGCCAAGTAGTTAAACCCTCTCTACAACTCAGTTGAGCTCTGTAAATTAACATAGTAATATTACTTGCTTCAACAGATTGTTAGGAAAATTTTATATATATATACATATATATACATATATATATATAATTTAAAAGTTTCTGCAGGAATAAATAGTCTAAGTGTTGGATACTATTATTACCCATTTGTATTTCATTTAGATACTTGAATAAGTATTTGATATACTATATATAATAATTCACATTCTGATAAATTAAAATATCATTACTGTGGAATATTTGATACACAATCAATTATTATTTTTCAAAATTTCAAGTTTTTTAGATGTCAATACATGAACACTTATATGTTTTATTATAAATAATACAGTCCAGAAAAGATAGCAACGTACAACTTAAGGCAGTTGAATACTAATTTTCTCAACCTTAAAAATGCAAAATAAATTTGTTGATGTATAATATTGCTTTCTAGCAAGTTAACTCTCAATGATAATTTTTGTATCCCTGATCTCCAATTAAACACACACAAAGAAATCAAAATGCAGAAAATACTAGAAGGAAGAAATGCTCAATTTCCTGTAACTCAACCATTGTGTTTTCTGCATCTAAAAGGATGAAGAGGAACTCCAGCAATTCTAACTCTGAAAGTATCTTAAGAGGTGCCTGGGTGGCTCAGTTGGTTAAGTGGCTGACTCCGGATTTTGGCTCCAGTCAGGATATCATGGTTCATGAGTTTGAGCCCCATGTCAGGCTCTGGGCTCACAGTGTGGAGTCTTCCAATCCTCTGTCTCCCCTAGTTGTTCTCTCTCTCTCTCTCTCTCTCTCTCTCTCTCTCAAAAATAAATAAATGTTAAAAACTTTTTTAATTAAAAAAATTGAAAGTGACTTAAGTGAATCCTTTTTTCATTAGAATATTAAATGATGTAAAAAAGAAAAACCCTTAGGGTGCCAAAATTTATATACTTTCTATGTGAAGATACCAGATTCCTAAGTAAACACAAATACTAAAAAATTATTAATGGCTGTCACAATTTGATTCAGCATTTTTTAGAGGAGTTGTACAAAATACATACTTTTGTATAAAATAATCTCTTAGGAAAAAATACAGTAATAGCTATGTCATTTAAAACAAACCAAAATGGCTAAACACCTAAAGAAAGAAGCATCTTAAAGATGACAATGAGATAATATACTGCATGATGACTATAGTTAATAATACTGCATTGTATATTTGAAAGTCTTTATCACAAGAAAAAAAATTGTAACTAAATATGTTGACAGCTATTAACTAGGTTTATTGTAGTCATCATTTCACAATATACACAAATATAGAATAGGATAATTATACTATGTACCTGAAATTAATATAATGTTACATGAATCATACTTATTTTAAAAAGACACTGAGAGGGCACCTGGATGACTCACTTGGTTGAGCATCCAACTCTTGATTTTGGTTCAGGTCATGATCTCTGGGTCGTGTCCGGCTTCATGCTAATTGGGGAGTCTGCTTAAGATTCTCTCTCTATGTCTCTCTCTTCCCCCCAGTTGCACTCTCTTACTCTCATTCTAAAATTACAGAAAAAAAAAGACTTTCCTTTAAAAAAAAAGAAACAGTGAGAGATAAAGGATATAAAATAACAGTTTAAAGAGAAAAATGATCTACTGAAAAGGATATAAGACTATAAGATTTATAATTCTGTCTTTTCCTGGATTTTCCACATTCTATATTGAAGATTAAATTAATCCAAATTTCTGAGTTATATCAACTCCCCTTCAGTTGTTATGAAAGGGAAACAAAATAAAAGCTATTTATAAAACAGGTTATATAATTCCCTTGTACCCCTTAATTCAATTTTATTTATCAATTGGTATAAGAAATTATATATCAATATCATCAATACACTTTAAAGTTATTCTGAATACCTTCTTGACACACCACAATGGTGTTTGCTAGTAATGGTTACCATCTGTGGATGAAAGACAATTTCACAAATTCAAAAAGTGTTTGATAATAAGCTCGTCCACGTACCAAGAAATTGAGAAAGGTTTAAAATTTTGAAGAGATCTCAGAAGATCAGCCCAGGATTTACACTAGACAATCAAGCAGACTCCACCATGAGCACTCAAGTTAATTCTTGCAAACTAATAGACTTTAAAAGTCTTTATACATCATTAAACTTGAAAAAGAGTATTAACTGATTTTCAGCAAAATTCATCAGGGGACTTTCATCTTAATAAAAATTGATTAATAATAATTTAAACATTACTCAGCAATGTTTTATGATCTGGAGAAGCTGCAAACATGCATATTTATTAAAGATAGTTCAAATATCTTTCTTGAGTCATTTAAAAACTTTCCTTTGGTGCACAGTATGTCCAGTACCCGCTATCATTCACAAGCTCTGTTATTCTTTTTCTCTTCTTCCTCTTCCTTTTTTTCTCCCTCTACTACTATTACTATTGTAATTTTCCCTGAGGCAGATCCAAATTGTGTGGCCTTTTAAATCCACCTCTGGCTATTATTACTTACCACCACTCACAAATATTCATTAATCTATTGTTATTTGCCAAATGCTGTACTAAAGGCATTAGTATATTATCTCTTTTGATACTTCCAAAACTTTGTTAGAGACAACTGTCATCTCATTAATCCCTTTGAATATGTCCAGAATCCTTCCCACTTCCCTGGCTGCTACCAAACTGGCCCACACCATCTAAGAATACTATAATATCTGTCCAATTGTTCTCTCTGCTTTTGTACATGACCCTCTTCAATCTATCTTCAATCCAATGGCTGGAGAGCTTAAGTCAGCTATTACCAGTTGTCTAATCAAAATGTTCCAGTAGCTTACTGTTTCTCTAAGGAAACCAGTTAATTGCAATAGTATACCACATTCTCCATATCACATGGCCTCTTGGTCTCTTTCTCTCCTCATCAGCTGCTACATCTCTTTACAAACCTGCTCCAGCCATACTGATTACCATTTTGTTCAGTTACTTAAGGCAGGGTCTAGGCAAATTCACACAGTAGGACCTCTACAACTCTAGTGCCCTCTCAGAAACTCTTCATCAAGTTTCTCTTTGGTTTGCTCCCTTGTCTCAAAAGGTCTTTCCTGACTACTTCATTAAATGTCAACACTTGAACCCCAAAAGCTTCCAAAACCAGTTCTTGGTTTTATTTTTCTCTTTATCATTAACATATAAATTAATAAGTTATTTTATCTCTTTTCTTCCAATATGTATTTTCCCACTAGACTGTTAGCTGCCTGAAGAGAGCTAGTCTTGTCCATTATCTAGAACAGCGACCAGTATGAGCTAGGGGCTCATATGTTGAATATATGAGACTAAAGACAATACTAATCCAAAATCTTAGGGTGAGTGTGAGGACAGAAATCTTCCAACTCTAACATTAAGGTCTCACTTTGGTTGTTGCTGTTGTTGTTTCTGTGTTTTGGATAGACTCCAATACATACATATATATAAATAATCTTATATCTTTTTAATGTGTACTTAAGGGTAAATGATAAAGCACAAGGTAATAATGGAAATATGTTATGATATGATTGAAATGAAGAGTAGATAACTACATTTGTTATAAATCCAGTTTGGGGATGTTAAACAGTACATTTAAAAGTGATTAATGCTTCCAAATTTTCTGATTGCTTTTGAGAATTAAAAAATAAAATTGTTCCTTAAAAAATAAAACAGCTAGAAATGGTTGAAAATTTTAAGCCAGATTTTTACATGAAGTCTTCAAATAAAATTTTAGCTTACAAGCAATATTTAATTATAACATCTAAATAATTGTTAATCTTAACTCATTTATGTTGGGATTTTAAATATTTCATCTAATGATGGAAATGTACAATGTCCATATAATTTATTGTCCAAATAAGAAAACTTTTCTTCTGGAAAAATGTTAACATGACAGTGTGGCTAGGATAATAGATATGATCTAGAATAGCTCTGGGCAACTAGTAAATATTTTTACCATAAGTGAGCATCACTAGTTATTGTATTTTAGAGAGCTGGATGAGTACTATTTACAACTTATTGTTCTGGTCTATTCCAATAATAAGTTGGAAAGTCACTAAATATATACTTTGTAAATTGGAATAATTTTAAGCATGTAAATATATACTTTATAGAGGTATTTAAGTATCCATGTTATTGTTTATTTGAATAATCATAATAAGATTGATTTCGATAAATACTTAGTAATGCCTTGCTGATAGATTATTTTGCTTCCAAAGTCATACTGCTATTAAGTGGAAAAGATAGATTTGAATCCTGGTCTACCTACATCAAAGACCCTGTGTTCTTAACCACAGCCCCTGATAGCCTTCTCAAGAGCAAATTATGTATAAAAATTACTTAAAGTTTCATACAGTTAATTTTCAAAATAATCTTAGGCTTGAACATTTTTGTAACTTTTGTGAATAAACTATTTGTCATAGAATAATGGAGAATTATATTAAGTTTTATTTAAAAAAAAATTCTATGGGGCGCCTGGGTGACTCGGTTGAGCCTCTGACTGTTGATGTTGACTCAGGTTATGGTCCCAGGGTCATGGAATTGAGCCCCATTTTTGGCTCCACACTCAGTGTGGAGTCAGTTTAAGATTCTGTCTCTCTCTCCCTCGGCCCCTCTCCCCTTCTTATACTCTCTCTCTCTCTCTAAAATTAAAAAAAATAATTAAAAACAATTAAAATATTAAATTGAATTAAAACTTTCTATGTAAATATATAATTTCAGTAATAAATATATTGAGATTTGAAGTTAAGGTAGGGACATATGAAACTGTTTTCATGTGTGTGCATGCACATTTGTGGAAGATTGAGTAGGTTCCAATGGGAGGTACATTCTAATCAAATGATATACATTCTTGTCATCACTGGAAATCTACTGATTTCTTTTTGAACTACAGTTGACCCTTGAACAACATGGGAATTAGGGGGGCTGATTCCCCTGCACAGGTGAAAATCCATGTATAACTTTAAAAAAAAAATGTTTCGTTTTATTTTTGAGAGAAAGAGAGAGACAACGCGTGAGTTGGGGAGGGGCAGAGAGATAGAGACAGAATTCAAAGCAGGCTCCAGGCTCTGAGCTGTCAGCCAGATGCAGAGTTCCAACTCACCAGCTGTGAGATCATGACCTGAACCAAAGTAAGACACCTAACTGACTGAACCACCCAGGTGCCCCACAATGTATAATTTCTGATTCCCCTCAAACTTAACTTTTATTAGCATCCTATTGACCAGAAGCCTTCCTGATAATATAGTCAATGAACACATATTTTTCTATGTTTTATGGATTATATACTATATTCTTACAATAAAATAAAATAGAGAAAGGACACCTGGGTGGCTCACTTGGTTAAGTGGCCAACTCTTGATTTCAGCTCAGGTCATGATCTCATCATTCATGAGATCAAGCCCTGTGTTTGGCTCTGCACGGAGAGTGCAGAGCCTACTTGGGATTCTCTCCCTCCCTCCCTCTCTGCCCCTCTCCAGCTTGCACGTACACACACACACACACACACACACACACACACACTGTCTCTCTCAAAATAAATAAATGAACATTTAAAAAAATAAGTTAGAAAAAATGTTAATAAGAAAATCATAAGGAGGAGAAAATATATTTATAGTCTGTATTGTATTTACTGGAAAAAAAATCCACATATATGTGGATCCACACAGTTCATACCCGTGTTGTTCAGGGGTCAATTGCATAGTTTCTTCGTTCTATGGGTTACTTTATTTATTTATTAATTCATTCAATTTTTATTTGATCTTGGGGTTAAAAAATGTATTAGAACTAAAGACAAAAGATGTTAAAAGAGCAAGGTATCTGAGTCAGGAGATGTGCAAGGCATATAAACTGAAGCTTAAGACGTGGAACAGGCATGGCCCTCAGGCTTCGTCATCCACAGGAAGCAATGGGTAACATGATCAAGTTTCGGAAATATTCTCTTTCAGTTGTTAGAAATAAAAGTTTTTCCAGAAATATCAAGAGTTCCATACAACAATAAGAACAGAGTATATTCTGGACACTTACAATAAAATGCTGCTTATTATCTTTGTTATTTTGGACAATGTAATAAACCCTTAATGTGTCAGTTTCTCATTTGTAAATGGAGATAATACTAGTAACACTTGTAACACTGGCTATTATGAACTAAATGCTGTTATATTTGTAAAGAATATAGCAAAGTCTGATTAATACATAATTAACATTATATAATTCATTTTACTAAATAAAAATAAATATTGAATTTCTTCTCATTCTACAATTTTGATTTATTATATTGATATATGTAAAAAAAATTTACCATTTTCCAAATTTGGTTCTTCATCTATGTGTTGTTTTCTGTCTACTTTGGGTAAAATTTCATTTGGTAATCATGTACTCTGAGTTTTTAGGTATTACTGGTCATAGAGTAAGCCCGTGAACAGCTTGTAAGTATAAAAATAGTCTTCTCCTATTAATGAGAACAACATATGTGAAATAATATACATGCATAACATTTCTCCTTAAATTATTTTGTGTATCATTCCCAAGGTAAAAAAAACTGAAAAATGAATGCCATTTTGTTTTCAGTACTAAAAATATCAGTTTTAGTCTAGTATATATTTTACAAACAGTTCCACAATGACAGGAATGAAATATTTTTCAATTTGTGTAAGGCTGGGTTTTATTTCCCTCAAGACAATTAAAAAATATGATGACTATTTTTCTTCATGATTTCAAAAATACACTTAGTGTAATTTACTTTTTAAGAGATTGCATTTCTCCTTCTAGAATTATACAAGTCTACTACTGTATTAGTCAGGGCTATCCAGAATAAAACAGAACCAACAGACCTATTTATTTCTCTATCTGTCTACATTTATATGTCTATATACAGATATCTACATACAGATATATATCTGTATGTGTATCTATGTCCATATTCGTAGAAAAGTGAGTGGATAGAGTAACAGAGACAAAGATAGACTTACTACAGAGAATTTGCTCACATGACTATGGAGGCTGAGAAGTCATGATCAGAAGTCAGCAAGCTGGAGACCCAAGAGGACCAATGGTTTAAGCTCTAGTCTGAGTTGGAAGGCCTGAGAAACAGGAGAGTCAAAGATGTGAGCTGCAGTCCAAGATCAGAAGACAGATGTCTCAGCCCAGGAAATAAATTTCCCTCTTTAGCCCTTTGGTTCATTTTTGAGGTTTTCAAATGACTGGATGAGACCTACAGACATTAGAAAGGATAATCCAGTCTACTGAGTCTACCAATTCAAATGTTAATCTCATTCAGAAACACCCTTTCAGGCACTCCTAATAAGTTTGACCAAATATCTGTATACTCCATTGTCCAGTCATGTTGACACATCAAATTAACCATCAAATTATAAAGACTAAAACAATTTTACTTTGATCAATAGTGTCAAAGACTTAACTAATTCAGAAATCAATACTAAAAAATGCACCTGGTGCTTGGCATTCTGTGTGGTATGATATGGAATGTGCTTTGTACTTTTGTAACTTCTAGCCAATTATAGATAACAGCAAATTTAATGTTACAAAACAAAGAAAATGTTCTCACTAATGGACATGTTCAATACACAATAATTTCTGCCACTTTTTTTAAATGATATAATCCCTGTGAGAAGACATGGAATTGGAGCTGGGTAGGTGTGGCAGAATGCATATCCCATAGATGACCGTAAGCCTATCTCCCATCCCACATGCCCTTCTTCCAATGTGACTTTGACATTCTTCCAGTCAAAACATGAGGGTCTCTATTTCTTCCTTTGAATCTGGGTGGGAGGCTCTTGATTATGGCAAATATCACAGGACAAGACATCTGACCTTGGTTTATATAAGGGACAGGAGAGACCTTTGGAGCCCTGTTACTGAAAGAAGTTCAAAGCTGCCATGCTATGAGGAAGCCCAGGATTTGTAAAATCATGTTCTGGCTGACAAAGTAGGAGGAAGCCCTAATTCCTGCCAGCATCAACCACCAGACACAAGAGTGGACATGCCCTCACGTGATTCCTTTGCACCAAAATTGAAGCCTCAGGTGTAGCTCCTAATATCATTGAATGGATGGAAACTCCTTCTGCTTTTTTCCTTTTCCCCCAAATTGCTAACCCACAGTAACTTTAAGCATAAGGTGATTGTTTTTAGATGAGAACTTTGGGGTAATTTGGTATGAACTTGTAAATAAATGAGTCAGTTATAAAACTGCTAGTACTATTTGCCACAAACCAACCCCTAACACATGTTTTGGGCCCTGAGATATTCCTGTTAATGAAAGCCTAAAGAGTTTTTAGAATTGTATTAGCAAGTCTAAATGGCCTGAGGAAGCCTGTTGGTAAAAGTTTAAAGAATATTAAGGAAAGTGGCAATGGGAATGAGAGGGAAGGGGGCACTTGTCATGCGGTGCCAGGAAATTTGGCAACACTCTTGCCTGAATTAATGTACAAATAGAAAACATATCTAATGAAATTAACCATCTAGCTAAGGAGATCGCTAGGCAAATGGTTGTAGATGCCACCTGCTTTTTCATCTGCCTTTAAATAAAAGTGAAAGAAAGAGGTATGAACTGTTCAACATTTTAAAAGTGAGAGTTTGTAGAATTCTAAATTAAACTGCGTCTTATTGCCAACCGCTCCAGATGGCAAACCATTCTCAGATTAAGAAATAGCTTCCAGACAAAGATTAAATCCATGGTAGAACTACAAGATTCTACATTAAACCCTTAAAAGATCTAAGGTGAGGGGCTCATGGGTGGCTAGTCAGTTACCAATCTGACTATTGGTTTCAGCTCAGGTCATGATCTCAAGGTTTGTGAGATGGAGCCCCTCATTGGGCTCTGTGCTAATAGTGCAGGGCCTTCTTGGGATTCTCTCCCTCTCTCTCTGTCCCTCTTCTGCTTGAGCCCCCCCTCAAAAAAAATCTAAAATGATGTCTCTTACAGACAAAAGTCCCTTGAAGGATAAGGAGATATCTCATAGGTCTTTGTTAAATAAAGAAGACTGTAAGAATCTTAAGAGATTTGTCTCACAGCAGTACCACTGGGAGACCAAAACCATAGGGGATTATCTTGATTGAGATTTGAGGGTGAGATTCTTACCTATGGAATGATTTAACAATTGACACACACACAGTTTTTTAAAGGGATTGCATCAGGCTTGTATTGAAAAAAAATGCAAAGGAAAATGAAATCAAGTGAAAGAAGTGTTTTTGGTTCTCAAACTTCTACAAGCAAAAGTGATGTTGAACAAACTACCTATATATACATATGTGCTACTTTTCCTTGAAAAGAAAGGGTAACTCAGATGGTGGAATCAGAACCCTAAAAGGCAGATTCAAAGCCATAGGGAAAAACTCCAAACACTGCAATTGAGCCCGAATCTAAACAAAAAATATGCTCAAATTGATTCCAGGATTACTAGGAAATAGTGGTTTGTGTGTGCCTCCTGGTTTTCCCATCTTAAACTGGGAATGTCTGCAGTGATTGCTTAGGCCTTTGCAACAGTTGTATGATATGTGTGGTTGAGCAGAGAAATACCTTTTCTTTTCAGTTCATAAATCCACAGATTAAGAGAATCTGAGCTGCATCCAGTTATACCTCACCTGAATGGATTCATCCATTCCTTGAAGCTTAGTTTAATTCTCAAATTTGAACTAATGCTGTAGTGATTGTAATGAAGGAGGAGATGAGTGTATTCTTCCTAGGAGAGATGTACAATTTTATAGTTGAGGGGAGACTGGCAGATTTTAGTTTTCAAGAATGGCTGCCACATTGCCCATGCCACATGTTCTTATTAAAATGTGATTTTGAGGGTCACCTGGGTGGCTCAGTCAGTTAAGTGTCCGACTTGTGCTCAGGTCATGATCTCGCCATCTGTGAGTCTGAGCCCCTATTGGGCTCTGTGCTGACAGCTCAAACACTGGAGACCGCTTCAGACTCTGTGTCTCCATCTCTCTCTCTGTCCTTCCCCAGCTTGCACTCTCTTTCTCTCTCTCTCAAAAAAACAAACATTTAAAATTTTTAAAATGTGACTTTGATATTATTTTCATAAAGGGAAAAGGCCTATGTTCTCTACCAGTAAAGCTGGAGGGTCTTGTCTCTACAGTGGAAGTGAGTCCTGCATGACTTCTGAAGCTGGGTCATAAAAGGAAATATGGCTGCCATCTGGTTTTCTTGGGATACTTGTATTTGGAGCCCAACACTAACCTGTAAGAAGGATTGTCCTGTCAAACAGCAATAAAGCTCCGGCCACATGGAAAGACCATGTGTTAGTATTTTGGCTCAGAGCCTCAGCTGAGGTTCCAGGCAACTACCAGTGCCAGAGGGCAGGCACGCAAATGAATATACATCCAGGATACATCCAGATAAGTCCTCACGCAACTGATGAGTTATTTATGAATTTTAAGGAATCCAGGTGAGGATTCCTTCTAACTTCATGGAACAGAGACAAGCCATCCTCACACTGCCCTTTTTAAATCCCTGACCCCAAAATCTGTGAGTATGTTAAAATGAATGTTTTAAGATTCTAAATGTTGGGATGCTCTGTTACACAGGAATATATAATGGAAATACCAGTAAAGTTAAAAAGAAAATACTGTATGCTAGTTAATGTTTACTCAATAATAAAACTGAAAAAGTCCAAGTGCAAATAAAAAGGGTTACGTGTGAGACATTAAAGGCAAAGGATGAGATAAATATTTCTTTTCTCTGTAAGAAGTGGACTCTATGGAAGGATAGAACTTTAAAGGCCACCATTGTAGAAAATGGGCATTAATTAAATGTAGGATATTATAGTAATTGATTAATTCATATGAATTTATATGAATTAATAGTAATAGAAGTGATTGAGATAAAAAATGTTAAGACTGAATAAGTAGTAAATTTTAAAATGGTTATGATGTATTTATATGTTAACCAAATAATAGTTCCTATTCATTTGCATTTGAAAATAGAATGTGCATCTTCAGTAATCCAATTCCAGATTTTATAAAGAATAATGCTGAGAAGCTTATAAATATCATGTATAAATAAGCAAAACACAATATAAAAGTATGGTATTAACACAGAAATAAGCATTGGAAATGCTCTCTGTGGCATGTTGAATGATGACATAATACATGTGTCATATATTGCGTAGAAATTGATATTAGACTAACCAAAATCTCACTTTTTCTAGAGTGAATTCAAATGTCTAAAATGTTAACCTAAACTTTTCTAAGTTATAATACAAAATGTGTTATCAATTTTTAATGGCCCACCACAAATCTCCTTTTGCAGAACTTTTCTGTCTTCCTAATATCTAAATTTTGGGGTACTTCAGACTGAGCACTTAGACTCCTTTACTTTTGTATGTACTTCTCATGACATATATGATCTCGCACAGTATCATAGAATTTATTATCACCTAATACTGACAAGTCCCAAATTAGGTCTGCAGCCCAGACCTTTTCTGCAAACTCCAGACTCAGAAATCCAGCTGTTTTAGCATCTTCATTTGGATGTCTAATAACGACATCATTTCAAGTCCAAATAAAAACTATTGCTATCTGTCTTCACCCACAAACAGCAAAGCAATATCCAATTAATCTCTTCCTCCTAGTCTTCTTCATGTCATCAAATGGTAATATCAACTTTCCAGTTTCTCAGAAGAAAAGCATTGATATCATTATTAATTCCTTTTTTCTCTCATAGATGTCATATGATGTTTTCAGAACATTCTGCCACAGCTATTTCAGAATATATCCACAGTATAGCCACATCTCACCAAAGCCGCTGTTACCATTCTGGTCCAAACCTCTTAACTCTGGACTATATTTTGTATACATACTTTCCAAATTGATTTATTGCTGTTGTTTGCTTCAAACTGTTTGAAACAAAAGTTCAAACTATCCTTTTATTCCCAAATAAGCACCTGGATGCACCCTCTAGAAAAAAAAAAACTTTCTATGATTTCTCATCTCATACAGATGAAAAACTAATGTGCTTGTGATGGTTAATTTTTTATGTCAACTTGACTGGACCACAGGATACCCAAATATTTAGCTAAATATTATTCTAATCCAGATGGATCTGTGAGGATGTTTCTGGAAGAGATTAGCATTAGAATCAGCAGCCTGGGTGAAACAGATTGCCCTCCCCAGTATGAATGGTCATCATCCAGTCTGTTTTGTCCTAAACAGAAAAGAGGAAAAAAATATGAGTATGTGATCTCTCTGTCTGACCACTGAGCTGAGACTGGTTTTCTTCTGCCCTTGGCCTAGACTTTAGGCCATGGGCACTCCTAGTTCTCTAATCTTTAAGCTCAGATTGGAATTTATGTCACTGACTTTCCTGGGTCTCCAGTTTACAGAAGTCAGATTGTGGAACTTCTAAGCCTCCATAATCATGTGAACCAATTCCTCATATTAGATCTTTGTTTATATTCTATTTTTTTTTTTTTTTTTTTTTTGTGGTGAACCCTGAGTATTAAAGTACTTATCATGACCTGCATGGCCATCCATGGGTTGGCTTATGAACACTCTTGTTCTTTTTCAGGCTCTTCTATCGTTTGTTCACTGTGCTTATTGGGATTTTCCCCTCCACCCCCTAACAGTAACACACTGTGCTCCTAACAAAGCACTTTTACACCTGCTTGTGAACCCTTTATCCAGATATCTGCATGGTTGAATCCCCTACTTCCTTTCAGGTCTTTATTTAAAAGTCAGCTTCTCTTTGAGGTCACCGCTAACATTCCTACCTATATAACTTCATCTGTAACCAGCTCCCCCCAAATAAAAATTTCATAACATTTTGCCTGATTTATTTTCCTACTTACCACTCTCTAACATACCATTCCTTTTCTTGTTGACATTTTTTTTCTTCACTAAAATGCTCTATGTTACTAATGATTACCATTCGTTTTGTAGATTAATGTATCTGGAGTGCTTGGGATAACCACACATAGGTAACACTCATAAATATTTGTTGAATGGAAAACTGATGAAATCCTATTATGTTCACTTTACAAATATATCCTGAATCTCATTATTTTTTTTCCTAACTATATTATTACCCACCCTGGTCCTAGTTCCCAGCTTTTCCCCTTGTTCCATGACAGTCTATTCTTCAAAAGACAATTAGAGTGGTTTTCTTGAGACAGAAGTCAGATAATAGCCTTTTCTTGCTCAAAATTCTATCATAGCTTCATATCTCACTCGGAATGAAATACAAAATTGTGACCATGATCAAAAGACCCTGTACTTTCTCAGCCACAGATGAGTGAATGACCTTTGTGTGATAGGATAATAAACCCATACCCTTTGCAACATTGCTTTGGAATCTTCTCCCATTTTGGATTAAATATATTTCTTTCCCATATTAATATTAGACTTGCCTGTGTGACGTGCTTTGTCCAGGGAATTTGAGCATATTTGACAAGAAGAGAGACCTAAAATACGTTCTGTAGTCTGATTTCCCATTTGTCATTCGCCCTGAAGGGAATATGCCTAGTCCAAAGAGGAACTAATGGAGCCAACCTAAACCCATTTTACGGACAGAAGCCAAATCCAGCCAGCCTTCAGCCGGAGGTAGAACTGCTCGGTCAGGCCCAACTAGATGTGACTAGATCAGCTGAACCTCAGGAAACCTACATATGCTTGAGTGTTAGAATACATTTTTATCTGCACGCCTACTTTCTTAGTTTAATCAGACACATTTTCACAAATAATACCTCTACCACTCTCCCACATTTTTCATCATCTTGATTTTTCTTCTTTCATTTATACATCTGACATATTGCACATTTATTGTTCATTTCTTTTAATTTCTTGGTTCCCTCTCTCATGGATGCAATACCTTTGAAAACAGGGAATATGTTTTTGCTTTTTGGTCTGTTCACAGCAATCAGAACATTGTCTGACTTTTAGCAGGTAAGTCCTTAAAATATTTTGAATATATAAATGAAATATGTGGTCCTTAACAGTATATTAATTTGGTGTGAGTTTTCATCTATGTTTCTGCCGAAAATGACCAGTGTGCTCTGAAAAATGTTGACCTATGAACAGTAGACTATTAGGGGTCTAAAATACTGTTGGTTTATTCTCCTATAGTGTGTTTTCTGTGGGTGGTAAAGCATCAGTACTGTTAACATGAAATATAATATATAGAATATTTCTATATGAGGTCAATTTATCCTGTGACTCTCCGGAGAGAATTAGCTCCAGAAGTTACCTAAGGACCTCATTATAGTTTATCTTTACCTACATGGCAAGTCCATGAAATGAACTCCAGACACCAGATTTTAATGAAGGTCTGGTTTATAAAATATTGTATTCATTATATTCCATAATAAATATTAAAACCAAATAAGTGTAGTTTTAAACATTTTAAAGGATTATTGATTCAATAAAAAAACCAAGAATTATATATAACCATTAAATGGAAATATCATTATATTATAATTCTTCATAATCTCATGCCTGGTAAAATTTTATTAAATTTATTAAATAAATCTCCTACTCGAGATTCTTATTTTCATAGTCAGGAAATTTTTAAGGGTGGAATATTCCTTTTAAAGATTTTCTTACATTATAACACTGCTTCCCAAATACATCTCTTCTATATGAGTGTTGTAGATTTGGAACCTTGAAATCTTTGAGGGATATCAGAATTTCCTCGAATAATGAGCATCACATGAGGTGTTTGTTGATAAACAATGCCAGAAAACTTAAGGCATTTGTTCACTTCTGGCTTAATTTTGTTGTTATAAAATACTTTTGTTACAACCAAAAAAGTTCATATACTGTTATATAATAATGGTGCTTTATTATATTGAGGAGTTTTCTGCAATGTTTATTGTTTTTATAAATACAATTCAAATATAATATTTTCATGAAATATAATTTGTGTATCGTGAAGGAATTATTCTGACCATTTGTTTCAAATCTTTTATAAAATTTAATAATATGCTACCTTTCACAAAGTATTATTTAAGAGAAAAGTGCCTCAGAATTTTAAAATATAGTTAAATTATACCTATATAATAAGATAGCAAATTCTTTATAAAATTGTTTCTTCCCCTCTTAAATTAATTATTGTATTGAATTTTAATTTACATCAGTAAATTAAATAGATTTTAAGTGTAAGTTTTGATGAAGTTTTGAGAAATGAATAAAACTTTGTAATCTACTTCATATCAAAACATATTGCCTTTCACCCTGAAAATTACCTTTGCTTTTCCCAGACTAGCACTAGAGGGAAAGTGACCTTGATGTGTCGGTAATCATGATATAACAATTTAGAACTCAGCATGACTATTCCAAAGTATTCTTCCCCAATATTATGGTAAAGAATCAAATTGCACATGTGTGCATGTTTATTACCATACTTCATTAAAAGAGGAGAGATGAAAATTATACAAAGCTGTTTTATTTATTATTATTATAAAGTTTATTGATTAATTAATAAATGTATCATATACAATTTTACTTTTATTATTATTTTGATAATTTTATAACACATTAAAACTCATAATTCTATATTTTGAAATGCCTCATACAATGAAGTTCAATTGCACTCTATTTTTAGTCATCTTTTTGGTTATCAATTTAAAGAAAATTGTCATCACTTTGACAATCATAATGTATCATTATGTCATCTTGAACAATATTACCTGAATTTGTCATCTTTATTATGTCTAAAATATCTTCCATTATCTTCTGATCCTTTGAGCCATATGTCACATTTTTTATTATGAGACATTTCAGAATATTTGTAATTTAGAACATATTTGTAAATTAGGATTACGTTCAGTACTTTTTATTGAAAGAGAAATATATATTGGTACTTAAGTAGTGTAAGCCATTACACCATATTAAATTAATTTTGTTGAATTTTCATATAATTTACACATAATTTATGTCAGTGTTTTCTTTTGCTTAATTTCAGTTTTCACTCCTTTTCTTTTTGGTATTAAGAGACCTATTTTGGGGAGATTTTCCTGGTAGTTTGCTTTTGTTTTTGCCTTCTTTTGTATTGTGTTTTTATATAAATTTGGAGTTGGGAGGCACCTGCCATATTATATCTACAAAAATCAGATCCTGTTCCATATTATCTCTTGCATTAGATACTAGACATGGCGATATGATTAGGACCAGACCAGTGGTATAGAAGAAATAGCACTGTGGCTCACTTGCTGGTATTTTCCTCAAGGAAGAGTGGCTTCCCTCTCTTCCTCTATTTTGCTACATGAGATATGCAAATAAGACAACTTTGGGTAGATGAGGGAACCATACTAGGAATGACAGAGCAAAACCATTGCAGGAGTATGGGTCCCTGGAAAACCTTGTGAAATTTAACTTTCATGAGACTTGAATCTCTATATGTAGGTGACTTAATGGGAGAGAATACAAATATTATGTTTAAGCCACTCTTATTTTCGGTTTATGCTTCAATCTGCAACAACTATGGTCATAATTAATACAATGGTTTTATTAATTCCAAAATATCTCATTTTGTAATTTATTTTTGAAAAGGAAAATGTGTGTTAATATTTCCTACTTTTATTGAATGTCATTATTTATAGTCCCTTGGTAAATTTAATTTATTTAATCATTGCCATTATTAGGTTTACGGAATCATTGATCACTTCGTTATATTATCAGAATATTCTTTTACTTACCGTATTGTAAAAGTTCACAAACTCAATTAGAGACTCATTTCTGACATGTTTAGTTTCATCAAAAAGCAATTAACATTGATTTGTTTGTGACCATCGGTGAGAAACAATATAAAGACATCATTAAGAGGTATGTCTTGGGTGATAAATATATTTAGTGAATAAGTTTTAAAAACATTTTTATACAACTATATTTTACTCTCTTAGCAAAATATAAGACATCTTTAAAAGGTTATGAGTAGAAATACCCATTTGTTCACTTTATATATTTTTAAATGTTTATTTATTTTTGAAAGAAGTAGACCGTAAGTGAAGGAGTGCAGAAAGAGAGGGAGACACAGAATCCAATGTAGGCTCCAGGCTCTAAGCTGTCAGCACAGAGCCCAGTGCGAGATTGTGACCTGAGCCGAAGTCTGACACTTAACCTACTGAGCCAGCCAAGGCCCCCTGAGAAATACCCCTTTAAAACTCTCTTCTTTAAGTAACTTAGTTGAGTAAGTCATTTAAAGATAAGGGGAGTGACTGGAAGGGAAGAGCTGAGATCGAACATGTCCTTCCTACAATATCCAATTATTTATTACAGAGGAAAGATGCAATTAATTCCCATAATATTAGCATTCTAACTCTTAAAATTGTGCTTTTTCCTTATAGCATATACTTCATTCATATGTTAGAAATAATATAGGTCATTTGCATATACTTTATGAATTGTTATATGTAAGAGTCAGAAGCATGAATTGTGTATTTGAGGAGTATTGTTCTTTTCTACATGCAGTTCTAATTATGTAATTGCCAAATTCTTTAAAAAAATTTTTTTTTATGTTTTCTTTATTGTTGAGGCATAGAGAAACAGAGCATGAGTAGGGGTGAGTCAGAGAGAGAGGGAGACACAGAGTCCGAAACAGGCTCCAGGCTCTGAGCTGTCAGCACAGAGCCTGATGCGGGGCTTGAACCCACGAACCGTGAGATCATGACTGGAGCCTAAGTCGGCCGCTTAACCGACTGAACCACCCAGGCGCCCCTGTAATTGCCAAATTCTTAAGTTTGTGATCATAACAAAATGATTTTAGCCTTCACATTTAATTAATATCCAGAGTTCTGTGACTTAAACCTTTTTCTATTTTAAAGATCTCTATTTGTTATTGCCACTGTGGTTCCTAGTTCCTTGTCTGTGAATATTGATTTTAAACATCCATAATATTATCTAAAACATAATGAAAAAAGACAAATAATTACAAGATAAAGTCATGTCTCAAGTTATTTCACTCGATCTTTTAGGAGGGCTTTACATCTGCTGACTTGGATAATTAATACACTGATTATTAACAATGGTAAAAAAAAATAAAAGTTAATCCAGAGAAAAATATTAGAATGAATCACAATTATGTAGCTATTAAGAAACAAAAGTATTTTATTTGAGGCTCTCTGAATTAGTAAGATATAAAGAAATTTATTTTCCACTCCCTGCCAGTACATTGCCTTATGTTTCTATGAACCAATGTACTAAAATAAATCAATCAATAAATAAATTAATTAAATAAAAATAAAAATGAAAGCAACTTAACATGATTCATATACAAATTCTGATAGTTCGAAGTTTTTACAAACCATATTTTGGAAATGTTTGAAACTCTGGAGTTTCCCATAAATAGCAGGTTCAGGATATTAAAAAAAATAAACAAAACAAACCCTTAACTCACCATTATATGTCATAATGCAAATAGCTGAGACTAATTAGCAATTGGAAATGTTGCAGAAAATATAATTAAAACCAGAATGTCCTCCAAAACCATAAAGCCTCTCCACAAACGTAGAAGAGAAATAAATAAATCAGTTTTATTATTGAATAAGCACTAAGTTAGAACGCGATGTGCATCACAGGCAACCTGCTAAGAGATTGCAAAGACAGAGAAAAATCTCAACCTTTACAAAGCCAAGTAGATCCAACTCATTACACACATACTGCCAAGGTGAATAACGAGTTCTCACGTAAAGGGTCTAATAAGGCCATTTGTGACACAGAGTTCATTCTAAACTCTGTATTTGAGGTGGCTACCTATGCTAGCTCACTGGTTTTATTCAAAGGAAAAAAAATACTTTCATATATTTTGAAAGAAAGTACTTTTGAAGTTGGAGCAAGACCTGAAGAAGTTGGGCTTCTAACCTCCTACAGAAACTGGGCAATACGGGCTCCATCTTCCTTGATAATTGCATTTCAAAGAGATGGTTCCTAGGTCCTGGAGCAAGACATTACTGGTATATAGGTTAACAATAGTGTAATTTAGCTTTTAAAAATATTTACCTACATTTCCAAGAAGCAGAAAAATAAAGTTTTCTAAAGTAAATGTTCAAGGAAAAGGGAACTGGGCAAGTCTCTTCCTTTATTTTCAATAGGGAGAATTTGTTTTTTGAATTTGTATGTACCTTCTAGTAGCAGGGTAAAGAATTCCTGTCCATTTAATGAACATTTAAAATTCAACTAATTAAGTTAGCAGTCTTAAGTTTTATAAATGACACTCAGACATGTATAATAGGGTAAATGAACAATTCTCTCCCAGGGTTGAGAGATTCACGAATTACATTTTGTTTGCTCCCCATTTATCTCTATCACTTTCGCTTTCTCTTTCTCTCTCTCTCTCCCTGCACTTAAAATTAAAAAGAAAACATGGGGTGCCTGGGTGACTCAGTTGGTTAAGCGGCTGACTTTGGCTCAGGTCATACTCTCACAGTTTGTGGGTTCGAGCCCCACGTTGGAATCTGTGCTGATAGCTCAGAGCCTGGAGGCTACTTCAGATTCTGTGTCTCCCTCTCTCTCTGCCCCTCCTTCACTCCTTCTTTGTCTCTCTCTCAAGATTAAATAAATATTTAAAAAGTTTAAAAAAATTAAAAAGAAAACAAATGAATAAACAACAAAAAGCAGAATCAGACATTTTTGTATTCTTATTGTTGTTTCGTATTCTTATTGTTAAATTTTAAGTGATCTGTATATATTTTGGATACCAATCATTTATCATATGTGTCTTTGTAGATATTTGTCCTGATCTATGGCTTGTCTTATCCTCTTGATGTTTTCTTAGAGTAAAACTTTTTAACTCTAATGCAGCCCAGCTTATCATTCTTTCTTTCATGGATCATGCCTTTGGAATTGTATCTAAAAATTCATCACCACACCTAAGTTTATCTACATTTTCTCCTATGTTGTCTTTTAGGAATTTTAGAGTTTTGTGTTTTATGTATAGATTCCATCACTTAAAAAAATAACTACAATGATCCTTCTCCTTACCATATTTTCACTCTGAGTTTTATTCTTTGTAGTATCAATGACATACACTTATTGTAAGTGTTGTCTTTAATTTTTTAAAGCATTTAAAGTACAATACGGTGGTTAGGCTTAGGACCCCAAACTACCTGGACTCAACTCCCAGCTGTTCTGATGATGATAAGCATGATCTTCAGCAAGCCACTTTCATCTTCTAAATTCCTGATGATAGCATTATCTACATTGTGAATTGTGAGGATTGGATGGGTTGATATATGTAAATATATGCGAAGTACTTAAGTAAAATATTAAGCACAATGGTAACAGAAGGATGAGAAGGTGGAAAAGGATAAAGAATATCATGTTTCAAGTTTATCTGCACAATAAATTTCCAGTTAGTGTCTCTGGTTATTTAGAAAACATACATATGTCTCATCTTTGTTCATGGTGAGGAAAAATTGCAAATTACCCATTAAATGGTCTACTTTCACTTACCACCAATTTGAATATGCCAATGTAAAACTATATTCTTATATATCATTAGATGACCTTATAAATCCTTTTATTTTTAGAAAATATTTTTGAAATAATTTTTTAATCACAGAAAATAGTATATTGGTTAACTTACCTAGCATACACTTAAAAAATTTATGCTTATTTGAAATAAGTGAAAAATAAATTTTATGTTTGCTCTTTATAGAATTTATACTCAAAATGTTATAGGCAGAGTTTCTAATAAATCATCTTCTATTTCACTGAGATTGGCTTTCTGTTTTCTAAAACTACACTGAAGCATTGTATTTTAATGAATAAAAGATAAAATTACCATGAATACAATGATTTATTGTCCCACCTGCCAATTGGAGTAATTATCCTCTAAGGTATTCTAACTATATAACTATATAACTTGCATCATTGACATTATCATTGTAACTGTAATGCTTTTTCTAGTCATGATGAACTAAGTTTAAAACAAAGAGCTCCAAAAAAAAAAAAAAAGAGCTCAATTAATAGTTGGTAAGCTATCCCCACAATGAGTCTCATAAATCTATAAAGAGAGCTACTGTGTTTATAAAATAATTTTCCTCATGAATTGCATGTGGTCAACTGATGAATGGATATATATATATATAATGTAACGGGATATTATTCAGCCATAAAAAGAATGTTATCTTGTCATTTACAATGATGTGGATGGAGCTAGAGCATATTATGCTAAGCAAAATAAGTCAGTCAGGAAAGACTAATACCATATGATTCCATTCATATGTGGAAGCTAAGAAACAGAATAAATGAGCAAGTGGAAAAAAAGACAGACAAACCGAGAAATAGACTCTTAACTATATAGACCAAACTGATGGTTACCAAAAGAGGTGGGGGTGGGTGGGTTAAATGGATGATGGGAATTAAGGAGGACACTTGTGATTAGCCCTGGATATTGTATGGAAGTGTGGAATCACTATATTGTGCACCTGAAACTAATATTATACTATATGTTAACTAACTGTAATTTAAATAAAAAATTAAGAGGAAAATAATTTTCAAATGAGCTCCAAGGTATATTTTCTAACTAGAAAGTCTTTTTGTCCATATATGTTTAAAATTATTTATATTTGTATTTAAAGATCTTATTGGTACCATTCTTTTTTTTATTAATTTTTATGATTACGTATTTTTCTAAACAATATGTTACAGCCATATAATGTTGTCCAATGAATGTACTATAATGTATTTAAACAATTTTTATTACTGGACACCTATAAAGTTTTAACTTTTATTGTTAAACTGAATAATGAAATGAATTAACTGTACTATTTTTTTAAATATTGACCTTTTCATTATGATGAATGCCCAGAAGTAATGTTGTTCTTCTATATGAATGAAAACTTTATATTTTTATATTTTAAATGTATATTTATATTTAATGTATATTTTAAATGGATGGAGACAGTGTGTATCAGTTAAATTCCACTACTCATTTTAGAGTGCTGATTTCTAGTACACCCTTAGCCATACTACATATCACTATATATTTAACTTTCACACTTTAATTGCTAGTATAGTTTTATTGCTGTTACATTACTTATCATTTCTTAATTTGATTGTGATATATAGTAATTTCTCAAAGTCTTTGACAATATTTTTTAATTTGGTAATTTTTAAATTCTTAACCCAAGAGTTGTTCAAGTAATGACAAGTATACAACCATATGTGGACAGGTAAATAAATAAATTAAAAAATATATATATTAATTTTTTAATGCTTATTTATTTTTAGAAGAGAGAAAAACAGACCACCAGCAGGGGAGGGGTAGAGAGAGTGAGGGAGACACAGAATCTGAAGCAAGCTTTAGGCTCTGAGCTGTCAGCACAGAACCGGACATGGAGCTCGAACCCACCAACCATAAGATCATGACCTGAGCCAAAGTCAGACACCTAACTGACTGAGCCACCCAGGTTCCCCTAGATATCTTACTTCTACATTTAAAGATATAGATTTAATACAATGGGAGTAAATCATGTATATCTCTGGTTTGAGCAAGCTCCAGTCCTCCGGTGACTTTTATGCTAGTTACCTACCTAACACCCTCACTGTTTTTTGAAAAAATTACCTACTGAATTGTCTTGTAATGTTTTATGAATTTGTAAATATCTGTAAATATTAAACTATATTGTCTTAGCTTGAGGTTAATGTATAAACATGTGAATGCATATGTCCCTAGTGTACAAATAATAGGTATTCTTTATTTTGATTTTGCCTTTTTTTAATATCCTTCATAATTTACAAAAATTAGGAGTCCACCTCTATTCGCCTTTTATTTGTAGTTTCCAATCACAAGTACTCTACACCTTTATGCATTTGTAACGTCATTAATATTTGAAATGTTACCATAATTTGAAATTTAGCTCTATTTTGCCACGTGCTGATCATATAAGCATTCTAGATACTGTGAGGCAGATACTTTCCCTGCACATCATGTGAACTTGATTATCTATTACAATGACAAATCTCTACTGCTTATTCCTGGTGAATGTCTACCTTGGAAACCATTATCAGTATTACTGGTATAAATACCTTTATACCACCATGCTCTATTCTGGTCCTCTGAAGTGGGACTTCTTAATAATTAGAGATGGACAAAGATTTTCTAACACAAAATCAGAAATAGAGACATCTATAAGAAATATTCTGTTTCATCATGGCATGTCATTGAAGCTGTTAATCAGAAGGGAAAGAAACCATCAAGGTAAAGAAAAAATGGATTCCATTCTGCAACGGACTAAATGCTATTTAGTGAATGCTGACTGCTTTCAGTCACTGTTTGGAAACATATACCACCATGAAACTCTCAATTAGACCATCTGGACACAAAATGGTATAAGAAAACACTAGCAGGCAAATATTAACATTAATTCTTGAAATGTTATATATTAGAAAAGATTAGATGTGAAACAGAAAAACAAAGTACTGAGGTCTAGATTTAGCAAAAGTCACTTAATGTTTAAACCCATTTAGGCAATAAAAACATATTCATATCATTCTACATTTCTGCAAACTTTGCTGTATATATTATTGCTCAACAAATCTGTATGACAGCATGACAAATCAGCCCTTTTATTATGTAGAGTTCTTTCCATTAAAAAAATGCATCATGGACTTGGTGGTGCACTGTGCATTTGTTGTCTCTTAATTATTCTAGCATTTTGGAGGCTACACTTGTAAATATTGTCCAGATTGCTGACCTAGGATTTCTCAAGAAATAAGTAGCTCCAAGAGGAGTAGTTGTGCAAAATCCATTCTCATTAAGTGTGGGTGGGAATCTCACAGGCACCAGTTAAAGCATCCTGTGAATCTGAACAGAGTGAAAAAACTGTTCTAAATGGAAAACAGCCGGGGATAGATGGTGTGAGCATCCCAGGAGAGAAGAAGTTAACTGCCACAGGTATATCTGTTTCCTGCCCAAGAAGACTTCCCCCCCCACAAATGAAGACTATTGATATGTACAGCTCTTTATTTGAAGGATACCTTAGGACATTTCAAATTCAGTGAAACAGTGTTTCAAATTTGGTTAAACAGTGGTTTAAAGCTTATCTCCTCTACACATTCGGCTGCATTCAGTGAATGTCACTGCTAATAACAGTAAAGGTGTATATGTGCACTAAAACTTAGGGCTATAATCTGGTTCTGTGTAGTTCTCCTGAGCCAGAATTTCTGATATCTGTAGGTTAAAATGTCTGTTCCTTGTCTCTTAGATATATATCTCAGCCTCACCCACTGTTCTTTATGCCAATTCTATCACATCTGTTCAGCTGCCTCATCTCAGGGTTGAATGACTCCCTGTAAGAGTCTTATGGTTTGATTCTGTGTCTAATCAGAATTTCCATTCTCCAAATTATCCAATAAAATGTTTCCTCTTTAAAAATCAGACAAACTTTTCACTAGCAATGCACAAGACGATACTGTAAATTTTTCCATTATAACTCTCTCCATTTTAAATTGTAAAATTTATTTCATAGTAATTCTAATTTTGGAAGTGCCAAATTCAAACACTCTTACTGTTAAAATTAGGACAATTGGTGGTTGACATTATTCCCATTATATGGTGTTATGTCTTACCTTAAGAAAGTGTGGCCTCAACGGACCAACAGAACAAGTTGTTCTTGCTCTCTAATTAGTGGCTGAAAACAAGGTTTGCCATTAATAATTCTAAAAACAATACCATCCTCATTACCAGTTGTTTTCCAGAATTTCATGGCATATCATCACCAATCCAATACAATAGGTATGTGAAGAACCAATTTACAACCTTCATCTTGAAGGTTTCAACATAATCACATTGCTTAAATGAGACCACTATGAAAGAAAGAAAGAAAGAAAGAAAGAAAGAAAGAAAGAAAGAAAGAACACAAGGCCATAGCTTTGAATGTTTTACAAATTTCAGTTTATTGCATACAACCTCCATGATAGAATTTCGGGGTTATGAATATTCATTAATTGTACTATTGGAACAAATAACATCAGATCCATTTTCTGAGGAAGGTCATACCTTATACTTAGGATGCTTCCATTCTGTCTTGATAACTTTAGAAGGTCTTCTTTTAAGGTCTTAATTTTTTGTTCTTTTTTTTTTTTTCTCAAAGGACTTTCCCTTACCTTTGCCTCACTGATTACTAAAGCATGTATATCTGTCATTAAAAGGCATTACAAAATATCCACCCTCCAATTTTTGCATTGTAGAAATTTTGTTGGCCATGCAGTGAACCTCATCTTGCCATGTAAAACAACCTTGAACTTTCAAATGTTCCAAATACCAGCTTATCAAATACCTTATGTAATTAATAAAGCATGTATGAAGGACTTACTATATATAAGTAATCTATCCATTTATCAGAACTTTCTAAATTTTATACTGGATTAAGCATGATAAACAGAAAAGTAGGTACATCAACTATATCACCAGCTCAACTGATTTTATTAAATAATATTTTAATAATTTTACAATTATTAGCATAAGGCATATTAAATGTTATAGGTGTTAATTGTCCTGATCTTGGTAATTATTTTAATATATATCCAATTATATTGTACACTTGAAATATATACAATTATATTTGTCAATTATTCCTCAATAAAGTTATAAAAAATAATTAATTTTTTAAATGTTTATTTGAGAGAGAGAGAGAGAGACCATGACCAGGAGAGGGGCAGGAGAAAGGGTGACAGAGGATCCAAAACAGGCTCTATGCTGACTGTAGCGAGCCCAATGTGGGGCATGAACTCAAGAACCACAAGATCATGACCAGAGCCAAAGTTGGCTACTCAACCAACTTAGCCACCCAGGCACCGCATGACTTACTTAAAAAAAAATATTATAGGGTAGTGTTAGAAGATTAGAATGAAGAACCATTTAAAAAGTCTTAAGTATTCTAGATTGTGTAAATCAGTTAGCATGTGGTATTAACATGTGAAATTAAACTACAACCATGTAATGGAGTATTTTGAAGTCATGAATCTTTTTTTGTAATTTTAGAAAGATAGAAGGAGAGCACAAGCATAGGCAAGGGGCGGGGGGAGAGAGAGAGAGAGAGAGAGAGAGAGAGAGTTTTAAGCAAGCTCCATGCTCAGTGCTTAGCCTGATGCAGGGCTTGATCCCATGACCCTGAGATCTTGACTTGACCCAAAATCAAGAGTTGGAGATTAAACCTACTGAACCATCCAGGCATTCCTATATAGTCATGAATTCTTTGGCAGATGTATATGGGAAGGAAAAACGTCTATGAAATAAAAAAATAAGACCAAACTTTATGTGTCAGACCCAATGCTAAGCTAGTTTTCAAAATCTCATTGAATCCCTACAATGATTCCATGTAGCATTATTTATAATTCCATTTTTTAGTGATGAATAAACTGATGCATGGGAAGAAAAAAGAGGCATATTATATATGATTTTGTAAAATGTCAAAACATTTCTCCTGTCATTTGTAGGAATAAATTAGAGGAGAGTTTTCAACTTTTCAATCAGCTTTCTTTAAAAAGAGCTCATTTTTGGTGCCTGGGTGTCTCAGTTGGTTAATTGTCCAACCCTTGATATTGTGATTTTGGCTCAGATCATGATCTCACAGTTCCTAGGATCGAGGCCCACATCAGTTGTCAAGCTGACAGCACTTCTTGGGAGGCCCCTTTCCATCTCTCTCTGCCCCTTCCTCCACTCACGTGCTTGCTCTCTCTCTCTCTCTCTCTCTCAAAAAATAAACTTTTTAAAAAAATTATAAAAAGAGTTCATTGTTTTCTCGTCCACTTATGAATACTCTTTCAAAATTTCATTGGCTTATTTTGGAAAAAAAATAAAAGTAGACTAACTTGTGTTCCCCAAAAGCAAGGTGCTAATAACCTCTAAAGTTTCATTCATGATACTAAGCCACAATCACACTATTTAATCTTCCAATCATGAGTCCATGTACATTTTTTATTAAAAATGTTTTTGTTAAAAAAATTAAAAAATAAAGAGAACTCATCGTTTAATATAAAAAAGAATTTTTCTCAGTTCTCGATATCAATATATCAATATCTCAATATAAAAAGTATGTTTTTTCTTTATGAGTTTTGTTTCTTTTGTGATTAATATTTCTGCTTTCCTTCTGCATTCCTGGAATCCTTTAACGGATCATGTTTCCATTTTGGGGAGGCTATCGGAATCAAATTTGCAGAACGTCTCCAGGAGTAGAAGCATATGATATACTAATCTCTCAGCCTTAGAATTTTCCTATATATTTTTGCAATTCTCTCCTAATCATCTCTCAGAGATGACTATTAGTGTTATTATTTTACTAAATGAAAATTTTCTGATCACTGCAACATCTTTTGCAGAGAAAGCGAGATCTTGATCAGTGGCAACCAGGTAAACCAATATATCCAACCCAGCAGAATGCTGTCCCAACAAGAATGAGCTGAGTAATGGCCAGATAGTTCCACTGCCTTCTCACACCCGCAAGACATTTGATTCTTGGTGACAGCCTTGACTGCACTAATTCAGGAAAAGTAATGCCCAGTTCCATATCATAACTTTTGGACTGTCTCTTCTAGGCTTCTGCTCTATTTCATTAGACCTAAAGGTTCTCTCTGTTCTGCAAGAAAACATCAAGTCTAAATCAACTGCACCACTTACACTATTATTCTTGGTCAGTAGTCAACATATAAGTTTCTTGGGGCATTGGTCCTATAGTTTATTCTTATGTCTCTAGTAATCCACTAAATTCCCATTTCCCCGATGGAGTGTATTCTTCATTCCCTCTCCTCGAACACGGCTGCTAAGGACACTGCATCTTCTGCTCCAATATCAGGAGCCTCAGCTGTACTTGTAACTTTTCTTGTCCAAAAGTTTCTTTTCATTCTATTTCTTAACCAAACATACTCCTTCCTTTTCAGTCCACTCAAATGGCTCTTTATTTTCTCATGTTGGGATCATTCCCGAACTATTTCTTCTCAATTGTCTTGCAAAATTCAGTATTATTTGATGATTGTGCCGTCTTGATATACTTCTCTTTACAGCTCTTCATGATGTAATCATCCTCTTTTATGGATATTATCTTTATTCATCTACTACCTTTGTACCTGATCTACATAATCCCTCTCCATCAGGTTGCCTTCATATACTTGATAAACATTATCTTTTCTTAGAAATAACCTTCTCTCTTACATTTTTTGTCACTCATCCTATGGTCACACGCTGGATCACTGGGAATGAAAACATCCTTGAGGTTACTGCGTTAAACATCTTATTCTCTAACCATAGCCTTTTATCATCAGGGCTATAGCCTTTCTTTATACACAAATGATATTCATGGACCATTTCTTTTTTGTTTTTTTAACTTCCTTGCTTTTCCATCATTTTTAACTTTCCAAGAAATACCTGTTTGTGTTTAAAATCTCTCTACGTAACTTCTCTAAACCTGCACTATACAGACAAAAGCTGATGGAAAAAATCAAATAGGCATTACTATACTGTACACTTAGAGTCACCAATAACAACTAGTTCTTAATCACACATTATTTTTTATGATTCTCAAGAAACTTGGTTCTTTATCCACTGCTCATAATTATTTCAAGTCATTTCAAATTAGATCTTTTTTCTCTTTCTTTTCCTCCCTATAAACTTATGTACTTCATATGTAAAAGAGCAAATAAAATTCATAATATAGTAATTTCCCAAATTCTCATACCCAGATTCATAACTTCAGCTTTCTTACCTTACCTCTGCTACAATGAATTATGTGTTCCTTTGATTAAAGCAGAATAAATACTTCTATCTACACTATGATTTATCCTTCCCATCTCTTTTTAGGAAACATTAACTGTCATTTGTCCCTGCTTTCCTGAAACACAAAGTCTTTTATTTCTACTGTACTTGAAACAAATTATATTTTTTAATTTTTTAAAAATGTTTATTAATTTGAGAGAGAGAGAGAGAGAGAAAGAGAGAAATACAGAGAGAGACACAGAGCACAAGTGGGAAAGGGGCAGAGAGAACTAGAGACACAGAATTCAAAGCAGGCTCTAAGCTCTGAGCCGTCAGCGCAGAGCCTGATGTGGGCTTGAACTCAAGAGCTGTGAGATCATGAGCTGAGCTGAAGTCAGATACTTAACCAATGGAGCCACTCAGATGCCCCAAAACAAATTATGTAAAAGCTCTTCTAATTGTCAAATGAAATTGTGCAGTGGGATATAAAGTGATGTACTTCCAGTATAACCCTTAATTCAAAATCTTTTAAAAAAGTAGAATATATAGATATACATATATAATCATATATAATATATACATATATATATTTCTAGATCTCAAAATGGGCCTCATATACTTTAGAATTATGGGATTTTACAGTGGAAAAATTAGGCTATTTGATATCTTATTGACGATCTTATTTTAGAGATAGAAATATTTTTTAAATTACATAATTCCATAATGATAGAACTATGCTTATAACACTTGTGTAATTTTTTATTCTTTTTATTTTCACTAATATAAAACTATATTACCTAGCTTAGTGTTCTCTGCTCATTTCCCTAGTTTTTTGTAGTGGTAAAGAACATTGTCTTTAAAATCAGACAACCTTGAGATTAAACCCTAGCCCATCTTCTTAAAAAATAAGAGCTATTGTACAATGATCATTTGTAAGCCTTACCATAAAGATAGGTATATTGCAATTAAATAGTGGCTCTCATAAGATTGTTGCACATTTTAAATGTAATAATGCACGCAACACACTTGCTTACTTGTTTATTCATAGGAAATACCAAGTAAATGTCAGTTATTCTCATAATAATTATTACCACAAAACCTTATTTAACTAATTATTCACCATATAATCTCATATATAGCAGGTAAGTATTATTTTCCATCATACACCCAGGTTTACCATCAATTTTCCATTAGTTTGCAAATATTTGTACAATTTATTGAGATCTACTGTACGCCAGCAATTCTGGAAACTGATGGCAATTCAAAGATAAGAAAATTGACAAAAGTGTGAAGTCATTTGGGGCAGAAATTTTCATTTTTATCTCCATATCAACATTCTCCCTAGCTTTTATGCTATTTCTTTATGGATCATACTTTCTTCTGTCTTCTAGGTCCAGACACTACCTATTCTATTATTTTAAAGACAATCTCCTCTATACAATTCTCTTTACCATTGCTAGTCCATACAATACCTTCATTACCTTAAAAAGTCATTACATTATTAGTAGTGAATTTCTGCATAATGAATTACCACAAATTTAGTGGTTTAAATCAACACCCATCTGTTACTTCAGTTTCCAAGAGCCCGGAATCCAGGCATGGATTAATTCAGTACTTTGTCTCAGTAAGGATCTCTGATGTGTGCAATCAAGGTATCAACCAGAGCTGGGAATTCTCCTAAGGCAAGTCTGAAGAAAGATCAGGTTCCAACCTAACATGGTTACTGGAAGGATTCAGTTTCTTATCGCTGGAGTGCAAGACTCATTATTTTCTAGCTATCAGCCAGAGGTCCCCCTCACTTCCTCGCTGGCTGTTGGACAGAGGTAACTTCCAATTCCTTATCACAGGGGCCTCCCAACCATGGCCCTTTGCTTCCTCAAAACATGAAAAACAAAAATACAATAGAGTGAGCCCAGTAGCAAGATAGAAGTTACAAATTAAATATTGCAATATTGAAGACAATATGACATGACCTTTGTGATAGTCTACTGGTTAGAATAAGTCCACAGGTCTTGACAATACTCAAAGAGAGAAAAAACAACAAGGTTGTGGATACTAGAATTTGGGGATAACTGGAACAGACAGCAGCTTAGAGACTGCCACACATACTGCTATGCATTCATTTGTACTTTTATAAAAATATTATTGGTTAAGAAAATTTGAATGTAAGTTATTGGAGGGCATTTTTTTTTGTATGTCTTGTGATATATTTGGTAACTCATTTAAAATTGGATGACTTAATATGTGCCATTGTAGATTGGTAGAATTTCAATTTAACGTATTTAAGGGGAGAAAACTGGCTGAAACAATGCTCTGTAGACCTTTCACAGGGTCTATAATGTGTCAATTTTCCAAAATTAATAAATAATAAGACAGGCCAGTTTAGTGGAACCTTGAGAACTGTTTGAGGATAAATTTACCAGACAAACATCCTATTTAAAAAGAATATATTACATGTAATTCACCCACAACTCCCTCTCATTTTGTGTGACACTTAAGCCTTTTTTTTTGGTTTTTGGCTATCAAAGTTAATCATTTTCCTTATTCCAGATTCAGGGCATCTGCTATGCCACTGAGTTCTGTTGATGGCAATATAAAATTCTCAGCCCGAGTTATCTAAGTAATTGTATAAGAGAATAAGTAAGAAGATAATTAATAAAATGTAAGAACTAGACAGCTATCCCTCTTAATATTATTTGTGGAAGCTCCAGACAGACTACTGTTTGACCTTCTTAAATGAGCAGCTTGCTTTCAACACCCACAACTGATGTACATACATGATCACTTGGCTGTCGATACTCATAACCATCTGTTAAGATGGCTGCAGTCCTGCTCTCAGAATGATGTTCCAGTTTAGACTGCAGGTGCCAACTAAGTATATTGGCAGCCTGAAATTCTGAAAATGCTTCCTCTCATTCTGCAGAAAGCAATGCCACATTAACACCCACATGGCTTCTTACCTCCACACCACCTGCTCATTATTTTTAGGCCAAAAATATCCATGAGAAAGGCCAATAGTGAACAGTTGATGAAACTACTCTGGGCACCAATGGGGTATTGCAAAGTACAACATGCTGTCCTGTTTTTAAAAGCAACTGTATGGATTGAAAAAGCACAGAAATGTGGACATGAAAAATTATAACACCCAAAGATCATTTTAAGAATAATGGATCTGAGATTATAAGGTATTCAACATAACGTTACCCTTATTATTGTTCTTGTTGGTGGGGAATAACTTCCTGAAAAAATCACTAGTCTATGGAAATTCTCTTGCTTATATTCAGTGCTCCTACATTGCGTACATGTGTGTATATGCACATGCATTGTATTCCAGTGCACATCTTTTTTTTTTCAGCAAATTTACAAAGGATTTGGAAAATAGATAGAATAACCCAAAAACAACTACACTGGAGTTCAATGATTTTGGCATTACTTGACTTTGCTAAGGCGAGTACCTATCTAAATTTATCCCCAGTATTCTCTTCAATTCCTTACTCTTCACATTCCAGTTTCAAGGCCATAATAATTATGGGAGGCTATTATTGCCTGCAATGTAAAAGTCTCTGCTTTAGCATAGATGAAGTGGGGGGAAAACTACCCTCTGCAGCTATTTCATACCTTCTCTACAAAAATTGCCAAACTTATTTTTTCTCAGTTCTCAAACTTACTTTGCCTCACATTTCATAGAGTAAAACCAATTCATCAAACAGTAATCACTACTTATTCCATTACCAAGTCTACAAACTTACCTTAATTATCCACTACTTCTTTCCTCCTCTTATATGAAACCAAAACCTCCACTCATGCTCTTTCTGTTATTTAAGGATGACTTTCATTAAATACCTCCTTGTAACACAAACTAAAATTGTCCTGACCCAATATCCAGCTCCCAGCATAAAAACTTCCTGAAAGAGTGCTGTCGCATGATGTCTGTACTCGGCCACCTTGCTTCTTACTCTCAGTCTATTCCAATCATGATTTGTCATATATCACCCGAACAAAGCTGTTCTTAATGTTTTCTAGCATTCCAAGTTCCTAAGTCTGTGTTTTTTTTTCTCTCACATCTCATTTAACCTCTCACAACATTCAGCATTCTACATTCTACATTAAAATACATTTTTCACCCACTTACATTATTACTACAGGCCGCGCCTCTGCCATTCCTTCTCTGATGGCTTTATGGGGCCCTTCTATTCTTTGCACCCTCTAACTGGTAAAGTTCTTTAGGAATCAGACTGGGATAGTCTGTTTCAAAAGTTAAAATTTCATGTTTTAAGAAGCCCCATCATTATATGACTCCCAGTATAAATTGGAGGTTAATTCTCACATTCACATTTTTCCCTGTGAATCTCCTCTATGTTTCAGATAAGTATGTTTATTTGTAATTGCCATTTCCATCTGAATGCCCATTTTTCTGAAAGAAGAGTGGTGTCCTTGATGACTGAGTTCTTAATATTCTGTAGATGTAGGTTTGGAGAAAGCCCCTACCTGGAATCTATTTGTCACCACTCTTCACCAGACTAACTCATACTCATTTTTCATGTCTCGGCTTTACACTCTTTCATTCAAAAAGTACAATTTGATTGTTTGCTTTTATTCCGGTTTTCTGTGTGCCTCTTTCACGGGATATATTATCAAGAATGTGACATTTGTTCTTTGTTCATATAACATGCATCCCATGCTACATGTTAGACCCTCAGGATGTAAAATTTTAAGTAAATATAAATAGTTTAAATAGTTTAAGTTAAAATTAATATATGTTACTTCAAACTCAGTTCTGGTTCCCAGATAAAGGAAGAGTAGAAGAAGAATATTTAACTATGTAAGAAAAGTAAATGAGTGAGAAGAAAATACCTCATGCTTTTTAATAAATTATTATAACATACAAGGTCAATATGTTTTTCTCTACCATTTCAGTGTTATTTATTTGATACTTCATAATTAGTATGATTTAATATATTCTTTTACATGTTGTCATGATCATAATTTCCTTTTTCTATTTATTATTTTCTGTTTTAATATATTTTGAAATTATTTATCAGGATGTATTCTGATTTTAAGATGTAAATAAATTTTTGAAATCAAGTTTAGTTTGTACAAAATTGTCTTCACTCTGGCTGTAATTCTGACACAAGAGCTAACATTAATTATTAATAATTTAAAAAGTAGAATTTGAAAAAGAGGCAGTAATTTGATACATTTTTAAAACATGTCAACAAGAGGCAGTAATGGTCTGCCTGATTTAAAATATGTGAATTTTGGGATGTCTGGATGGCTCAGTAGGTTAAGTGTCTGACTCCTGATTTCAGCTCAGATCATGATTTTTCAGTTTGTGAGATTGAGCCCCGTGTTGGGGTCTGTGCTACCAGTACAGATCCTGCTTGGGATTCTCTCTCTCCTTCTCTCTCTGCTCCTCCCCTACTCACTCTTTCTCTCCCCCATCAAAATAAATAAATAAATAATTAAAAAATAAAATAAAATGTGTGACTTAATTCAGAAAAATACATCAGTGGCTATTCTCATAGCATCACAAAAGAAAAGTTTTATGTCGATCATGACTAGTGCAAAATATGATCCAAATTGGTAGAATTAAATGTTTATGATTAGTATTTGAATCTTAGCCTCTAATTTACATGTAAGTCCAGTAGATGAAGAAATTCTTTTTGTAAAAAATATAAAGTGGAGAAGAGAAAACTTTACTCTGCCTTCTAAATATTCAAGAGAGTACAGCAAGGAATTATTACTGAAATTTTCATCATATTCTTTTTCTATTATTTGTGGTGTATAAAGGGTAATCAAGATGAGGAATGCTAGGTAAAAGAGGCAGACGAATTAGCTATTGAGATTGACTTTGATTCTAACCAGTCATAGAACCAAAGCCAAGCCACTTAAACATTTAGTATCTTAATATACTCATGTACAAAATAATACTGATGATGAAACTAATGATTTCTGACACAATTGTTGGCTAAATTCCCTTATTAGGTGAAACTCATATATCCACAGATTCAATAAGCTAAACAAAATGCTAACATAGTTAAAACCAATCTACACTGATGGAAAACAGATATTAAATAGATATCAAGACACCCCTGGCAAGGAGTGCTTATGACATTGACTGCAAATGGAGTAGGAGGAAATTTTCAAGTCCATGAAAATATTCTGCAACCTACAGGAATAGTATCTGTACAAGTGGGTATATTTATCCAAACTTAATGTATTCCTCAGTTAACATAGATATTTTATTATATATATTATACCTCAATAAAGTTGAAGTAAAAAGAGGTGTGCGTGAATGAATCATTTAAGTGGTAACATGAAGCACTCAGAATATCAAGAATTTTGTTAATAAGGCTTTTTCATAGTTAAGGCTTGGTAATTTAGTATATGTCTTTAAGCTCTCATACTCAAAATATACCTATAGTTCATAAATAAGTGAAGTCAGTTTTCATTCCAGAATTATTACCAACAGCATCATTCTCTCATAAAGCCAAATTGTGCAATGATCAATTTTCAAATGCCAAATAAATTTAGATGGGATTAGGTGACTTTATTGTCCAGAAAGGATTTTCCCCCATGTTGGTTTAGCATTTTTTTCACAATTAACTAATTCTGCTAAACCACAGTATAAACAAATGGATGTTTAACATGTTTAGGATAAGGCTACACGATATAGAATTATAATGAAAACATACATGTGAATGCTAATAAAAGAACAAATAGTTAATAAAAAAACTTTTAGGAATACTGGATCCAGACTATATGAATCTGAACTAAATAAAAGTTTTCTAAGACTTAATTTCTTCAAGACTTACATGCCTAAGAGCAAAAATCTAAGTCTTTCTGAACTCAGTGTGTTTGCTATGATCAGATATAAACCAGCCTGTTTGCCATTGGAGTTCCAGTGTAAATGAAGGCAAGATCTTAGATATTATTGAGGAGAGTTATAAAGGCAGGGAAAATGTCAAATCAGACTTCTGAAGAAAAAATTGAAGAAGGGTGAATTTCTTCTTCAAAGATATAACAAGATACTTATTGGATGCATGTAAAATAGAGTTTAAAAATGCAAGAAAAAATGAGCAACTTTATATGTAATTATACAATGTTACTAAATTTTATAATTGATGATCAAACTGCACAGAAATATTTTTTATTACAATTTTAAAATAGATGTTTCTTAACTAGGACTCCATCCACAGTTGGCATTGAATCTGACATGATTTGACTGGTAGTTTATATCTAGTACTGTTTAAAGTTCAGAATATAAACCAGATCCTTTCTCATGTTCGCTTTCAGACCATATATTCTGTGGGTCTGTGAGTTTCTTTGTGTATTACACTGTATTGTGATGACATGTTTATCACAGTGCCTAGGTACAACAGAGATCTTTTCTATAAAAATACACAGACATAGATTAACTTGCCAAGGTCCTAGAGCAGGTTTGTGACAGAACTAGGATTAAAACTCCCCGAGTTCTTGGCCAGTTACAGCAATCTCATTGACTCTTTTGTAAGTTTGTAGCCTGGATGTGTAAGAAAATTTATATTTGAGCTCACAAGCTCAGAATCAATGTGACCCAGGTCCATGTTAAAACTGACAAGAAACGAGTATTTTTTTAACTTAAAAACAGTAAGATGTGATGTTTTAATTGAGTAAAATCCACTAAAACATCAAATTATGAAGTAAAACTAATTTTATAAATTCTAATTTAACTTTTATAATGTGCCATATGACAACTTGAAGATTTGCCTAAATATAAGAAAGTGTGATATATTTTCTTAGTCTCTTTAGGCTGTGATGACAGAATACCATACACTGGGTGACTTAAAAACAACAGAAATGGGGGCACCTGGGTAGCACAGTCAGTTAAATATCTGACTTCAGCTCAGGTCATGATCTCCCGGTTCGAGTTTTAGCCCGACGTTGAGCTCTGTGCTGACAGCTCAGAGCCTGAAGTCTGATTCGGATTCTGTCTTCCTCTCTCTCTGACCTTCCCCTGCACACACTCTGTTTCTCTCTCTCTCTCTCTCAAAAACAAATAAACATTAAAAAATTAAACATAAAAAACAACAGAAATGTATTTCTCACCATTGTGGAGTCTGGGGTAAGTTTGAGAACAAGGTGCCAGAAAATTCAGTGTCTAGTAAGGGCCTGTTTCCTGGTTCATAGACATCTGTCTTCTTGCTGTGTCCTCACATTGTGGAAGATGAGAGAACTCTCTGGGGTCTCTTTTATAAGGACACTAACCCCATTTATGAATGCTCTGCCTTCATGACATCATCATTTCCCAAAGCCTCCACCTTCAGAATGGCAGTTAGGTTGCAATATATGTATATATGCATTTGGGGGAGACATGAACATTTAGTGCATAGCCCATGAGGAAAGCAATACTTATTTTATCTTATTTTTTATTAATATAATTTATTGTCATATTGGCTTCCTACAACACCCAGTGCTCATCCCAACAAATACCCTCCTCAATGCCATCACCCATTTTCCCCTCTTCCCCATCCCTCTATCTCCCCCATCCCTCCATCCACCCTTAGTTTGTTCTCTGTATTTAAGAGCCTCTTGTGGTTTGCCTTCCTCCCTCCCTCTCTGTTTGTAACTATTTTTCCCCTCTTCCCTTCTCCCATGGTCTTCTGTTCAGTTTCTCAAGATCCACATATGAGTGAAAATGTATGATATCTGTCCTTCTCTGACTGACTTATTTCACTCAGCATAATACCTTCCAGTTCCATCCATGTTGCTGCAAATGGCATGATTTCATTATTTCTCATTGCCAATTAGTATTCCACTGGATATATAAACCACATCTTGATTCATTCATCAGTTGATGGAAATTTAGGCTCTTTCCTTATTTTGGCTATTATTGAGAGTGCCGCTATAAACGTTGGGGTACACGTGCCCGTATGCATCAGCACTCCTATATCCCTTGAGTAAACTCCTAGTAGTGCTATTGCTGGGTCGTAGGGTAGTACTATTGTTAATTTTTTGAGGAACTTCCACACTGTTTTCCAGAGCAGCTGCACCAGTTTGCATTCCCACCAACAGTGCAAGAGGGTTCTTTTCCCACATCCTTGCCAGCATCTGTAGTTTCCTGATTTGTTCATTTTAGCCATTCTGAGCAGTGTGAGGTGGTATCTCAGTGTGGCTTTGATCTGGATTTTCCTGATGATGAGTGATGTTGAGCATCTTTTCTTGTGTCTGTTGGCCATCTGGATGCCTTCTTTGGAAAAGTATTTATTCATGTCTTCTGCCCATTTCTTCATGGGATTATTTGTTTTTTAGGTATTAAGTTTGGTAAGTCTTTATAGATTTTAGATTCTAGCCCTTTATCTGATATATCATTTGTAACTATCTTTTCCCATTTCATCAGTTGCCTTTTAGTTTTGTTGATTGTTTCCTTTGCAGTGCAAAAGCAGCTTTTTACCTTGATGAGGTCCCAATAGTTCATTTTTGCTTTTAATTCCCTTGCCTTTGGAGACATGTCAAGTAAGAAATTGCTGCAGCTGATGTCAAAGAGGTTGTTGCCTGCTTTCTCCTCTAGGGTTTTGATAGTTTCCTGTCTCACATTTACGTCTTTCATCCATTTTGAGTCTATTTTTGTGTATGATGTAAGAAAGTGGTCTAGTTTCATTCTTTTGCATGTTGCTGCCCAATTCTCTCAGCATGGTTGGCTAAAGAGACTTTTTCCATTGGATGTCCTTTCTTGCTTTGTGAAAGATTAGTTAGGCATACATTTGTGCATCTAATTCTGGGATCTCTATTCTATTCCATTGGTCTATGTGTCTGTTTTTGTGCCAATACCATACTGTCTTGATGATTACAGCTTTGTAGTAGAGCTTAAAGTCTGGGATTGTGATGCCTCCTGTTTTGGTTTTCTTCTTAAATATTACTTTGGCTTTTTGGGGGTCTTTGGTGGTTCCATACAAATTTTGGGGTTGTTTCATTCTAGCTTTGAGAAGAACTCTGGTGCAATTTCGATTGGTATTGCATTGAATGCGTAGATTATTTTGGGTAGTATTGACATTTTAACAGTATTTATTCTTCCAATCCATGAGCATGGAATGTTTTTCCAAGCAATACTTATTTAAAATAAATAGATAGTTTTACACGGTTTAGATTGTACAGATATGAAAAGCAAAAGGAACATGTATTTGTAAGCTATTGAGAAAAATACCTCATCTATAGGAAGTAGCAATTTGATCTGATAGTGGAATGACATTAGAAGTGAAGACTATTCCTAGGCAATAGAGATTTCACATATGCAAGTAGGCTAATTGGAATTTGCCAGCAGTATTAAGAATGAACTAGCATGGCTAATTTTCAAGGCTATAGAAGAGCAGTTAGGACATTAGTGCAATTATCCAAGTGAAGAATTCCGAGGACGTATATCGAATTTGCAACACTTGCAATATCGGCAGTAAGGAGCTCAGAATTAAGTGTGACATTTCAGAGACAAAAAAAAAAAAGTGATCATTGGGTTTGAGAAAATAAGAATGACTGACCAATGATATCAATGTTTTGGCTTGAACACTTTGAAAAATAGTGACATGATGAGACTTTGGATGACTTATTGGAAAATGAAAGACATTACAAAGAAAAAGACAAATCTCTTTAGAAAAAAGCTTATGTATTTAGTATTTATAAGTTGAATTATAGTCTACAAGGATATTTATACTAATTTTTGGCAAGCCATTTCAGACATGAATTTTTACATCCAGAATAAATGCTTGGAGTTTACATAGGAGTCATTCATATAGAGATTAGAATAAGTTATATAACAAAAACTGTATATTATAAACATTGGTTTCAGATGGGGAGAGGGAAATAGATAGAGCAAGCAGAAGATTGAACCATGAAGAAAAACTAGATTTAAAAGATATATCTCAAATATTTAATGGAGAGAGTTGTTATTAAAAGAATTTGGATATGGACAGGAGAAGAATATGATGGCTGGCAAAATTTATAACTTTTCCTTCTTCAAAAGTGCAAATACAGCACATCTTTGCTAATAATATCCCCAGTCAGTTGAACACTGAATGCATGCTGCAGTCTAGGCAAAAAGTAATATATATTAGGAGAAAGATGTATTCACTGTCCTGGTGATTCCCTGCCTGGGAAAAGCCCTCCATTAACATAAAGTTTCTATTTTCTTTCCATCCCTCATTTTTTCCTTCCACAAAAAGATGAAGTGCTCAGTCTGATTAGTGCATTTCTGACAAGGAATTGGGCATGTGTAGTTTACTGCCATTCTCTTGTGTGGTATCTGCCCACCTGCCTACACCCATCCCCAAGAGTAAGGATCGTGACTGAGAAGAGCTACCTGAGTGAATAGAACATTGATCTCACTGTGGAATTAACAATAAGGAATTTCACTGGAATGGGATTAGAGACTTAGGAAGAATTTATTTCTGAGGAGTCTTATATTAGCGTAATTTTTCTTTTTTTAAAAAACTGTTTCTTTATTTTTGAGGAGAGAGAGTGCACATGAGGAGGGGAGATGTAGAGAGGGGGACAGAAGATCCAAGCAGGCTCCACACTGTCAGTGCAGAACTTGATGTGAGCCTTGATCTTATGACACTATTTGGGGGTGGCTGGTGAAGGTTACTTGGAATGCTATGTACAATTCTTGCAACCTTTGTGTGAGTCTATAATTATTTTCAAATAAAAAGTATAAAGTTGGAGGAGAGGAGTATCTTTTTTTTCTTTCTTTAATTTATTTTGAGAGAGACAGAGACAATGTGAGTGAGTGGGAGAGGGGCAGAGAGAAAGAGGGAGAGAGAATCCCAAACAGGCTCCATGCTGCCAGCACAGAGCTCAATGCAGGGTTCAAACTCACAAAACTGTGAGATCATGACCTGAGCTAAAACCAAGAGTTGGACACTTAACCCACTGAGCCACCCAGGTGCCCTGGAGGAGAGGAATTTCTAGATGGAGAAGGTTCATCATGCATCGAATCCACAAGGAATCTATAAATGGACCCAAACAAAGACAAAGTTGGAACTGAATATTATCAGAATAAAGAGAAAATTCTTAAGGATTTCTGAGTGGAAAAATGCCAGTATAAAAAGGATAAATTATAGGAAATGCACAGATTTCTCAAAACCAAATTCACGTCGCCAATACAGCAGTGTCTTCAACATTGTCACAATGAATTCCAATGTTGAATCCTGAATGTGGTAAACTATAAAATATGTGTGAAAGTAGAATAAACATATTTGGAAAATTAACCATCTCAAAATGTACCTTTTTTCTGTCCTTTCTTAGGGAGTATATGAACAATGCCCAACAACAATTAGAAAGGCCAATTAGATCCTGGAAAAAGTGAATCCAATTTAGAATACAAGAGAGGAAAATTACTAGAATAATGACCAAAAAAGGCAAAGGACAACAGCGGTGCAACATCCTAGAAAATCACAAGTCCAGTTTGGAATAACAGGATGGAGAACTCAGAAAGAAGTTTCAAAGAGACCAAAAAACACATAGATCATACATTATCTGGTAGATTTAATTGTTTCAAAATTGTTTTGATGGGTGTTTTACCAAGTTGTTGGGGATTATATTAAGGTTTTACAGAATAATTAGATAGCCTTGGAGAAAAAAAGCCAAGCAAATTTAAATAATGAGAACATTGGCAATTGATGCTTGGAAAAAATAAAAAGTTATAGGAAAACAAATGTGATTCAAATATACTACTTATTTATCAGCGAGTAATATTTGCATAGTTGTAAGATGTGTCCAGTTGAAATATAATTGTTTCACAGATGATAGCAATATATTAAAAGAAATTTGGAGAAAAAACTGAGTGTGAATGAAGAGCCGTATGAGTATAAATAGTCATCATCTTTCGTAGAAAATCCATAGATAATAACAATAAGTAAGATCAAAAACATACGGAGCATGTTACAAAGAAAAACATAGGGAAATACAATTAAAAATGTTGAAATGTGAGCTCAACAGATTAGGAAGTGGGTAAAGAAATTATGTGCAGGAGATAGCCTTTTTTTGTTTTAATTCTAGGTTTTGCAGACCATATTATTTTATATCATGTGCAGTTATCATTTTGATAAAGATATTAAGAGATCCAATCTTTTTTATTTAACAGAGGTGACATGCAATTTTCAAAATTTTAAGTTTTTTGAATAAAGAGATATCCTAACTGGCTATAATAGATACCAAAAATTAAAAAAAAAAAAGTAATTAGCTACAAAGAAATTTAAGAAAAAGTTTGATATAAATTCTGAGAGTAAGGTAGATTCATGACAAATTTGCTTCTTTGTTAGGAAAAGAAATACTTTAGCCAGATGATGAGAAATGTTAAAAGTAAGGTGTCGAAAAGGAAACTGGTTTCTTGAACCATCATTAGGGGAGGTAGACTACAGCTGAAAGTGAATATATGGCACCAAAATTTTCTTTTATATTTTTAATATTCTTACTTATTTTTGAGACAGAGAAAGAGACAGAGAACAAACAGAGGAGGAGCAGAAAGAAAGGGAGACACAGAATCCAAAGCTCTGAGGCTCCAGGCTCTGAGCTGTCAACACAGGGCCTGAAGCAGGGCTCAAACTCACGAAAGGTGAGATCAGACACTTAACTGACTGAGCCGCCCAGGCGCCCCTGTAACCAAAATTTTTATAGGTAGGAGATGTCATTAACATGAAAAGTTGTGCCTGAGTGATATTAACTTCATATGTAAGGCTGAAAGTAAAGGAGAACAGTGAATGAGGACCAGTTTTGTTTAGTGTCAGTGAGAACAAGAGTGATGTATTACAATACCTCCTGAAGAATGCAAGATAATTTCTGCCACAGGACACACAATATTTATCTGATATATTGAAAAATAGGTAGATTTTAGAAACTAAAATCAGGTCATCCTAAAATAGAACTTCCTTAGCAAAGATCTTGTAGTGCCAAAAATCATTTATTCATTCAATCTCAGTCCAAGACCATGTCCTTGTACCAGCTTTTAAGATAACCTAGTGGTGGTGGTGTGCGGATAATCTGGAAGCTCAACAAGTCCATTTATTTATTTATTTATTTATTTATTTAATTTATTATTTAATTTCTTGCACATTTATGCTCCTCCCTGGGTCCTTTCTCCGCAGCTCAAACATGGTGGCATAGGGTGCTATGCATATACACTGTGCATATACACTATGCATATACACTAATGTCCAATGCCTGGAATGATAAGACCCCTGTCACTGCTGCTGTATTGTATTGGCCAAAGTAGAATGAATTCATTGTGGTGGATAGACTCCACCTCCTGGTGGCAGTCTGGCACATGTACTAAAGGAAAAGAATTTATGGAGGGCCATCTTTTTAGGTAAACCAATGTTGGTTGTGTTGGTCTTTTTTTTTTTAGACCATTTTTAAATTACTCATAATTTTACACGTAAGTGATTAGAAATGCATATTTTCTAATAAACTTTGAAAATTGCATGAGCACTGATTAGAATAGTCTGCAAAGTGTAATATGGTTCACACTATGGGAGTTTTTGAAAATGATTTAAAAAACAAAGAAACAAGCAAATAGGAATTATAAACACGAATATTTGAACAGGGACATCGCAAGGAGAAGAAAAACAGCCATAACTAACGTGAGACTATTTTGAACCTGTTCTTAAATTGGAAAGTGCTTTGGGCGAGCTGTGTGGCTCAGTCAATTAAGTTTGAGGACCTTGGTTTCAGCTCAGATCATGATCTCAAGGGTTGTGAGATCAAGCCAGAATGTGGATTGCGATTCACTTTCTCTCTCTCTCTCTCTCTCTCTCTCTCTCTCTCTGCCTCTCCTCCACTCACACAGTCTCTCTCTCTGCCCCTCTTCTGCTAGCACTCTCTTTCAACATAAATAAATACATTTTAAAAATAAAAAAAAAAATAAAGAGCCAAAGGTAAAAAAAAAAGGAAGAAAAAGAAAGTGCCAGAGGTTGAGAAAATAACCCCAAAGTGAACTAGTAAATGTGTAATAACTGGCTGCTTGGAGAAAAAAATAGCATTCTGTTGGAAGCCATTTTCTGAACTCACTAAGTTGAGAAAAACTCCTTGTGAGGTAAGGAGGGTTTGCAAGGCCTCTGGCCGGCAGTCAGATGGTGACGTATGTCTATCACCCTTTCCATTATTTTTGCTTGAGCACCGACCCCCAAGGCACCTTATTGACTGATATCAGGAGTTACTTGCTCCCTTATCTTAAAAAAAGCTAATTGTACCTTGTGAAGGAATTTATTATAGGAATTCCTTCTTTTGTGTTTATGGGAGCAAATATTACATTTCCCAAGAAACCTGTTTTTCTTCCCCTCAAGAAAACAGGCTATTGACCCCTGCTCACAAAGAACTAACTCTTGCCTTTGCTATGCTAAAAACATTGCCTTGTATTTGAATGCTAAAGATACCTTTCTTCCCCGTATGAATAAGCATCTAAGTCACCTACATCAATCACTATCGATAAAGATTATGTATGAGTCTTCTACCAATCTATGTTCTGGGAAATTTTTACATACCAAAGAATTTGTTATCAAAAATCATTGTCTAAGGCAAATGCCTCTTCTGTGCTAGCCCCAAACATTTTTTCCATAAATAAAGCTGACTCTCAGTCAGTGCAGAGCTACCTGCCTGGTGATCAGAAAGAAACTCGAGGCTCTCTCACTCCCTTTTGCCAACACCGTCCATCCTTCAGGGAGGCCTGGACCTGATGGAGCTGGACTCTGGCAGCATTCTGATTTGTAGTATTGGTATTTTTTCTGTATTATAGCTCCACCATGATGGATTTCATTTTTATAAGTGTTTATTTCTTGAGAGACAGAAAGAGAGAAAGAACTGAGAGGGACATAGAGAGAAATAGGGAGACAGAGGTTCTGAAGAAGGCTCTGAGCTGAAAGTAGAGATCCTGATATGGGGCTCTAACCCATGAACCATGAGATCATGACCTGAGTCGAAGCCCAAAGCTTAACTTACTGAGCCACCCAGGCACCCCCACCATAATGGTTTTAAGCTAGTAATCTGCCTATAAAATTTTGCAAAAATTGAACAATAAGATGCCCTGAGCTAACATGAGTCTGAACTAGCATAGAGCTATAGTGATACCCATAGTTGGTATTTAAGCTTATGGTATATATGGTTGATGTATAATAAAATAATGTCTACTATTGCATATAAGTAAATATATTTCATCGTTTCAGTACATTTTTTAAATTTAATTAATTTAATTTAATTTAATTTAATTTAATTTAAATGTTTTATTTATTTTTGAGAGAGAGAGAGACAGCGTGATCAGGGGAGGGTGAAAGACAGAGGGAGACACAGAATCCGAAGATAGGCTACAGGGTCTGAGCTGTCAGCACAGAGCCCGACTCGGGGCTCAAACCCATGAACCATGAGATCATGATCTGAGCCGAAGTCAGATGCTTAACCAACTGAGCCACTCAGGTGACCCATCTTCAGTACATTTTTTAATCTTCAGAAAAAATCTCTGGAGATTTCCTAAGTACCTATGTCAATATTCTAAGAAATTTTATAGAGAGAGCTATGGACTCGGTAGACTACAATAAAAATAATGTTCACTTGCCCAGTGAGTTTACAGTTAACATAATGAATTTTTAAACAACATTTACGGTAATTCCCATGAGTTGAGTTGTTTTGAACATTAAAAAATGTATATAAAAATAATCTGTTAAGTTGTTAAGGAGCTATATATTATTGCATTGCTTGGTAGAAACTTTCTCCTTCTATATAACTGGAAAATGCAAAATCTCTGGAAGGAATTGACTAATTAATTGAAATTCAAATATATGCAATCACATGTATTTGAGCGACATAATACTTAATTGGTGAGAAAAGGCTAAATGTCAGTTCCTGCAGTTTTCCAGAGTCCAGAAAATTACTTCAATTAATCTAAATTCCTACTTTTGAAGACCTTACAACAAGGGAAACCTTTCATTAACCCCTACTGGCTGAAATATAATTAATATCTATTATGTCATTAAAAGTAATTTTTTTCCTACACAACTGTGACATACCTGTTTATGTTAAAGAACTATATGTCCACCTTGAACACAACACAATTGAACACTGGCAAAAGAATATATATTCAAATGTCTCTCTATGTGATACCTTGCAAACATTTGGTAACTTCCTCAAACTACTTTTTGAACTTTTATGATACCTCTTTCAACTGACAAACTATGTTCTCTATTTTTAATCTAGCTTCTTTGAATCATAGGTGTACCCGATGTTCAGGGTATCCGAGCAATTCTTAGGTAAAAGTGGAGAAAAATGTTGTCTTTATCCCTGGAGAATGAAATGGACGCAAATAAAATGTGGTATAGTTTTTGTTTATAACTAAGGTAACATGGTCTATTAAAAATTTTGTGTTCAGTTGTTACAATAAGCAATTTTGCATAAAACTACAGTGAAACTGCTTGCACAATTAAAAATTGTCAGAAGCATTATCTCTTATTTACTCAGTCCAAATTGAAAAGCCTATATAATAGGAATCACACTTGATTTCTTCCTCTGCTAATAATAATTCTACTGGAAATATTGAGAGGTTTCCAGTCCTAATAAATGTTTCGAATGTGTGTGTGTGTGAATGTGAAATTCGTAGTCTGAATGTGTATCCTAGGATATGCAAACTAAATCACCATGTACAAGGAATAAGAAAGAAATGTCATCTGTGCATATGGCTATCATTCTTTGACAGGTATAATGACATTGTTCTCTTTGTTCTTTCATCCTTCAAACCACTCTTTTATGAACATCCATTGACATAATACCCAGTAGAATTGCAGTAGTTTAAAAAAAATTAGATGCCATTTTATTGGAAAAGGGATCATTGCATTTAGAGCCTTTGAAAGCTAAGCCTGCCTTAAGTATAGCTATTAACATACCTAGGGCAGAGCCTACAGATTATTAAATGTATGATTATGAAAGAAAAAATCTTTTCATAGATCAAGTATGAATATTGCATTGCAATAAAAATGTAAATCAAGTACAAGGGAGAATTCAACATAGACTTATTTTAGATTTAATGCTCCCATTCAGTGAACCAAGATTCTATTAATGAGCTATTTCGCTGACTACATCTCTCAGACAGTAAACAAAGACAGTTTAAATATCCACCCTTCCATTACATAATCCACCCACTCACCATCTTTTCATCCATTCTTTCATCAATATTATTAACAAATACTTGTTTAGACCTCATAAAATTGCAAAGATATGTCATGGAACCAGGGGATCACAGAGATTAAAAAAATGCCAATTTTGAGAAAAGGCAGGAAGTCATACAAATGAGATTTTTAAATATGAGGATCCTACTTTAATGGGTTTGCAATCTAATAATAGTTCCTTGACATAATAGTTTTTATTATTATGCTTATTTATTTTGAGAGAGAGAGAGTGAGAGAGACAGAGTAAGAGTGGGGAGTGTCAGGGAGAGAGGGAGACACAGAATCCGAAGCAGGCTTCAGGCTCTGAGCAGTCAGCACAGAGCCCCACGTGAGCTTGAACCCACAAGCTGTGAGATCCTGACCTGAGTCCAAGTTGGACGCTTAACCGACTGAGCCACGCAGGCTCCTGTCCTTGACAAATTTTAAAATCTAATTTTTTAGACAGTTCTGAGGCACTCTGAAAGATATTCTCTATTTCACTAATATAATATTTGTTTTCCCAGGAATATATTTGATATCAGTTTACAAAGGTAGCCTTCTTCAGTTTATAGCCCAAAATCTTGTTAACTGGATGGTATAAGTCTAATTAGACTGCCTGTAAAATAAATCCCACTACTAACTTTAACAAGTAGGCTTTATTATTTCACAGAATAAAAGCCCAGAAAGGCAGCTCCTGATATTCGTCTCAAGGTTCTGTAATCATAAGCCAAGTAATTTTGTAATTCTGTCAGCTTTTCCTCTTTTCTCTTCATGTTTCTTGTCTTATAGTAAATTTACGGTTTCTTAATATTCAAGCATTATATTGATTGATTAAGCAATGTCCCACAATGTAAAATTTAATAAAAATATAAAATTTGACTGATTTTTGACTAAATAAAAAGCCATGAGAGACTTTGCATGAGAAGCATTATATTCTAGGTGAATGATGTGTTTGCTTCTGCATAGAGTTCAATAGAAAGGCCAAATGTCCAGAGGGCCTAAAGAAGGTAGAGATTTCTGAAGAAGGAAGAAAGAAGACAGACAGAAAAATAAGACATAGACTATAATTGATGAACAAAAGTGAAGGGTTTGGGGGCTAGAAGAAATGAGAAGCTTCTTAGAACTGTGGTATGTAAACAATAGAAATAGAAATTTTAAAAAAGTAAGTACATTTTTTTTAGTAAATTTTGAAACATACAAACATTCACTTTCCAATGTGTTCTGTGTCTCATTAAGTGAGATACTTCCTTGTGTCTCAAGTACATGGGTTCACAGGACTGGAACGAAAGTAGTTGCAATTTTAACAAGGGTTATTGTTAATGGAGAGATTAGTGTTCTTTATTTTTAAACATTTACAATTTTCAAATCTCTAAGTTATCTGTAGAGGTTTTAAAGTTCGTTTAAAAATATATATGTATTTGGAAATTCATAGATTCTGTAGAGAGTTTTATACCATAGAGACACATTTGCAATAATTATGATTATACTGAGGAAGCTTTTGATTTAGGAAAGATACATGCATGCTTAACATACATGCCTCACATCAGATTCTACAAAACTCCTAGGTCTCTGGTCTTAAATACTACATAAAAAAAAAAAAAAGATGTACCATTGAGTATTAAAGTTTCAGGTGGGCGTTAAACCTGGTAGTCACAGAGCAATATGAATGTGCAAACTACAAATAATATAGGGAATTAATAAACTATCAATTTGCAGGGGCTCCTGGGTAGCTCAGTCAGTTGAGCATCCAACTTTGGCTCAGGTCATGATCTCGCAGTTGGTGAGTTTGAACCTCACATCAGGCTCTGTACTGACAGCTCAGAGCTTGGAGCCTGCTTCAGATTCTGTGCCTCCCTCTCTCTCTGTCCCTCCCATACTCTCTCTCTCTCTCTCTCTCAAAAATAAATAAACATTTAAAAAAATTTTAAAAACTATCCGCTTTCAACCATGTAGTTTTGCTATAACTGAACGTCACTAGTTTCATCCTTGGAATATAAAACATTTTGTTTCAATGTCTAATAGATATTCAATAATAAAAACAAAAAGAATCACAATGATAATTCTACAGTCAACATATATTTATGGGTAACTTCTTAGGTAGTCAATATTCGAACAACTTTAAATAATTTATCTCAATTGTTCCTCACATTAAATTATTATATTTCTATTATTTAGATGAAGAAAGTGAGGTTCACAGAAGTTCCATAATTTGTCCAAGATTACAGAGCTATTTGGTGGCAAACTCGGAGTTCAAATCTTGCTGTGATTACAGAGCTTGCTATAGTAATAAGACCTTCTAATTTGGGTTTGCTAAACCAGATAAAACCCTACCAGGAAAAGTACTTCTGGATTTAAACAGTTGGGTAAAGTTGCAATTTTATTCTTATCACTTCTCTCACTCTCTCTCTGTTTCTCATGTATATGTATTTTTATATCTACCTTCAATATTTAGGTAGTGAAAAGTGGTACACATTTTTTTTTCACACAGGGTGTGATCTCATTTACCATTTATCACCATGAAACTTAAAGGTCATTTGACATTAAAAGTAAACAAAATAATTTTTTGCTGAGCTGAAAGCTTTTAGAGAAAATAAAACATGAACACAATGCATTGTTTCAAATGCAGTGGTTCTTAATTTTTTTTAAAGAAATTACACATCAAAGTAGGCATCTATTTCTGGGGATATTTAGCATTAATCTGACTTTTAGACAAGCTGTGTGACAAATATTACTTTAATTGACATTGACAGTGGAGTTTTATTGGAAAGTGCTGGCAAGCTCATATCCAAACAACCTTCAGTATAAGGAAAGGTTCTGGAAATATGATGAGAATTTATTATAGTCTTCAGCATTTACTCAGAGAGATATACTGAACAATGAAACAAAAAGAAATAAGACCATCCATCACTTCCTCACAAAAGGACCTAAGCTCCTATGTCCATTAATACTGTTATGTTCTGTCACCAGTCAATGAGAAGACATCATAGGAAAATTCTTGCAAAAGTGTTAAGTTATAAATATGTCCATAGCAAAGCCATTTCCTGGGTTCTGGGTGAACTTGGTTCAATACCATTCTACTTCCTACTGAAGACATTCAACAAAGGTGTTCATGATTATTGCTCTGCAGTCATTTAACTGTATTCCTCCGTAAAGCGAAAAAAGCAGTTGATGATATATCTAAATCCTGCTTTGTACAGTCAGACTTTGTCCTTTTCACCTTATGGAAAAGCCACAAATTGTAGCCACAACACACAAACCTTGGAACAGTTTTCTACCATATCCCTTGAAGTCATAGTTGAGTGAGTGTGAATCCTAAGGTTAACCTGTTGAACAATTTATAAAACGGTTTTGGTTCCCTAAACAAAATTTTTAATATCTCTTCTGGAGGTGGAGGGAGGCAGTGTCCAGTCCATGTCCTAGAAGCCCCTTTGGCACACCTAATTCTGTATGTTAAGGTTTGTCACTTGTGAAATCCTCTGTCATCTATCAAAAATCTATATTACATTGCTCTCTTTGGGTTGCAAACAATGCAAACACAACTCAGACTAGAAAGCAAATTAGGTAAATCTCAAAAACATTTACATTTACAAATGAAAGAAAGGAAAATCTATGGGTCTCTCCATCCCCCACCCCCATGCCCAGGAGTAGCTAGATGCAGAGCCATGGGAAAGTAAGTAGAAATCTTTGTCATCATTGGTCTTTAATGCTCACTCTGCCTCTCTTTACCTCAGTTTACCTTATATTATGCTACTATCCAAGGCTGCTGCAGTATATTTGAACAAAGCTCTCTGGATTTTATTTATATCATATTTTTATCTGACTCAGAGAAAAGGGAACTATATTTTTTGGTAGGTTCAGTGGGGGAACTCATGGAGATTTTGATTTTCTAACAATTCCTGTAAAGAAGTTATTTGTCCAAATTGTCGACTGGATAAGACTAGCTTCACCCAATGCGTATGAAAGGGTGTGATAATTGAGTTTGTAGTATCTCTTTTTATGTTTGTGCCACCTATATACATTTTTGGCAGGTGGGATACTTTGAAAGTCAGAATTGTCCTCACACTATGAAGACTATGATGTGATCCCACCAATGCCACTTCAGAAGCAGCCACATTCTCTCCGTACCACGGAAGACAAAGATCAGGAGGATCACCACAGGTTTTACAAGTAGAAAGGTAACCATAGTTTAGATATGAATAACATTTTTTATAAGGTAGAATGCATTTTTTTTAAGTAATTGCTACACCCAACGCGAGGCTTGAACTCATGACCCAAGATCAAGAGTCCCACACTCTACAGACTGAGTCAGCAAGGAGCACTTAAAATAGATTAACATTTAAGGGCACCTGGGTGGCTTGGTTGAGTGTCCAATTCTTGATTTCAGCTAAGGTCGTGATCTCACTGTTCATGAGTTAGAGCCCAAGGTTAGGTCCCATGCTGACAGCACAAAGCCTGCTGGGTGTTCTCTCTCTTTCTCTATGCCCCGCCCCTGCTTATGCTCTCTCTCTCTCAAAAATAAAAAAATAAACATTAAGAAAAAAAGAATGCCTCTCTCTTCCTCTGTCCCTTTCTCGGCTTGTGCACGTGGTCTCTTTCTCTAAAAAAAAAAAGAATACTTTTAATGAAATTAAATGAAATAATATGAAATTTCATTTTATTTTTTTTCCTAAATGCTTGGTTTTAATACCATTGCCAAAGAAGAACCAGCTAGCATAACTATGTAAAGATGTAGTTAACTAGAACACACTAAATTATTTTTCTGGATTGTACCCGGAAAAAAAAAAGAGGGGAGCCTAGGTGGCTCAGTTGCGTAAGTGTTCGACTCTTGATTTTGGCTCAGGTTGTGATTTCACAGTTCATGGGACTGAGCCTCACATCAGCTTAGCTATCAGCAGAGAGCCTTCTTGGGATTCTCTCTCTCTCTCTCTCTCTGCCCCTCCCTGGCTCATTCTAAGTAAATAAATAAATACATACATATATACATACATACATACATACATATTTTAAAAAAGCCGTAGCCATTATTGTATGTCCATATAAATAATGATAGGGATAAATGCTGCTGAAATGTAATTTTTAAAAAAATTTTTAATGTTTATTTTTGAGAGAGAGAAAAACAGAACGCGAGCAGGGAAAGGGCAGAGAGAGAGGGAGACAGAGGATCCAAGCAGGGTTCAGGCTCCAGGCTCCAGCTGTAAGCCCAGAGCTCCACACGGGGCTCCAACCCACAAAATGTCAGATCATGACCAGAGTTGAAGTCGGACGCTCAACCTATTGAGACACCCAGGCGCCCCTAAAAATTTTTGCTCAAAAACAATACATGATTTGCAAGCATGTCGGGAAAAGGTTGCTCTACTTGTCCGTGTGTCTGTGCTTTCCTAAACTATTTGGCTTAGTTTACAGTTTATTTCAGCATTTCAGTATACTCTTGGCACTTTATATTTGCTTCTATTTTACTTTAAAAAATACTGACTCTAAAGGGAATGAAATTAATGGAGCCTCAGACCAATATGTCCTAATACGTTTTCTCTACATTTCAAAACACTAAAGTGCATTCAGAACAATGAAAATATACTGGGACATGTACACCTCTAGAGAAATACTGACCAACACTGACTTGCAGGAGCTTAAATGAGATAAAACCAGTTCACCACTATCTGTAAATTCCATGAATATCCTCATGGTATGGAGAGAGAAAAAGACATAATGAGGTTAAATGACTATTTTTATAGTCATTTATATTCATTTACAGAATTTTGAGAATTTCAGGTGAACATATACTCAGGTAAGACTGGTTCTAGAGGTATGATCATTTAAACAGTAGGTTTCAGCTGAAAAAGTTTATTACATGCCAAAGGGTGTTAGGACACAGCATTGAGGTCAAAGTTAATGGCATTTGACAAGACGTTGTTCTTACTCAGGTTATTAATGTGAGAGGGGAAACCATTGCATTGCCAGACATTATATTTGAAGGCAGGTCATTGCCTCTCTGAAAGGATATATATTTTGAGTCAAGCCATGGGCAAAAGGAGAAAACACAGTGATATATATGATGGGTGGTTGTAATAAATAAAACAGTTCTGTAGGAGATTTTGATTGTTGGCCTGCTGGGATTATCAGCGTGGACGAATCAGATATGGAGGGCAATGGGACAAAAGATGAAGCAAGTCACATACTTGCATTATTATTACCTTTATATTTTTCAAATAGAAAAATACTTAATAGTTAAAATCGAAAGATGGATAACATTTTACGTCTATAATTTGAACAACCACTGTAATTTTTTTAAATTTTAATTCCAGTATAGTTAACGTACAGTGTTGTTAGTTTCAGGTGTGCAACATAGTGATTCAACAATTTCATACCTCACCCATTCCTCATCATAAGTGTACTCTTAATCTCCTTCACTGATTTCATCCATCTTCCCACACACCTGCCCTTTGGTGCCCATCAGTTTGCTCTCTATGGTTAAGAGTCTGTTTTCTGGTTTGTCTCCTTTTTTCTTTGTTCATTTGTTTTGTTTCTTAAAGTCAAAATTTGAGTGAAATCACATTGTATATTTCTTTCTCTGACTGACTTATTTCACTTAGCATTATACATACCCTCTAGATCCGTGCATGATGTGGAAAATGGCAAGATTTCATTCTTTTTATGGCTGAGTAATATTCCATATATACACCCCATCTTATTTATCCATTCATCTATCAATGGGCACTTTGCTTCCATAATTTAGCTATTGCAAATAGTGTTGCAATAAACATAGGGTGCATATACCTTTTTGAATTAGTGTTTTCATAGTCTTCAGGTAAATACTTAGTAGTGGAATTACTGGATCATATGGTAATTCTGGTTTTAATTTTTTGAGGAACTTCTATATTGTTCTCCATAATGTCTGCACCAGTCTGCATTCCTACCAACAGTACATAAACAACCAGTATAACTTTAAACTAAATACTAATAATACAGATCTACTGCATTCATTGTGTAGATATATCAGAGTTAGCAACTTCTTAGTTATAAATAAATTATATGAACATGGTCTTGTTTTGTATCAAAAATCAGCTAGGAATTTTATTTTCCCTTTTATTGTCATACGTTTTATAGGCATCCAGTTAGTCATCAGTCTGCACGTTAATCAGAAAGAGAGATGCTTTCATTTCTTTCCAGCTCCAATCTAAGATATATTAAGTATTACAGTCATAGTTGCAATTATTCATATAAAGATATAATTAAGCCTTAATTGCATTCCTTTTCCTGCTTCCTTCATCTAGGAATTAAAACTCTGAGATAAAAGATAAAAGATATTTTTAAATGGTTTAGGAGGAAAATAACAAGTCATGGGAAAGTATTTTTTCAGAAATATTTAGGCCATTTAAAATTTTCAAGTACTTAAGATAAATTTTTTATTGTCCTTCCCACCCACATTATAAAGGAAAGGGAATTAAAGTAAATCTGTATTGAACATGGCACATTTTCCAAAATGTACTTTTAAAGAAAAAATAGATAGCAAACAAATTCTTAACAGATAAAGTATTTACATTCAAGTCCGTAAGTCAAATTGCCAGACAAATTAATTTATTCTAATCTCCTGTGACCTCTCTGTCTCCCCCAAATCCTGTTATATTTACACTATGTAAAATTATGCACAACATTCTATTTTACACCAAAATGCTTTGCTCTCTAACATTTTATGTGCCTCAGTCTTATTTCTAAAACTATAAAAATCTCTTAAAATAAGGACCATATCTTAAGAGACTTCTGCATTTTTAAAATCTTTATAAAGTTGTGAACATGCAGAAGGTTTTGTATCTATTTTAGTCAAAATATCTAACTAAAGGACTTGAACTTTGAAAGTGACATTTATATTTAATTAAAAACTAATTTTTTCATTAATTATATAAAGAGTAATGTTTAAGTTTCATTCAATGTTGGTATGTATTTTATTTTAAGAAATAAAATTAATGGCATATGAAAGTGGTAGTGATCTATTTACATAACATCCTATTGAGAAACTTTTAATTGATTAATTGAATGATGTATGCACATATTTTCGTATATTAACGGGAAGAGAATTACACAGTACATATTAATTCCTTTTAACTTTATGTAATATATGTGAATTATATATTAATTAATATTACATTAATATCAATTTATATTATATTACTTTAATTGTATATTAATTTAAAATATATACATGTTGATAATCCAGAGTTCATGAGTTTTCGCTCTTTTATTTTTTCCCTCCTTCCCCCTCTCTCTTTCCTTCTACATACACCCACACAGCACATGTAGGAGTGTCAAAAAGCAAAATGTGGAATAACTTAGAGTGATATGTTCTTACAATTATTGTGTCATATATAAGATAACTAAGTTACTTTGGATAGAGGGAGTAACCAACTGAAATTGTCAGAAGTACTCAGGTTTAGTGTCAAACATTGATACATTAAAAACAAAAATGCTTCATTTTCAGATGCCCTTGGGGCAGTGGAACTTTCTTGTCTCAGAGTCCTTCATAGTCCCAGAGTCCCTTCTAATATTCTTTGCTTTATTTATGGTGTTCTGGTGTATGAACTACTACAATTGCCCAACAGCAAGCATAATCCCTCTCTAAGGAACTGGGAATTCAAAGAATATAGCTGGTACAGTCTTATTCTTAACACAAACACAACGTGATCAGTCATTCAGTGTATTTGCAAGATTTTTCTTATTTTTTCTTTTAAAGGAGCTTCTAATTTTTTCTGTTTTAGAAATGTGCTAACTTGATTCCACTCGAAATGTGCAGTTTATATAGACATGGTTTAACATATTGACAATGAAAATTTTTCTACAGTTTCCATTCAAATTGACATTTCCCTCAAAATAATTCACATCTGTCACCTCATATTCATTAATGTCAAGAGGGCTTTGTTTAATTTTTTTATTTTAAAAAAGGCAATATATTCCAACCTGCTGCATTGTTGTAAAAATAAAAACAATTCTGTGATTTCAAAATATGAATCAAATACCCAGTGTTTAGAAGATATTTAAAATGTTAAACTGTACTTTAAAAATAATAGAATTTTGTGAGCTATCATTTATCAAACTATTATTTGTTAGAAAATATAGTATGAGTTTCAGAAGACAACATCCATCACTGGATTCTATTATTTGCTTTTATTAAAGTATCACATGGAAATAATATAAATTCTTCCACTTGTAGAAACAAGAACAGCTTAAAAATTAGTTACGATAGCCCAGGAAATCCTGATGAAAGTAAACAAAGATAAAGAACTTGTCTCATCAAATGTTAGTATACGTTATGAAGCTCTTGTGTTTAACAATGATAGACAAACCGGCCAATTGAACATAATGGAAAGTTCAAAAATAGATCTAGATATACATGGCTACATGATTTGTAAGAATGATGAAGCAGAACATGGAAAAAGGTTGTCTTTTCAATGATTGGTGGTGAGTCAATTAAATATCCATGAAAAAAAAAGTCCAATAGTTCCACCTAATAGCACATAACTGTGCACAGGCATACACCCATACACACACACACACACACACACACACACTGATTCCAGCTATTGCAAATTTAAATGCTTAAAGTAAAACAATAAATCTTTTAGTGAAAACTATAGAACACCATCATGACTTTAGACAGACATTTCTTACAAGAAGTAAAATTAATCAGTCATAAAAGAAGCATACTTGATTATATTAAAAAGCATAACCTGCATGATTAAAAAAAAACACCAATGAGAGAGTAAAAAGATAACTGACAGATGGGAGAAGATATAAAACCATCAATAGAAAGATAGATGATAGATAGGGGCACCTGGGAGGCTCAGTCAGTTAAGCGAACAACTTAGGCTCAGGTCATGATCTCGAGGTTGATGAGTTTAGGCCCCCCTTCAGGCTCTGTGTTGATAGCTCAGAGCCTGGAGCCTGCTTCAGATTCTGTCTCCCTCTCTCTTTGCCCCTCCCCTACTCACACTCTGCCTCTCTCTCTCTCTCTCTCTCTCTTAAAAATAAATAAATATTAAAAAAATTAGACAGATGATAGATAGATAGATAGATGATAGAGACACAGATCAATAGACAAAAACTGTATATGTATCATATCATGCAATAGACTACCAAAGAATTCCAAAGAATTCCTACCAATTAGAAAATGACATATAAACAGGCACAAATCTTGAATCATTACTTCACAAAAGAACTCTAATGACCCATTAATATTTAAAATTTGTAAAACATCATTAGTCATCACGAATTTAATCAAATGGAGCGGATGCTCGAAGAAGTATGTGCTCTTCATGGTTTTCTTAAGTCATCAGATCCCTACCTGAATAGAACTATGAAAAGATAGAATAAAAGTATATGATGGCAGTGAAACAAATGTGGTCTAAGGTAGGTCTGTGATGGATTAAAAATCTAATCTAATCTAGGAGGAAAACTCTAAACATAAGTTTTAACACAGAAGGCAGATTATGCTAGAGACAAAGGGCAAGTTAAAAAATGTGATGGGGTTAAAATTGGTTTGTGTGCTTGGAAATTTCCATGCTTGAGTAGTTCTTCCTACTTAATGTGATTACTGTAAAGTAGATAATAATGCATGTAAATTAATCTTGAGGTCCTTTTGTTTTCCTATGCATTCACCTCTCAGCCTAGAAGCTACCTCTCTCATGGGGATGCATGTATGGAATAAATGCAGTATGTAGGGTTCAGTACTTCTGTGGTTTCACGGATGCACCGAGGGTCTTGGAACATATCCCATGTGGAAAAGGAGAACTACTGTATGCTAACATCTTCCATATTACCAGGTAGAAAGGTCCTTATCTTCTAAGACCTCAAGATAAATAATGTTGGAAATTAGACCCTGCAACTAATTGTAACAATAGCAAAAGCAAACAGGAGACTAAATGCATAACTGTGAGACATCTCCTAGTCTAGAGTCCAGGAACTGATGTGGAAAGAGTGGAAACCCACTATTTGGGATGAAAAATCTGTGTGAATGACTGGAGAGTATTATACCCCCAGATTTTGAAACTACTGGTTCAGCACAAACAGCTCTGTCTTTCTTCCAAGATGAAGTAGCCCCTACTTGCCTGGAGACAGTGTAGATCTCCCTGGGGTGAGTGCCCCTAGATGATGGTTGCACTTCCCAAGGGCTTCCCTAGCTTCTCTTTGTTGTATCTAGACCAATAACTGTGGTGAGGTCTTAGTACGAGAGAAGTATGTTCTGCTCCAGGAGAAAATAGTTTATGCCCTGAAATATTGCTAGACAAAAGAATATATGTACTGATAAGAACAATGAAAGGTGTGTCCAAACATATGTTAAATATGCTGAAACAGGGGGAACAATCTCGAAGACTGCCTAAGGAAAACTGAACTGGTATGTGGTTATGGTGCCATTTCTTATGTCTTAGGATTTAATATTTTATTAAATAAAATAAAATAAAATAAATATTTTATAAATGATACATAAAGCCAACACTTCTGGGATCTTCCCTTGAAAGTTGCACTAGACTTTAGACATGTCATAAAGTCATGAAATGTAGATGACAGAACTTGTTCATACAAAGCATTTAGGAGGCTCAGAAAATTGGGCAGGCTATGTTTACCAGAAAAGCACAGAGGACACACACTCCACTCAGACGATAAGAAATGTAACCTGCATCATTAGGCAAGCCCATGGTGAGTATCCTCAATATGTCAGGGTTGATGGTGAGAGATATCTCCATAGAACTAGGCTCTGTAAGGTTGAGTGATGCTATGATGTGATTCTGAACAGCAGTAGTTCAGTTTTGACCCTCAACCATTAGAAGCACTAAAAGCATCAACATCAGAAGGGGCAGCAAAGTTACTGTGGGAACATAGTATACAAGCATTGGTTAATAAACTGATTTTTTTTTCTGAAAGGGTCTTTGATATGGCTTGTTAAATACATCTCGTAAGAAGAGTTGGAAGCATATATGCATGAACATCACAGAATAGGTACATATTCCAATTCCTGAATTTACAAGGTGCTCATGCATTTTTCAAGTGGCTTCATTAATACATATTATAAGATGAATTTTTTTTTCTTAGTATAGTTAACACGCAAGGTTACATTAGTTTTAAGTGTACAACATAATGATTCAAAGGTTTTGCACACTGAAGGAAACCATGAACAAATGAAAAGGTAATTTGATAAATAGGAGAAAATATTTTCAAATTATATATTGAATAAAGGGTTAATATCCAAAATATATAAAGAAGGTATACAACTCAACACCAAGAAGGGGAAAAAAGAAAAACAAATAAACCAATAAAAATGGGCAGAAGACCTAATTAGACATTTTTCCAAAGACATACAAATGGCCTACAGACAAATAAAAAGATGTTCAACATCACTCATACATCATAAGGGAAATGCAAATCAAAACTAAAAGAGATATCGCCTTACAGCTGTCAGAATGGCTGTGATGAAAAACACAAGAAACAAAAAGTGTTAGTGAGGATGTGGAGAAAAAGGAATCCTGTGCACTGTTGATGAGAATGCAAATTGATGAAGCCACTGTGGAAAACAGTATGGAGTTTCCTCCAAAAATAAAAAAAAAAAGAAATATCATATGATCCAGAAATTCCACTAATGGATATTTATCCAAGGAAAATGAAAACACTAATTTGAAAGGATGTATGCACCCCTAGATTGTGAGATCTTAACCATGAAAAATAGGTAGGCAACCAGGCAATGGCCTTACTTCTACAAGCAAGTTAAAAAGAAGAGCTGGTGAGAAACAGATTGATGTCAGATGCAACAATGGAAAATTAAAGTCTTCACCATTTCCAGTTTTGAACCGATTTTAAGATCCATAGGCCATATAATGAAAACATGACAGAAATAGCACTATATCATCACTCTATAAATATTTCCCCAGTCTTTTCTCAAAGGTATCGGCAACCAGTTACCTTAGCAATTGTGTACTGGAGGAAACTGAATACCTAAGGCATTTGATGTCTATGGGTCCTGATGCTAAGGGACAGGAATGCTATTATAGATCCCTAGTTAGAGTGAGGTTCTCATGGACACAAAACACAAATGGAACCCTAGCCCAAGGGTCTCTTAAGGTTTGTCCAATATTTCTGAATTTCTAACTGCTGTTCATGTTCCCGGTCTTAAATGCTTAGTTGATATGGATATATCAAAGTACAAACAGAACCTTCATATTTGTTCCCTGATGTGAGGAAGTATCACCAGGAAAATAAATCATAGTTCATTATATTCTGGGGTCAACCTCAATGATATAAAGTAACTTCTATCATATCCTCAATCCAAAACAGGTAAGTGAAACTGAATGACATGGACTGGCCCAAATGCAACCAATAGTTATGCCTCAATCTCAGTTTACTTCCAGTTATGGGATTTTTACTAGCACTAACTAACAGAGCACGTGGCACTCAGTCGGCTGCAACTGGTCTGGCAAATGTATTTATTTTTCCATACTCATCAGTAAAAAGGATCGAAAACATCAAGGAACAACAGGATGCTTTACTCCCTTCCCCAGGGCTATGTTAATTTCCCTTCTGTCTGTTACTATACAGTCCACTGGGACTCTTATCATCCAGACCAGGGGTTGGCAAAGTACAGCCCAGAAGCCAAAGTAAGCCTGCATTTTTGTGCCTACGAGCTAAGAATGTTTTTTTTTGTTGTTGTTGTTTTTTACATTTTAAAGAAACATAAAAATAAAACAAAGCAAACAAGTAAAATGTGATAGAGATGTCTGTGTCCTGCAAAACCTAAATATGTACTGCCTGGTCCTTACAGACAAAGTTTGTCAAATTCCAATCTAGTCTATGGTGTATCTTTCTTAACTGCTTATTTACATACAGTGTTCTCCATATTAAGTAGTGTTTTTTAATCTTTAAAAATATTAACTCAATCTCCACAACAATCTATGCAGATGAGTATGGTTATTATCTTTATTTTACAGATGATACAGTTGATAACGTTCAGAGTGGTTCTATGACTTGCCAAAGTCATACTGTAGCAAGATTCTCACACAGAAAGTAGTGACACCAAGGCTTTTTGCTCCAGGAAGCAACTTTATTCATGCCAGCACAGCTCAGTTGTGTTCATACCCAAGGAACTGAACCCCGAATGCCACGTGGCATAGTGTTTTATATATTTTATACTTATCTGTCTCCCATATATGGTAATACACACAAAAAATGTAATCTGATTAAGTGGTCCATGTTACAAGGTCGTGAGGGATGTTGTCATGTAAGAGTATAGCCAGGTTGCCTTGAGGTTTGTTTTGTTTTGTTTTGTTTTGTTTTTGTTTTTGTTTTCCTTAGAGAGGGGATCCTACCACAATAAGCTGATTAGTGCTGGAGTCAAGAGTAAAACCTAGGTTTATGGCTTAACATTCTCTTTAATGCTCATTCCATAATAAATAAAAACATTTATTATGTACTCAACATTCTTATAATCAAGTTGAATGGAAGAGGCAAATATATATGAGAATTTGAGAACAAATAAGAAACAAAAAAGTATTTAATGTATAATGATGCAAACAAGTAAATGAAAACATGGGGTTTTCAGGTAAAACAGCATCCTAGGGAACTTCCTGATACATTAGTATTTCTTTTATGAAAATAACACATTAAAATTTATGAAACACGACGTGGGAATAGAGAATGAAATTCTTATTACTCACCCAGCAGTACCGGTAATTGGTCATTTTATTTGGTGAGATGAATTGAGTGACTAACTGGGTTAATTTCTGCAGCTATGTGTCTCTTTGTTACTTATCTGTAGATGACTGGCTGGCTCAGGCAATGGACCACGTGACTCTTGATTATAGAATCGGGGTTGTAAATTCAAGCTCCATCTTGAATATAGAGATTACTTTAAAATAAAGCTTTTTTTTAAAGAACATATCCGATGTCTAGATCATATGTGTATTAACACTGATCTCTTGCTATTGTAATGGTGAAAAGGAGGATTATCATTGCTAACTGGAAATTCTTGTCATCTCCTAAGTGGGAAAACAATGTCTAGGGCTCTCTTATTTCTTTAATTTGCCACAATTTTTTGAAGCATACATGTTTTTTTCGTTAGGAGGATTATGAAATAGCAGAATTCCCGTTCAAGGTAATTTAGAATGCCTTTTCTTTGCTTCTTATAACCAATTCACCCTTTTGGGAAAGGGTTTTTAATGTGTGATTCCTTCTTTTATATTCTGTGTTCAGTTTTGTAAGTGACTTTAGAAGCTGTGTGGAAATAAACACATACAGACCCTGATATAACAAGTATACCAGCAGAGAGAGTTCTAAATTAGAAGAAAATGAAAAGTCTGTATGTGAAATCAATTTTTAAGAATAGTAGATAAAGCTACTGATTATGAAACTGCCTAATTAAGAGTTGTCTAATAAATATGCAACTTGAGGCAGTGCTGAAAGTTGACAAATATCTGTTCATTAAAATCATGACGATGTTTTATTGGAGGGCTAGAACATCTCCAGGTTTGAGCTGTTGCCATGAAGGCAAATCAGCTTGTTTGCTTCCTCTCAATTCTGCAATCTCTTTCTTATAAGGATTTTTAACCAACCCCTGATTTTCATAGTATGTATATGGCAAAATAATTCTTGAAATATGACATTGAGTCTGCTTTATTATTCCTCTTTAAGTGGCTATTTCTCTAACCCCTCCAAGATGTCTTAAGATATAATATTGTCCTCCACATTATCATTTTTTATTTGCCTTAGAAAATATTCCTTACAGTCAAAATCCTCTAATATAGTTCATAATAGCTTACACTCATTGGAGAGTTTATGCTGAGACATTATGAGGAAAAGCAAAGAGCAGAACATGGCTATGGGTGAAGAAAAATTTATTTTCACAAGCCATTGAGGAGAATTCTGAAGGAACTTCCAATTCCAAAGCAACATTATTTTGCTTAAAGGCAAGAATATTCACAAGCCACAAAAAATAGTGCCTTAGGGATGATCAAGATTGAATATGCAATTGTCCAGCTCTAGAAAGCTTTCTCTGTTACAGTGTGGAATTATAATGAAAAGACTCAACAAACTTCAAACTGGAGATTTATTTAAAAAAATTAGTGATGAACGGAAAGTTTAGATGACAGAGCACCAGTGGGTTTTTGCACATTAGGAAACCTTGATACATGCTCATAATTCTAGGACAGGAAAGTAGAAATTCAGAGCTGGGCTTGTTTTAAACTCGATTAATCAAATTAAACTAACTCAGAAAAATTAGGTTCCATGCTCATTTGACTGAGCTTGTTTTATTTCATCAATTAAGTGAATGCCTATTTGTTCACCTAAAATTTCTCTATACAATTGGTTGATATTCATGTTCTCACTCTTTCATGTCTGAATTACACTGGCACAATCAAATGATGTGTCTAGTATTCAACACATTGGTAGCCATTATTATTAAATTATTTTTAGATTAAGTGTTTCTATGAACAGTTCTTAATTTACAAACAAACTCACAAAACATAACATTGTTTAGCTGTACTTGTGGACTTATGCTTCATAAACTTGAGAACATCTTATTAAAAGCAGGCCAATAAAAAATAAATTAAATAAATTAAAGCAGGTCAGTATGGGAGAATTATTGACCTACATTTTTCTGGCATTGTAGGAATCAGGACCAGGTACTAACAATGTAGCAACTTACGTGCTACATTTATATGGCATTTATAATGTAAATTCTCAGTTGCTACTTTATATTTTATTGGAACTACCCTGTGTGTGATCACCATACTAATTTCATTCTTGAGGAAACAATTTAGTTTTAGTCTTCTTTTATTTCTCATGGTTTTTCTCTTTCTGTGCTTGTAGTTCTTATGCTCAACTGTTTAGAATTTGTTTTCCTTCCTGCCTGAAATCCTGAAGCCAATTCACTGACCTACAAACCTTATTAAACTGCGTATATCTTTTAATCATAAACCCTAACAATTTTGCTGACACACTGTCTTCTCAGGGGCATAAATTAGTTTTAGATAATTTAAAAAAAATAGCTTTTACTAACAGTGTTTTCTTTCACATTTTTTTCAAATGCAAAACATAGATAGCTGATAAGTGTCACAACAAAACCCAGTATCATCAGTGTAAGCTTTTAGTGCTCTATTTCAAAAGAGCCAAAAGGAAAGAACAAGAAAAAAAAATTGCAGCTCTACTTCTCTTTTGCTGTTACGTTACGTATGATCAAGTAAGCAACTGAGGTTAAAAGATATTGGGGGCATTATCCAAATTCTAATACTCAATTCTATGCTGAGAGTTTAGAGGACCTTAAAATGATTTCCTGAGGATTCACATTAAGGCAGTTTCACCCAAAGATGAAAATTGAGGAGACCGATTTTGGAAGTGACAAAACCCTGCAGCAAGGTGAAGTGACAGTGATTTCGCACTCTGAGGTTAGTGCCAAGATACAGCGTCTGCTGATTTAGCTAAACAGTATTCAACCTCATTTCTTCATATGGTTTCATCCCTGTTTCTATAGCGTATGCATCCGGTCTAAGTGTACATACAGTTGCTATATTGTTCAAGGAGTGAGTAAGCATTTTATGCATTATTCCTGTCATTTCTGGTTTTTCATTGTTCACCTTGTTGTCGAAAACAAACAACCACCACAAAACACTGTTGGATCCTTTAGCAGGTGAGTAGGAACTGAAGGGAGAAGGGAGCTTTACTCCATAATGTAGTTCTGGCAGGAGGTTTGGAGAATCCAAGCACTGGCGAAAATGAACTGAGTAGGCTTTATGTCTGTATATGCTAGGGTATTGAGCACTATCACAATATATGCTAACTCTGAAAGTATACAGAAGTGGAATTAAATATTTATGTGCTGACTATATCACATCAGGGGTATTAATTCTAAGCTGTTAAATATTTAAGGACCTGCAGTGTTTAGCATGAGGACACTTAATTATGTTTTTCATTGCACTTACTTTAGTGATAACAGATATTCTTCAAAAAACTGAGAAAGCTTGGAGAAAATTCCACATGATCACACAAAGTACTTTGCCCATATAAATATAATGTTAATCTCTTCTTTCTACATATTAGGATATTTGAATTATAAAAATGTGGTGTGCTTCTAACAGGTGCAACATTTCTAAATTGGGTTAAAGCTACTACTTATAGGCACTAAAAAGAAATAAAATATGCATACCTACCCCAGGGCTCACTTACCCACACTCTTATACATGCACATGGACACACACACACACACATACACAGACACATACGTGCACACCATTTGGATGGAGTTTCTCTTTGAGTGCCATTTTAGAACAGCTTCAATGTATTTCTTGACATCTCCATGGACACACACCCAGGAAATCAGGTTGGTATGTTAACCCAGACTCTTCCTTCCTCAGTGTTTGAATCCTATTGAAAAGAGATCTGCTTTGGTATTATCTAGGTCTCTTTTTGAATCCTCTGTCAGATCTGGGAAAATTTCCTAAACTATTCTGATTCTCAGTTCTGTCATCTGAAAATTATGATAACAATAACACCCTCAAAAGTAGAATTAAATACACTCATTCGTAGATCAGTTGCTGAGCCAGGTATAAAATAAGTGACAAACAAACACAGTTCCATATTCCATCCTTAAAACCAGGAAACAGGGGTGCCTGACTGGCTCAGTCAGTTAAGCATCCCACTCTTGATTTTGGCTCAGGTCATGATCTACTGGTTCCTGAGATTTTTTGCCTCGCCTCTGGCTCTGCGCTCCCAGTGCAGAGCCAGCTTGGAATTGTCTCTCACCTCTCTCTCTGCCCCTACCCTGCTCATTCTCTTTCTCTCTGTCTCAAATTAAATAAATAAACATTAAAAATAAAACAGCAGAGGGGAGATGGGTGGCTGGATGGGTTAAATACGTGATGGGGATTAAGGAGAGCGCTTGTTTTGATGAGCACTGGGTGTTGTACGGATATGTTGAATCATTATATTGTACACCTGACACCAATGCTACACTTTATGTTAACTAACTGGAATTTAAATAAAAACTTAAAAAACAGTTATAAATAGTATATATTATGAATTAAGGACATGAAGAGAAAGGTGTTTCTCAATATATTTCTCAATATTTAATATTATGTTATGTATAGTACTAATTCAAGACTAAATGGAGAGGGGTTTTGTTCTACCATGACTGTTTCTTAAAACACTGTTACACCGACCCTGCCAACCATGCAGCCATCCGAAAGGTTTCCTTAAACAGAAAAATGCCGGAGTCCAACTCCCACAGGTCCAGGGTTCCCTGAAGGATGGACGGTGTCAGCAAAAGAGAGTGAGAGAGCCTCGGTTTCTTTCTGATCACGAGGCAGGCATCTCTGCTCTTCAGGCAAGCATCTCTGCACTGACCGGAAAGTCAGCTTTATTTATGGAAAAAAACGTATGGGGTACAAAACAGAAGTGGCAATTGCCTTAGACAATGATTTCTGATGACAAATTCTTTGGTATGTAAAAATTTCCCAGAACATAGATTGGTAGAAGACTCGTGCATAATCTTTATCAATAGTGATTGAAGTAGGTGACTAGATGCTTATCACATGGGGAAGGAAGGTATCTTTAGCATTCAAATACAAGGCAATGTTTTTAGCATAGCAAAAACAAGAGTTAGTTCTTTGTGAGCAGGGGTCAATAGCCTGTTTTCTGGAGGGGAAGAAAAACAGGTTTCTTGGGAAATGTAATATTTGCTCCCATAAACACAAAAGAAGCAATTCCTATAAGTTCCTTCACAAGGTGCAATCAGCATTTCAGGGCCAGAATAAGGAGACAAGTCAGTCCTGATACCAGTCAGCAAGGCGCCTTGGGGGTCGGTGCTCAAGCAAAAATAATTGAGTGGGGGGTAGACATCAGTTGCCATCTGACAGCAGGAGCCTTGCAAACCCTCCTTACCTCACAAGGAGATTTCTTCACTTTAGTGAGTTCAGAAATGGCTTCCAGCAGAAAAACTGATCGAGTCTCATTAGTTAAAACATGTCCAGAAATGTTACTATTTAATAAGGTCATTCTTCTCAACATATCCCATAAGGAGTTCCTGAGACAAGCAGGATGGCCCTGCTCACTTTCTCTCAGAATGGGACCCTCTCTTCAGAGTACTATTTTTTATTAGTTTCATGAACGCCACCTACTCATGGTGTCTTCTATGGATACACTAGCAGTTTCAATAATTCAGTTTTTTTTTCCCCTAAGCTATTATTAATAAACTGAATTGTAATAAACATTACTAGCTCTCTCTATGTGCTAGAAATTGTATCAAGTGCCATGAAAGACCATATTCTTTTCCCAAAGTCATATATTAAATCAAAATTGGCATTGAAACACCTGGTTTCTCTAGGTGACGCATTGCAGAATCACTGTGTCCTTATCTGCACAATTAATATAAAACCTACCGTATAATATTGTTCTATTAGTAGTAAAAAAACTTTAGATACAAAATAGCTATGAGAATTATAGCTCCAGAGTAGGTCCTAATTAACCAGGAACAATTATTATTGTTAGTCACTAAGTCATTCTATATTTTTCAATGTGGAAAAACCCAAGGTGTGAGAGAATTTAAGACTATGCCTACTGTTATAATTTGCAGTTCTATAAAGTTGTGGCTTTGAAGCAACCATGTGCAAATCCCAAAATTTAGTCAAAGGGATTTGAATTAATTTGTGTCTTTCATCTTCAAAGTTATTTTTAAAATGAAAATGAACTCCTATAGCTGCCAGCAATTTCATAGTCCTGTGTCTGTTCCGTTGCCCACCAGCAGAGCGCTCCCTCATGGAAACATTCTTGGAAGTACTTCTTTTCTTTTTTCTTTTTCTTTTTATAGTTTATTGTCAACTTGGTTTCCATATAACACCCAGTGTTCTTTCCCACAAGTGCCCTCCACCATGACCATCACCCCCCTTCCCCTTTCCCTCTCCCCCTTCAGCCATCAGTTTGTTTTCAGTATTCAAGAATCTCTCATGATTTGTCTCCCTCCCTCTCCCTAATTCTTTTTCCCCCCTTCCCCTCCCATGGTCCTCTGTTAGGTTTCTCCTGTTAGACCTATGTATACATACATAAATTTTGAAAGTAAATACAAAGTAAGAGATAAAAATATATACTGTATTTTAAAGCAGGGATTCAATAAATACAATTTATTTATTTATTTATTTATTTATTTATTTATTTATTGTTTCTAGTTTTATTTAAATTCCAATAAGTTAACACACAGCGGAATATTAGTTTCTGGAGTAGAATTTAGTGATTCATCACTTACTTACATACAACAGCCAGTGCTCATCACAAGTGCTCTCCTTAATGCCCATTACCTATTTAACCCAGGCCCCTGCCCACCTCCCCTTCAACAACCTTCTGTTGTCTATAGTCAAGACTCTGTTTTATGATTTGCCTTTCTCTCTTCTTTTCTCCATGTTTATCTCTTTTTTTCCTCAAATTTCACATATGAGTAAATTCATATGGTATTTGTCTTTCCTGGACTGACTTATTTCACTTAGCATAGTAAACTGTAGCTCCACCATGTTCCAAATGGCAAGATTTGATTCTTTTTATGGCTGAGTAATATTCCATTGCATATGTATGCAAACCACAACTTCTTTATCCATTCATCAGCTGATGGACATTTGGACTCTCTTCATAATTTGGCTATTGTTGATAGTGAGGCTATAAACATCAGGGTGCATGTGTCCACAAATAAATTTTAAAATATATTTGATTAGTGATTATTTAATTGTACTTTACCCATAAAGTAGTTTTGTTTTGTTTTCCAGGTGGATTTTGGTAAGCTGTTAGAAACCCTTTCTATCCCTGTTTATGTGACCTCAATATTAAGATACTGAAACCTAACCCCTAAGGTGATGGTATTAGGAGGTAGAACCCTTGGAAGTGGAAATCAAACACAAATGTCTTTCTCTGACTGACTTATTTCACTTAACATTATATCCTCCAAGTCTATCCATGTTTTTTCAAATGCCAAAATTTTGTTCTTTTTTATGGCTGAACAATATGCATGCGCGCGCGCGCGCACACACACGCACACAGTTGTCTTTATTCATTCATTTACGAATGGGCAAGGATTTCACCCATATATAAAATTTGAGAAACAAAACTAACAAAATAAAAAAGAGACAACACACTCTTAAATACAGAGAGCAAACTGGGGTTTGCCAGAAGAAAAGTGTATGAGGCGGGTAAGGATGAAACAGATAAAGGGGATTAAGAATATACTTATGATGAGAACTGAGTAATATATGGAATCATTATATTGTACACTTGAAACTGATATAACACTCTATGTTAATTATACATTAAATTAAAACAATCACACAAATGGAGACCAGGCTCAAAAATTGTTTGAGGGGCGCCTGGGTGGCTCAGTTGATTAAGTGTCCGACTTCAGCTCAGGTCATGATCTCCCGGTTTGTGAGTTTAAGCCCCACTTTGTGCTCTGTGCTGACAGCTCAGAGCCTGGAGCCTGCTTCGGATTCTGTGTCTCCCTCTCTCTACCCCTCCTTCGCTCACACTCTGCCTCTCTCTCTCTCAAACATAAATAAACATTAAAAAAATTAAAAAAAAACCTCAGTTGGATAAATGTCCAGCTCCATGCTGAGAGTGTGAAGCCTACTTGGGATTCTCTCTCTCCCTGTCTCTCTGATCCTCACTCATTTGTTCTCTCTCTCTCTCCCTCTCTCAAAATAAATTACAAAAAGAAATTAATAAATAAGTAAATTAATTAATTAATTAATTAAATTCTTTGAGCAGACAAAGACAGTTTAATCATATAAGTGAAGTTTAATTTAGGCTATTTCACAAGACAAGGGAGGCTAACTTGACCTGTGTTATTTTTTGCTTATGCCTATACAAATCATAAGTGAAATTTAAATTGTTTCCCCAAATCCATATGAGGTAACCACTACCCAATTCCCTTTCACTTAAGAAAAATTATGATATTGTCACAAATCTGTGAAGAAAAGGCAGTCACTGCCTCTATCCTATATAAGCTGTTTTATAACAATGTACCTCGTGGGCTCGCTGAGCAGCCCCATGGCAGCGGGGAAGAAGAAGCACTTTACAAAAAGGCAGCATAAACTGGAGCCAAGAAGAAAGTGGTTGATCCATTTTCTAAGAAATATTGGTATGATGCGAAAACACCAGCTACACTCCATATAAGAAATATTGGAGAAAATAAGAAATATTGGAAAAACTCTAGTCATGAGAACTCAAGAAACCCAAATCGTATCTGATGCGCTCAAGGGTCGTGTTTTTGAAGTGAGCCTTGCTGATCTGCAAAATGATGAAGTTGCATTTAGAAAATTCAAGTTAATTGCTGAAGATGTTGAGGGCAAAAACTGTGTAATTTCCATGGCATAGATCTTACCTGTAACAAAATGTGCTCCATGCTCAAAAGATGGCAGACACTGAATGAAGTTCATGTCGATGTCAAGGCTACTGATGGTTATTTGTTTCATTTATTTTGTGTTGGTTTTACTAAAAAACACAGCAATAAGATTCACAAGGCTTTTTATGCTCAACACCAACAGGTCTGCCTAGTTCAGAAAAAGATGATGGAAATCATGACCGGAGAGGTGCAGACAAATGATTTGAAAAAAGTGATCAGTAAATTGATTCCAGACAGCATCGGAAAAGACACAGAAAAGGCTTGCCAATCTATTTATCCACTCCATGACATCTTGGTTACAAAAGTAAAAATGCTGAAGAAGCCGAAGTTTGAATTGGGACAACTCATGGAGTTTCATGATCAAGTTAGTAGTTCTGGAAAAGTTACTGGAGTGAGACATGTGCTAACGTTGAATGAGCTGATGGATATGAGCCACCATTCCAAGAATCTGTTTGAAATTCAGACATTTAATGGTGACAAATACAACCTAATTCCATGTTTCAGTTTGATTGCTCCTGGTTTTCATACTATTTAGCATGTACAACATAAACTTTTTCTGATTATTACTTCTTTTTTATTATTAAAAAAATTTTTTTTGTTAACGTTTATTCATTTTTGAAAGATGGAGAGAGACCGAGCATGAGTGGGAGAAGGGCAGTGAGAGAGGGAGACACAGAATCTGAAGCAGGCTCCAGGCTCTGAGCTGTCATCACAGAATTCGATGAAGGGCTTAAACTCATGAACCATGAGATCATGACCTGAGCCCAAGGTGGATGCTTAACCAACTTGAGCCACTCAGGCGCCCCTCTAATTACTACTTCTGTGATTTATTGGTTTTATTTCTTTTTTTTCCCCTAAACCATTGACAGTCAGGAGGACAGAGACGCCATGCATGGGATTAGTGCCCTTATAAAAATCAAGAGGACTCCCCTGCCCCTTCTGCCAACTGAGGTTACAGCAAAAAGCTGGGTAGGAAGCAGGTTCTCACCAGACACTGAATCTCCGGGCAACATGAACTTGGACTTCCCAAGAATCTAGAACAATAAGAAATGATTTTGATTTGTTTATAAATCATCCAGGCTATAGTATTTTGTCAAAGCAGCCTGAGTGGACTAAGACACTCCTCTTTCTGTGCCTTTTTGTCACCGTCACCATCTTAATCCTAAACTTCTTGCCTCTAAACTACTTTGCTTGCACTACTTAATATAGACTCCTGGATTAGACACATCCCCTCACAGTTTGTATGCCCTCTGAGAGCTATCAGGAGACATATTACAGTCTCCTTAATCTGATTATCCTGAAGAAAACTTTAACCCTTTCCAGAGTGCTCTGATTCTAAAAGAGAATTTTGATAGTGATCATGCTTTCATTGATTTAACATGCTTCATCTGATCTATACCTACAATTTGCATAAATTTGAATACATTTTAAGTCCTTAAAAACAGAATGAATTAGGTATTTATATAATCTCTGTATACTTTAAAAAAGAGAGATTTAAAAAAAAAAGAGATTTAGAGAGGTAATGCTATTTTCTAAGATCACAATTAGTGACCCTACAGCATTTGTTCTCTATAGGATAACACCCATTTCTCCGTCTTACTCTGTAAGGTGATTAAATTCTTTGATTAAAAGAATGATTATCTAATTTGCAGGATTTCTGAAACATATACTTATAAGCTGAAATGATATTTTGGGTTCTAATGGGTATAATGGACTAGAGTATAGGATGTTTCACCAATGTATAAGTGTTTTCCAGAAACACTGGATGATACAATTATTTGAAAATGGTAGATATATTCATGAAATGTACACATTGAGTCAATCAGTTTAGGTTTTTCCTCCCAAAGAAAGTTTATTGGAAGAATAAAAGGAAAACATGACCCCACTATCTTTTCTGTGTCTCACATCTTGATAGTCATTACTTTTTCATAAGTGATTTAAGTAATTGCCTAGGACATTTATCCCAAATGTTTTTAGATGATTTTAAGTGTATTTTTTAAAATTTTTCCAAGTTTTTTTTTTTTCTAATTCCAGATAGCATACTGTGCAATATTAGTTTCAGGTGTAGAATTTAATGATTTATCACCTACATACAACATCCGGTGTTTATCCCAAGTGTAACTTTTAAATAAAGATATCCATCTGAAATTATCACTTAATAGTGGGGGACAGTAGTAATTGTTACTTAGATATTAATCAAAAAAGTTTATAGACTTCTCACATTGAAAAAATAATACTTCATAAATATCCATTACATATGACTTTATATATTATGTATTTTGTTTATGATAATATATAATACATATATAAATTCATAAGCAATGTTTAAATATTTTCAACACAAGTACTTGTTTTTCAAATTTCAAACGATACATAAAATGCACTGAAGGAAGTAAAGGTGACCTCAAAATCCAGCACTTTGAATATAAACATGCTAACATTTTATTGACTGTTTTTTATGGATCTTGTTTTATACATAACTGGAATTATATAACACATACTGTATTTCTTCTCATCAACTTTTTCTTCCTTCCATTATCACCACTCTCCACAATCACCCATGTTAACAAGGTATGAACCCTTTTATGAAACTTTCTATGTGTGTACATACATACACATATGTGCACTCATATCTACAATTTTATTTTAGAGATTCTTACTGTTATCTTAAAGCAGGATACTATCATTATATCTTTGCATCTTACCTTTCCCATTCAATAATATTTTATTAAAAATCTATAAACGATTAGATGTTATTCTAAGTTTTCTTTTTTAGTGGATATGTTTTTTAACACTTTTATTCTGTCTTTCTCTTACTTACGGGGCATTCAAATAGTTTCTTGGTCTTAACCACTAAGTAAATGCCTTAAGAACTATCTTTGGATGTATTTGTACATTCTAGCTATGTAGAAAAGATTCAAAGGCTCCAATAATGCACTTATTGATGTTAATATATGTTGCCAAATTGCATTAAACTCTATCAATTAATACTTTGCACTAGCATTGTAAGGAAACACAGGTTCCCTATATACTTGCCACAATGAATTATCACTTTTATAATGTTTTGCTTGCCTGCCAAATGTAAAATGACATATTTATTAGTCAGTTTAACAACATTTTGCTGACAACCAAATATTTGTACATTTTTCATGTTCTTTTTGGCCATTTGTTTATGCATTTATTTTAACTGTTTTTAAGTGCTTATCTTTCCTTTTCAATTAAAACTGTACATATTAGAGAAACAAAAAGTTTTCTACGTCTATTTTCTGAGAATTAATATTTATATTTGAATTTCATGTACTTTTTTCCTACAAAGAAATTTTATATTTTATTCTTTTCTTTTTAACTTTATAGATTTCTGTTTAGGAAATTTTCTCTTAACCCCCTTGACACCTGTAATGGGATGCAATCTCTAGATATTTATAATGTTTTTATTCTCTATTTTTATACATAAGAATAGCATTTGGAAGGTATTTTAATAGAGATATCCAGGTTGTCCATTTATTTTTCTCTAAATAAACGCCCAGTTAATTAAATAATCTATCATTGTACAGCTTAATAGAATTACCAACAATACATATTGCCATCTGATATATCCTGAATCTAGTCCTGCATTCTCTATGCTTTTTATCTTTCCATTGCTGTTCCTAATATCCTATTAATTTTATTAGCTTGTTCAATTATTTGATTATTTTCTGTATACTGTATAAAATTTTTGTATATATGTATATATGTAAAATTGACCTGTAGTTTCTTTAATGGACTGCTTTCATTTGATTTTCATATTAAAATTTCATAAACTGATAAAACCATATAAAAGTATTTCTGTATTAATACCTCCCATGCAATAGATGCTATGCTAGAAACCAAAACATCACTGAGTAAATGAATAAACCAAAACCAAAACCCAAGACCAAAAACAAAAAAAACAAGCATATGGATACCCACTATACTGTTATTTCCATACATGTATGTGTAGACTTAAAATTTTTGGTGGGTGGGTAGACAAAATGGATAAAGTGATTAAGACGTGTGAACAAAGTCATGGAAATGTAATATACACATGGTGATGAGTTAATAACACTGTATTACATATTTGAAAGTTGTTAAGAGAATGGATCTTTACAGTTTTCATCACAAGATAAAAATCTGAACTGTACATTGATGGATGTTAACTATACTTATTGTGGTGATTATTTTGATGATTATATAATTATTACATTATACACTTAATACTAATATAGGACAATTATACTTCAATTTTTAAGTAAGTAAATAAATAAATAAATAAATAAATAAAATATTTTTTACATACCATGATTTTAAATGTCCAGTAATGTAAAGATCACTTCTTACATGTTTCATTAAAATAAGATAAAACTCAGCTGTGTAGTTCATTTTCAGTGGTACCCTAAACATACTTACAAATACTTTTGCAATATTTACTGTATTCAAGTTTTCTGTTTTTCTCTCAGGCTCAGTTTTGTAGTTTTAAATTACCCATATGTAATTATTTTTTTCAAAATATTTGAATATTGCCACCAAAATCTGCAAGTATAAATATTCTTCTACTGACATTTTCTTTCTGTGTGATTATGTTTCCTTTGTCATTTCTCTATATTTACTCTTTTCATTTTCCTTGACCAAGAAAATCTATTTATAGGCATTCCAAAGCATAAGTTGTGGATTTATGTTCACTTTACAATTTTTTTCTTTTTTGGTTTTTGTCTCTTAATTTCTAATGCTAAAATAACACTAGAAATGTTACTTTTACTTGATACCTTCTAAAGTCATAAAGTAAATACTTTTTTTTTTAGAAAATCCTGAAGTCCTAAAGTAAATAGTTTATTTTAGAAAATTCTCATTAACAAACTAATGATTATCAGAGGGGAGGAGTGGAGGGGCATGGTTTAAATAGGTGATGGGAATTAAGAAATCCACTTGGGATTAGTACTGTGTGTTGTACGAAAGTGTTAAATTACTATATTGTACACCTGAAACTAATATTACACTGTATGTTGACTAACTGGAACTTGAATAAAACCTTAAAAAAGAAAGCCTCTTTGCCTTTAATGACTTAGGAATACTGTAATGTAGGGACATCATGAATATTTAAATTTTCATGGAAATAGAACTTTTGTATCCTCCTATAAGTATAAAATATTAGTATAAAGGGTTCACTTTCATTTTTTCAAGGGTGGGTAATTTGCAATTTAATCAAACCAATGTGGTTTTGTGTGTTTAGGGATTTTTTTCAGTACTGTATTTTTCTAAGTACCTTTGAGTTTTTGACCACATAGATATTACTTATTTTTAATGTGATTATTTAATGAGACTGCATATTTTTAAGTTACTCTCTTTGAGAAAACTAGGACTTTATTTGTGACCAAGTACATGTTTCATTTTGTAAATGTTCCATGGGCATAAGGCAAAATGTAAGTTTTCTACTTGTGGAGCATTGTTATAATATCATTATACATCAAGTTGTTGATTGCTTTTTTCATCTATTTTTATGTATTTATATCTGCCTATTTGATTTATCACATTGTTGGAAAATATGTTGATATTTGCTACTATTAATTAAATTTGTTAATGTTTCCCTATATATCTAAAGTTTCAGTTTATTTTATTTAATGTGATATTTTTGTTGCACTGTTGAAATTATCAATTGTGCCTTTTAACATTGAAGAACGTTCTTCTTTACATTTAATTTTTTAATCTTTCAACCAATTTAATCTACTCTTAGTGTTTTCACTTCTTTGTTTTATAATTTCTGTTTATATCTATGTCTCATTTCTTATTTTACAGATTGAGATATTTTGTTTTCAACGTATTTATTTTAAAATTATAACCTGGTTATGCATTTTAAGCTGATATTACTTTGCCCTCTAATGGATTCAGTCATTGGATATTAAATGCTATAAATGCTACACTTAATTTTATTTCTTTGTATCATTATATACTTCCTACTTAGTTGAGATTTTTTCCCCTAAATTGACTAATTTTTATAATTTTGGTAAATGCACCAAGTGGATATTTATTTAAATATCCTTGGGATGATTTGAAGAGTTACTCCATTTCTCCTTCTCTTATTAGTTATATTTCCTGATTCTATTCTCTTAAAAACACACATACGTTTGTATTATTCTTTTTTTAATATAAATCAAAGACTACTTTTTAAAGTTTTTATTTAAATTCAAGTTAGTTAACATACGGAGTAATATTAGTTTCAGATGTACAATATAGTGATTCAGCTCTTCCATTCAACACCTGGTGCTCATCACAAGTGCCCTCCTTAATTCTCATCACCTATTTCCTCCATTTCCCCCACCCATCTCCCCTCTGATAACCATTGGTTTGTTCTCTATTTTTAAGAGAAGTTTCTTGGTTTGCCTCCTTCTTTCTTTTTTCCCTTTTGCTTGTTTGTTGATTTCTTAAATTCCATATATGAGTGAAATCATATGGATTCTCTAACTGACTTAACATCGCTTAGCATAATACATCTAGTTCCATCCATTTCATTTTGAATGGCAAAATTTCATTCTTATTTATGGTTGAGTAATATTCCAGAGTGTGTGTGTGTGTGTGTGTATCTCACATCTTTATCCATTCATCAGTGAATGGACACTTGGACTATTTCCATAATTTGGCTATTGTAAATAATGCTGCTATGAACATCAGGGTGCATGTACCTTTGAATTAGTATTTTTGTATTCTTTGGGTAAATAATTAGCAGTGCAATTGCTGGGTCATAGTGTAGTCCCATTTATAACTTTTTGAGGAACTTCCAAACTGTTTTTCACAGTGGCTGCACCAGTTTGCATTCCCACCAATAGTGCATGACGGTTTCTTTTTCACTACATTCTTGCCCCAAATAGCCAAAGCAAACTTGAAAAAGAAATGTGTTATTCTTTTAAAAGATATGTCAAAGGGGCAGCTGCGTGGCTCAGTCAGTTGAGCATTCAACTGCTGATTTGGCTCAGGTCATGATCCCAGGGTTGTGGGATCGAGCCCCACATCAGGCTTCATGCTGAGCGTGGATGTGGATCCTGCTTAAGATTCTCTCTCTCTCCTTCTGCCCCCTCCACCCCTCTCTCTTTAATTAATTAATTAATTAATTAATTAAAATATGTCAAGACTAGCATTTGATGTTGTCAACGTTTTGGATATTGGTCCTTCTAATAGGTGTGTAGTGGTATCTCATTGTTATTTTAATTTGTATTTCCCTGATAACATAAGATGTGGAGCATCTTTTCATATGCTTCTTTGCCTTGTGTGTATCTTCTTTGGTGGGGTGTCTGTTAAGGTCTTTGACACATTTTTTAATTTGGCTGTTTATTTTATGATTGTGGATTTTTAAGAGCTCATTGTATATTTTGGGGAAAAAAGTACTTTATTAGATGTGTCTTTTGAAGACATTTTCTCCCTCTCTGTGGCATGTCTTCTCATTCTCTTCAAATTATCTCCCACAGAGAAGAAATTTCTACTTTTAATGGATTCTAGCTTATTATTTCTTTCATGAATCATGCTGATGATTTTGTTTCTAAAATATAATTGCCATACTCAATATCATCTAGGGTTTCTTCTATGCTGTCTTCTAGGAGTTTCATAGTTTTGTGTTTAACATGTAGTTTTGTAATCCATTCTGAGTTAATTTTTCTGGAGGCTGTAAATTCCATGTTTAGATTCTTCTACTTTTTTTTTTTTCTTTTTAAGATGGGGATGTTTAGTTTTTTCAGTGTCATTTGTTGAAAAGATTTGTTGCTTTGTTTTGTGCTTGCATCTTTATCAAAGATCAGTTGATTATATTTATGTAGGTCTATTTCTGGGCTCTCTATTCTGTTCTATGATGTATTTGTCTATATTTTCACCAATACCACACTGTCTTGCTTACTGCAGCCTTATGGTAAGTCTTGAAGTCAGGTAGTGTTAGTTCTCCAACGTTGTTTTTCTCCTTCAATACTGTGTTTGGTACTCCCAAGTTTTTGACTCTCCATATAAACTTTAGAATCACTTTGTCTATATTCATAAAATAACTTTCAGGCACTTTGATTGAGATTGCATTGGATCTATAGATCAGTTAGGAAGAACTGATATCTTGACAATATTAAATTGTTCTATGATATGTGCTATCTTTCCATTTATTTGGTTATTTTTTATTTCATTCATCAAAGTTTTATAGTTTTCTTCATGTAGATCATGTACATGTTTTGTTAGATATATACCAAAGCATTTCATTTTTAGGGTGCTAATTCAAATAGTACTGCGGTTTTAATTTTAAATTCTGCTTGCTCATTTCGGGTATATAGGAAAGTGATGAACTTTTGTCTCTTAATCTTGGTTTCTGTAAACTTGCTATAATTGTTTATTAGTTCCAGAAGGTTTTTTTTCATTTTAAAACAAATTTTCTACATAGATGATCATGTCATCTGTGACCAAAGAGTTTTATGTCTCCTTTGCCAATCTGTATACCTTTTCCCCCTTTTCATGTTTTATAGAACATTCTAGAACTTTTTGTATAATGTTGAAAAGAAGTAGAGAGAGAAGACATGCTTACCTTGTGTCTAATATTAATTGGAAAGTTTCTCACCATTAAGTACGATGCTAGCTTCGTTTTGTTTTTGTTTTTTTATAGTCTTTATCAAGTTGAGAAAGTTTTCCTTTATTCTTAGTGTACTAAGAGTTTTCATCATTACTGACTATTGGGTTTTGTCAAAGTATTTTTGTGTGTGTGCATCTTTTGATATAATTATGTGATTCTTCTTTAACCTGTTTATGTGATGGATTACATTAATTGATTTTTGAATGTTGAAATAGGCTTGAATACCTGGGATAAATTCCCCTTGGTCATAGTGCATAATTCTTTTTATATATTGTTAGATTTAATTTGTTAATATTTTGTGAGCAGTTTTATATCTATGTTCATAAGATACATTGGTCTGTAGTTTTCTTTCTTGTAATGTCTTTGGCTTTGGTACCAGGGTAATTCTGGCCTCATAGAATGTTAGGAAGTATTCCTTCTGCTTTTATCTTTAAATGACAATTGTACAGTGTTGGTATAACTTCTTTAAATTTTGTAGAATTCACCATAAATCCATCTTGCTCTGGTATTTTCTGTTTTGGAAGGTTCTTATTGATTTAATTTCTTTAATGATATAGATCTATTCAGATTGCTTGTGTCTTTTTGTGTGAGTTTTGGCAGACTGTGTTTTTCAAAGAATTGGTCCATTTCATCTGGGTTATCAAACTGGTGGGTATAATTATTCTTAGTATTCCTTCAGTTTCCTTGAGATTTGTAGTGATGCCCCCACTTTTATTTCTTATATTAGTGACTTGTGTCATCCACATTATTTTCTTAGTTAGCCCGGCTAACAATCAATTTTATTGATCTTTTCACAGATAAAGCTTTTATTTTATTGATTTTCCCTACTAATATTTTTTGTTTTCAATTTTATCGATTTCCACCCTGATTCTTATTATTTCTCACTTTCTGCTTATTTTGGATTAAATTGTTCTCCTTTTTCCCTTTCCTAAGATGAAAATTTAGACTATTGCTTTTAGATTTTTCCTTCTCTAATGTAAGCTTTCAATGCTATAAACTCCCTTTTACGCACTGTTTTAAAAACATTCCGGGGAGCCTGGGTGGCTCAGTCGGTTAAGCCTCCGACTTCGACTCAGGTCATGATCTCACGTTTGTGGGTTCGAGCCTCGCGTCAGGCTCTGTGCTGATGGCTCAGAGCCTGGAGCCTGCTTCGGATTCTGTGTCTCCCTCACTCTCTGTCCCTCCCTGCTCATGCTATGTCTCTCTCTGTCTCAAAAATAAAATATTTAAAAAAAAATTCCACAACTTTGATTAAGTTGTGTTTTCATTTTCATAGAGTTCAAAATACTTTTTAAATTTCTGTTGAGATTTATTATTTTACCCATATGGTATTTAGATGTATATTGTTTAATCTCTATATATTTTGAGATTCTCTAGCTTTCTTTTTCTTATTGATTTCTAGTTTAATCCCCTTGTGGTCTAAAAACAATATTGTATAATTTGTATGATCTCTATTCTTTTAAAATTGTTAAGGTGTGTTTTATTGCCCAGAATGTTGTCCATCTTAGTGAACATTTTATATGAATGTTAGAAAAAATGTAAATTCAGTTCTGAAATAGACTACAGATATCAATTATATCTAGTTGATATATGTGTTGTTGAATTCAACTATGCCTTTACTAATTTACTGTCTACTTGATCTGTCCATTTCTAAGACAAGAGCTTTGAAGTCTCCAACTATGGTCATGCATTTATCTATTTTTTTCTTTCATGTCTGTCAGTTTTTGCCTCATAGAGTTTTATGCTCTGTTAGGTGCATACATGTTAAGAATTGTTGCATCTTCTAGGAGAATTGACCCTTTTATTGCTATGTAATTCTTTTCTTTATCCCTGTTGCCTTATGATAATTTTAATTTCTGTTATGTGTGGTTCTGATGCTTGATCTGTCTCTGCAAATTGTGCGTGTGTGTGTGTGTGTGTGTGTGTGTGTGAGTGCGTGTATGTTTTCCTTTTAGTATGCCTTGTAATTTTTTCTTGATATCTAAACATGATGAATTGGGTAAAAGGGATTGCTGCACATAGGTCCTTGGTAATGTGCTAGTAAGTTGTGGGATGAGGGAAACCATTCTATGGTCCTGAGATTAGGTCTACGTATTTTAGTGAGCCTATTTCTATTTCTCTGGATGATGAACTTCACAAGTTCTCAGTTTTTTTTTTCTCCCCCTTAATTGGGACAAGATGCCTAAAGTGTGCTGCAGCTGGATATTTTCCTTCCTCTAGATCAGTTAGGCTCTGATAAAATCTCAGCAGGTTAAGCTCTGGTTAAATAGTTTCTTGTGAGGGCAAGCATTGTTAAAAACAAACAAAAACAGAATTGTCTGGGATATTTCAAAATGATTCTTTTTCCATTTCTCCTGCTAGAAACAGGAGGAGATATTTCTCTGACATTTACTGTGAGAACTTGGTCGAAATCCTAGAGGCAAATCTCACAGTAATGTGGAGGCCCTTGTATCCCATGATTGGGTTCTCCGGAAGTTTTTAACTCACAAAACTTTCCACACTGAGCCTCCAGCAATTTGTGAATTCCAGTTCAAGTTTTCCTACTCACCACTGGTTCCCGCAAAAGTTTCTGGTCCTGAGTCTCTGCTCTGTTAAATTCTTATTCCCTGTGTTTGCCTGTTTGTCTTCAATACTGAACATAGTGATTTGCGCTGTTGCCTCTCTTCTATTATACATCCAAGGACAACTGTTGATCTTTTCAGTTTGTTCAGCTTTTTACTTCTCAGGATAGAATGGCAACTTCCAAGCTATTTAAATGCAGAACCAAAAACCAACTGTAATTAATATATTTCTATATTCCAAAGTCATGTTGTTAAGAATCAAACAAATATTTAATTTTGTGTTCCACTCAAATCTCTAATCTTTTAATAATTCTATGCTTGTGCATATATTTCTCCTCTAACGCTTCTACTTTATGATTCTCTTGAGAGTCAGCTGGAGACCCTCAGATTAAGAGCTATTTTTCACACACACACACACACACACACAGAAAATAAACCACTTGTTTTTCTCTAATAATTAAAACTCTTATTGGGTATTTGAAAATATCTTTTGTATCTGCGATCACGAAGTGATAAAAACAAACATGTTTTGTCCTGTATGTCTGTGATTCAAATACAGCTATCAACCTCCTTCTAGAGACTTGGGAAGACTCTTCTTTTGTGCTGTATTCCATTTTCACCACCTCAGGGTGGATAAGAATTTACCAAATGCTCGACTTTGTCTCAGCCTTTGGGTGTCAAAAAGATCTAGCTCAGTAAGTGCAAGGTCATTATGGTTGTTTTCTCCTAAAAGCCAGAGAACCTGAATTGGCTTTGTGTGAGAGAGAGACAGAGAGAAAGAGAGAGGATTTTCTTTGGCAAGTTTTGCTTTTGGATTCAGATTCCACTCTCCATTTGAGTATTTATCTTTCCTGTGAAAAACAGTGAGTACCTGAACATTAAAAGAGTTTAATTCCTGACCCACAAGCAATTATCTTGATAAAATATCTCAGGGGCCCTGGCTCAAATAAACTTAGAATTAAGAGAAAAGAAGAAGAAGAAGGAGAAGAAGCAGCAGCAGCAGCAGCAACTGTGTCCTTTCCTAGTTTTTTCTCGAGAACAACTTGTTGTAAGAAGTGTTAGACTAAGGTAGGGGGTGAAGGTGGAGGGAACTATAGCACTCCATAAAGACTTCTTTTAAAAGAACCAAAAGGTGTTAGTCTCAAAAACAGGAAAAATCAAGCATATTTGATTTAATTAATTATAATGACATAATATTTTATGAACCCATAATATATATTGATACATATCATAATATATTATGAATCAATAATAATTCAACTCCTCAACCTTCCATGATGATGGTAAACAGGACATTATAACAAGGAAAACTACATTAAATGTATGTTGTACAAATATAGTGTTATTATTTTAAACAGTACAGTATAATGTTGATCTTTAAATTTCTGTGTTTGATATTCTTCCTTGAACATAAAAAGTGATTTCTTATATAATATTCAAAGCTAGCTGATGCAAAAAGCCAAAGGTCAATCTTATGAGGGTCTAAAATTTCAATCTCTTTACACATCTCTCCCATAGTCTAGGTAGGAAAAATAGTCTATTTGAATAACAGCATAATTTCTTCTGAAAATCCTCTATGAGTATTGATTTCACAGCTAATTTTTAACACAAGTTGGGTTATATTGAATTAAAGTCTATATTTTATGAAACTAACAAAGACTGAAATATTACAAGGTAGCGTATTAAAGTGGTAAAGTTTTCACTAATCATTTGTCAAGCAGGAAGTTTAGTTGGTGCTGTTTCATGAATATTGAAGCATTCAGCCAGGAGCACACCATGGAACCACAAAAATTGGCCAAGAAAGGACTTACCAGTACATCATTGTTGTTGTTGCTTTTTTATCATTCAGCTTCTATTCTTTTTTCTTTATCCTTTGGATATAACATAGCTGTCTAGCACCCAGATAGGAAATACTATAGGGAATACTATTTACTTTTTTTTTAAGGAAAAAAAAAATTTTGAATGGATGTCTTCACCTGTTATATAGAGGTTGAGGCATGAAGACACAGCAGCAAGTCAGAGCCAAAAGATATATTATGGAATTTGTAGGAAAAAAATAAGGATCAAGACATTATTCTTTTAAAAGGTCCAGGGGCATCTGGGTATCAGTTAAGCGCCCTACTTAGGTTCAGGTTATGATCTCATGGTTCATGAGTTTGAGTCCCAATTCAGACTCTGAGCTGACAGCTCAGAGTCTGGAGCCTACTTCTGGTTCTCTTTCCCTCTCCATCTATCCCTCCCCTGCATGCACTCTGCCTCTCTTTCTCTCAAAAATAAAATCATAAAAAAAAAAGGTGGTTCTGCCAAAAAGGAGATATTGGATTTTTAGGTAAAGACATTAAACTTGGCAAAGTTTAGAGAAATGATAGTCAAAGTTCAAGTTTTAGGGGGATACCTGGGTGGCTCAGTCGGTGAAGCATCGACTTGGGCTCAAGTTATGATCTCGTGGTTCTTGAGTTCAAGTACCTAGTTGGGCTCTGTGCTGACAGGTCAGAGCCTGAAGCCTGCTTCCGATTTTGTCTCTCTCTCTCCAGGCCCCTCCCCACACTCGCACTCTGTCTCTCATAAATAAATAAAAACAATAAAAATTAAAAAAAAAATTAAGGTTAGTGTGGCTGCAAGAATCAAAAATTAAGGTTTGTGTGGCTGCAAGAACCAAGGCTTTTTTTTTTTTTTTTTTTTTTAGTCATTAATGTAGAGGCTGCTTTTGAGCACACAGGCCTGAGAGATGGAATGTGAAAGAGCCCACAGTGACTAGCTGGCTGAATACACACAGGACCATCAGGAAACCCACCCCCAAGATATCCCTAGGCCCTAACTAACCAATGGGCTCCTTACAACCAAGCCCAGTTACCAAAAAGGGGAAAATTCCTTAAGTCGCCATACTTCTCCTCACCTTCCCCTTTAAAAACAGTCCCCACCCACTTCCTCTTGGGAGACAGCTTCTCATTTGCTTCCTGCCTACTGCTCCCTTGTGGTGTGTTCCATAAACTTCTATTTCCTTTGTTCTGCCTCAGTGGAATCCTTTTCATTGCCCATGCCTTTGATGTCCACCCAATTGGCACCCCACATTTTGGGGCACCATTCTGATAGAGACACTGCCTTTAGACACCATAATTAGTAAGTGTTGTATTCTAAAGAAAAAAATAGATTGAAAGATAAAATATATTTTAGTGTCATTATATAAACTGTATTTTTTAAATAATGATACTAATTCCACAGTCAGGACATGGAATGTAATCCTCTTACTTTGCAGTCATGCTTGATCGTTAGTTGAATTAAATGTCAACCTTACAACAGAGACTTGAGCATCCTCCAGAATTGCTACCATTCACCCTCAAGTCAATTAACACAAATGCCACAGAGAAAGTAATGTTAACTTGCATCTTACATAAAAGGGATCTGCACATGACTTGTAATTAAAATCAAATCACCCTTATACACACATATTCTCAAGCTTACCTCCTATCTCATCTCTAATTATTATTAACAATGATGATGTTCTCTCTCCATGTGCAGCTGAAATGATACATTTTTCCTATTAAAGTTATAGGGCTTCAATTTATACACATCTTCATTTCCTGATCGATGGAAATGTATTTACATTTTTCTGCACAAAGACTTGTATATATCCCCCTGTGATCTCAGCACCTTCAGTTACTTGACTATATCTAGGGAATATATTTTGATCAGACCAGGATAAACATAAATGTGATAGAGATGAGCTTATCTTCAGGATCTTCCTACCCCCTTAAGGCTTCTTTCAACTCAAACATCCTATCCATAGGTGCATACATTTTTCTCTTTGCCATTGGCCTTTGCAATATGAATGGAAAGGGAAAGGGAGGGGAAGGGAAGGGAAGGGAAGGGAAGAGAAGGGAAAAGAATGAATGGAGAAAATAAGAAAGGAAGAAATATAAGGGAAAAGGGAATTAATTAGAACTATAATATTACTGAGCATCAGATTAATAAAGGATATATTATAATAATCTTCAAAAAGACATTTAGTTCATGTATATCACTGTGTTCAATATAAAAATTTTGAGGTAATATAAAATCATATTATTCTAGTTAGAATTATTCCAAACTAAAAACTGATACTTACAATTTCTCTTTTCAACAATCATATAGTTCATTTCTCTCTCTTTCTGCCTTTCTACACATTCTCATTATGCTGAGATTCCAAAGGTAAGAGTTGAAGAGTTTCCCTGTTGTGGAAAACAGATGCAATGACAATTATATTATTTTATAAAAAATGGCTTAGAAGTAATAAAGGAAGGCATGACAATCCATCCTGAGAAACTGGGAAAGTAATATTTGAGCTAGCTCCTTCAGGACTATAAGGATGGATTGTATTTTATTAGAGAGATAAGAAATAACATGAAATATAAAGCCCAGATACTTGTAACATAATCTTATGTTTGAGAAAATAGGAGAAATTTAATACAACTAGATCTTGGAAAGCATGAGTCATGACCATAACAAAAAATAGGAGTAGGATGGGGTTTCTGAGACATTTCAGACTCTGTAAAAAGAGATTCACTCTTTTACCTGCAATCAGTAGCAACTATGTTACAAAGGGCAAAAATTGAGAAAGGTATGACTGGATCCATTTTCTAATTGAATACTGTAAAAGAGAGAATAGACCAGAGAAGAATAAAGAAATGCCTTTAAAAGGTCTATTAAAATAGTCATAGTATGGAAAAAGTCAATGATAGTAGGAATTAAGAAAAAGGAATAATCAAGAGGTACTTACTAGAAACTTTGGACTGAACATGGTGCTTTATTACATTAGATCAGTGTTCTGACAGTTAATATGAAACAATGTATTCAAAAGTCTACCATACTGAATTATTACTACTATGTGAAGTTTCTAAACCTATTTTATAAAATTCAAGTGAATCTTTTGGTCTCTTTTATTGCATCTACCTGAAATAATATTTTGTTATTATAATAGTTCTAGTAAGCAGGCAATGTTAGCCACTTGAGAGATGAGCAAATGGAAGGTTTACTAATTTAAGTAGTTCAATGTCACATCTTAGACTGGAGATTCAACGCAGCCTAGCTGTGGCCAAAGAGTCCAAGTCTTTCTGATTCAGTGCAACAGTTCAACATTACTTCAAATATTTGTGAGCTAGTGTCAAGAACATGAAGGTAGTGAAGTAACGAGATGACCAAGAGCAAAATATTAGTGTCCAAAGACAAATACTGGAGATGTGTGGAAATAAACACATTTGGCTTTGAAAAGTAGACTGAGGATCATGGAGATGGACTTCATCTACCCATACCAAAAGGTGACATTGTGCATAAATATTTATATTTTTGTCCTATATAAAACATATTATCCTACAACACTTACAAATAGAAAAAAAATGATTATATAAAGGTTTCCCTTTACTTGTCATTTTAAGATTTGAAGGAAATACTGCGGAGTAGAAAATTCCTTGTTACAGTCGCATTATATGACTCACAACATCTAACTGCTAGCAGTATTGTTTAAGCTCATTCGATCTCAAGGACAGTCATGAATACAAAATCAGTGGCATAGAAAAAGGCTATTTGTATATCTTAGAGTATCTCTATCATGCTTTTAATTGCTGATATAAATACATATACTTCCTTTCAGTATGGACCTACCCATGCAATTGCAGCTGGTGAAAAAGTAAACCATAAATGAAATCACAGAAATGTCAGAATTAACAAGTCTCCAAACGGCATTTATTCATGCTTCTTCCTAATTCATTTAAGAAATGAATGCTTAGAAATATAAATGGCCTATTGTAGTCAAACTTCTAATAACATCCAGGGTTAAAATGTAGGATTGCTGGTGTTCCATTTGTTGCCCTTTCCTTCACAAAGCCAAACATATAATTTGGCTATAATATCTTAAAAATATTATCACCATACAAGAAAATAATTGCTTGGTTCTTTGGAAAGGAGATGAAATGAATAAGCAAAATTAAGCTGGCATCCTGAAGAAAGCAAATTGATATATTTAAAGAGATGCTGAAACTAATATAACATCATGTGGCAACTAAACTCAAATAAAAATTAATTAACACAGTACATGTTTAAATGTTTTAAACACATAAGGAAATATAGCATTACTTGTGATGGAGGCAAGAAAGTACACTTATCTTCATTTATTTCTCCCTCTTTCTTATAAGTTTATTTCCTCTGATTATCAAAAAATGGCAGCAAAGAGTTAAGCCAGAGATTTATCGAATGTTATATATATATAACATTGTCAGAATCCAACGTGTAATTCCAAGGCAACTGACAAATGCATTTTCATAATTATTTCCACTTATTCTTTGGGGGAAGGTGGGGATTGAGCATTTTCAATTGCTTCTTGAAGCAGAATCTCAGCTAGACAATGGACTGTAATTAGAATACTCCCGAGGAAAAGAGAACTGCACTCCCAGCATCCTGAGATAGCAGTCAAGATGCAGCAGGTAGACAAGAATTACAGCACGCCAGCAGGAGACAATATTTCGGTGACTACAACAGCTTACAGAAAGTAAGTAAAGTAAGATAAATACAATAAAAGCATGAGTGTAACAGCCTCCATTGTGTTAATTAGACTGCATTCACACTTCAGTGATGCAGTAATATTCCACTCCATTCCCCTTTAACCAACTGTTCAAATTCTGCCATGATATTCCAGGTAGATAGAAAATGTGGTATGATGTCTATCACCAACTCAGATATCATTACGTTACTGTCCCCCGTATGATAAGACTTTTTAACATTTTATATCTATTTGCCTTTAAATGAAAACATATTGGTAACTTTACTACTAATCTTTTAAGGGTTAACTTAGAGATTTTTATATTATTTCTGACACTGAGGCTCCTGTTCCCAAAGTCATCTAGCAATAATGTTCTATTTTTCTTTAATGGAAGGCACAGAATTTCTAAATGCAGTGCCACTTTTAACTTTGTTCTTGGTTTCTTCTATATTAGTGATGATTTAAATTATTTGATCCCCAAGGAATCATAATAGTCTATATCTTACCAAATGAAAGATCATATAACAGAGTAAAAGTTAGCTAGTACATTTCATATTGTACACACATACAACTCCTATTCTTTTATTTACTCCTTCAACAACCTGGTGATGAGAATTTGTCTTCAACGTCCATATGTATGTAAATGTACACAGACAAGCATATGATAGATCTCTTCATCTATATCAGTATAAAAGATTATATATCGACTACATTACACTGCTTTTAGTTTTTGAAAAAGCACTCTGTATTGCTATTAAACTATTCAAACAAGTGTCTAAAGAAAAGTAGAATTAAAATCATGCCATCCTAATTTTAAATCAAAGTGATTTTGAAGACAAGACTCTTGTTTGAGGTTGGCTTTCCTTACTATTGTCATTAATAACAGTTCATCCACAGTGAAAGGTGTGCTATTAGTCACCTCTGAAAATTGGCCACTTTTTCAGTATGACATTTTTACAGAATTGTCAAGGCACATTAGTTTCTTCCTGTCCTTGATTAAGCTTACCACTTTCTCAAATCTAAATGCTTACCATTTAGCCAAAACAATAGTAGCTAAGAGCATACTATTTGTTTCCCTTGCATTTGGGATTAAAGATTTTAAAGTGGTCCTTTTAGTTGCTGTTTTTTTTGTTTGTTTGTTTGTTTGTTTTGTTTTGGTTTGGTTTGATTTCCTTTGGTTTTGCTTTTGCTTTTGCTTTCTCTTTCTTTTGCCTGTTTCCCCTACGAACCCAGGGTACCTTGCTTGGTGCTCTCTTGTTTAGTGAGAGGAAACAGCCTCTTTCCTCTTCTTCCGACCATCTCAAGAAACTCTCCTGGGCTGAATGGGCAGTGACAGTCCGTGATTTTTCATACTCCAGTCAGGGAATGTGTTGATTAAACGCACTTCACAAAACTTCACTACAACCTATTTTTCTCCTTTCCTAGCACAAGGCTCAGGGACAGGCTCAGAAGTTGATTAGGTGATAAGGGACTGAGCTTTCAAAGTGTTTCTATCTTATAATGTGATTAGCATAGATCCCAAGCTCCTGATTCATCTGGTCTTGTAAAGGAATATAACCGATGTCTTGGAATAAAAAATTGTAGTCGTAGATGTACTTGAAAGTCCAGACTGCACACTTCTACGGTCTTCTAGAATGAAAATGGCATACAATTGTGCAGATAAAATACAGTGAGCAGAAAATAGACCACAGATTTTCTTTTCTGATTCTAGTCAGAGCCACTATGACATGAAGGAGCAACTATTAGCCTGAGAACTTTTGTGGAACTGGAATTTGCTTAGAATGTGGAACTAAATATCATTAAAATGAGGATCTCTCTGAATTTGTTTTGAGTTACAGATCTTCCAAACTTTTGAAAGACCGAAACTTTTTGAAGTGTTCCAATGAGATTTAAAAACAAAACAAAAGTAACAAACAAACAAAAAAACACATGACATCAATAGACTTTAAAACAAATGCATTTTTTCTTTGCTTTGCTTTCTTAGCATAAAGGAGTAGTATTTTCCATTTGGAAGTTGGGGCACTTATAACATTGTACTGCTTTTTTTTAATATAATTTATTGTCAAGTTAGCTAATATACAGTGTATACAGTGTGCTCTTGGCTTCAGGAGTAGATTCCCCTGAGTCACCACTTACATAAAACACCCAATGCTCATCCCAAGTGCCCTCCTCAGTACCCATCACCCATTTTCCCAAACCCCTTCCATCCTCAGTTTGTTCTCTGTATTTAAAAGTCTCTTACGGTTTGCCTACCTCTCTGTTTATAACGATTTTTCTTTCCCTTCCCCCATGATCTCCCTGCCCCCATGATCTTCCGTTAGGTTTCTCAACTTCCACATGTAAGTGAAAACATATGATATCTGTCTTTCTCTAACTGACTTACTTCACTTAGCATAATACGCTCTGCTTTTTTGACATAAATTAGGGAAAAATTAAGAAAAGCATTATCACAGCAGCAAAGAGGAAAACTGAAATCAGTGCCCCTTCCTCCATCTCCAAACCTGTTGCAACTTCTGCAAATAATCTCTGAACTAAATCTTTCTCTAGGTCAAAGGTTTAACTTCAAGCATCTGTGTGACCAAGAGTCACAGAGAGTGTGTAAGATGTTGTATTGTCTAAGAATGTTACATTTGTTTAGCATGAATCTGTGTAGATCTGTCCATAATTTATCTTAGTCATAGTTTGAAAAGGCTAAAAATCACTGGTGGCAGTGAAACTATCTTTTTGTCCATTACTGGATTCATGTGGCACAGATGAGGTGGAAGAGTTGAACAGAAGACAGAAGATGATAGTTTCATTATTTATTTCTGTGTACTCTTGATATTCTTTAAAAGAATAACCTGTTGGGAAATGAAAGTTATAGAATTAAAAAACAAACAATTTGAAGAGTGCCTGAGTGGCTCAGTTGATTAAGCATCTGAATTTGGCTCAGGTCATGATCTTGTGGTTCAGAGTTCTGTCTCTCTCTGTCTCAGAAATAAATAAACATTAAAAATTTTAAAAATAAATGTTTTTATTTTTGAGAGAGAGAGACAGAGCACGAGCAGGGGAGGGGCAGTGAGAGAGGGAGACACAGAATCTGAAGCAGGCTCCAGGGTCTGAGACATCAGCACAGAGCCCGATGTGGGGCCTGAACCCACGAACCGTGAGATCATGCTTTGAGCTGAATTCAGATGCTTAACTGACTGAGCCACCCAGGCACCCCTGAAAAATAAAAACATTTAAAACAATAATAATTTGAAACACAGACTTAGGAATAGGATACATGTAACAGAAAAATTTGTAGAAAAAGACAATACTCAATACCTGGCATATACAGAACACTTAAAAATTGATGTTTACCAGATACTAGCTTAAGACATTTTTTATTAAATAAAATTGACATGTATCATTGCTTAAGTTTGAGGTATACAGCATGTCACCTTCATATATTTTTATATTGTAATTGGATTGCCAGTGTAATATTTATCACTTCACAGAATTATAGTAAAATATTATTGTCTATACTTACCACAATGTGCAATAGGTCTCTATAGCTTATTTACAACTCATTACAAGTTCGTACCCTTAAACACAATCTAGAACCCTGACCCCCAATACCAACCCTGGTAACTACCATTTTATTCTTCGTTTACAGGTTTTGCTTTTTTAGGTTCTACACTTAAGTGATTTCATACAATACTGGCCTTTTTCCTACTTATTTTGCTTCGCATAAATGTGCTCAAGGTCCATCCATGTTGTCCGAAATGGGAGGATATCTTTCCTTCTCATGGCTGAATAATATTCCATTGTGCATATGTGCACATATATATGCATCCTGTTTATTCATTCATCTGTTAATGGGTATTTGGGATGTTTCCATATCTTGGCTATTTTGAATAATGCGGTGATAAACATGGGAGGGCAGATATCTCATTGAAATCCTGTTTTCATTTCCTTTGGGTGTATACCTAGAAGTGGAATTGCTGGATTATATGTAAATTTATTTTTAAATTTTTAAGGAACCTCCATATTGTTTTCCAAAGTGATTAGACCAATTTACATTCTCACAAACAATGTATAAAGGTTTTATTTTCCTTACATCCTTACCAATACCTAATGTCTCTTGTCCTCTTAATGGTAGCTATTCTAACAAGTGTAAGGTGATATCTCATTGTGGTTTTGATTTTCCTTTCCCCGGATGATTAGCAATGTTGAGCATCCTTTCATGTCTTGGCCATTTTGAAGTCCTTTTGGAGAAGTGTCTATTTATATGATCTATCCATTTTTAAATTGGATTTTTAATTTTTTTGTTAAGTTAACTGAGTTCTTTACATATTTTGGGTTCCAATTTATGGTTTGCAAAAATTTCTCCCATTCTATAGGGTTTTTTATTTTTTTTAATTTTTTTTTTTTTTTTTTGCTGTGCAAAAGCTTTTGAATTTGATGTAGTCTCATTTGTTGATTTTTATCTTTCATTTTATTGATATGATGTATTACATTTATTAATTTGCATATGTTAAAACATCCTTGCATCTCAGGGAGAGATCTCATTTGGTCAGGGTGTATAATCATTTTTTAATTGGCTCTCAAATTAAGTTTGCTAATATTTTGATGATAACTTTTGCATATATATTCATCAGGAATATGGGTCTATAGTTTTCTTTTTTTGTGGTATGCTTACCTGGTTTTGATATCAAAGTAATGTTGGCTTTCTAGAATGAGTTTGGATGTGTTCCCTTCTCCTTTATACTTTGGTAGACCTTGAGGAAGATTGATTCATCCTTTAAATGTTTGGTAGAATTCTTCAGTGAAGCCTTCTAGTCCTAGAGTTTTCTGTGTCGGGAGTTTTATGATTACTAATTCAATCTCTTTACTTGTAATTAATCTGTTCAAATTTTCCATTTCTTCCTGATCCAGTCTTGATAGGCTGTGTGTTTCTAGAAATGTGTTTGTTTCTTGTAGGTTATGTTATGTGTTGGCATATAATTGTTCATGGTAGTCTCATGAGTCTATGTATTTCTGTAGTATCAGTTATTATGTTTACTCTGTTTAATTTATTTGAATCTTCTTTCTTTTTTTTTAGTCTAGCTGAAGTTTTTCAATTTTGTTTATAATTATGAAGAACCAGTTCTTAGTTTCATTATTCCTTTATTTTTTCTAGTCTCTATTTCATTTATTTCCATTCTGATCTTTATTATGTCCTTCCTTCTGCTAACTTTGGGTTTAATTCGAGTTCTTCTTTTTGTAGTTCCTTAAGTTTCAAAGTGAGGTTGTTTATTTGAGATCTTTCTAATTTCTTAACGGGTGTATTTTTTTTTTAAATATAAACATTGCTCTGAGAATAGCTTTCACTGAATTCCATAATATTTAATGTGTTGTATTTCTATTTTCATTTGTTTCAATATTTTTAAAATTTTACTTTTTGATTTGTTCTTTGACCTGATGGTTGTTTAGAAATGTATTTTTTTAGTTTCCACTTATTTGTAGATCTTCTCACCTTCTTCTTCTTCTTATTGATTTCTAGTTTCATATTACTGTGGTCAGAGAAGATAGCTAGAGTAATTTTAATCTTCTTAAATTTACTAAAACTGGTATTGTGAACTATCTTATATGATATATCTTGGAGAATGTTCCATGTGCACTTGATGCTGTTAGATGGAATGTTCTGTATATGTTTATTAAATCCATTTGTTTTGAAGTATTGTTCCATTCCAGTGTTTTCTTGTTGATTTTCTGCCTGGACAATTTGTTCTTTGATAATAAGGAGGCATTGAAATACTTTACAATTATTGTATTGTTGTCTATTTCTCCCTTAAAGTCTGTTATTATTTGATTAACATATTTTGGTGCTCAGGTGTTGGGAGTGCACATATTTAAAATTGTTATATCTTCTTGGGGCACCTAGGTGGGTCAGTCAGGTAAGTATCTGACTTCAGCTCAGGTCATGATCTCACAGTTTGTGAGTTCTAGTCCCATGTCCAACTCTGTGCTGACAGCTCAGAGGCCTGGAGTCTGCTTCAGATTCTGTGTCTCCCTCTCTCTGCCCCCATCCCTGCTCACACTCTGTCTCTGTCTCTCTCAAAAATAAATAAATGTTAAAATTTTTTTAAATTGTTATATCTTCTTGATATACTGATTGCTTTCACTATATAATAACCTTTTTGTCTCTCCTTACTTTTATTGGCTTGAAGTCTATTTTGTCTAATGTAAGTATGACTGCACCCATTATCTTTTGGTTTCTGTTTGTTTGAAATATCATCTTCCATCTTTTCACTTAGATCCTATGTGTGTCTTTAGAACTGAAATGAGTTTCCCGTAGATTGAAGGCACGTAGTTGGGTCTTATTTTTTTTTTTTTTTATCCATCCAACCCCTTTGTGCTTTTAAATTATTTAGAGTGACTATTGATATGTAAGGATTTACTACTGTCACATTTTGCTTTGCAGTTATTTTGTTTCTCCATAGTTTCTTTTTCCTTCTGTTTCTAGCTTTGTAAGCTGGTGGTTTTCATGGTGATTTTCTGTTTCCTCTTTTTAGGTTTTGTGTCTCTGCTCTAGATTTTTGCTTTGTGTTTACCATGAAGTTTACAAAAATGTCTTATAGATAAAATTGCTTTTTTTTTAATGCTGATAGCAATTTACCTTCATTCGCCTATGAAGTTTCCATCCTTTTACTCTTCTCCTTTTATATATTTGATGTCACAAATTATCTTTTTATGCTATGATTTTGTTACCAAGTTCTAGTAGCTGCTTTTAATGTTCTTTTTCTTTTAAGGTTTATGCTATAATTAAGAGTTAATATACTATTCTAAACATGAATTACAGTTTTCTAATTCTGACTACTTATCACCTTAATCGGAATTTTTTGTACTTCCATCTTTTTGTTTTAGCTTGAAGGGCTCCTTTCAACATCCTATAAGTCAGGTATGGTGATACTGAACTCCCTCAGTTCATCTGGAAAAGCTTTTATTTCTCCTCAAATCTGAAGAATAACGTTGCCAAATAGAGCATTGTTGGCTGGCAGTTCTTATCATTCAATATTTTGACTGCCATTCCACTCTCTCCTGGCCATAGAGTTTTCACTGAGAAATCTGCTAATACTTTAATGGGAGTTCCCTGTAGCTTACCATCTTTTTTTTCCTGGTTTCATTAAAATTCTTACTTTATCATTGACTTTTGGCAGTTCTAATATAATGTGTATTGGAGAAGATCTTTTGCGTTGAGACAAAAAGGTGCTCTATTAACTTCATAGACTTGTATAACCAGTTCCTTCCCTGGGGTTGGAAAGTTCTCAGTATTATTTCTTTAAATAAGCTCTCTGTCCTCTTCTCTCTTTCTTCTCCTCCTGGAATACCAATTAACATTATGGTGGCTCTCCTAATGGAGTCTGATACTTCCTGTAAGGTTTCTTCACTTTTTAAAATCTTAGTTCTCTCTTCTCTACTGGATAATTGTTCTATTCCCATTGTTCAACTAACTTATCCTCTCTTCCATCTGATCTTCTCTATTTCCAATGCTTTTTAATGCATTTTTCATCTCATTTATTGACTACTTCAGCTCTAGAATTTGGTTATTTTTTAAGAATCTCAATATCCATGGCAAAGTACTCTTTCTGTTCAATAATTTTATTTTTGAGATCATTGTATTGCCATTTTGAGTGTTCTTGTAGCTGTTGAATTTCTTCATAATAGCTGTTTTGAATGCTTTTTCAATTAGATTGCACTATTCCATATCTCTGGGTTCAGTTGCTAAGGAATTATCATTTTCTTTTATGATACTTCATTACCATGATTTGTAATAGTGTCTGATGAGAAGTTCCTCTGCCCGCTGCATTTGAAGTAGCAAACAACTTTCCTACTTAAGCAAAGTTTTGTTCTCTATGATACTAATAGTTCAACAGGATGGTAATTAAGAGCCTTCTGTTTGTTTTTCAGAAGGTGGTGATACAGCACAAGTTTTTGGTTGCTCTTAGCTGAGTTGACTCTCTGGTATGGTAGGGGAAACTCAAAAAAAAAAAAAAAAAACCAACAAAGCTAACAGAGGAGGAGAAAAGAAGCAGGGGGTAGGGAGCAGAGTTGGTAAAGGTGTGTGGTTAGTGAGAAATACTTTTCCCTTTTTTTTTTTTTTTTTTTTTTGCCTGCCTTCTTCCTAGTCCTTTCCCTTCCTCCAGTCACTGCAGTTTCTATGGGAACAAGGATCACCTCTAGCTGTAGAACTTGCACCTTGGCAGAGACCTGCACACTGTCTTCACTTCCACCTCTTCCATCAAAAGGGCCCTGCTGGCCTGCTGTCAAGCCTGCTGCAAGCCTTCTCTGCTGCCACTGCCTCTATTGCCTCCAGCTCTCTCCTCTCCCCACTCCTTCAGAGTTCCAAAGCACCCACTTTCCGGTGCACAGATGGACAGTTACCTTGAGGGTCATAGTATGCTATACAGAGGCTAAATTCTCGAATTCACTGACTGAATGATATCATGACTATTTCCATGGACTGTGCAAATCTCCTTCTTCTGTCTCCTTCCATATCAGACTGCAACATCATTGCACACATCAACAGTCTAAATGGTGGCCAAGAAGAAGATATTTATGGGCTTGTAGATGTGTTTGCAGTGAAATATAAGTAAATTAAATGTGTGGGTCTGCATTGATTAAACTAATTTATCTAATAATGGGACACCTGGGTGGCTCAGTCAGTTAAGTGTCCAGGTCACGATCTCACAATTCATGAGTCCAAGCCCCACATCAAGCTCTGCACTAAAAGTTACCTGCCCCTCCACTGCCTGCACTCCTCTCTCTCTCAGAAAAAATAAATAAACTTAAAAAAACCTTTTCTTCTTTGTTCTAAAAAAAAAACCTAATTTACCCAATATAACAACTAATACATCAGTCTACCAATGCTATGGCCTTTGTGATTTGATGGAGTTAATAGCAAATCCTTGAATCCTTCCTTGACACTGTAAGGCTATTTCCCCTGCTACTGCATTTCCTGAGATGTAACAAGGGAAATCAAGTCAACATAAACTATTGCGGAATTTAACACTCTTTGTTGAAATCAAGAATTACATAAATACTGGGGCACCTGGTCCATTAAGCTTCTGACTTTGGCTCAGATCTCATTGTTCACAAGCTCATGTTTGAGCCCCATGTTGGGCTCTGTGCTGATGGCTCAGAGCCTAGAGCCTGCTTTAGATTCTGTGTCTCCCTCTCTCTGCCCTTGTCCTGCTCCCTCTCCCTCTCTCTCTCTCTCAAAAATAAACATTAAAATTTTTTTGAAAAAAAAAAAGAAGTTACATAAATACTACCACCTTCATCCTACAAATTCTCACACATTCCTACTGAGATTATAGTCTATTTTGTTTACAATAACTTCAATATATATAACTTCAACTACAATAATGTATATGTACATATATTCTATATGTATATGTGTATATATATATATATAATTTTTATATATTTACATCCACAGCAAAGCATTTTCTGCACTGGCATGAACTACAAAAAAATTCTCAATAATTTTGACAAGATACAACAACAAGCTGTAGCAATTCTTTCTGGAAATATTTATTGCTTTTCCTTCTCTGTTTCTGCCTTATATCCCCACAAATAGTGTTAAGACTGGTTGGGTTATTGTCTTTCCACTTAACTGTGTTAGACTGAGGAGAATTTTTTATCTTATTCTGGAAGGGAAGACTCAGTAAGAGGTATTTCCAGGGCCATTAGGTCATGGATAGGCAAACTTTTTCTATAAAAGTTCAGATAGTAAATACTTTACACTGTGTGGGCCACATAGAGTCCCTGTTGCAAACTCTTCCATGCTTTCTTTCACAACTCCTTAAAAATGTACAATTCTTACCTCATTCACTATACAAAAACAAGATGTGGATCTAATCTGGCCATGGACAATAATTTATTAACTCCTGGTATGTGCAATCTATGCACCCCATAACTTCTGAGATATGGACAAATCAATAATCTGAATCTGGCCCTTTCCATTCAAAGAGATACTTTTCACTTAAAAGAATGTTAGGTTCTAAATTCAGTTGAAGTTCATCAACACACAAATTTAACTTTCTATTATTATTATTATTACTACTATTCATTATCTCTACTTTACTACTAAATGCCATGAGACAAGAATTTAGCTTCAGATATAGAAAGACACTTCATTACATACAATGTCTTAAGCTTTTTAATTTTTTGAGCTTCACACTCATTTCAATTTACTTAGTTTCTTCAGAAGCATGTTTTCACCACGATCTTACAATATCATTACCTTTATGTTTTCCTGCTGCAGCTATTTTCCTAAATCTGTGCCCTAATAATACACAAAGTTCTAGGAGATCACACATTATAACTTAGTTAGATGATTGTTTTTATTTATAAAATTTTCTTTCCTTGTTTTTCTTTTTTAATTTTAGAGAGAGAAAGAGAGTGTAGGTGAGGGAGGGGCGGGGGGGGGAAGAATGTCATGATGATCAGGGATTTGACCTGAGTCAAAATCAAGAGTCACACACCTAACTGACAGACCCACCTATGCGTTCTTTCATAAGGGTATTTCTTAATGTTCTTTATCAACTTTATTAACATACTTACAATAAAATCCATCAATTTTGAGGGTGCAATTTGATTAGTTTTAATGATATAAGAACACAACCATAATATAGCACATTTCTATCACCTCATGTGTCCCTTTGCTGCAGTCAGTTCCTCTTTCCCAAGCCCTGGACTCTGGAAACTCCTGACCCACATTTTATCCTTTATTTGTGAGTTTTCTAGAATTTCATATAAATGAGATTGTACAATATGTACTCTTTGTGTTTTGCTTCTTTTTCTTAGAATAATGCTTTTAGGATTCAACTGTGTTGCTGCATGTACTAATAGTTTATTTCTTTCTATAGCTGAGCAGCAGTCCATCATATAGCTATTTTTTTATCCATTTACCAGTTGATAAACATTAGGAATCATTTCCATCTTCTCCTGTCTATGAGTTACACCTGTACACATGAACTTTTATATAGGTCATTGTGTGGATACATGTAATTAGTTATTTCTAGATTGCAAGAGATTGCAAGTTTTCCATCTGTAATATGAATGTGAGTTTTCCTGCATTTCAGACACTTTCAAGATTATAAAAAGTATCAAAGTGCTCTAAGTATTTCTGAAGGTTCATTTTAAAAAATTACTAGTCCAAATTCCCTTGTTCATTTTGTATTTTGAATTCAAACAACAAATCCGAATTTAGCTGATTTAAACATACAAATGAAAAACTAATTTAATGGAAGGATAAAAAGTAACATATAAATAACCAGGTGTGTTAAGAGTAAGAATTAAGGCAGTTTTCAAGTCATGTTTTCAGGGAGCTGCAATTAGTTCAGATAATCTCCAAATGTTTTTTAACCCTTGGATCCACTCTCCTTGAAATACACATTTCAGGGGAGAGTCTTATTGAGATAGTTTAGTTTGTATGCCTATTCTTTTGGTTAGAAAGGATTGAAGGATAAGGAAGAACACATGTGATGTGAGAGGAATAGTACCAGAAAGAATATTATCACTGTCTTACCAGCCAGGAAAAGAGAGTAAGATCAGGCAGCCAAAACCAACAGATGATGATGCTATAATTCAAGGAAAATATGTCATAAAAACTCAAGAGTATAGATTGGCAAAAACATATAAATCAAATTATTTAAAAAAAAATTTAAGGTTTAATTTTGAGAAAGAGAGAGAGAGGGAAGGAGAGTGTGAGTGGGGGAGGTGCAGAGAGAGGGGGAGACAGAATCCAAAGCAGATTCTGAGCTGTCAGCATAGCCCAAGGTAGGGCTCGAACTCAGGAACCACAAGATCACGACCTGAGCCAAAGTCAGAAGCTTAACAACTGAGCCACCCAGGCACCCCAAAACCAACTTAATTTAAAAATAGAAGGCATACACAATGGAAAAAATAATTGTCAACAATAAGACAGATTAAAAACCAAAGTTTAAAAAAAAACCTCTAAAACAATTGCATTTAATTAATGTTGTCAATTTCCTTGGATTAACTCAATTTTTAAAAAATAAGAAGAAAGAAAAACATAAAAACAAAAAAGTCTGAATCTGATACTTCAGATGGTTTCAACACACACAGTAGATAAGAGGAGTGAAAGTGAAAACTCCATCACTCCATGATTTTTTCATGGTGTGGGAGGAAGAGGGCAAACTTATTGACTTATTGTGCAGCTAAAGAGTGTCTATCAACCATGGCTGTACGTGATTATCTGTGGATCTGTTAAACATTCTCACATCTGAGTCACAATACCTATCATTTTCGTCAGAATCTCTGGGGATGGGACCCTGGTGAGACCCACAAGCAGTCGAGGCTGAAAACTGGTGAAGAAGAAAAGGAAGAGGAGGGGGAGGGGTATAGTGACAGGATCCAAATAAGACTACAATTACTTTAAAGATTTTCTTTCTTTATACTCCTGACAGTTTCTCTTTGAATGGACACTTTAATTTTCTAAGGTTAGCTGTTCCCAGAAAAATGAAACTATAAATCTAGTAATTGTGTCCATATCCACCTATCTTCAAACAAGAACAAAGTGTGACAGTGTCCCTTTAAGAACTTGAATTGGAATGACTGGATTCATATGTCTATTCCTTAGGAATGAAACAAATCTCTTTGGCTAAAGTGGATATGACATCATGATTTGATCAGTTTGGCTTACCCATTTAACCTTGTTTACTGACAAAGAAGTGAAACAGAAAAAAAGAAATTTAACAAGATAGCCTGACTATAAAAACACAAAATCAGAACTTGGAAAGAAGGCCAAATATGTTATTCCAACAAGTATCAATGGTGACATTTATATAATAAAGAACACTGAGCTCAGATTACTATTTTTTGACGAGCTACATAGTTATTATAAGGGCTAGAATTAAAATATGACACAAAAATAAAAGATAAGGAGATAGAAAAAAATTTCAGAAGTAAATACTAACATTTTCAAAGTAGCAGCATAAGATTTTAATGTATGGTGTCATCAAATAGGATAATGGTAAATGTCATCAATCACTAATAACAGGCAAGAATTTGCATGCATAATTCAAAATAACATCACAATAATTCAATCACATCTATATGGACTAATTGAAAAAAAGAAAATGAAAAGAAAGGTGGCAGCATATCTATCTCAAGAATGATCTTTTAAAAAAGAATGCTCTGAAATGGATCAATACATATATATAAATTGTATGAGACATTTGCTGGGTATTGTGTTTGGCCTTGTAATGCTTTCTCTAACTAAGCCAGTAGGATTTAGCATTGTTCTGACTGGAAGAGCACTGTGTCAGTAGATTTGAGAGCACCAACTGGACAGAAGTTGAGAGTCCTGGAGAGTATCACCTTTTAAATGTGTACACTATTGGTATCTGGGCAAAAGTCACTCTGATAAATTACAGAGGCAAAGTGGAGGTAAGGAAAGTTGCAATCATATTCTGATTGCAATTTTGAGGAATGTATGACTAAGTTACTGCTCCAATATTTTTAGAGAACTTGTAATAGTGTTCTGTAATTAGAGGTTTTAGAACGATTTAAAGGAAACACAATAGGCAATTATTTAAAATATAGCAAGGGAGTCGTGGCGTCTTGAAGAACACACAGAACAGTTATTTTTACTTTGGGTAAGTCCAATACCCAAACATCTACTTAAGAAGTGCCATGGCCCAGGAGAAGAAAATTTTTGCCATTGATATTTTATAGTTTGTTATGAAGAATTAAATAATAGTGGTCATCATTTCTTTTTGAAGCATTATGTAAAGAATACAAATTGACCTCTTTTCATAAAGACCTGTGCATTTAGAAAGACACATAAGAAGTAAGAGAATGTTGAGTGGGAAGTGTTACGTCAAAGAAAATTGATTATGCCAGCAAGATGAGAGAAAATCATCAATGGGTTTAGTTTGTGGCATAGGAGGAACGAGAGAGATTCTTAAGACATTGTAGAGAGATGGGCCACCTGGGTGGCTCAGTCAGTTAAGCATCCGACTTTGGCTCAGGTCATGATCTCACAGTTTGTGAGTTCAAGCCCCGTGTCAGGCTCTGTGCTGACAGCTCAGAGCCTGGAACCTCCTTTAGATTCTTTGTCTCCCCCCCTCTCTGCCCCTCCCATGCTCATTCTCTGTCTCTAAATAATAAATAAAAACGTTAAAAAATTAAAAAAGACGTTGTAGAGACAGTCCAATCTTGGACTAAAGAGTACCAATTGCAGAAAAAATGAGGACACTGTGGAATGGCTTCATTAGTTCAGTCAAAAGAATAATTCTCGTTTTATGGTCACATCAACTTAATGAGATAAAGGACATCCAATATCCAATGATGTAAACAGTAATGAAAACATAGCGATGTTCCAAAAGTGTTAAGAAAGTACACACACACACACACACACACACACACACACACAAACTTCTATAAAACAGAAAAGGATTTAGCTGATTGATGTGAGTGGAAGCAAGCTTTTTTTTTTCCATTCCCCGCAAGTATTATATGTCTTCGTTAGATCTTTAGCAGTGACCAATATTTAGACAATACCAAGGGTTGGCTATTCTGTTACACCATGCTACTAGGTTAAAATAACCCCAAATCTGCCATGTTTATAGACATTTATTAACCAGGTAGGCACAAAACTGTCCTGCAATCTCTTCTATATGCTTAATGAATACCCATCTCTCTGTTTTCTAGAATGTTCTGGAAAAAATAAAAACAAAACCTTTGAGCCATTTTACTGGAAGTGAATGTAACTATATTGATTATAGGCACAGGGTTTACCATATTTTAGAAATTAGACCATTGAAGGACCAAGCTGAAGGTACCAAACATGAAGGCTAACCACAGAAACCTTCCCAGATTCTTACCTTTTTCATGTAAGGACACTAAACCTACCAAAAATATTTCAGTCACTTTACCTATCTTTGTTGCCACCAATTTCACTAATGAAAACCCGTACCTAAATCTCATTTTACAAATCAGCTAGGCAATGGAGCTTATCATAAAAAGGATAGATGCAGTTCTTCTGTAGACACCTCCCAGAAAGTGACTTTTTAATTAAATGTTAGCTGACTCTGCCTTGGAGTACGAATGCCTGAATAAGGCAAGTAATGTGCATCTAGATTGTGGATCAGATTAACACATTGCCTGGACTAGTTTACTAATTTGCTAGTATCCTCACATTGAGCCTGTGGGCTCTGGAGGGCTACTGGTTACCACTGACTTGTGCTTTTCATATTGACCATTCAAATTTTCAAGTCTACCTGCATCAATTCCTCCTTAAAAAGAAACTCCAAGGGGCACCTGGGTGGCTCAGTCAGTTAAGCATCCGACTTCGGCTCAGGTAATGATCTCACAGTTTGTGGGTTCGAGCCCTGCGTCGGACTCTGTGCTGACAACTAGCTCAGACCCTGGAGCCTGTCTTTGGATTCTGTGTCTTCCTCTCTCTCTGACCCTCCTCTGTTCACACTGTCTGTCTCTCTCTCTCTCAAAAATAAATAAAACATTAAAAAAAGAGAGAGAAACTCCAAATTCAGGAAGATTGTATTAGGAAAAGATGAATGTTTGCCCACCAAATGTTCAGTTTAATCCCCCATGCAATCCAGATGACCTCCTCCCACCATCAGTCCAGATGGTTAGGCTGAAAAACAATGCAATTCGAAAATTTACTCTTGAATATTACATAGAATATGATAATCACTACATTTACAACAAGTGTCCTTTTAAACCCTTTCCTTTCTGTAAGTATTAAAGTTCTCTGCTTATGATTAGTTCCAAAATTTAAACTATGTATTTACGACTTCCTGTTCTTCAGTTCTCAAACCAACATGCTTAATATATCTTCTTTGCTTATAAAAATGGTAAATATACAGAAAGTTGATTTAAAATGAGAGTTTCAACATTTTATTAAGGTTTTAAATTTTATTTATGCATAGTTGTCATTAAATTTACCCCATCAAAATTAGTATTTATACTTTATTATTCAGTTCTGTCTTTAGTATTGCATGCTAATTTTGTGATCTCGGAGCAGAATTGCCCTTGTTATTAGTGGGCTTGAAGGAAATTTGGTAAAAGAAGTTTGGGGAGTTTATTTATTCTCTGCCATCACAGATTGCATTATATTTTTAAACTTCATGTAACATTCTTTTACTTAAATGTTTTATTTTAACATTTACTAAGGAGTATTAATTCTCTTCGCAGAGAGCTCTCATCACTGAAATGTTTTAAGATGTAACACATGAATCAAAATCCATCTACTTCTCTTTATAAATGTATTTCAAGGAGGTACGAATTATTCAGAAATGTATATAAATCAAAATATTTATATATGTATGCAAATCATATCAGATATATTTAATATGTATCTGACATATGCACACATCTGTGCCAATGTACATACAAACATTTGTAAACAGATACACATTGACACAAAAGTTGGGGAATGTGTTTTTCTTAAATGCACTTCTGTTATGTTAAACATAATGGCAAACTTTGCTAACAGTAGATTTAGATTCAACTAAATCTCAGTGGTCAAAAATTGCTATCGTAAGGGAATTAATTAAAATATTCCACTGAGAGAAGAAATTATTTTTGAGAGAATAAACTAATTTGCAATTTGAGATTACTTTAAAGAAAAGACCTATGTACAGAGCTACATTTATATTGGTATTGTGAACTTTATAACTAAGCTTTAATTATTAAAATTACTAAAATATTTCTTAATGAAAACTCATCATGGCATAAAGTTACAGATTCTAACTTAGGAATCCATGACTGTCAATATGATGGTTAACATTTCTTTGTGTTGATACCAAGAAGTCTTAAAGTTATCACTCAATGAAATCTCTCTCTTTTAAAAGTTATCCCTGGGACATCTGGGTGGCTCAGTTGGTTGAGTCACACTCTCCACTCAGGTCATGATGTCACAGTTTGTGAGATCAAGCCCCGCGTCTGGCTCTGCACTGACAGCATAGAACCTGCTTCGGATTCTCTCACTCATTCCCTCTGTCCCTCTCCTACTCAAGCTCTTTCTCCTTCTCTAAAAATAAATTAAAAAATTTTTTTAAACCTTTAAAAAAATAAAAGTTATCCTTGAGTATTTGCCACTAAATATTCTATTCACCTCCTGAACTCTCTCACAATATATGCTGATAAAAATAAAGCTGTATAATTGGTTTGTTTCCTCAAAATATTTGCATAAGCATATCAAACATACAGGAAGTAATTGAAGTCACACACACACAATTAAAGAGGAAAAAGTTACTCTCTTTAGTGCTGCTTATTTTATCTACTATCTAAACTTTCTTTGTTCATAGCAATGATGTCCACAAGGCTTATTCATGCACTATCTTCTTCTCTAAACAAATTTCAGTTTAAGTAAATATTAATAACAATGTACTACTTAAAAGGATATATTGGCACTTTGAAATAATACAGAGACAAAATATATTTTATTGAAATCTTACTCTGTGTTAAATACTACTCCAATTTCATAAATTTATTATTCTAATTATTTATTATATTAATACTGGCAAGTATTAATACTGGCAAGTACTTGTACATTTACAGTTAGAGCATTTGAAACTTAAAAATGTTTAATTAATTTGAAGAAATGAGTTTTACCCCCTATAGATGTGAGCCCCTATGCTTAAGAGTCAGGCTGCTCTGCGTTAAGATCATTGGCTTTAAAGGCAACAGATTTAAGTTCTTACCTTAGATCCCTACATTTGTAAATGTAAATAATTTTCACCACACAGACAGTGTGAAACATCACAGTCTGGAATCTGCATCTATTTTGTGCTTGATCTATGATGCTATTGACATTGATACCACATTTATATATCTATAAACCTAGATCTCAACATATTTGCTGTGATGAGATGTTATTTGGGAGGGAGGCACTGGAATGTTTGGGTGATGGGTAGACCGTTTCTTGATGTTTATTGTTTTGTTTTGTTATCAAGTGTTCCAGGGGTTGAAAATTACTTTTAAATAGAAATATTTAACTATATTAGATAAATTATATCATATTGGGTGTAGATCAAAATAAAGCAGAAGTTCCTAGGTGGGAAGAAAGTGTGTTCCTGAGAAGGAGTTTTAATGGAAAATCTACCTCTACCTCATTGAAATCACAGTTGAGTGCATATGACTCATATCTCTAGACTAACTCAACCTTACACTAAATCTGGCCCTGTAGTTTCTCAGGAGATGATAGTTTGTTACCTTGCAGTTGTGTTGTCCAGCAGCTTCATTCTGTGTCTTAAAATATATATATATATATATTTTATATATATATATATATTTTATATATATATATATATAGAGAGAGAGAGAGAGAGAGAGAGAGACAGAGAGAGAGAGAGAGAGAGTTGTAATAATTGCAACACCTTAGGCAGTAATAAAATAAATAATAAATTAATAAAAACAAGCAATTTTATAGAAAAAAGCCTTTCTCTAAAAATAATAATTACAAATACATCAATTATATTTTACATTTACCCAACTTTTTAAATATTATTTGATTCTCACAATAAAAGTATGAGAAAGCCAGAAGAGATACTAATAATTCTAGTCATAGGTTTTTTAAATAAATGTTTTACATTTATTTATAACCTATAAAAAAGTACAAAAATTATACATATATAGGGAAAATTTAACACACACACACACACACACACACACACACACACACACACAGAATACTGGAGTCAAAAATAGAACATTCCCTGTATCCCAAAGTCTCATGGATGTCCCTGTTAAATTATTACTCCTTCCTTTCTATCCGTCAAAGATAAGCAAATCCTAATTTCTATTTTTCTTGCTTTATAGTACTTAGATACTTCCACCTGCTGATGAGCGATTTTGGTTGTTTCCAATTTGAGCTGATATTTCTAAGAGCTATGAACATTTTTACATGTCTTTCCATGTGGATCAGTGGATTCTTAGCTCAATCCTCTGGATTCTTAGCTCATGTTGAAATTTGTAAGGCATAGGGTAGAAATTCTTCATAGGTATAAAATAGTTCTACTAGTACGTACTGTTACCCATTGCAGCAGAGTGTAGCAGTTGCTTCACATCCTTGCCAATTCTTAACAATATCAGCATTTGTTTTTAATTTAAGCCATTTATGTGAGGCATCTAATTACAATATTTTCAAATGTGTTTTTGAGGCATAGTTGACTTATGATGTTATATTAATTTCAGGTATTGAATCTATCGATTTGATAGTTCTTTTTTAAAAAAAAATGTTTATTTATTTATTTTGAGAGACACGGAGACAGTGCAAGTGGTGGAAGGGCAGAGAGAGAGGGAGGGAGAGAATCCCAAGGAGGCTCCACGCTGCCAGCATGAGCCCAACGTGGGGCTTGAAGCCACAAAACCGCAAGATCATAACCTGAGCAGAAACTAAGAGTCATACACTCAACCGACTGAACCACCTAGGCCCCCCCTTGATTTGATAATTCTATACTTACTGCCTACCACAGTAAGTGATGTTACCATCTATCACCACATTATTACAATATTATTGACTGTATTCCCTATGCTGTACTTATCCTACAATATTTTTAAAATAACTTCTAATTTTTGAAGAAGTTTAGATTCACTGAAACTTTCAAAGATACCGCATGGATAGTACATTACTCGGTTTTTCCTAATAAAACATTACCTATAATCTATTTGCTAAAACAGATAGCATTTCTACGATGATATTTACTTCAGAATCTATTCATATTTCACCAGGTTTTCCATTCATATATTGTCTTGTTTTAGGATCTAATTTATAATACTACATTGCATTTGGTCTTCATGTTTCCTTATTTTCCTTCATCTGTTGTGGATTCATCCTATCCTTATTTTTTATGACTGAGAAATTTGAAGTGTACTAGTCATGTAAACTTGGGTTTATGTGTTATTTTCTTTTTTTTCAGATTAATTAATTTTTTAATTTACACCCAAGTTAGCACACAGTGCAACAATGATTTCAGGAGTAGATTCCTTAATGTCTCTTACCCATTTAGCCCATCCCCCTCTCCCACAATCCCTCCAGTAACCCTCTGTTTGTTCTCTATATTTAAGAGTCTTTTATGTTTTGTCCCCCTCCCTGTTTTTATATTATTTTTGCTTCCCTTCTTATTATTTTTTCTTTGCTTCATCTGTTTTGTATTTTAAATTCCTCATATGAGTGAAGTCATATGATATTTGTCTTTCTCTGACTGACTAATTTTACTTAGCATAATACCCTCTAGTTCCATCCATGTAGTTGCACATGGCAAGATTTCATATTTTTGATTGCCAAGTAAGACTCCATTGCATATATATATGTATATATATATATATATATGTATATACATATATATATATATATCACATCTAATTCATTCATCCATTGATAGACATTTGAGCTCTTTCCATACTTTGGCTATTGTCGATAGAGCTGCTAATAAACAGCATTGGGGTGCATGTGACCCTTTGAAACAGCACCCTTGTGTCTCTTGATAAATACCCAGTAATGCAATTGCTGGGTCACAGGGTAGTTCTATTTTTAATGTTTTGAGAAATCTCCATAATGTTTTCCAGAGTGGCTACACCAGCTTGCATTCCCACCAGCAGTGCAAAAGAGATCCTCTTTCTCCACATCCTCACCAACATCTGTTGTTGCCTGAGTTGTTAATATTGGCCATTCTTACAGGTGTGAGGTGATAGCTCATTGTGGTTTTGATTTGTATTTCCCTGATAATGAGTGGTATTGAGCTTTTTTTTTCATGTGTCAATTGGACATCTGGATGTCTTCTTTGGAGAAGTGTCTATTCATGTTTTTTGCCAATTTCTTCAATGGATTATTTGTTTAATGGGTGTTGAGTTTGATAAGTTCTTTAAAGATTTTGGATACTAACCCTTTATCTGATATGTCATCTGAAAATATCTTCTCCTATTCTGTAGGTTGCCTTTTAGTTTTGCTGATTATTTCCTTCGTTGTGCAGAAGCTTTTTAGTTTGATGAGGTCTCAATAGTTCATTTTTGCTTTTGTTTCTCTTGCCTCTGGGGACGTGTTGAGTAAGAAGTTGCTGCAGCTAAGGTCAAAGAGGTTTTTGCCTGCTCTCTCTAGGATTTTGATGGTTTCCTATCTTACATTTAGGTCTTCCATCCATTTTGAGTTTATTTTTGTGTGTGGTGTAAGAAAGTGGTCCAGGTTCATTTTCTGTATGTCACTGTCCAGTTTTCCCAGCACCATTTGCTGAAGAGACTGTCTTTATTCCTTTGGATATTCTTTCCTGCTTTGTCAAAGATTAGTTGGTATTAGATTAGTTGGCATTAGATACATTTGTGCATCCATTTCTGGGTTTTCTATTCTGTTCCATTGTTCTGAGTGCCTATTTTTTTGTGCCAGTACCATGCTGTCTTGACGAATAGAGCTCTGCAATACATTTTGAAGTCCAGGAATGTGATGCCTCCAGCTTTGGTTTTCTTTTTCAAGATTGTTTTGGCTTTCTGGGCTTTTTCCTGGATCCATACAAATTTTAGGGTTGTTTGTTTTAGTTCTGTGAAGGATGCCGGTGTTATTTTGATAGGTATTGCTTTGAATATGTAGATTGCTTTGGGTAGTATTGACATTTTAACAGTATTTGTTCTTCCTATCCAGGAGCATGGAACATTTTTCCTTTTGTGTGTGTGTGTCTTCTTCAATTTGTTTCATAAGCTTTCTGCAGTTTTCAGTGTATAGATTTTTCATTTCTTTGGTTAGATTTATCCCTAGGCGTTTTATGGTTTTTTTGTACAATTGTAAATGGGGTCAATTCATTGATTTCTCTTTCTGTTGCTTCATTATTGGTGTATAGGAATGCAACCGATTTCTGTGCATTGATTTTATATCCTGAGACTTTGCTGAATTCATGTATCAGTTCTAGCAGTTTTTTTGTGGAATCTTTTGGGTTTTCCATATAAAGTATCATGTCATCTGCGAAGAGGGAAAGTTTGACTTCCTCCTGGCTGATTTGGATGTATTTTATTCCTTTGTGTTGTCTGATTGCCTAGGCTAAGACTTCCAACGCTTTGTTGAATAACAGTGGCGACACTTTTTATCGTGTCCCTGACCTTAGGGGGAAGCTCTCAGTTTCTCCGCATTAAGGATGATATTAGCCGTGGGTCTTTCATATATGGGCTTTATGATCTTGAGGTATGATCCTTCTATCCCTACTTTCTTGAAGGTTTTTATTAAGAAAGGATGTTGTATTTTGTCAAATGCCTTCTCTGCATCTATTGAGAAGATCATGTGCTTCTTATCTTTTCTTTTATGAATGTGATGTATCACATTGATTGATTGTGGTATTGAACCAGCCCTGCATCAGGAATAAATCCAATTTGATTAAGGAGAATAATTCCTTTAATGTGGCCATTCTCTGGGATCCACTGGGACCTTTGCCTGGGGGGAGGCCTTCCCACAGAGTACTGCCAGGTATCAAGCTCCTGAGTTTCAGACTCTGTGCTTCCTGTTTATAGAGTCTTAATGGAATTTAAACCCACTCCTTTCTCCTTTCTCCCTTTTTTTTTTTTTTTTTGTTCAGAACCTGTGGCTGTTTCCATGCTTCTTTTTTTCTCTCCAGCTGCTTTTGGGGAGGGGTGCTTTTCCCATACTCTTCCCGCTGTCTCAGTCCTTTCTTTGCAAGCAAAAACAGCTCCCTGCCCTCCAGGGCTTCTTTCTTCCCCACTCCATCTCTTGTGCTTACCTGTAGAGTTCCATAGTTCAGGTTGTGCGGATTGTTGTGTTAATCCTCAAATCAGTTTTCAAGGTGAGCAGGATGGTTTAGTGTTGATTTGGCTGCGTTTCAGGGACAAGAGATGCCAAAAACAACAACAACAACAACAACAACAACAACAACAATTTCCATGCTGTTCCTCCATCTTGGCCCTTCCCGCAAACCTATGTGCTGTTTTCTTATGATTTTCCTGGAATTATGGCGTTTAAGAAACAACAAGCACACCTTGTTCTCAGCAGTCTTAACCCTACAGTTCTCTGCTGTGCGCCTTTTCATTTTATTTTGAGAGCACTTTCTTTTTTTTTATTTGTTTTTGTTTTTGTTTTGTTTTTAGGACTATAAGATGATTGAAACTCACCTTGTGTATTCTTGCCCAATCTCTACAAGTAGATTCCTGGTTGCTTTAATTGTAGAATGATATTAGGAACCAAGTTATAAGATTTGAGTGTGTTCATTGGTACTGAGTTATCAGTGTTTTTAGACCCATTCTAGGGGCGCCTGGGTGGCTCAGTCGGTTGAGCGTCCGGCATTGGCTCAGGTCATGATCTCACGGTTCGTGGGTTCGAGCTCCGCGTCAGGCTCTGTGCTGACAGCTCAGAGCCTGGAGCTTGTCTTCAGATTCTGTCTGAAGTCTCTTCAGTCTCCCTCTCTCTCTGACCCTCCCCTGCTCACGCTGTCTCTCTTTCTCTCTTAAACAAAAATAAATAAAACGTTAAAAAAAGAAGTTAGTTCTTTAAAAAAAAAATAGACCCATTCTATGGGAAAAGACAGGAATTCAGGTTTATAAAATAAACCATGTATAGTAACATACCTATCATTAGTTATTTATCTATCTTTGTGTATGTTTGTATATTTAAACACAATGTGTTTGTGTATAAATACTTATACATCCTTTTGAATATATGAAATATATTTATAATAACTAATGTCTTTGCAAATTATAACATATGTCCATTCTAGGTGTATTTTTATTAATTAAATATTCTCATTTTCTTGATTCTTTGTTTATCTGACAATCTTTGGGTGCAAGACTTTGTGAATTTTACCTTGATGGCTGCTGGTTATTTTTATATATTTTAAAAAGTTTTGAGTTTCAAAAAACCTTTAAGTTTCTAGAGGGCTTAATTCAATTAATTTACTTGGAATAGATTGATTCTTCCTGGTATGCTTTTGTTGTTGATGAAGATTATGTTTTAAGGCAAAGTCAATGCAGTCTTCATTCTAGGGTTTATTAGTTCCTACTACCTAGATAAGAGTTACTTAAGTATTCTACCCAATACCCCATGAATTTTGAGATTTTCCAGCCTAGCTGGTGAGAGCAAACACAACACTGCTGGAGCACCAGGCATTGTTTATTTTAACCCTTTTGATGATCATTTGCAAAATAGCCAAACGAACAATGATGAAAAAATGTATGCATTAAGGATTATAACATAGTAACATGGATAAATTATTTCCAGAAGATGGAAACAGCTGCAGCATAAACAACTTGTTTGTTCTCACAATGACCTTCTCCTTTGTATTTAATATAGTCAACTTTAGCACTGCCTTGACACCCTGGATTCCCACTGAGTTGCATCATGTTGGCAATTCTACCCCCTGCATCCAAACTCAAGGGGAACAACACAGACTTTCAATAGGCTAATCAACGCCACTTCCATGCTCTCTAGGAGGGCAAATTAAGTTGATTATTTTTATTACTCAACTGCAAATGCTGTTGCACTAAAAATTAAAGATATACAATGGATAGGTTGTATTCAGTGTCAGTATTTTAATATACTCTTGCAGAAAAACCCACACAGTGTTTTTAAATTTACACATAATTATAGAGAATTACATCATTAAATTTTAGTGTGGCACTATTATGCAAAAGAAATGTGTTAAGTAACTATAGACAGCTTTTTTCATTTTTTAGAATGCGATTAGATATTGTTTTAACAGTTTATATTTTTTTCACATGGCATTTGTAAACACATTAGTGGAAGTGTCAATAGAAAAACACATAATTTTAAATGGAAATATTACTATTTCAATTATTTGCACTGAGTGTCTCTTTAGTAATCAAGTAAAGCAGACATATTCATGTGATATAAAGCTATCATTACAAATAATGCAAATCACCATTACCATACATTACAATTGCACTCCACAGAACCTTATTCTTTTTTATTAGGTTTTTTACATTTTAATTCAAGTATAGTTAACATACAGTGTTATATTAGTTTCAGGGGTACACTATAGTGATTTAACAATTCTATACATCATTACTAAGTGCTCATCATAAGTGTATTTTTTTCCCCTTCAACTATTCTACCCATCCCCCACCTACCTCTCCTCTGATAAGCTTTATTTTGTTTTTTCTTGTTTTTTAAGTTTATTTCTTTATTTTAAGAGACAGAGAAAGAGAGAGGGAGAGAGACTACACAAGAGGGGAGAGGCAGAGAGAGAGGGAGAGAGGGAATCCCAAGCAGGCTTCATGCTGTCAGCATGGACTCCTACGTGGGGCTAGATCCCATGAACCACAAGATCATGACCTGAGATGAAATCTAGAATAGGATGCTTAACCAAGTGCCCCTAATATGCTTTATTTTAAACAAGTACCCTCAAGTAATTTTTTTCAACATGAACTTTTTTTTTTTACTTGAAGCATACTTCAGAATACATAGTTCTAAAAGATATATATTAAATATTCCATCCAAGAAGAATAGAATGCACATTTTCTGCAAGTATACACAGAAGAATTCCCTGGTTAAATCATATAAAAAGAAACAACAAATATTACAAATTTAGAAAGTTCAAAAACCTTATTTTTAAAGTAGACCCCCCCTTAAGTAAAGGAGATTTAAACATATGCATAAACATCATCTAAAACTTATGGAAGGAAAGGAAATATCACATTAAAAAGTTTTATTCGAACTATCCCAACATGAGAAAGAAAAATAGAATGGTTTGTTGTTTTTGAACTACAATGGATGCAGTACACGGAGAGATCCTTTACACAATAGATAATGTTGAAACATGAACACAATTACTAATTGCTTGCTTCATATATGTAAACTGTACTCCAGGCTTCTACTTGCTTTTTGAGAGAAAAACTAAATAAATACTATGAAAGCAAGACCTGCCTGCAGCAAAAAGATTATGACTCACTGAAAGCTCAAATGATGTTTGTAGTTCTTACCAATAAATTGTTTTTAATTAAGGTATGTACATTGTTTATTTAGCCATAATGCTATTGCACACTTAATAGACTATAGTATTATATAAATATAACTTTTGTATGAAAACCAAAAAAAATTAATTTGACTTACTTTATTACTTTATTTGCCCTATTGCAATGGTCTGAAACCAAATTCACAATATCATCAAAGTATGCCTGTATGTCGCTCAGAAATATGTCTCTTTGGCCTAAGGATTTTTCTGAACTGATTATCTTAAGAAACAGCAGACAGGCAAGAAGTTCTGAAGATAGAGTATGTTTCCCCCTTTTAAGAGTCATTTACATTTATAAAGGAAGTCTCATTTGTAAAGATGTCTTTCTCTTTGTATTAGGTAGAGAAGGATGACTCTTAATTACAAGAGTTTTATGAACAGAGAAGGCACTGACTTAAATCTGTCTATCAAACCTTATCCTTATACACCATACTTTGCCTTATCACTTTCCCACAATTTGCCTCACCTATCCAGAAGCTCCAAATTTCTTTTCTTGAGTTGACATTAGTGTATAAACACCCCGGAGAGTCACTCATCTCTGAGTTTTTCTCATGTATATACAAGACATACATATTAATACTTCTCTGTTTGGTTTTCTCTTGTCAATCTCTCTCTTGTTACAGAGACTTAGCCAAAAACCTAGAAGGACAAAAGCAAAAAAGAAAAAAAAAAGGTTTTCCTTTACAACATGTAATTACATTGAGAAAGATCTGTTTTCTTTCTCATTGTTACAAAACAAAATTCAACTGAGTAAATTTGAAGATTTAATTGGCTGCATTCAACAGTTCACAGACACGGCAGTATCCAGTCTAGGAAGTAGAAAGTGGCTCCAGGAATTGTACAAAATAGAAGGTCTGTAAAGGCAGAAAATGGGTAGGACAAGGGAGTCAAAGAAAAGATTATTTCTAATAAAGTCACCTTATGGAGATGGGTGACTATCAGGCAGATTACCTCACTAGTCCTGGTCATTTTATTTTAGATTGACTGGTTAAAAGGTTATATTTTGCAACTAAGACTTGGTTTGCTAAAGTGGGGGGCAGATGATTATTTTGGGTCTGTTGTTTCTTTCTTAACAAGATGTGGTGAGGTGCTTTATTATTATTATTATTCAAAATTATGTTTTTATTTCTTTGTATATTGCTTAAATAGCAATAACTGACAAAGTTCAATAACCGTTGTATACACTATTTATCTTGGCCAATTTAGAGAAAGACACCTCATTTGAACAGACTTGTAGATCTGAGCAATTGGATTTCATTCTGAAATTATTCAAGCCTCAAAAACTACTGGTCGGAAAACCACATGTACTTTAAAGCTCTGTTGTTATGACATCTTTCCTTGATTTTTGATAAACTTTTTTTGTTTATTTATTAGAGTTATTGTTAAGCATTTCAGAATTTGATAAACAAGTTATGATTTATTTACTTCTCTAGAAGCCATTTATTTAGGAGGGTGAAACTCTTAACTTTCTAAAAGCCCAAAAGGTGGAATTACAAAGTGTACTGTCTCAGAACCTTGAGAGTTCTTGTGAACTGTGGAAACTAATTTTTTTCTCTTGTTATTTACTTTCTTCATAAGAATTCAAATACTTAGATTGTGAAATAATACTCTTTTTAAAGAAAGGAATATCTTTGATGTCAGATTTAAGTGGAAATGATGATATATGTTTGAAATCTATCATAAATAAATAACTTTTTCCCATACATGGAATAAACAAGGATGAATGAAGGAGCAGACATTGTGGAAAGCTATGAGAAATCACTGTAAATAAGAGAAATGGAACAGTGAGCATGCAGTTACCAAATTATGCACTAAGAGAGAAGAAAGTTGTCCTTTTTTCTGGAATCTTACTAGGAAATTTATCAGTGCCTTGCAAAAATCCTTCCAGATATCATGTAGACTGAAGTTACATGGATGGAAAGAATTACACTATTTAATGGACACCTAAGAATGTAATTTCCTCTGTAAAGGTCCTGTGAGTTTTTACTAATAAAATCAGCTATAATGTAATGAGGCATATTAAAAGTTACAAGTGCTATTCAGTAAATTCAAATTCATAAAAAAAATTTTGATTTTATATAATAAATGTGAATTAAAACTCAGTAAATATGTTTTCCTTAATCAGGAAATGAGTGGGTAATACTAGGATGCAAACTAAAAATTCACAGTATATTTAAGAGAAAACTGTTAATTAATAAGCATGTTCCTGCTTTGTTATTTAATAATTATAGGGGAGGAGAGTAATTTTCTCTCCCTTCAGAATTCTTAGCTGAGATTCTTGTAAAAAGAGACAGACTAACAAGAGGAAAACTAACAGAAGTTTGTTATCCCTCATGTATATCTGGGAAATACGCAGGGGAAAATGTGAAACTCCCTGAGTTGTTCTAAACCACCAGCTTAAATACCATATTCAGCTAAAGACAAAAGAGAAAGGTGTGGGGAGACCAGGAAAAGTAAGTAATGGTAGGGTTTGTTATGCAGACTTGTACAGATAAGTCTATGCTTTCTCTATTGATAAGGGTCTCATGTGGTTTAGAATCATCTTTCTCCTGATACACACAGGAAGATAGGCTTACAAATGGACAAACCCTCTATAAATGTAAGTTTTCTGTATAAGAGGGATACTTCTGTTTTCAGAGCTTCTCCTGAGTCTGCTGTTCCTCAATCAGTCCCAAACAATCTTTCTGCCAAAGTGGCATATTTTAGGGTGACACATTCTGCTACCCTTCATGACATTAATATTTAGGTAAATCTCTCATTCTTTAGGAGTAGCTAATATCCCAAAGTGCTTGAAAAATAATGATTATTTTTGAGACGAGTCTGTTAAAGTGAGACTTGGGTTTTTTGAATGGATTCCTATGTGCTTGTTAACTACTTATCATAAGCTTAGACAATTTGTGAAGCTATTGGCTTATTCCCACAAAGAATATAATATGTCTAAACAACCAAAAGTATATACTTGTACTTAATGATCAATTACTGGTTGAAAAACTAATCTGTGTATTATGGCTGCCAGTTTTCCAATGACAGAATCTTAATATTTTTATTATGTGTAAACAGTTCAATATTCAAGACTCAGCTGAAATGTTTTTCTTATTCCATTATTTTTTAAATGAGAAAAGCTGTACTTATTTTTCTAGCAGTAACTTCTTAACAGAAAAAATATATGTATAAAGGTATTGAATAAGTCAAACGGAATATATGGTATTTTACTAGTTTTTATTTTGGTTGTGGACTCTTTATCCCAATATTTTCTTCAGAGGCAAACTTTGTTTTTACTTCTTTTTTTTAAATTTTTAAAATGTTTATTTATTTATTTTTGAGATAGAGAGATAGAGAGCAAGCAGGGGACAGGCAGAAAGAGAGAGAGAGAGATTGAGAATCCCAAACAGGCTCTGCACTGTCAGTGCAGAACTTGATACGGAGTTCGAAGTCACAAACCAAGAGATCACAACCTGAGCCAAAATCAAGAGTAGGCACTGAACTGACTGAGCCACCCAGGCGCCCCAAACTTTGTTTTTATTTCAATGAGGTCTTCTACTCAAGCCAGAACACTTGCAGTTAAATTAAATGTGTAAAGAGCTAAACATAGGACCTAATCTTCATTTCAGGAGGTTTATTAGGGGTTTTCTCTCTACTTAAGATTATAGAACAAAAATTTTCTACTTCTAGGCTTCTTGTCTATTTTCTTGACTGATTTAAATTTCTGCTTCAGAAATTTAGGGAGGGACATTAAGAAAATATTGCCCAACTTTCCAGAGTTCTATCCATAATACAGCTTGATTTTCATTTTTATTATTTTTGCTAATCAAATATTTCAACAAATTTAATGAAGCCATAGTCCTATCTGAGTTTTGCAGTCAATCTCTTCTAATATCCTTTGGAAGAAAGAATATCAAATCTAGAAGGGAGGTCAACTGTGGTCCTACTATTAAGTGTTTTCTTTAATGACATATCAATTTATTTTTGATATTTTGAATATGAAAGCCTTCCCTACCTGAATGGTTACTTGTAATCAACAAACATCTAAATAATATGTATTTTCCTTATGAATCCAATTTGTTAATATACAGCTGAAGCATAGATAAACCTTTTTTCCTCAATGTCTCAAAGGGGCAAAGTGTCATTACTTTCATTTTACTTTGAATGGTTTCTCATAGTTGATGTATGTGCCTTGCATCTTCGACCTTCTAACTGACATAAACAAAACCTTCTTTAAAGACTTGCTCTTGTAGGATTTTATATATCTTTGCTGCAGATTGAATTTCTTCTGCTGCACTCCTAGTCATTTTTCCTAGTTTCCTTGATCAAATGTACCAAAGAGGGTGAAGATTCATATATCCTCCACTCCAAGTGTGAGGAACACGTCTCCCTGGGAGTTGTGGTAAATTTTGAAATAATCACTCTAGTAACGGAAGTCACTATATCACATAGAGACAAAATAGAGGCCTTCAAGAGGACACTACACTTCTGGTCTTCCAGATTATCTTTGCTCCAGGCTGAAAGATCTCATACCAACCCTACAGCAGCTATGTGGGTCTTCCTGGTCCATACCACTAGAGACCAGTGAGGGGATCCTAGGAAATTCAGTTCTGAGTCCTGCTGGCCTTGGAGTTCAGCCCCTCTCTACCCAACCACCTGAAAATTTGCCTTTGCTAATTAACATGTTTATATAAATTATTTTCTTTATTTTTACTGGATGAGTAGATAGACAAATAGATATCAAAGAACAAAGTTCAAATTAGAACATGTTTTCTCCATGGCCTTGGAGTTCAGCCCCTCTCTACCCAACCCACCTGAAAATTTGCCTTTGCTAATTAACATGTTTATATAAATTATTGTCTTTATTTTTACTGGATGAGTAGATAGACAAATAGATATCAAAGAACAAAGTTCAAATTAGAACATGTTTTCTATTCAATCAATAGTTACTTAAACATCCACAACACTTTCAATTTCTGTTGAAGTTTAACTTTGTCATGTTGCATGGGATGTATTTGTCAGGAGAAAAATATAGCTACTATTGAAAATAAATCATCAAAATACACTCACACAGCAAGGAGACAGTGATCTCTGTGCATAACCCTTGAGAAAATCCATGTGACATTAAAAACCACTGTGCAATTTTGGAAAACAAAAAGTGACCATAAACAACCTGAATTAGTAAAATCGAAAGGTGATTTTTTTAAATATTTTTTTTGCTCAACTGAACTAAAATTGACATCTCCAAACTCATAAAAATAAAAATGCTATCAATGTCAAAGTTTTTATAAAAAATTCTCAGATTTTATAAAATTTTAGTATTCAAGCACCAACTAGATACAGCTTATAGCAACTACCTATTTAGATTTTCCACTTTATCCCAATGAAACAGCATGTCTGAAATGTACAATTTTAGCTTTCCTTGAATTTCTACATTTTTTCAGGTTAGAATGCTCCTTTTAGGAAGATTATGTTCTTCCCCTGGGAAATTAGATCTATATCTTCTCTAAACATTCAGTAGGGAGCAATGTTTTATCAGGATGGTATATCTTATTGTTGTCTTCTATTTCGCACTAAAAGAGTGGCATGTGTCTCAATGGCCACACTTGGGTTCCCTGCTGCCATTACAAATGAGTATGAAGCCATTTCCCTTGTGGAAATAGCTCCAGGACTGACATTTCATTAAAGTGAGGGGAGCTGGTGTTCCTCCAAGTACAATGACACTAAGTGCTTCCCCACTTCCCCACTTCAGATTAAGAATCTCAAGAAGGATAAGAACTGAAATACAGCTTATGTTAATATAGGGCACTTCCACTTATAATTGTAACTTTTTGTATAATTGGATCTAGGCATCTAGTGGCTTTCATACCTAATGTTCATCAACCTTACCATATTTGTAAAGATCCAAAATAGTGCTGGATTTCTAAGTAAAAAATGTAATTCAAACTAATATTTTTTCTTAGATATAATTTATTCACCTCTGGCTCACATTGAGACACGGGTACATTTTATGGGCAATGAAAATTAATCTGCTAAGAAGTTAAGAAAAAAATATTTATCCTCAATCAGGACTTAGTTTCTGCAGTCATTTCATCTCACGTTTGTCTTTCTATTAGCTATTTTAATCACTATTTTAAATTAGCTATTTTAATCACTATTCACATACTGTACCAAGCATGAAGGAATCTGTCTTCTTGCCTTTTATAGATGCATATGAGGCTTTAGTAAATGTACTGTTCCATTTGGAATAATATAATAAGTAGGTAAATACTGTATTTTTCCTGCTTGCCAAAAATGGAAAGTTTCACAGTATTGAAAACTAAAATTATTTTCTTGGGGCACCTGGGTGGCTCAGTTGGTTAAGCTTCCAACTCCTGATTTCAGCTCAGGTCACGATCTCACAGTCCTGAGCTTAAGCCTCTGCTCTGGGTGTGGAGCCAGCTTAAAATTCTCTCTTTCTCCCTCTGACTCTTGTTCATGCACACACTCTCTCTCTGTCTCTGTCTCTGTCTCTGTCTCTGTCTCTCTCCCCCCCCCTTTCAAAAAAATGTTTAGAATTTATTTTCTTGGTCTTATTTAGCAACCACATACCTTTTATAATGGAATTTGTCCTTTTTCTTTTTTTTTTCCTTTTTTTTTCCATTAATGATTTTGGTGATGAAATAAAAAAAACATTCATTTTTTTCATTTATTTATTCTTCTATTTAGTCAATAGTTCTTAAATTCTTATCTGACTAGTTACTACATAAAATAAGCCAAACAAAAAATGTGAACTTTAAAAGTCCTACCATCAGTTACTGTTAATTTTGTCAATTCGATTCTAATAATAAAAAATAAGAAGTATATTTGAAAATAACCAAGTGACTTCGATGACAGATACCTAAACATTTGATAACGTTTAACTATTAAAACATTTCATCAGATAGTTTTAAAAATTCTGTTTATTAAACCAAAGTATTATTGAAAAAAGTCTGTATAATGAAAATAACTCATGTTCAATCCTCTTATTTTAACTCTATGTATCTTAAGATAAAAATGACCATAGTTACAAAATTTTGGAAAAAAAACAAATTAACAGACAACCATTGAATGACATTCTTGATTAAACAGAATTTCTTCAGAGAGCTTTTAAAAAGTCATAAAATTTAAAATTAATAATTTCATGAATTTGAAGATTATCTGAACAGCTATGTTTGGTTTTACCATTCATGCAACTGTATTCAATTTGACTTAGTGTCTGATTCAGTTTTTACTTGATTCTCAGTTTCTCATGCTGCATGGGCATTCAAGGAATTCATGCAAGATCAAGTTTCTTTCTATTTTATAGTTTTGGGTGAAAATTTTCCAACTACGAATCTAATGTCCTGGACATCTATAAAAACATTGAGAAGTAAATCATTTTTATTTCTTTGCTAAATATATACCTATCTCTTAATCACCAGATATAAAAGAGTAGTTTGTAGCTTGAATAGTCTTCTCAGAAGAAGGCAAAATGGAAAAAGAAATTACACTGTAAAATGAGCATTTTTTTCTAAGCCTCAGTGAATTGCCATAATCCTTACTAAGTTTGGGCCAACTTTCTATATGTTAATTGTGAATTTTCACTGTCATGAAACATCTTTGAGAGTTTTCTCGATGTGAAATTTGACTGACATCACTTTCCTGGAAACATCTTCAATCTTTCTGTCAAAGTTTGTTTCCTCATGTTTGTTGGTAAATTCACTTTTACTGAAATTCCTTGACTGCTTAGTTCAAGTCTCTGAAACCATGGCAGTATCAACATCTCCATGGTCATCCTTTTCTTCTAGAACTCCATTTATATTATATTTGAGTTGAACTCACAGTGTTGGCTTTTTATGGTCTTGAACTCATATTTTTGTTGCCCGATTACTTCTTTCTATTATCCATTTTGTAAAATGTCACTTGGGTTTATTACTAGGAGAAGAGAAAGCAACACAACTACATGCTGCTGTCTGTATGGACTGAACAAAAGATGGGCTGTGACCAACCACCATAAGACTTCAAAGTACATGAACGTAACTTTCATGAATGATGAATAGGTTGCTTATATGGTGATCTGTGAACTGAAGAACTGGCTGTGAATTATGCCCGTTATTGCAGTTGATCACAGTTAACACACCTAGGTAACAAATTTGAATCAAATATTTGGGGGGACTGATTTTAATTAACAATGGTAAGTAAAATTTGTGAACATCATAAACATGCAAAGTGAGGACAGCCATCCATTGCTTCATACGGAAAAACAGTTTTAAAAACCTGAATATACATTTTCTTTGGGTTCTGTGAACACTGAAAAATGACCCCCAAACAATAACAAAACATATCATTTTTCCTCTGTTTAACCAAAAAGAGGTTTTATGGACAGTTAATATTTTTCTCTATCTCCCTAATCCTGTTCACCCCAAATGTGTTACCATATGCATTTTAAATAACAGATACAAAATGACAAGGGGCACCTGGATGGCCCAGTTAAGCATCCAACTATTGGTTTCAGCTCTGGTTATGATCTCGAGGTTTCATGAGTTCGAGCTCCATGTCAGGCGCTGAGCTGGTAGTGTGGAGCCTGATTAGAATATTCTCTTTCTCTTCCTCTCTGCCCCTCCCCCACTTGTGATGTCTCTGTCTCTCTAAAATAATAATTAAAAAAAAAAATGACTTAATTTTCAAGGAAATTTTATTTTGTAGTAATCTTTGTTATTCTATGGATATTTGAAATCTGTGCCTATTTTTTGCTTATTTCTTATAAACTCACACAAATCCTGTATTCCTCTTTCAGTGTCCCACAAGCAAAATAACAAATGCATTCAATTGTGAAACATTTTGGTACATTTTGTCAATGTTCAGATAATCTTCAATTCTTTACATATTTTTTAACTGTTGTACATATAGCAGACATGAATGACTTAGTGTACATCACAGGTACTCTTGCCAGAGTCAAAATGGAAACAGGAGGAGAAAATTATTCAGCCACTCTCACACTACTGTATTTTATTCTTAAATCATTGCAAGCAATTACTGGGAAATGTAACTTATGAAGAAAATGTTTCCTCCCAGTGGGAACAGAATTTTTGATATGCAGAGTGGGTTTAGTCAGGAGTTAAAGTACTCCCTTGACATGTGGTTCATTCAGTTTCCTGGTGGGTCGACTCATAAAAAGTGTGAAATGGCAGGGGGTCATCAAGCAAATGTCTGGTTAGAAAACGTTTTACAGTAATCTGGTGGCATGCTGATATCAAACACAGGAACAAACGAGGCGAGGATGGAGGAGCAGGGAGAGGTTAGGAAAACAAATATTCCCTCTTACGTACAGGCAAGCTGCTGAATAAACCTATATGATACAAGCAAAGTTGACAGTTCTCATTCTGGAAGATCCTACTTTTATCATGTAATCTATATTTCACTCAAATGGTATTCTTTTCTGCCCTAATGTTTCTATAAAGAATATTATCATTGCTTATACTTCTGATACTTCAGAAATAATATATATATATATATATATATATGAAATTAAGGGTATAATCCCCCTTTCCTTAGTAACTTCTTCATTTCATGTTATTTACCTTACAGACTCCAAATACATCTGTAAATAATGGGGTATCAATTAAGCCTTTTCCTGCTACTCTGGATTTGAAAAAGGTGAAACAGAATTATTAAGCAGGGGCCAAAGATGAAGAATGCAGTTGTCAAGTACTGTATATTCTAAGGAGAGCCATCAATCACTGGGGCAGGCATTAACTACAGGCTTACCGAACAATGGAAAGAAGTATCTACCAAGTGCTGCATCAATACTCCATTCCTTTCCAAAATATATAAAGTGACCTAAGAGGAGGAGGAGGGCAAAATTCTTTGAATCAAGGGACTTTTTTTTTGTCCTCAAGAAAACTACTGTGGTTCTTCAGACCCATAAAATAGAAGGACATTCATTGCCTCCTTTCCTGGTTCAGCCAAAGGGAAGCTGGTTGTAAGAGTGCCATTAAAAAAACATGCTTAAGATGGTGAGGCTAATATCTTGTTTCCTGGATAGTCTTCTAATAAACTTGACCATAGGAGGGAATACAATTCTTGGGAGATCTTGATATGTGACCCATAAATTTGAGAAAAGGTTTTAAACAGAGACTGGTTCTTCTTTCCAAGATGCAAGGTTTAAAGACATAACCCATTCACTCTTCTCCTGGTTGGTGTCAAAAACCTTACCACACCTACCTCCCACACTTGGCCTCTCTCTCCAGCTTGGACACTCTCCTTACCTCACTGGTGTCCTCTCTCTGGGGAACCGGAGCTTCTCAAACCAATTTATACTACCTTACAAGGCACAAAAAGTGCTTCTTTCTGCATACTTTGTGCATACTGGATATTGATACAATTTTTGTAATGTGGCAGTGTCATAAATGAATCATGGTGTCTGTTCATGTATTAATTTTCATCGTAATAAAGTGTTCAGATATGGAATGTTATGCATATATTTTGTATAAAATATAGGTTCATTGTTGGCCTTTTTTTGGTAGAGATATTTATTTCTCTTTACTATGCTGACTCTATTTATCTTTTTTAATTTAATTAGCCTTTATCTGTCAAACGTGATGCTTTTTTTTAAAACATGTCATTTAATGTTTACTTATTTTTTTAACCATAGAAGTATTTGATTATTATATAGACAAATATATATTTCTATATTTTGTGGAATGCTTAGAAATACCCTCTAAAACTGGGGCGCCAGGGTGGCTCCGTCGGTTAAGCGTCCGGCTTCAGCTCAGGTCATGATCTCGCGGTTCGTGGGTTCGAGCCCCGCATCGGGCTCTGTGCTGACCACTAGCTCAGAGCCTGGAACCTGCTTCAGATTCTGTGTCTCCCTCTCTCTCTGACCCTCCCCTGCTCACGCTGTCTCTCTCTGTCTCTCAAAAATAAATTTAAAAAAACCATAAAAAATTAAAAAACAAAGAAATACCCTCTAAAACCAAATTTATAAAGATAGTTATGCCTAAATTGGAATACATGTGAGCATAACCTAACATTATTAATAAAAATGTGGTAAAACATTATTATTAATAATGTTTGTACATAACTAATAACTTGTTTATTGAATAGTAAAACTTACCATGGCTAGAAACAATTTCATCTCTATCTTAAAATAATCACCTGTATTTGTATTTATTTCAGATATTTTAATTATTTTTTATTGACCCATCATTCCTTAGTTAGTACTTTAAGGTTTCAATTACTGCAGTCCTACATCATGTTTTATTTTGTAGGAAGAGTACATCTTCTTGTCAATCCCTTTTTCTCTGAATTTTCATGGTTATTTGCATTTTTAGAAAATACTCCATTTTTTAAGTTCTTATTTTATTTATTTTGAGAAAGATAGAGAGCAAGTGAGGAATGGTCAGAGAGAAAGGGAGACAGGATCCCAAGCAGAATCTACACGTCAACGCAGAACCCAATGTAGGGCTCAAACTCATAAACTGTGAGATCATGACCTAAACTGAAACCAAGTGTTGAACTTTTAACCGACTGAGCTACCCAGGCACCCCAGTTGTCTGCATTTATTAATTACTGACTTTGTTTATTAAATGAACTTTAGATCTATCTTGTTAGCTACTTTCTCTCTCAAAATATGTATTGATTTATTTAAAAAATATTGATTGCTTTCCATTCCAAAATAATTAAAGGGAATTTACAATTTTACAACACTCAGTTATCATTTCTAAAGACATGTAATCCCCACCCATTTATTCAGGTCATTTATATTTTCATCTCTTTTATTCTTTTCCTTCATATTTTCCTTTTTGTTTCTTAAGATATGCATAAGTATGCACAAAACACAATAAAGAAAGCTTGGCTATGGATTGCCTTATAAACTTCTATTTTTTTCATTTTTTCAGCTTTACTGAAGTATAAATGAAAATTAAAGTTGTATGTAGTTAGATGTAGTACTTGATGTTTTTGTATAAACATACATTGTAAAATGATCACTATAATTAAGTTAACTAACTTATTCATCACCTTACATAGTTACTATTTCTTTCTTCTTTCCTTTCCTTCTTCTTTCTTTCCTTTCCTTCTCCTTCTCTTTTCTTCTTTTTTTCTCTTCTCTTCTCTTCTCTTCCTTTTGTTTTGGTGAGAATGCTTAAGATCTGTGACCTCTTACAAATTTCAAGTAAACCATACAGTATTGTTAATTATAATCATCCTGCTATACATTAGATCTCCAGAACTTGTTTATCTTACATAACTGAAGATTTGTATCCTTTTATCTCTCCCCCTAGTCTCTTACAACTACCATTCTACTGTCTGCTTCTATGAATTTGATTGTTTTCAATTCCACACATAAACCAGATCATGTAGTATTTGTCTTTCCAAATCTCACTTATTTCACTTAGCATGATGTTCTCCAGGTTTATCCCATGTTGTCACAAATGGCAGAGTTACCTTCCTTTTTAATGCTAATAGTCCATTATATTTTATTTATATATATATATATTCTTTGTTTATTCATTTGTTTTAAGCAAATTAAATCACACTTGTCTCGTGAAAGAAAGTGAAATCAGTGGACAGCCGTATTCACGTATTTGAAGATGGGAAGGATAACTCAGATACACAAGAAAGACAGAATCAAGCCTACACAGAGAAATTTGAACACCTGTGAATGTATTCACAGAAGAACAGTAACAACAATTTAATTTACAATGAATCTACATTAACAGTTTTTACCTCATGTGCAGTTCAAGGATACAAATTATTAAAATTTAAAATATTATATTTAGCTTACTGAATTTGAAAATCTTAAAGAAAATATTAATATTCTGTGATGGTAAAAATATTTAGAATTGTTTACAATAACAATCTTGCTTTTAAAGAAAGGAAATGGCACAAATGAAAATGTTGGGCTACATAAATTATAGTTTAGGCCTACAATCATATTTGGTGGCTTTAAGCAGGAATGACTTTAACTGTACAGACTCAAGGCTTCAGATTGTCTAGTTCAAATTCACACTTTCATTTTATCGTGAGTCCAAGGCCAAGTTCTTAATGTGTCTGTGCCTGTGTCTTTGTCAGTAAAAGACAATAATAATCATGCCTAACTATATTATAAGGTAGGTATAAAGATTAAATGCAATAACACAAGTCATAGTCAAGGACAGTTTTTGACTCATTCTGAACACCTAATATATGATCTCTAATATTCCTGTATTAAAAAGAAAGTACATTATTACTAATTTTTGAGTTAAAAATTCAAAATACAGTATTTTATAGCTTTTTTTAAAAGTAAAGTCATCCCCCAACATGGGGCTTGAACTCACAACCCTGATTGAGAATCTCACACTCCACCAACTGAGTCAGCCTGGTGCCACTTTTATAACTTTTTTAATGTCTGAAAAATAAAAATATTACAGACGGTTTTCTCAAAGATGTGGAATTATGTCTATTTTTATTATTTTTCTCCTTAAAAGTTAATTTATAGTAATATATAATCTTTTAAAAATTTTTTAATGTTTATTGTTGAGAGAGAGAGAGAGAGACAGAGACAGAGACAGAGCTTAAGTTGGGGAGGGGCAGAGAGAGAGATGGAGACACAGAATCCAAAGCAGGTTCCAGGCTCTGAGCTATCAGCACAGAGTCCCAAGAGGGACCTGAACCCACAAGCCAGCAGATCATGACCTGAGCTGAAGTCAGACATTCAAACAACCAAGCCACTCAGGCATCCCTAGCACGTATGTAATCTAAATGAAGTTAAATTATGAATATGATCCAGAGAAGAAATGGAAAATCTTCCATTTCTTAAGAAGTCACAAATCCAGTTATTGTTGGTTTGATAAATGTGACCAAATAAAGTATAAATATTAATTTAAAATTGAAGTTAGAATAAGGCACTCTTTAAAAATCTAGAATTACATGATAAAATAACTATCCATATCTGTAATATTATAATTACACACTTCATGCTATTAGAAATATTTGGTCTAGTTAGGAATAAACACAATGTGTTTTCTCTCTCAATCTTTGCAACCTAAGCTTGGGAAGAAAATAAAAGAAAAATATCTCAATAAGAAAGAATAAAAATAGTTTGTCACATCTTCCAACCTGGATCTGGGTTGCCAAGAATTGCAGAAAACACTTTTGTATGCTTCACATGCCCATTTCCTAATGCTTACTTCTTTTCAATAAGTAATGACTGGAATTATTCACATTATAACAGGACCAACATGGAAATTACGATCATGCTAGACAATTCCCAGGGCCACAGAGCGAGATGAAACTGTGTGTTATCTTATGTTTGCACTATTCTCTGTATAATAACTCAAGTTAGCTTGCACATGAAAGACAGAAGGAGAAAAAATAATGCAACGGGCAAGGTATTTCTTGAGAGGTGATAATCAGCACTCAGCTAAATAGAGTGAAGCTCGTCAGGATGAAGAAAGTGAAAGACTATTCAAAAGCACTTCTGCCCACTTAAATGGCCAGCATAAAGAAAATATTAATAGACAGCTACGCAGTGTACTATTATTGCCTTTCCAAAATTTGTTATAGCATTAAATATGATTTTGAATTGTTCCTCAAGATGGCATTTAAATATGTTCACTATTTAAAATGCATACCTTTACAATATTTCTTTTATCTTCTCCACTGTGTCTCTCCTCCATCTAGCTTTTTCATGTAAATTGCTGGCTGCCTATTATTTGTTGTTTCAGCGATTTCCCGTCTTCTGTGCTTCTGTGTATTATTTTGTTGCATGTCTCAGGAGAAAGAAATTTTAATAACTTTTATTTTAACCACATTCCTCATTTTTATTTTTGTGCTGGGAACTTACATGCTTTTATATATTACCATAGTTGGTGCTGGAAGATTTTAATTTTTAATAAGTATTTTTCTACTGCATAATCTGTTTTTTCAGAATTTTGCATTTAGAGATGAGATATTTTCCCCTGAAGTTGTCATGCTTTTAAAGATTCATTGACTTATTTTAATCTCGCCATTCTATTGTCTAACACAATCCAAAATCAAGGTTAGGTCAAAGTTTTATAAATAGCTATGTTTTTCTTTTCTTTCCTTTTTTTTTTTTTTTTGAAAGAAGACAACAAACATTTTCAGATGATATTTTTCTCTAATAATTTAAAATTCATGAAAAGTATATATCTTTCTATATAGAAACATACACATAAACACATATTACTTTCTGACAATGCCAATGAATTATTTAAAATTTTTTAAGATATGCTTTCCATTAAAATATAGTATGGTGATAAAATGTATACTCTAATCTCCTTTTCAAGTGCTTTAAATATATTGGTAACACCTCACACAACTGTGTCTCAAGAACTTACTATTATTTACCCCATTTCATATAAAAACAGCCAAAACGAGAGACTGAGTAACTGATGTAAGATCATACAGATCTCAAGCCATCTAGTTCCAGAGCACATAACTTGTAATTGTCATCATCATTGTTGTATTCCTTAATACCTTAACAAAGAAACAAAATTCTTAGATCTGGGTATACTCGAAATGAGCCCTCTTAAAAGATAATAAAAGTAGCTAATATTTAGTGAGAATTTTTAGTACTAAAATAATTTTAATTATATTTCATTTAAAAACATTACATGAGGGGTGCCTGGGGGGGCTCAGTTGGTTAAGTCTCGGACTTCGGCTCAGGTCGTGATCTCACAGCTCATGAGTTCGAGCCCCACGTCAGGCTCTGTGCTGACAGCTCAGAGCCTGGAGCCTGCTTCGGATTCTGTGTCTCCTTCTTTCTCTGCCCCTCCCCCACTCCCACTCTGTGTCTCTCCCTCTCTCTCTCAAAAATAAATAAACATGATTAAAAAAAGAAATGAAAAAAAATTACATGAATGAAATAATTTAACCCATAACAGATGTTATTGCATCCCGATTTTAGAGATAAGTCACCTGTGGCTTAAATGATATTAACTAACCAACCTAAGGTTACAGAGCTTGAGAGGGGTAATTCCAGGGAGGATTCTTAGTTAGGAAATCCAGAAAGCACAGTTGTTAACAAGAGATGCCATTTTAGCCTTTCTCACTTAATATCAGTTGGTTATTCACTGGTCCAGATGTGAATAAGCAATATTTAATGGTTTCAACTCAGATTTAAATTGCTATTTTAGGCTATGGAGAATTTGTCTTTGAGACTTTCCCATTTGAAGAGGTATGTTTCTTGAAGGTCCTCTTCCAAAGTAGTAGAAGCAATCCTTAAAAAAAAAGCAACAAGGAACTGATGTCAAGACTTGACAAATGTTAAATGGATACTTGAAATAAAAACTCACAGTGGGGTACTGATAAGAAAAACACATCTATAGGAAAATGTCAGGTTTTGTAAACAAATGCAAATGCACAAAGCATAACATTTCATAAATAGAACTTCTATTTGTCTAGAAATTATGTCCACAGATGAAACGCCATTTTCTGACTAGGAAATCCAAAGAACATTGTGCTTTAACCATTGGTGTGGAGGTACATTTGCCTGCATTATCCTTTGCTGTGAACTATCTATGTGATAGAAGGAACAAAAAGTCCTTGAAATGAAAGCTGCCTCTTACCCCTTACCCCTGGTATTAACTAAGATCCTACAAAATCATCTCATAATGCTAGCTAAAACCGTGGGGAACATGGAGTGGGTTATCAGAGTAGAAATCATGAAAATCAGTCTCACCTGGTTATCAGGTTATCAATTACATAAGTACATCAAGACCATAGCCTCTAAGTTTCCCTTCTTTATTGTGTATATATGTGTATATCTTAGCATTAGTGTAAATTTTCTAGTTTTTATTTTCACCCTCCACCATTTTATATTGGGGTCCATACGAATACATTTTCCATGTGGTTTACCTCGATAAGAACAAAGAGTCATTATCTGAGAAGGGAAAAACACTATTCACATATCCTAGAATGCACTAAATAGAACATATGGGATTCTATTTCTGTGGGTAGGAGTTGCAGGTGGATTCAGTTAAGCACATATTGTTGTTTGTCCTGTGGAATTTTAAAATAAATGAATGTAGACAATAGTGTGTGGATGTCAGACCACCAAAGGATCGAATATAATGAATATTACATTTTTCCTGTCCTTCATGTCTTCTTTCTCTCTTTTTTTTTCTAGTAAGAGAAAGCAGTTTTTTCTGTGAGAACAATCTCTTTGCACAATAGATAATATTAATGGGAGTGTCACTCATGTGCACAGACACATGACCCACCTCAGGGCTGACAAATGTCCTCTTGCTGCCTCTGTGGGACACAGCACAAGAGTTAAAAATGTTAAAAGTTGTCCCACTGTGAGGCTGCCTTGTTAAGAAAATGTCTATTTGCTTTTGTCATCCAGATTCCTTGACCTGCACTCGCCAGGCCCAATTCTTTTCACCCTGCTAAACTATGACCCTCTAAGCTTCAAATAATTTTCTTTCTTACTTTCATTATTCAGAGAGACTTTGTAGTTTGTACAGCCAAAGGAATAAGGAAACATTTGTGGTTTTCTTTCCATCAGTGCTCATTATGCCCACACTTGTTTCTTAAGACATCGGATTCATAAAAAATAATAACTTTCTATGGAATAAATTGTCTCTTATTGCTCTTAATGTGACCAAAAGTAAGGGTTTTTGGTTTTTTTTCCTTTAAAGTTGTTCACCATATATTTTTGCCTTCATATTGTCAAATATTAGTGTGATTTGAATATAATGGATATATTTACATTCTTCTGGAAAGCTAATAAGATCCTAAATAAGCTCTGTTAAATTTAAAGTGTTTTTTTTAGCTTTTCTTTAAAATAATGTTTTTTAGAAATGAATCTAACATCTTACAAAAACTTTAAGTCAGTACGGCATTGGAATGATATAATTTTTCTAAGATTTATTTATTTTTAGAAAGAGGGCTAGCACAAGTGGGGGAGAGGGGCAGAGGAAGAGAAAGAATCCCAAGCAGGATCCACGCTCAGCACAGAGTCCCATTCAGGGTGGAATCCCACCACCCTGGGCTCAGGACTTGAGCCGAAAATAAAAGTCGATTACTCAACCAAGTGAGCCACCCAGGCCCCCCGCATTCCCTTTAGTTAATCATTGATCTAGATAGAGCAGGCGTAAGAACACTTCTGGCCAGTGAGATGTAAGTGGAACTTTGTAGTTGCGCTTTATCGGATTTTGTTCTCCAATCTAAGAAGCTAAGTGTATGACGTAAAATAACCAGCATCAACCCCTGCTTTTTCTGCTTTTGGCTATCATGGTGTGAGTAATGAGATTCTTAAATCAGCCTTAGCTACCCAGAGAGGATATGTAGTGAGGAAGGTAGTAGACCAGAAAGGTGAGAATGGCTTGAGTTTTCCCTGTTGCTATTGAGCGTTGGAACTTACACCTGCCTCCTTCCAAATTGCTAAGTAAGATTTCTGTGTTTGTTTGTGCAGCTTGGTACTGACCAAACCTCGAAGGTATGTTCTTGGTAAATCTATACGTGACTCCTGTCCACCATGATGGGAATGTGTTCCTAGTACTGTGCAAGGTGCAACATGTCCTTTTGGGAGTTGTATGTGCTGGCCCAAAGAAGAGAGATAGTAAATGCCTTAACTGTGTAAGTCACTCCAGTTGGATATCATATTTTCAGCAAAAAACAAATTGATATAAAAAACCTCCAAAAAAATAAAGAGTAGTTAGCTGTTTTTCTTGCAATAAATCACTATAAATGAATGATACAAATTAGTAATATTTAAAATATGAATTGTCATGAACAATTTTATTCATCTATGTTTTAAAGGGCAATATCAAAATACAAAGTAAGCTGACATTATTTTGGCTACAATTTTACACATTTTAATATGTATTTAGTGTCCTGATAATACCTGTTTACAGCTACTTTAATTGAATATTTATTATTTAATGCTGATAAATAACTATGTCTTTATTCTATATATTAGGAAATAACTAATTGGCTATTCCACAGTTGACCTAAAATAACATGAGAGTGTTTGTAAGTATGCTATTCTGGTTACAATCTCTATACAAAAGAATATGAGGGCTTATAACAAAAGAATTCAGGGTACTAAGGGAAAATAAAAATTAAAATGAGTTCAGAAATTATACACTTCTACATAACATCCATGATGAAAGCCTCACTTCCTCGTTTAATAAAAATATACATGTGTATAAATCTTTATATAGCTACAAATTTAAAAATGTATAAATGTACATATTATAATTATATTTATATTTTAAATATTATAAGTAAATATGAATTTTAAAATTGTTATCTAATTTATAAATATTTACAGTACTATGTTAGTTATAATTACTATAAATAACAATATTAAATATATAATTTAAAATTTATAAACAAAAATAGCTATATATAAATTTTAAGTTTATATATATAAATTTTATTATTAACTTGGAAAAATATAATCTTTTGGGGTGTTTCAAATTCTATGCCAACATATTTCTCAATCTAATTTCCTAAAGAAGTTTCTTTTTTTTTTTAAATTTTTTTTAATGTTTCATTTATTTTTGAGAGAGAGAGAGAAACAGTGTGAGCAGGGGAGGATCAGAGAGAGAGAGCTGTCAGCACAGAGCCTGAAGCGGGGCTCGAACCCACGAACCATGAGATCATGACCTGAGCTGAAGCCAGACACTCAACCGACTGAGCCACCCAGGCGCCCCTGATTTCCTAAAGAATTTTCTATTTGGAGTATTTCTGAAAGAAATTAACTTGACAATTGGTTGAGACACAGCCTTGCCTTCAGGGATGATGAAATATTTTATATTAAAGGACTTAAGGGGCACCTGGGTGGCTCCATTGGTTAAGCATCCACTATTGATTTCAGCTCAGGTATTGGTCTCACATTTGGTGGATTCGAGCCCCGCATGGGGTTCTCTGCTGACAGCTCAGAGCCTGGAGCTGCTTCTGATTCTGTGTCTTCTCCTCTGCCCCTCCCCACGTGCACTCTGTTTCTCTCCCTCTCTCTCTCAAAAATAAATAATAAACATTAAAAAATAATAATAAAGTACTTAAGGACCCCAAAACATGTTAATGCTAATCATACCAGTTTTTATTAAAAATAATGTGGAGCAGATTAGTTAAAGAAAGAAGAAAGAAAGAAAGAAAGAAAGAAAGAAAGAAAGAAAGAAAGAAAGATAGACCACCATGTTAAAAAAGATGTTTCTGCCCAGTCGGCCTTAATTAAACATGAACAAGTTACAAGCCTCGGTAATCAAGGATACACTATATTAAAGATATTTAAGAAGATGGATCATTGTTTTACTTGAGTTCTACTTTTTACTCCTTAGAGAAATTAAATAGCAACGTGATTGCCTTCATTAGAACACTTTTAATTTCTCTCAAAATGTTTCATCTCTTCTAACACCGTGATAAATAGGGTGCAGTGCAAAGGTAATTAATCCATTGTGCAATGAAAGAGAAATATAATGTGCTTACTTTGACTTCTTTTATTATGAATTAATTCACAATCAAAGTTACTGAAAACTACGATTAATTTTACATGTTAATCGTGTGGAATACATGTCCCTATATTGAAATTCTTAGAGGCATAGTAAATGTGTATACTCGAAAAAATGTACAACAGATAAAAGATATATTGCTGAGGAAAGTTTATTAGATGCTAGATGTGCTTATTTAGGTTACATTTGTGCTGTGACTCATGACTTCACACTGCTTGCAGATATGTAATTATGCAGTTGATCATGAGAAGTTTATTTCATCTAGGATTAAGAGGACTACTTTACAAAATTTTTGCTTGCAGTATAACTTTGTAGTATAAAAGGAATCATATTTTAACAATATATTTGCTACCAAATATTAGTAGGTATCCTTTGTCTTAAATATTTGAATATTATAACATTACTCTCACAGAAAACATCATCTTGTTGATATTAAATTTTTCCTGAACTTCTCCAAATGATGCAAAGAAATAGTACCAACTTCAGTTCTTCAGTACAACTGATATTTTTAAACCCAACACTTATAAAGAAAGAGGCAGTTTCTGTGGTTGGGTCAAAATATATTTCTTCTTTCAATAACTTGTCAAAAGTGTATTAACATAATAAACATTTGACTATTGCTTCTGTCATTTGAGAGAATGATTGTGTTCTAAATAAAAAGTAATCTATGTCAATAGATGATAATATAAAATACTAGAGTATTTTTTTTTTTTGAGAGCCAGGGAGATATGGAGAAAACTTTAGAGCGAGATTCCATTAGAAACAGGAGAGATCCTGAGTCTGTTTCATTATATTTATATTTCTGCCTTAAAAGAAGAGACAGGCTCATGGCAGAAGTGTGAAAATTCTTGCCTGTCTGTTTTTCTCTCTTATTACGGCAAGACCTTACAGACCTACAGATTTATACTCTTTTTATTTGTAAGTCTCTTCACTCTTATTAAGAACTCCACAAATCTGCTGGGGACTATTGGCGATCACTGTCATGGCTAATCAATCCCAAGGGATAGACATCTATCTCTCAGGCCTTGGAACCAATTAATTTGCAATGAGAGTCACTATTTTTCTTTTTTTTGAGAGTTGCTTTTCTTACTAGTAATAAGGGAAGACATTGAAGGGTTTTGAAAGATCCAGCTTATGATCTCAAGTGATTTGTCTGATTGCTGTGTAAATAAATAATAGCCCAATGAGGTCAGGGATGAAGATAGGGGGGATCAATCAGGAAACTATTGTAAGTACAAGATGATTGAGGCTGAACCAATGTTAAGATAGTAGGCATGGGAAGAAGCGATTGAATTGATGCTATATTTTGAAAGTAGAGCAGACAGCATTTACTGAAGGACCCAATGTAGAGTGAGGAAAGAAAAAAATCAAGGGTGAGTCCAGGAAATCTGGCTTAAGTAACTAACAAACACAAAATGTTAGTCATCAAAATAGGGGAGAATATGGGAGAAGGGTTTCTGGGGGAAAAACTCAGGATTTCCATGGTTTTCAACATGTTAATTTTCTGAGATCTAAGAAACACCCATGTGTCACATAGGTTGAATAGGCAGTTGGTTAGATGGAGCATTGGTTAGAGTAGAAGTCACAGATTAAGATGCAAATTTAGGCATCTTCTTATCAATGATATTTAAACCCATGAGATTGAATGAGATCACCTGGGAAGTGGGAGGCTTTGGAGGAAGAAGAGATCCAATGACTGCACCCAGAGACAATCCTTTAGATGTCTAGGAAGTGAGTAGGAATCAGATAAAGAAGGTAGGGGAAGGGAGCGGGACATCAAACAACCCAAAACTGAGAACCACTCTACTAAACTTCTATGAAGAAAACCAGGTAAGTGTGGTGGCCTAGAGGGTAAATAAAAAATTTTAAGATCCATGGAAGAATGGGTGATCAACTATGTCTAAAAGGTAAAGTGAGATATGGACTAAAAATCAATGGTGGTAGTCATTGATACACCCTGTCTCCCTTCCTTGACTATTGCAATAACCTCATAGCTTGCTAGTCTCTCTGCTATCACTCTTTTTCTCCCACATCTATTCTCAAAACAGCAGCCAATGTGATACTGTTAATATAATGAGTCTGACCATCTTGAAAATTCTCCATTTCTTCCTATCTTAATCAGTGCTAACAAAAGTCTTAATAAAGCTGACATTGCCCCAGACTGTTTTGATTCATACTTGTCTGATCCTATCTCTACCACTTTCCCCTTTGCTTATCCTTCTGAAGCTCTTCCTGCAATACCTGGACAAGACCCCACCTCATGAAGCATTTTGAGCGTTTTCCTCTTTTGCCAGAGATTCTCTTTCCAGATGATCATGTGGCTCACTCCACCATTTTCTTCCAGTCTTTGATCAGATGTCAGCTTCTCAGAAAGTTTGCACTTATAATTATTATTTGAAACTGCAAATACTCGGGGTTCCTGGGCATCTGACTCTTGGTTTCAGCTCAGGTTATGATCTCATAGTTTCATGGGTTCGAGCCCTGCATCAGGCTCTGCACTGGCAGTGCTGAGCCTATTTGAGATTCTTTCTCTTCCCCTCACTGGTGCTCTCTGTCTCTCTCAAATTGAATAAATAAATAAACGTTAAAAAATTGAAAATACTCTTCCACTTTGCTACTTAGGCATTTGCCTTGTTTTATTTATCATAATAGCACTTGGCACCTTCTGCCATATTAATTATTTTTAATGTCTGTCTATATCCATTAAAAATTAGTTTCATATCAGCAAAGCTTTTTTCAGAAATGGAACATGCTCACCAAATATTAGGCACCTGGTAAGTATCTGTTGAATAAATTAATAAAATAATAAGTAATATTTTTCTACTGTAAACATGCACAATCAACAAATACAAAGTATAATTAGAAAGAGGAGAGTAGGGCAGTTGGCTAGGGAAATAAGGTAAGTGACCATTAATGGTTTCATACCCATTTTATTGGAATCACAAGTCATTACATCAAGATATTTCATGTTATTCTGCAGAAAACAAAATATTTTTGACATTCAAAAAACTGTATTTATTTAATGTATGCAACTTGATTAGTTTGAAGAGATTCACCCATAAAACTCACCATAATCAATGTCATAGACATATTCACCACCTTTAAACATTTCCTTTCACTGTCTTTATTGTTTTCCATTTGGGATAAGAACACACCATAAAACCTACCTTCTTAGCAAATTATAAGTATATAATACAATATTGTTAATTATAGGCACTATGTCATATGGTAGATCTCTAGGACTTATTCATCTTGCATAGCTAAAACCTTGTACCTTTTGACACACCTCCCTATTTCCCCTTGTCTCCAATCCTTAGTAACCACCTTTCTATCCTCTGCTTGTGTAACTTTGACTATCTCACATTCTTTGTGTAACTGGGATCATATACTTGTTCTTCTAAGGCGATATGGCTTATTTCTCTTTGCGTAATATCCCCTGGTTCATCTATGTTGTTGTAAATGGCAAGATTTCTTTCTCTTTTAAGGCTGAATAGTATATCATTGTATGTAAATACTATATTTTCTTTATTCACCCACTGATGGATATTTAGGCTGTTTCCCTACCCCGCCCATTGTGATTGTGAATACTGCTGCAGCGAACAGGATTGTTCAGATCTGTCTTTCAGATTCTGATTTCAATTCCTTTGGATATATACCAAGAAATAGAATTGCTGGATTATATATTAGTTTTATTTTCAATTTTTTGAGGAACTTTCATACTATTTTCCATAAGAACATGGCATTCATATTAAAAAAATGGTTTTCTTGGTAAAAGTACAGTGATATATAGAAGAAAAATCTAGAAAATTCATAAATGTGTGTTTCATATTTATTTTTCATAATTTTATTTAAAATCTTTATTTGATTTTTTAATCACTAAAGTAACACATGCTCATGATAGCATGTGGATATTTTTACCCTTCTGTAACCTAAAATAATTTTTGAGGCTTTACTTTTTTTTGGAGCCATTTACATTAAAATTGAAAGGAAAATATAGAGATTTCCCATGTGCCCCTTGCTTCCACACATACATAGCCTTCCTCATTATCAATATCACTCACCAGGCAAAATACATTTTTTTTTACCAAGGATAAATTCTACATTGACACATCATAATTACCCAAAGTCTGTAGTTTAATGTAAGCTTCATTTTTGGTGTTGTACATTCTGTGGGTTTGGACAAATGTATAATGACATATATCCATCATTATAATATTGTAAAATTTTCACCTAATAATTTTCACCTAAAAATCTGTGCTCTGCCAATTCCTCTCTCCTCTCTTCCACTCCTAGCAACCACCAATATTTTTATTGTCTTCACAGCTCTGCCTCTCAAGATGTCAGATAGTTGAAATCGTACAATATGTAGTCTTTTTTCACTTAGTATTATGCATTTAAGATTTCTCCATGTCTTTTCATGGATTCATAGCTCATTTCTCTTTTGCACTGATATTCCACTGTTTGGAATTTATCATTTATCCATTTACCTGCTGGAAGCCATCTTGGTTGCTTCTAAGTTTTAGCTATCATGAATAAAGCTGCTATAAACGTCCATGTGCAGGTGTCTGTGTGTACATAAATTTCCAACACTTTTGGGTAAGTATCAAGAAGTGCATTTGCTGGATTATAGGGTAAAAGTATGTTTAGTTTTGCAGGAAACCACCAAACTGTCTTCCAGAGTGGCTGTACCATTTTACAATCCCAGCAGCAATAATTTCGTTTCTGCTGCTTCACATCTTCACAAGAACATGGTGTTGTCAGTATTCTGGATCTGGGCCACTCTAATAGGTGTACAGTGGTATCTTATTTTGTTTTGTTTTGTTTTGTTTTGTTTTAGTTTAGTTTTTCTTAATGTTATTTATTTTTGAGAGAGAAAGAGACAGCATGAGCAGAGGAGGGTCAGAGAGAGAGGGAGACAGGGAATCCGAAGACAGGCTCCAGGCTCTGAGCTAGCTGTCAGCCCAGAGCCCGACGCGGGGCTCGAATCCATGAACCGTGAGATCATGACCTGAGCCGAAGCTGGACGCTTAACCCACTGAGTCATCCACGCGCCCCTATCTTATTTTGTTTTAATTTACATTTGCCTGTGACATATGAATTAGAGCATCTTTTCCTGTATTTATTTGCCTTTTCTAACTTTTTATTTACTGAATTTGCTTTCTTAATTCCAGTATAATTAATATACAGTATAATATTAGTTTCAAGTGTACAATACACTTGTATAGAAATGTATAGAAACAGTTCTATACATTACTCAGTGCTCATCATGAAAGTGGACTTGTAATCTCCTTCACCTATTTCAGCAATCCCCCCATTCATCTCCCCTCTGGGAACCATCAATTTGTTCTCTATAGTTAGGCGTTGTTTGTTTGTCTCTATTTAATTTGTTTGATTTGATTCTTAACTTCCACGTATGAGTGAAATCATATGGTATTTGTCTTTCTCTAACTGAAATATTCATTTCACATTATACCTTCTAGATCCATCCATATTGTGTCAAATGGCAAAGTTTCATTCTCTTTTTTTATGATCGAGTGATATTCCATTGTATATATGTACCATTCTTCTTTATCCATTCATCTATCGGTGAACACTTGTGTTGCTTCCATAATTTATCTATTGTAAATAATGTCGCTATAAACATAGGGGTGTATGTGTTTTTTTGATTTAGTGTTTTCATATTATTTGGGTAAACACCCAGTATGGCAATTACTGGGTCATCTGATAATTCTATTTTTAATTTTTTGAGAAGCCTCCATACCGTTTTCCACAGTAGCTGTACCAGTGTGCATTCCCACCAATATTGCCCCAGGGTTTCTTTTTCTCAACATCCTCATAACACATGTTTCCTCTACTTTTTTTTTTTTAAAAAAAAATTTTTTTTTTACATTTATTTATTTTTTGAGAGATAGAGTGAGACAGCATGAGCGGGGAGGGTCAGAGAGAGAAGGAGACACAGAATCTGAAGCAGGCTCCAAGCTCTGAGCAAGCATTCAGCACAGAGCCCGACGCGGGGCTCGAACCCACCAACTGTGAGATCATGACCTGAGCCGAAGTCAGGCGCTTAACCTACTGA
>CM053573.1:20366492-20385969 GCA_028646485.1 Cryptoprocta ferox
CCTCTACTTTTGATTGTAGCTATTCTGACATGTGGGAGGTGATGTCTCATTGTGGTTTTGCCTTGAATTTCCCTGATGATGAGTGATAGCATCTTTTGATTTGTCCCTCGCCACTCTGGATGTCTCCTTTGAAGAATATCTCTTCATGTCTTCTGCCCATTTTTACTTTGGATTGTTTTGTTTTTCAATTTAAAGTTTATTTATTTATTTGGAGACAAAGAGAGACTGTGTGTGCATGGGTGGTTGAGGGGCCGAGACAAAGGGAGAAAGAGAAACCTAGGCCGGCTCTGGCTGTCAGTGCCCAGTGGAGGGCTTGATCTCAAGAATCACGAGATCATGACCTGAGCTGAAATCAAGAGTCGGGTGCTGAAGCAACTGAGCCACCCAAGTACCCCTGGATTATTTGATTTTTTTGATGTTGAGTAGTTTAAGTTCCTTATATATTTTGGAGACCTTTACCAGATATTTCATCTGCAAATATCTTTTCCCATTCAGCAGATTGTCTTTTAGTTTTGTTGATTGTTTCCTTCACTGTGTAAGAGCTTTTTATTTTTACACAGTCCCAATAGTTTATTTTTGCTTTTGTTTACCTTGCCTCAGGAGACATGCCTAGAAAATGCTGCTAAGGCTGATGTCAGAGAAGTTGCTGCCTATTCTCTTTTCTAGGATTTTTATGGCTCTGATCTCAAATTAAGTCCTTAATCCATTTTGAGTTTATTTTTGTGTATACGTAACAATGTGGTCCGCTTTCATTCTTTTGCATGTACCTATTCAGTTTTCCCAACACCATTTGGTGAAGAGACTATCTTTTTTCCCATTGCATATTACTTCCTGCTTTGTCAAAGATTAATTGACCATATAATCATGGGTTTATTCCTCGGCTTTCTATTCTGGGCTTTCTATTCTGTTCTATGTGTCTGTGTTTGTGCCAGTACCATACTGTTTTGATTATTACAGCTTTGTAAAGTATCTTGAAATCTGGAATTGTGACACCTCCAGTTTTATTCTACTTTTTCAAGATTGCTTTGGCTATTCAGGGTCTTTTGTAGTTTCATACAAAGTTTAGGATTACTTTCTCTAGCTCTGTGAAAAGTCCTGTTGGTGTTTTGATAGGGATTGCATTAAATGTGTAGATTGCTTTGGGTATAATTGACATTTTAATAATATTTGTTCTTCCAATCCATGAGCATTTCTATGTCTTTGGGTCATCTTCAATTTCTTTCATCAGTGTTTTATAATTTTTAAGATACAAGTCTTTCACTACTTTGTTTACATTTATTCCCAGGTACCTTAATTGTTTTTGATGCAACTGTAAATGGGATTTATTTCTTAATTTCTCTTTCTGCTATTTCATTAGTTGTGTATAGACATGCAATGTATGTCTGTACATTGATATTGTACTGTGACTTTACTGAGTTCACATATCAGTTCTGGCATTTTTTTGGTGGAGTCTTTCAGTTTTCCTATATAGAGGATCATGTCATCTGCAAATAATGAAAGTTTCAATTCTTTCTTACTGATTTGGATGCCTTTTATTTCTTTTTATTGTCTGATTGCTGTGGTTAGGACATTCAGTACTATGTTCAACAAAAGTGTTGAGAAGGGATGTTCTTGTCTGTTGCTGATCTTTGGGGGAAAGCTCTCAGTTTATCATCATCGAGTATGATGTTAGCTGTGGGATTTTCATACGTGGCCTATATTACGTGGAGGCGTGGTCCCTCTAAATCTACTTTCTTGACATAGCGTACCATATCATATTAGATCATATCATGAATGAATGCTGTACTTTGTCACATGCTTTTTCTGCATCAATTGAAATGATCATTTTCTTAATCCTTTTTCTTGTTGATGTGTTGTATCACACTGATTGATTTGCAAATATTAAATCACACTTGCATCCCAGGAATAAATCCCACTTGATTGTGGTGAATACTTTTTTTTAATGGATGTTGGATTCTGTTTGCTAATATTATGTTGAGGATTTTTGCATCTATGTTCACCAGAGATATGGGCCTATAGTTCTCCTTTTTTTGTGGTATCTTTATCGGGTTTTGGTATCAGGGTAATGCTGGCCTCAAAATGTATTTGGAAGTTTTTCATTCTCTTTCTTTAAAATAGTTTCAGAAAAAATAGATATTAACTCTTCTTTAAATGTTTGGTTGTATTCACCAAAAACAGATGGCTCTGAAGCCATCAGGTCCTGGATTTTAGTTTTGTAGGAGGTTGTTTATTATTAATTCAATTTCATTGCTGATAATCAGTCTGTTAAAATTTTATATTTTTTTCCTGATTCAATTTTGGGAGGTAATATGTTTCTAGGAATTTATCCATTTAGGTTGTTCAATTGTTGGCATATACGTTTTAATAATGTTCTTTTTATAATCCTATGATTTCTGAGGTGTCCCTTTTATTTCTTCTCTTCCATTTCTGATATATCAATTTTGTTGATATTTTCAAAGAACTAGCTCCTGGTTTCATCGATCTGTTCTATTCGTTTTCTTAGTTTCTATTGCATTTATTTGTGCTCTGATCTTTATTATTTTATTTCTTTCATTGGTTTGTGTTTCGTTAATTGTTCTTTTTATAACTCCTTTAGGTACAAGGTTAGTTATTTACTTGAGATTTTTCTTGGTTCTTGAGGTAGACCTGTATTGCTATAAAGTTTCCACTTAGAACAGTTTTTGCTACATATCAAAGATTTTGAGCTATTGTGTTTTCATTTTCTTTTGTTTCCACGTATTTTTTTATTCCCTCTTTGATTTCTTAGTTGACTCTTTCATTGTTTAGTACCATGTTATTTATGTATTTGTGTTCTTTCCAAATTTATTTTTTCTGGTTGATTTCTAGTTTCAGAGCATTGTGGTAGGAAAAGATGCATGGTATGACCTCAATCTTTTTGAACTGGTTGAGATTTGTTTTGTGGCCTAACATGTGATCTATTTTGGAGAATGCCCATGTACTCTTGAAAAGAATATATGTTCTGCTGTTTTAGGATGGAATGTTCTGAATAAATCTGTTAGATCCATCTGCTCCAAGGAGTCATTTAAAGCCACAGTTCACTTGTTAATTTTCTTTTTGATTGATCTATCAATGTAAGTGGGTGTTAACGTCCCTACTATTACTTATTGCTTATTAATTAATTAATTATTAATTTATAGTATTACCATCAATTACTTCCTTTATGTTTATTAATAGGTACTTTATGTATTTGGATTCTCTCATTTTGGGTGCAAAAGTATTTATAATTGTTATAGATTCATGTTGGATTATTTCCTTGAGAATTAGGTAGCATCTTTGTCTCTTGTTATACTCTTTGCTTTTAAAGTCTATTTTGTTCAATGTGAGTATTGCTACTCTAGCTTTCTTTTCACTTCCATTTGCATGATTCATGTTTTTCCATCTCTTCACTTTCAATATGGATGTGTCTTTGGGTCTAAAATGAATGTCTTGTAGGGAGCTTATAGGAGGATCTTATTTTTTATCCATTCCATCACCGTATGTCTTTTAATAGGAGCATTTAATCCATTTACGTTCAAACTAATTATTTATAAATACGGATTTTTCATTTTGTTACTTGTTTCACAATTGTTTTTGTACTTCTCTCTGTTATTTTCTTCCCTTGCTCTCTTCTCTCACAGTTTGCTGGCTTTCTTTAGTGGCATACTTCAATTCTTTTCTCTCTCCTTTTTGCAAACCTATTATTGGATTCTTGATTTGTGGGTACCATTGGGTTTATATATAACTTGTTATGCATGTAACAGTCTATATTAAGTTGGGGGTTGCTTAAGTTTGAACCCATTCTAAAAGCGCCAAATGTTTACTCCTCGCCTTCCACACCCAGGTATCAGGTATATAATGTCATACTGTACATCCTTTTTATTTTGTGAATCTTTTGACTGATTTTTATGGATATGTTTAATTTTACTCCTTTTGTGCTTCCAACCTTAATTACACCTGCTTATGGCCTTTCCTTTCCACTTCAAAAATCCTATTTAACATTTCTTATAAAGCTGGTTGAGTGGTCCTTTAACTTTTGTTTGTCTATAAAACTCTATTTCTCCTTCTATTCTGAATGACAGCTTTCAGCACTTTGACTATATCTTGTCACTCCCTTTGGGCCTACAAAGTGCATCCTAAAAATCATCTCATAACTTTATGGGGTTTCCTTTATATGTAACTCCTTTCTTTTTTCTTGCTGTTTTTAAAATTCTCTCTTTATCACTTTTTATTTATTTATTTATTTATTTTTTTGCTATCTTAGTAACTATGCTTCTTGGTGTGAACGTCCTTGGGTTGATTTTGTCGGCAGTTTTCTTTGCCTTGTGGATCTGGATCTCAGTTTCCTTCCCCAGATTAGTAAAGTTTTCAGCTATTATTTCTTCAAATATGTTTTCTTCACCCTTTTCTCTCTCTTCTACTGGGATCCTTATAATGTGAATATTGTTACACTTGATGGTATCACTGGGTTCCTTTAATATATTTTCATTTTTTATTAAGCTTTCTACTTTCTCCTGTTCCACTTGATTGATTCCCATTACTCTGTCCTCCAGATCACTGATCCATTCTTCTGCTTCATCTAGTCTACTCTTACTCTCTCTATTATATTCTTAATTTCAGTTATTGAGTTCTTCATCTCTGATTGGTTCTTTTTTATGTTTTCTATCACTCTTGAGGGTCTCACTGAAGTCCTCCACTTTTTTTCTCAATTCCTCTGAGTATCTTTATGACTATTACTTCAAATTCTTTATCAGGCATATGACTTATCCCTGCTTCATTTAGCTCTTTTACTGTGATTTTGTCATATTCTTTCATTTGTGACATATTTCTCTGTCTCCTCATTTTGTCTAACTCTGTGTCTGTTTTTATGTCTTAGGAAAGTCAGCTATGTCTCCTGATCTTGCAGGTAGTGGACTTATGAAGAAGAGGTCCTTTGGTGCCCTATAGTGCAATATCCCCTGTTCACCAGAACCTGGCCCTTCAGGGGTGTCTCTTATGTGTGTTGCATGCACCCTACAATTGTGGCTGAGCTACTTTTGATTTCAGTCCAGTTATTTGCAATGTCTCTCTTTGTCTGCTGTGGGTAGGCTTTGGTCCCTGCTTTGTTAATGAGCTATCTGGGCTTGAGTTGAGTCAGAGCACTCATTTGCCAGAGCCGTGGTAGTACTGAACTACAAGGCATTCTCCCTGTATTGTCTCTTGGTAGATTTCATTGGAGTAAAAGGTCTGTAGTCAGATCAGATGTTTGTCGCATGCCCACTGCTGAGGTCTCAGTTGAACTGGTGTGCCTGGGGTGGGAGTCACTTTATAGTGGCACTGGCCCCTGCTGAGGCTGGTTGCTCAAAGCCATGTTTGTGGCCCTGATGTGGATGGACTCCTGCCAAGGGCAGGTAGAAGGGAAGGAGTCCAAGAAAAGCCTGGCTGCAGAGCATATGGTGTTAGCAAAGATTGCCTAGGTCTGCTATGGGAGGGGACCTGGCACCAATTTGTAGAGCTGACACGGGTTAGTTGGAGGGGACAAGCCTGTAAAAGAACCCAGGCATGAGAAGCACTGTTAGCAAAATGGGGACTTTTCATGCTACACTGGTTCTTGCAGGTATCCCTCTATTTAGACTGGGAGGTGGGGGAAAGAAATGGTGACTGCCAAATCTTTTGTTCTTGGAGAAGTATCCCAAAGACCCCTATCCCTCCATCACTTCCTAGTGATGGAATCAGGAATAGAACTCAGATATCTGAGATCTCACAGAGGGAAGAACTGGAGTTTTAATAAATATGTGTTACTAATATGTCACTTTTATGGATTAAATATCTGTGTCCTCCCCAAATTCACATATTGAATTCTCCTGACCTTCACTGTGATGACATTTGGAGATAAGGTTTTTGAGAGGTAATTAGGTAATGAGGGTGGAACCCTTAACTATTGACCTTGTAAAGACCCAACTTTTCTTTCTCTGCTACATGAGAATGCAATGAGACTACTATAATGTATGAACAGGACAAAGGCTCTAATCTGATGGCATCTTGACCTGGGACCTCCAAGCTTCGAGAACTGTGAAAAATAAATATCTGTTGTTTAAGTCACACAGTTGATGGTACTTTGTTGCAACACCCTGAGCTGACTAAGATAGTCAGGAGTTGACTAAGGCAGTTTGGTCTTCAATCTGTGTTTATTGTTGCATTTGTTCGTCAAGTAAAGCACTTGTACACGGTGTTGAACATAAGTTTAATTATTTTAATGGTCATTTATTAATACACATCACCAAGGATGGGTCAAATGCCAAATTCCCCCAAATTTAGTCCATATCTCTTCCATCATTGCCCCCAGAGAACTTTGTATATAATTTTAGAATTGTACTTATTATTTTCTGCCTCTTTGGTTATAAGAGACAAATTTTCCCCCAAGTAAGGAACATTTCTAGTTCATTTTTCTATTCCCAAACAACTGTACAACACTTTGAGTATCTGAAATTGCACTGAACTTGGTTTTTAAATCTTAAATCTTATAGACGTTCAATACATAAAACAGATGCTTTGGTTAACATTAGGCAGATAATTATGAATCCTTACCTCTTTTGCTGATCCCACTTCACTATGACCCAGTTGTGTTACTTGCATCTTTAGATAGAAGCTAGCATGAGAAATTCTGATCCAGATAACTCATATTTATCTTTCAGTAAGAACATCAAATGATTTTGATGCTACTTCAATATTAGGCTGTTAAATTCAGAATTCAGTTCTAGAGCTTTTCTTCATTATAAATTCTATAATTCCATAGAATTTTCTGTTTTTTTTAATATATCTTAGTATCTATACTTCCGTGCATTCTCTCTTCTTTTACTGCATTTGTTTTTATGTGAAAATTTCTGACATATATACATATATTAATGTATATTTCATATTCCAATAAATAGAAATCCATTCAAAATTTTTAAAATTAAATTTGGAGAAAATAGAAGAATAAATTCAGATTTTTTGAAAATTGTCATACCCTGAGATATTTAGTATGAATAGTGCTACAAATTTATTAAGAAGAACGTATACAGGGATTGGAAAAATTCAATATAATTAAAACTGATAATTTTTTAACTCTTATTTTAATGATTTAGATACAAGTATTTTAGTTTGAATTATCTAGATTTTCACCAATCCACTTTGCATGGTCATGGATTAGGAAAAGCAAACTAGGTATTTAGGAAGAAAATCACTTATTATTAACATGAGATTGCTTAGAATCTGATTTAATTTGTCTTATGATCTGAAATATAACAGTTTTGGTTAAATGTCTGTGAAAAGCAAATTTAAGCATGTCTATATTCATAAGCATGATGAATTAACAAGGTACAAAATAGCTCACTTGTCACTCTCCTTTGAACATCTCACCAACACAGCATTATCACCGATGTTTCCTATTGAACTATTTTTGTTTCAGCTGACAGTGTATCCTATAAGACTAAATTATATATTTGCATAAAATTGTATGCATTACACATCAGAGTAATCTTTTAAATTTGTCACCTTCCAAAAGAGTAATGAATCAGGGGATATATGTAATTTTGTTCCATTTTTCAAACATAATATGAGCACTGGAATATGTTAAATACATTTAGGTGAAACATGATTTATAGCCTTTGTGTAAAAACCTACTGATAATGCCATCTCAATATTATACTTCTTCATCTGTGTTATTTATTTTAAAATGTATTTCATATTTCAAAGAGAGTAGCATATTCTAACTTCAGTGATGGAACATTAATTGTACATTCATGCATGAAATATGGTCCCACCAAATATCACCTGCAAAATTTCATGTGTAAATTTGTTTTCTCTATATGAATAGTGATTCTTAATTAGATAGTATGCAATCTTATCTCTGGCAAAATTAAAGTGTTTGAATATGTAGCACAGAACACTTCTTTTTATACTTTATAGACAGAAAGATACTTTTAAAGATTAATAAGCTTAGCAAAACTAATTTCAGCAAGATCCTGAGAGAAGTAGGCTATTGGACATTTTTCCCAAATGCATGAATTGGTGGAGAAAGGATATTTTGTTTCCTGAATATATCTCTCACCCTACATGATCCCAGTATTCTTTTATATCCCCACTTATATTACTTCCATTTTTTAAGGCCATGCAGCTTAAAGAATATAAACTTTGAAATAGCCTATGAACATTATTTCTCACACAAGCTAATTAAGAAGCAAGGAAAAAATAAAACAGTTGCTAAATTTCTTTGGAGATTTTGCTGTTTGGAATAAATAGAGCTTAGTGAAAACCAGTTCATCCTGAGCCAATGTGTATAGGTGGGAGTCTTGCTCCAGATCCTACAACCTCTATGACTTCGGCCAAGTGTGCAAACAAGAAGGATAACAAGAGTATTGACATCATAAGTTTTTTGTGAAGACTAAATCAATTGCATATGTCACATATTTAAAACAGTGATTGAAAAAAATAAATGCTGGCTAAATGTATTTTTCATGACTCTTTAGATTTATGCAACTTACTCCTCTTTTTGTTGTTTTGCATATACATATGCATATATATATTGTGTGTGTATATATATATATATATATAACCATAGATATACAATCTAATGTATATTCATAGCACTTATCTCCTTAGCATAGATTCTAATGTATATTCAGTAGCACTTTTCTCCTCTGATAAAATAGTCAATCAAGTCTTCCATAGGGAGTAAGATATTTGTTCTGGTAAAACTTTTTATTAATCACCATTATTTTCTTCAGCAGAAATGTGATCATCAAAGTAGTCAAAAGAAAACTTATCCAACTTAAAATTCATGATTCACAGATAAGAGAAATAAATCAAGGGAAAGGATGTAAATAAATAATTTGGCATTTCTTATTCCTTAATGCTAAGTAATGGGAAAATTTAAATTTCTCAACAAAACAAGCATCTGAAATAAAACCAATCACCTTTGCCACAAAATTATCTTTTCTTCCCTACCTAAAATACATATTAAATATTTATTTATGTATTATAGTATATATTTTTACATATTAAATATTTAAAGAAAAATGGACAAAGGTTTAGGACTAAATGAACTCTGATTTTCTCAAGACTTAGTTTAATAATGTCTAATCATTAATTCATTATATATATGACACATTTTTTAATTCCTAAAATGTTAATTATTTTAGTATTTCTATATGTGTATAATAAAAATCCAAAATAGATTAAGGAAATTAGTGCTTTGCTTATATGTTACAAAGGTTTTTTTCCTAATGTGATTTTTTTATTTTGTTTATCATTTTTTTTGGCAACTTAAAAACTTATCTAGCTGAAATGCTACTTCCTGGAAGGCTTTTTGGATTTTACATCGTGCTAGAATATCTTTTTCATTAAAAAAGCATCCTTCTTTGCTTTTTAACCATGTTTTCAGATTTACCCAAAGCAATCTATACATTTAATGCAACCCTTAACAAAATACCCAGGAGTTTTTACAGAACTAGAACAAACAATCTTAAAATTTGTATATAACCACAAAAGATCCTAAATAGACAAAGTAATCTTGAAAAAGAAAAGCAAAGTGGAGGCATCACAATTCTGGACTTCAAGTTATATTACAAAGCTGAAGAGGTCAAGACAGTATGGTACTGGCACAAAATAGGCACACAGATCAATAGAACAGAATAGAAACCCAGAAATGGACCCACAACTATATGACCAATTAATCATCAACAAAGCAGGAAAGACTATCCAATGGAAAGAAGACAGTCTTTTCAACAAATGGTGATAGAATGCAAAATAATGAAGCTGAAGCCCAGTTTACACTTTTGAAGCCACTTTTGGACAATTTAGTGCTTTAAAACATTAGTTAAATGATGCCTTCATGACCTAAACTAGGTGAATGACTCTAAGCAACTTTTCAGCTTATCAAATATAATTTTAAAGACTATTATAAACAAAAATATAATTCAAAAGTTTTTATTATTATCAGTTATGCTACAAAGTGACAAAAGATTGGAAAGAGATCTTTTGAGGTCATTTAATTATATTCTTTTAAGTAAAAAACATTTTCCTTCCATGGATTCATGGGGGGAGAATTGTCAACTTGCTATGATATCTCATATTCAATTTTAATAGAGTATCTTTTTAAATCACTTTTAATAAAATTCCTTCTTAGCCATTTTAAATTCTTTCCTTATTTCAGGGAAATGGAGGTGAGTTTGGTAACACCCTGTCATAATGAGACTGTATATTTAAATCGAATTTCAGAATTCACTTTTTTTCCCTTAAAATAATTCTGATCACCTTGAAATTCCCTCCTTGCTGTTTTGATGTGATTTGTACTTTAATAATCCTTCTGGCTTTTCTTGAATCCATTACAAAGCTGTTCTGGAAACAGAAAACAATAAAAAATCAGAGTCTGACTGAGAACAGTCTGGTCATGTGCATAAAATGTCACATAATTTAAAATAGTAAATAATCAATAAATGGCAGTTTAGCAGATGAGTAATTAAGTGAAAGTATGGTACAGTTTGGCCATTAAGTACAGACAGAATGGCAGAATCGGTTTGAACCTCATCCTTAGTTTCTTCATCTATAAAATGGCTTATTCTAACTGTAAATACCCAAAAGGTTTTATAAGGAATATATGAATTACCATATGTGTAGTACTTAAAATAGAGATGGTCTATAACAATCATTATAAAATTATTTGTTATTAGAAATATTAAGATTTAGACAAGCAAACGAAGATAAACTGGAATAAATGGTCTGAAAATAAGTGTGCATCTCAAAAAGACATGCTCCAAACAGAACACCTTTAGTCTTTAAGCTGTTAGTCTCATATTTCTAAAATGCACATAAAACACTAGAATTGGAGGGTATTAAAAATCTTCTCATGTATTTATGTAATCCCACTCAATTCTCACTTTCATAAAGAAAGTGCAGCATGTAAATTCACAGGTAATCCCTTATATTATGCAGAAAGATTATGTAGATATGTGGATCAAGAATCTGCCAACTATAGCCCTTCACCCAAATCCATCTCACTGCTTCTTTGTAAGTAAAGTGTTATTGAAAAATGATTATGTCCATTCCTGTACATATTGTCTATGGCTGCTTTTACACTACCATTTCAGAGTTCAGAAGTTGCAAAAGAAACCTTGTGGCCCATGAGAATGACAGGATTTGCTCTCTGGTCCTGACCAAATAAAGGTTTATAGATACATTTACAGATACCTGTAAATGATGAAGAAGAAAAGACATGTATAGATTGCATATATTGCCAAATACATTTGAATTTATGTGAAAATAAAATACTTTTATCATTTTGAATAAAATTGCACAATCCATTAAAGATATTTGCATCTAGAATTAAATACTCATCAAATAAATCCATTTCTTTATAATTGATTAGGTTTACGCTTTGAAATATTAATGTGCTTAATATATACAGAGATGGGTACAAGTAAAGGAGTATATGTTAAATATAGAGAATATTTAGATAATATACATAATGTTGAATATTGCATTAGGAAGTGTATTTAACAACATATATTCATTCACAGCATTTTAAAGTAAGAAAAGGGAGACTACGCAATCATCTCAAAAGAAGATGCATATATAAAATTCCGTGTAGGTTACATCACAAAGAAACATCATATTCCATGGAACAGAAGCCACAGATTTTGTACAAAATCCACAAAATTACAAACAAAACAAAACAAAGGCAAACAAACAAACAAAAAAAATAAACCAGGAGAACTTGGGTGGCTCAGTCTGTTAAGCATCTGAGTCTTGATTTCCACTCAGGTCATGATCTCCTGGCCCATGAGTTCAATCCCTGCATCAGGTTCCATGCTGACAATGCGAGCCTACTTGGGATCCTCTCTCTCCCTCTCTCTCTGCCTCTCCCCCCACTCCTGCAAAATAAATAAACTTTATTAAAAAAACGGTGAAAGTACAAGCAAAACTACTACAGATACTTCAATTAACTTTTAAAATTATAAAAGTTATTTACTCAAATAGAGTAATTCAGAACAAATAGTAAACATTTTATTAAAAATTTCAGTAAAGAAAACACGGCATATTAAATCCAGCCAAAGACATAATCAAAGAAAATGTCTGCTCTTGAACACTTTATTTTTACCAAAAAGAATAAAATTAAAACCTTTAGACATTAGCACAAAGTACAACAAAATAAACAAACATGCCAAAATCAGTTAGCATTCAGTTAAAAACCACAAAATTGGTCATAGAATTTAAGCATCTTTCCTTGGATAAGGGTCTTTAGGAACATTAGCTGATTTTATTTGTTGTAAATTACTAAAAAGTATATCAAAAAAGACCAGGAAAACAGGTAAACATCAGCCAAAGAGGGGACTGAAAGATAGCTAATAATTAATCAGTACGATAAATGGGGAGTTTTACAGAAATCTAAGTTATTTTAGGATGGAGAATAAATTAATTAATATTGAAGAAGAGGAAGTGGTGTTCAGAAAAGGCTTAGAACAATGTCTCTAACAGCACTGCAGTTTTGAGGTAGATGATATTTATAGTTTCATATAATTGGATATTAAAAAGAAACGTCAATGCTCTCCAAATTGATTCCCAGTTTTTATTTAATTTTTAAAAATATTTATTTATTTATTTTTAGAAAGAGAAAGAGAGAGAGAGTAAACCAGGGAGGGGCAGAGGGGGGAAGAGAGAAATCCCAAGCAGGCTCCACACTTTCTGTGTGGAGCTGGAGGCGGGGCTCCAACTCACAAAATATGAGATCATGCTCTGAGCTGAAATCAAGTGTTGGATGTCAACCAGGTATCCCTCCCAGTTTTAATGTAATTTCTATCATAAGTTTAGTAAAGATTTTGGTTGACATAAGAAAATTTTACTTATGGGGTGTGTGGGTGGCTCAGTCAGTTAGGCACAGATTTTGGCTTAGGTCATGATCCCCAGGTTCATGGGTTCAAGCCCTGCATAGATGGGTCTGTGCTTATAGCTTTGAGCCTGGAGCCTACTTCGGATTCTGTGTCTCCCTCTTTCTGCCCTCCCCAGCTCGTGCTCTGTGTCTCTCTGTCTCTCAAAAATAAATAAATGTTACAAAAAATAAAAAAAATACTTATAATTGATATGCAAAGTCATGGGCCTTACAATAGCAAAAAAAAAAAAAAGATAATCTTGACAAAAAGAATTATGGGGAATAACTTAGAGTAGAAAGCGGACACAGGATGAAAGCCCCCCAGCATAGAACAAAAGCTTAGAGCTATTCCACAGGACAAAAGTGTCCAGAATAGGTAACTGGTAAACAGGGTTTAAAACCACCACAGCAGGGAGAAATTGCTTGGGGCTAATCAACAACAACAACAACAACAACAACAAAAAGTGCCTTGTTGATACTGAGGCAGCATGCTCTATCTGTCTTATCCCCTAGGCAAGTTAAGGTAAACAGACATGGCTCCTGGTGCCTGCTGGAATTGGCCATCTGCTTGGCACTCGGATTTTGCTTTGTATTGACACAAACCCCTAACAATGGATATATTCGAAACCCCCTTTTTCTCACACACTTTAGTTAATGATCACTGTTTCATTGTCTCTACATCTTCATCACGTTTGTAAGCCTTCTGATCCTAATATATATGGAACAAGGACCCATACTCAGGACTCTTGTCTTCTCCCAGACATTAGCCTCTCTCGTAGCCAATTCTGTGTCCTCTCTCTTGGTGGACAAGAGAGAAATCCAGACTCAAAGTCTGTGACAAAGAATAAAGTGTCAGGGATCACTATTTGATATTAAGGCTTATTATATGGCTATGATAATCAAAACAGCATGGTACTGGCAGAGGGATAGACAAATAGGTCAATGGATCAGAATAGAGAACCCAGAAATATACCCACACAAATACATTTTAAATATTAAAAATAACATAATGAAATAGTACAAGTATATCAATTCATATACTCTCTGGCACAACAAATGCATACATACATACATGCATACATATGTTCATATATTATAGATACATACTAGAGTCTAAAAAGACTTCTTTAAATCTAATGTGTGAAACTAGGAAGGAGAATGCTTTCCAATTACTTTTCAGCAAATGAGAATTTCTTGGACATTTATGATGTGATAGGAAATGTCAGTCACTTTCTTTTTATTTGAATTAGTTGAATTTTACTTTCAAATTTCACGTCCAGTTATCATGGGCACCTGGGTGGTTAGATGGTTAAACTTCTGACTCTTGATTTTGGCTCTGGTCATGATCTTATGGTTCACGTGATTGAGCCCTGTGTCAGGCTCTGTGCTTACAGCACGAAGCCTGCTTGGGATTTTCCCTCTCTCTCTCTTTCTCAAAATAAATAAATAAACATTAAAAAATACTTTATAGAATTCCTCCAGTTATCAGGTTCAATTACCGGCCACAGTGCATCACAATACCCGAGTGGACAAGACTCTTTCAGCATCTTTCAGCATTAAACCAAGGTCTGAGGTCTAAGTTCAAAGTCTGAGGTCAAGAGAAATACCATGTATTCCCCAGTCTTGCCACGTTTCCAAGGTCTGCCATGAAGCAAGCTTGGAATCATGGTTCCTAGAAGATGCCAACCTCACCCTCCTACTTCTGGCCATTTGTATTTTTGTTGTTCCCCTCCATATCCTTATTTTCTCTAGGTGACCCGTATTTAGAACAAAAGCTAGGAATGGCGGTATCTGTAGACAAATCCTGTACTTACTTCTGCCACATCATCCTACTTTGAAGAGATGGAGCATAGATATGAGTGACCACATTTGTATGAGGCTCCTGCCATATCGCTAATGTGCACTCTTGACAGAGTTCACGTGGCCAGTGCTTACCGATGCATTTAATATCCTGAAATGGATTTTTTAAACAATTCTGTTAGAATCTAACGGTTGTCAATCTAGGACAAAATGAATATTATTTGGGGATTAAAATTATTTTAATATTTGCTGTCTGTTTCAGCTTCTTCCTACAATTATCCTAAGGAAAAAAACGATCAGTTTCTGGCATTGATATGAAATACTAAAAATAACAGACAGAATGTTACTGAATAACACAGCTGAGGGCCAGAAAGAAAGAAAGACCATTGGTGTGCCAATTACTCTGTGTTGATCAACCAAATGCATGTGACTGTCCTGATCACATTGTGCATCTGGACAGGCAGAAGCATTACCCATCTAAGGTAGAGCTGCCAGCATGGAGAGAAAATAAGGACTTTCAAATGTGAAAATGATTAAGGCATCCTTCCAATTCATCTTCAATGTTGGTAGAAAGAGAGGCTGCTACAATTCCAAACTGCAATGGTAATGAGCAAGATAATTATCCTCTTTGCATAACCTATACATAATTTAATTGAGCCTAATTCTCCTCTTAAATTCCCAAAGGGAGATTATTCTTGATGTCAGAAAATTTACCCTTGGGAATCTTTCTTTCCCACTCTACATATTCCCTTGATGGTGAAAATTACATTGACTGACGAAATCCTGTTTATATTCCAAACATCATTTTAAAATGTTCAATCAAAAAACTGTTCTACCAGTTCCTGCTTGAGTTTATTATTCTATCAAAATTGAGGTAAAGACCTTCAAAATTTCATTTCCAATTTCTTTTAATATTTTTTAAAAAATTTTTAATGTTTGTTTTTGAGAGAGAGAGAGAGAGAGAGAGACAGAAAACATGGGGGGTGGTAGAGAAAGACACACACAGAATCCAATGTAGGCTCAGGCTGTGAGCTGTCAGCACAGAGCCCGATGTGGGCTCAAACTCATCGACCATGTGATCATGACCTGAGCTGAAGATGCATGCTCAACCGACTGAGCCACCCAGGTGCCCCTCCAATTTCTTTTAATCTTAAATAATAAAGCAGAATAGAGCATATATGTGCACGCATGTGCACACACACACGAGTAAAACAAACAAATATAATTTTGCCACCAGCCAGTTTAAAGAGCTCTAGTAAAGATAATCAACTTCTTCTTTCCTGTTTCCTTATCATATATTTAAAAAGGCATATAAACGTTAAGATTCAAGATCCATATATATGTATATTTCCATTCCAAATTTTTGATATTACAGATAAATGGAAAAAAAAGCCTTATCATGAATTATATATCCATTTTATAGGCATTTATTTTTATGCAAATTAAACAGTTATATTCTCTGTTTCCCAAAAGCTTTATGTTTAAAAGTGGTTTTGGTGGTGCCTGGTGGCTCAGATAGTTAAGCGTTTGACTTTAGTTCAGGTCATAATCTCTGTCCCTCCCCTGCTCACACTCTGTCTCTCTCTGTGTCTCAAAAAATAAATAATAAAAAAAAAATTTTTAAGTTATTTTAAGGTCATTGGAGAATGCAAATAACTGTCAATTAAAGAATCCTTCAAATAAAATCCACCCTGCCTATAGTGTTAACATGTTTATTGGCTATAAAACCAGTTTTTTTTCCCTGCATACTTTTTTTCCTGAATTTCACTATGATACCTATATATACTCAGCATATAAAATTTGAAATGTGTCATATAGCATAAAGAAGCAACTTATTTATAACCACTCATTATTCCAAAGTCTGCTCAATGAAAGGATATTTGTTGTTTGTGTACATATAATTCTATTTTCCAAAGTATTTATAAATGAAATACATTTCTAAGAAAAACAGCAGTAATTATTTAGCCATATCTCTGATTATGTAATGAGAATTACTTGTCAAAACTTCTGCATTTTGGGGGGAAGTTCTTACTAGTGAATGTTAACTTTTTTCTTCACCTTTGTTCTCCTTCTCCCCTAAGAAAAGTGAGTGATTTAACAGGTAGGAGCTTACTGACGGCCTGGTGTCCAACAGCTGCATTTCTTATCCAGTGGGATGAAGGGGACAAATATAAATCACAATAAAGACTTGCCATTGGCTATACCATATGTAGAGAAACAGTGGATATTTTTTACTGGTTATTTCCACGGGAACGTACGTAAATAAGCAAGATTTGCTTATCCAAGTCCATCATCTTCCAATCTCTGTTCATAAATTGGTGACTGTCAATTATTTGAAAGTCCAAGTAGTAGCTGTTGTGAGTGAAATAATGAAGAAATCTGAACTTATTAGGGACCGATGGACAATTGCCTTCTCACATGAGGAAAATGTATTACTTTATTATTTATCTACTGGAACTCCTTGTGACAATTCTCAAGGAAAACATCCTGTGATGAAGGTCAGTTACAAGTCCCAAAACATCAGTAAAAATGAACCTCAAGTAGAATGTGCTTCTGGTGTTGGAGCACCATTAGTGTACCATTAACATTTGTCCATGTTTTGGAAGTATATTCATGAATTTCATTTATTTAACAAAGCATCTTGGGCTAACCTTTTCACCATTTCCCCCTCTATTACCAATAGTGTGTGATAAACGGTTTTATTCTAATCGCCTCGATGGAAGAGTCCCATCTATGGTGTATATTGAAGAATTTGATAGAACTGCATGATCTCGTCAACACATTGCTTTTCAAAATGTTCATTAATTTGCACATTGGCAAAGTTGTCAGTTATTTTAAATTGTCTATTTCAACACATTTTTACCAGCACTGAGAATTCCATTTTAACAATTTTTTTTGTTGTTAACTTGAGATACATAAAGTAGTAATTCTTTAAAAATTTACCTGGGGTCAGGGTGCCTGGGTGGCTCAGTCAGTTAAACGTCCCACTTTGGCTCAGGTCATGATCTCACAGTTCATGGGTTTGAGCCCTGTGTCAGGCTCTGTGTTGACAGCTCAGAACCTGAAGCCTATTTTGGATTCTGTATCTCTGCCTCTCTTTGTCCCTCCCAGCTCTCTCATTCTCTCTTTCTCAAAAATAAACAAACTTTAGAAAAAAATTCTTAAAACTTTACCTTCAGTTACGTGCATTTCCTCTGTTGTGTACTTAGGGGTTAAGCCTTTGACTATTTATCTTTAAAAAAAAAAAAAAAGGAGTACAGAAGGAAAGAAAGATCACTTGGCAAGCTAATTACTCTGAGTTGATCAATTCAGGAGTATGAGTATCTCCCACTTTTCAAAAGTTTGTTATGCCTCTTTGCTTCTATGAAAGACCTACATTAGCACCTGTGTTCTGTAACTGAAAGAAATATAGGATTTTTGCTTTTACAAAAAAAAGCAAAAAGCAAAAATAGCATTCAGCATTTGCTCTGGGTCCAGCCATTATAGAAGCAGGGTGCACTCCCAGCAGCAAGAGTCAGACTGCCCACCTCCTTCCCTTCAACTAGGCTTAGCACCTCAGCATTAAGCCTAACTTTGAACTGGGACTGTAAGTTTATCTTGATTTATTCTATGTATCCTATGTAAGATGGAGAAAAGCCTAAAGAAAGCCTAAGGAAGGTTATTTTTTGGGTCTGGGAATGCTCAAAATGTTTTCTCATGTAAATTAATGGTAATCATTTCTTCCTTCTTCTCTTTAGCCCATTTCAACTTATGAAAGGTTTCATAGAAACACTCTGCTTTGGGAGAGCAGAGGAAATCCGTATCAGCCTGTGCTGGTCAAGCTATGCCTATCTGTCTAAGGAGGTACAGCCAATAAGCCATGTTTCCACACTGTCCAGGCATAGCAAAACTTTGTCTTTCCAAACATGTTACAAATGTAGATTGTCTTTAAATAAATGTACCTTCCTTCATATACAATTCATGTATTTTCCATCACTGAGTCTGAATTTCTTAACACTTTTGAGTGCAATTTTCTTTATTGTATAAGTGGTGATTGCTACCCTAAAAGAACATTGTTGATCTTTGTTTTTGTATTTTGCTACTACTTCCACACTGACTTGTAATTAATGTTAAAGTTTTTTTTCTATTTGATCAGAATGGACATTTAAATGTCCCTTCTCATTGAAATAAACAGTACAAATCCCTTTCCCAAATATAGAGTGTTATGTATTATAAAGAGTATTGTCTCTATTTTTCCTTTGATATGGGTACAAGAATTAGAGATGAAAAAAATAAAACAAAAACATCCTGGCAAATCATGTAGTTTAAAATGCCACTGCTCATTGTATAGACCAGAAGCGAAGAATTTCTAGACCTTAGATTGCAATCAACTTTTATTTAATAGGAAGATGTAATCCTATGTGGTTGAAATCGTGAAAAGAATATAATGTGTTTAGCAAATATTTATTGAATACACACTACATATCTGGAAATGTCCTAGTTTCTAGGATTTTATTAGCAAACAGGATACTTTCAAAAGCCATAATTGTCATGCAGTTTACAATCTAGGAGAGATTACTAATTTAATTTGGAATAAAATTAATCTAAATTGATAGTTCAATCCTCCACCGATAATTAGAAAGATGTTCTGGAGACTCGGCAAGATGGCAGAGAAGTAGGGAGCTCTGTAATCTCTGCCCCCCCGCAACTATCAAACTGAGAAGGACTGAAGCCACAGTACTCTGATCTGCACGAATGGGAGGTGTACGCACAGAGTCCTTATAGATGACAGCGTCACGGATGCCTGAGTGCGTA
>CM053573.1:20386469-20411094 GCA_028646485.1 Cryptoprocta ferox
CCAGACATTTAAAGCAGAGTTAACACCCATCCTTCTCAAGCTATTCCAAAAATAGAGGGAAAACTTCCTAACTCATTTTACGAAGCCAGCATCACTTTGATTCCCAAACCAGACAGAGACCCAACAAGAAAAGAGAACTACAGGCCAATATCCTTAATGAATGCAAAAATACTCAACAAGATACTAGCAAATCGAATTCAACAGCATATAAAGAGAACTATCCATCATGATCAAGTGGGATTCATTCCTAGGTTACAGGGCTGGTTCAATAATCGTAAATCCATCAATATGATACATCCTGTTAACAAAAGAAAAGATAAAAACCATATGATCCTGTCGATGGATGCAGAAAAAGCATTTGACAAAATACAGCATCCTTTCTTAATAAAAACCCCCGAGAAAGTCAGGATAGAAGGAATTTACTTAAACATTATAAAAGCTATTTATGAAAAGCCCACAGCTAATATCATCCTCAACTGAGAGCTTTCCCCCTGAGATCAGGAACACGACAAGGATGTCCACTCTCACCACTGTTGTTTAACATAGTGCTGGAAGTCCTAGCATCAGCAATCAAACAACAAAAGTAAAAAAAGGCATCAGAATCGGCAAAGAAGAAGTCAAACTTTCACTTTTCACGGATGACATGATACTCTACATGGAAAACCCGATCGACTTCACCAGAAGCCTTCTAAACTGATCCATGAATTCAGCAAAGTTGCAGGGTACAAAATCAACGTACAGAAATCGGTTGCATTTTTATACACCAATAATGAAGCAACAGAAAGAGAAATCAAGAAACTGATCCCATTCACAATGGCATGAAAAACCATAAAATACCTAGGAATAAACCTAACCAAAGACGTAAAAGACCTGTACAATGAAAACTATAGAAAGCTTATGAAAGAAATTGAAGAAGACACAAAGAAATGGAAAAACATTCCATGCTCATGGATCGGAAAAATAAACATTGATAAAATGTTATTATTACCCAAAGCAATCTACACATTCAATGCAATCTCAATCAAAATGGCACCAGCATTCTTCGCAAAGCTAGAACAAACTATCCTAAAATACATATGGAACCACAAAAAACCCCGAATAGACAAAGTAATATTGAAGAAGAAAACCAAAATGGGAGGCATCACAATCCCAGACTTTAGCCTCTACTACGAAGTTGTCATCATCAAGACAGTATGGTATTGGCACAAAAACAGACCCATAGACCAATGGAATAGAATAGAGAGCCCAAAACTGGACCCACAAATGTATGGCCAATTAATCTTTGACAAAACAGGAAAGAGGATCCAATGGAAAAAAGACAGTCTCTTTAACAGGTGGTGCTGGGAGAACTGGACAGCAACATGCAGAAGAATGAAACTAGACCACTCTCTTACACCATACACAAAAATAAACTCAAAATGGATGAAGCACCTGAATGTGAGACAGGAAACCATCAAAACCTTAGAGGAGAAAGCGGGAAATAGCCTCCTTGACCTCAACCGTAGCAATTTCCTACTTGACACATCCCCGAAGGCAAGGGAATGAAGAGCAAAAATGAATTATTGGGACCTCATCAAGATAAAATCTTCTGCACTGCAAAGGAAACAATCAAGAAAACTAATAGGCAACCGAAGGAATGGGAAAAGATAGTTGCAAATGGCATATTGAATAAAGGGCTAGTATTCAAAATCTAGAAGGAATTCACCAAACTCCACACCTGAAAGATGAATAGTCTAGTGAAGAAATGGGCAGAAGACATGAATAGACACTTCTCCAGGGAGGACATCCAGATGGCCAACAGACACATGAAATGATGCTCAGCGTCACTCATCATCAGGGAAATATAAATCAAAACCACACTGAGATACCACCTCACGCCAGTCAGAGTGGCTAAAATGAACAAATCAGGAGACTATAGATGCTGGGGAGGATGTGGAGAAATGGGCACCCTCCTACACTGTTGGTGGGAATGTAAACTGGTGCAGCCGCTCTGGAAAACAGTGTGGTGGTTCCTCAAAAAAATATCAGTAGAAGTCCCCTGTGACCCAGCAATAGCATTGCTGGGGATCTACCCAAGGGATACAGCAGTGCTGATGCATAGGGCACATGTACCCCAATGTTCACAGCAGTACTTTCAACAGTAATCAAATAATGGAAAGAGCCTAAATGTCCATCAACTGATGAATGGATCAAGAAGATGTGGTTTATCTATACAATGGAATACTACATGTCAATGAGAAAGAATAAAATCTGGCCATTCGTAGCAATGTGGATGGACCCCGAGGGTGTCATGCTAGGCGAAATAGGTCAGGCAGAGAGGGACAGATACCATATGTTCTCACTCATAGGTCTAACAGGAGAAACCTAACAGGGGACCATGGGAAGGGGAAAGGGGGGAAAAGAGTTAGGGAGAGGGAGGGAGGCAAATCATGAGAGACTCTTGAATACTGAAAACAAACTGAGGGCTGAAGAGGGAGGGGGAAAGGGGAAGGGGGTTGATGGTCATGCAGGGGGTCACTTGTGGGGAAGAGCATTCGGTGTCATATGGAAACCAACTTGACAATAAACTATTAAATAATAAAAATAAATTTAAAAAAAGAAAGATATTCCATATTAGAAATATAAGTGTTAACTCCCAAATGCTCACCAATTAAACAGGAATTCGAATACATCAAATAAATGCATTCTCAAATTGTATCTATACATTTCTGAATAGAATGCTGTTATTTTTTTCCAATAACATGACTGTAATTTTGTAAATGAGTTAGGACTTTTACCTCTCAGGTACAAGTGATTTTTGGTAAGCTTAAATATTTTGCCTCTTTCTCTAGCTTTCTTTTTCTTGCTTCCTGACTGATGGGGTTTTGGGGTGACGGCCAAGAAAGAATTTTTGAAGACATCTTAAAGTGCAAAAAGGTTTTATTAAACCTATTTTATTAAACCTGTTTTATTAAAACACCGGGACAGGACCAATGGGCACTAAAAGCTGCACTGGGGTTGTGATAGGGATAACTGATAATATACCTTCAGGTCCTAAGGAGGTTAAGATAGAGTAAGTCCCTAAGATTTTGGAAGCAAGGTTTCCAGGACCTTGAGGGGTTAGCTGTTGTTAGGAAAACACCATTTATTACCGTTTAGTAAAACCTCAGTCATGAGACCCTTCAGGTGTATATCAGGGTGTCATAAGCCTATGTATGATTGTCAGCATATATCTCAGGGGAGATGAGATGCAGGAAGTTTCCAAAGTAATTTTTATATGTTGAAGTAGAATTATAGGATCCCCGGGGGATCAGGACAATGTTAAGCCAAGTTTCCTTTACCCCTAACAAAGTGTCCTCATCAAGGCAGCTGAGCTCCTCACTCTGCCTATTTCAAGGACTGTAGGCAGTAAGGGAATTTAATTTTTTATTTGCCTTAGGTTCCCATATCACCATGGCAAGCACTTAAACCCCCTTCCTTCGTTCTCCAGCAGCCTGTAGTGTGTCTGAGGAATGTCACACATATCCCACCTGGTGGGGTGAGGGTGGGGGTGCTCTTAGCCTGTACTTTGCCCTCCGCTTGCCCAAAGCTCCCTCATCACTGACTACAACACAAAATCGAAAAATAATTTTTATTGTGGCATTTTATTAGTTTTATTCTCTATGACCTCATTTACTTTGAGTGAATTAATGATATATTTTATATTCCCCAACATGAAAAAAACCAAATCAGTTTTCTCTGTAATTGTGAGACTTGATTTTTTTTAAATTTAGTTTTACTTTCCTACATATATTTGTACAGCCAATTTACAAATAATTATCTCTCTTTTAACAATATAAATTTAAAAGAAAAAAATTATTCCATGAAGGTCGGATATATGTGTGGGGAAAAAAATGGCCACTTTCTAAGTTATGACAGTGTAATAAATTATATAGTGAAATCACTTCAAATCTATTTGATAAACATATTTGAAAAAATTTCATATTTTTGATTGACTCAGATATTAAGTACTATATTTTATTGCTGTCCTTGGTCACACAGAAAACATCATTCTGCCTCACAGTGGATGGATGAGAGGAAATGAGGGAAAAATATACCCAGTTGTGATATTGTGATTTATAGGAAGACGTTTATATTTGAGCTTTGTCTCCTCTTGGTACAGAGCTCCTCAAGTCCTTGGAATTTCCTAAGAGTAAAGGCATATTTTGTTATATTAATAAGGTGATTTTAGAATTTACCTTAAGGAATGGGGCTGGTTACCAGTAGAGACAATCCAGTGAATAGAGGGTTTGAATATTCAGCCCTACCCTCCCACCAACTTCCAGGGAGGATAGAGATGTTGACAGATTGAGCTTAATTACCAGAGGGCAATTATTTAATCAATTATGTCCAAGTCATGAGGCTTCCATGAGAACCCGAAAGGAAGAAAGTCAGAGAGCTTCTTGGTTGGTGAACATGTGAATATTTGGGGAAGGTGGTGAATCTCAGAGAAGGCATGGAAGTTACATGCCCTTCATCATACCTTGCCCTCTGCATCTCTTCCATTTGGCAGTTCCTCAGTTATACCCTTTTATTAAAACTGGTAATCTGGTAAATAAAATGTCTCCTCTTCTGTGAGCTCTTCTGTGAGCTTCTCTAGCTTTGGAACTTCTGATTTACAGCCAGTCAGTCAGAAGCAAGATTAACAACCTGGGCTTGTTTGTATCTACTACTGGTAGATACTATTGGTATATGAAGTGGGATTGGGTGGAGTCTTGTGGGACTAAGACCCTTAATCTGTAACCTGTAGAATCCAATGCTATCTCTGGGAAGATGGTGTCAGAATTGAGCTGGATCATTGAACACTCAGCTGGCATACAAAAATTGTTTGGTATTGTGGGAAAAAAAAATACAAGGAAATTGATTCCAGAAATTTCCTCCAGTCAGAGGATAAGAAAGATAAAATGGGCAAGAGGGAAATAGAGACTCAAAGAACAGAAACACATAAATTTGGAAACTGAACTCTAACTAAATTAGAAAGCAGCTCTGCAAATAGGTTTGCTATTAATGTACCTCCACTGCTTTTTTCTATTCTATCAGGTAATCACTGTGTCTATGGTGAAAATTAGCCATTTTCCTCATTAGGGCAATGCCTTCATAAAAAGCCACCACAATGTCAGTGACTGGCTTGGTGTTGGCTGACCGTATTTCAGCTGTTTAACCACTGACTAATTTTGGAGAGGAGCTGCCATTATATGGGCAACTATGACAAATGCTTTATCTAGGTTGGTGGTCTGCAAATAGTTTGTCTGAAATAGATTCATCTGCAAATAGTAGGGAAGAAACATTTATTTGAAAAAAAAGAAAAGGAAAAGCTACAGAGAAGCTGTTAGTAGCACAGTAGCTTCTGGATAACATCAGCCACACAATTAGATATTCAAATTATGTAGGCCCCACCAGGATGTAGATTTTCAGCATTTTTTCCAAAAGATGTCCGTGTCATAATTCACAAATTTAAGGTATTACCTGAATTTTTTCTTTAAATGGATTTCAATTTCATACAGATGTATTTCTTGCCATTTTAAAATTATTGAAAAAATGGTTGAATTGTCTCAAGACAAACTCTCTACAAAAATGAACACTGATAAACTACATAACCATATCATTTTTTAAAAGAGTAGAAAAATCAAACTTTGAAGAAAGACTGAAAGAGTAAGAGAAAAAAAGGAAAAAGAAAAAATGTAAACTGGTTAGATTCTGGTCTTCTTGGGAGAACACAAGTTTTTCTGTCTTTATTCATTCACTATCCTGAAGGACCTTTTGTTACTTCAAAGTTTTGGAAATTATTAATAAAGCTGCTATATGCATTCATGTAAAGGCTTTGTGTGAACAGAAACTTACAGCTCCTTTGGGTATAGGCCAAAGTCACAACTGCTGCATGTTCTTGCAAGAGTATGTTCAGTTTTGTAAGAAATCGCCATACTGTCATCCAACATGTCTACACCATGTTGTGTTTCCCCCAGCAGTGAATGCGAGTTCTTGTTGCTCCACAACCTCTTCGGTGTTGTCAGTGTTCTGGATTTTGGCCATTCTAACAGGTGTGTGGTCATAGCTCACTGTTTTAATTTACATTTCTCTGAGGACTTAGGATATAGAATATCTTTTCATATGTTTATTTGCCATCTGTTATCTTCTCTGGTGAGATGTCCATTGAGGCCTTTGGCCCATTTTTTAATTTTTTTTAACTTATTGTTGAATTTTAAGAATTTTTTCTATGTTTTGGATAATAGTCCTTGGTCTGATGTATCTTTTCAAACATTTTCTTACAGTGTGTGGCTTATCTTTTCATTCTCTTGAAATTGTCTTTAAGAAAGTTTTTAATGTTAATGAAGTTCAGCTTACCAATTCTATCATGAATCATGCATTTGGTGTTATATCTATAAAGTTATTGCCAAACATCAAGCATCTAGATTTTCTCTTATGTTATCTTCTAGGAGTTCTATACTTTTGCATTTCACATTGAAGTCTGTGATCCATTTTCCTTATTTATTTTTAATGTTTGTTTATTTATGAGAGAGAGAACAGACAGACAGACAGAGAGACACATGTTTCTATGATAGAAACAACTTAGACACAGAACATGAGCAGGGAAGAGGCAGAGAGAGAGGGAGAGAGGAGACAAAGAATCTGAAGCAGTCTCCAGACTCTGAGCTGTCAGAACAGAGCCCAACATGGAGCTTGAACCCACTAACCACTAGATCATGACCTGAGCTGAAGTCAGAAACATAACTGACTAAGCCAGCCTGGAACCCCAGTCTGTGATCCATTTTAATTTCACCTTTGTGAAGACTATAAGATCTCTGTCTAGATTCATTGTTTTTCATGTTGATGTGCAGTTGTTCTAACACCATTTCTGAAAGTCTTTGCTATATTGTATTATTGCCTTTGCTCCTTTGTCAAGATCAGTTGACTGTACTTATGTGGGCTACTTCTTGGCCATCTATTCTGTTCCTTTGATCTATTTGTCTATTCTTTTGCCAATATCACACAGTCTTGATTAATGTAGATCTACTTATTTTCAGATTCTGTTGTCACCTTTCAAGGAAGATCAATTTGGTATTACCTTTATTTAAATTTATCTTTATTTAATTTTGATTTTCTCTTTCTTATTCATTCATTTTTTTAAGTTTATTTGTTTTGAGAGGCAGAGAGAGAGAGAGAAAGAGAGAGACAGAGAGAGAGCAAGCATGAGTGGGTGAAGGGCTGACAGAGAGAATCCCAGGTAGGCTCCACACTGTCAACACAGAGCCAGACATGGGGCTTGAAATCACAGTGAGATCATGACCTGCGCCAAAATAAAAAATCAGAGGCTTAACCAATTTAGCCACCCAGTCACACCTCTTATTTACTCTTAAGAGATGCCTACACTCCATATGTTCAAAATCTCCAGTCCACTCCCATTTATTTTTCATTTGCAGCCTAAGCATTTCAAAAGTATTAGGAAATACTTCAGTCCTGCCCACCAAATTGTAACCTTCCTTTGCTCTTGAGATATCAGACTTCTCTGAATCTGCTCATTCCTCTGACTAGTCATTATCTCTCTCTCCCTTTCCTCATCTCTTCTTTCTCTCATTCTCTATAGATCTCTGTCTCCATCTGTCTGTCTTTCCTTGGTTCTGCTTTTGCTAACAACCTAATAATGTCAGTGCTGATTAGAGTTCCATTCAGGACCTTGCAGTCTTCCTACTCTTTTAAATTCATGACAACAATACTGGCCAACTAATGAAAATTAGGAGCTACATTTTCTAGGGATTTTAATATGATGCTAAAAATCTTATACATATTATCTTATATAACCTTCAAAATAACCCAAGGTGCCCAAGATCCTCTTCTGTTTCATTGTTGCAATTACCTATTCATGTGCGAAAACACCTAAAACATAGTAAAAAAAATTTATTTTTTAAAATATCATGATTTTGTGGGTTAGGAGTTTTTACTGAGCAATGATTTTGTTTTATCTGACAACTGGTGACTATCGTGTATAGAGTCCAAGAGACTTTATTCACGTTTACGATCCTTAACATGACCGTGGGAAAGCCAGTGTCATCCAGACTGCTATTCCTTTCCATGTATTTGCAGAGTTTCTCGAACTACACAGTTGAATTTGCTATATGGTGACTCAGCAGAGTAGTCACAGTTTCTACAAAGTGTCTCTGGGCTTCCAGGGAACAAACTGTTGTGGCCATTCACCTTAAATACTGGACCCCAAACTGTCGGGCCATAAATTCAGCTGCACTGTTTGTTGAAGCCAGCCCAGATACAAGGTGACAGAAATAGTCCCCTCTTGCCAAAGGGTGGGTTTGATGTATTTTTGGCCTACTGTTATCATCACTAGTTTTAGCTTGAGGCATTGAGTCTTAGTTCGGTAAATATTCTGCATAAATTCACAAAACTAACAAATTGTGAGCTGGGCTTGTCATTTGTGAATTTTTTTCTTCCAAAATCATATCTCTGTCCAAACATGTCCCTAGAACTTTGCACTTGTGTTTCCACCCACTGGCTGGGGATAATTTTTCAGAATGTCTTCAACTTAACTTCTTCCTACCTCATGGTCTTACTCTTTTTGACAATATTGCATTGTCTTCTAGTGCAGACAGTGGAAAGGATTCCTCAATATTATTGGTCTCTTTATTGTTTTAATAATTATTTACTTATAAATGTCTTCTGCCCTAGGATAATTGAGGATAGATACTTCACTGCATTCCTCTTTGAGTCTCCAGCTTGAAGCATAATGTCTAGAATATAATTGTGGTCATATTTGTGGAAGAAATGAATGAATTAATATAAATAGCCTTGGCTTACTTATATCAATTTTATCTGTTAAAATGAGAGGTTACTTAATACTATTTAATACACTCTTCTGTCTCTATGAACTTGTAGTGTACTGACAAATGCTTTATTGGAAATCCTTGGTGATAAAACAGTGTTAAAATTCAGTTCCTATCAACTTTCAGATATAAATATATTTTAGCATTTGTACTATTACTTTTCAAGAAAGAATAACTTACTTTCAGGAGAATAACAATTTACTCATATTTAGGAAATAATTAACTGCTTTATGGAAGAATGATTTGAAAAAACAAAACAAAAGTGATATGTTTGTCTATCCAGAGAGAAAAAAACTTTCCTCACATTTATGTATATATATAATCTCAAAAATTATTACTTCTAAATAACAAAATATTATCTATTAGAGGATTTTAGAATTAAGAGTATATTAAAAACTTACTGGGTTTTCAGGTATGTTTCCCTTCAGCATAATGATACAATATTTGATGTACAAGTCTGTGTTTTTGTATATTATCCTAAAGAGAATTTATTGAAACTATAAATAATGTTGGATAATTTTAATGTAATAACATTGGTGGGTCTCTGCCTTGGTTTTCAATGTATTACTGTCTCATAAAAGTGCCTTTGAAGTAACAACAAAGTGATCTCACTTCAAATTCTTCTCAAGTTCCGTAATTATGTCATTAGAGAAATTTACCTCATATTTGAACATGTTCAGTAACTCCACCATATTGTCTAGCTTAATATTCTGAGAAGGGAAGGTTTGAAATGTTCTATGAATTGTTGGCTGATTGCACTTGATCTGAAATTGCCTGCTCATTACCATCCAAATCATTGGCAGCTTATCAAGTCAACTCCAGTTATGAAAATGAAGCACATGTCACCATACCGTATGTATGTGTGCTGTGACAAATATAGCATTTTACACATAAGATATTAAGGAAATATTTTTAAATTGTCATTTAGAAAATAAAGTTCACAGTGAATATTTTATTATTTACTCAAGTTGGCTGTATTTTTGCACTAGTCCAAGATCCGAGTGTTTCTTTAAGGCACATATGCGTTTCTGCTTCTCTAAGTATTTTAATTTAATAAATGTTTGATAATAATTCAGTTGTATTCCATAAAATTATAGCAGAGTAGCAGCAGATTCACATAAAATATAATGGACAATTGAATTAGATAGTGTAAAGAAGTCTCACAAATTGTAGTAAAAGTTGATCAAAAATGGTTTACACTAAACATTATAACAATGTAACAAATGAAATCACGTAAATAATTTTTGTTATATTAAAGATAAAACAACAAAGTATATCAAGAAAATTGATTTGATTTGACATTATTTTGACACATGACATTGAACATTAATACAATGCCTCCTGATTGCATGGCAGTCAAGTTTTTCAGAGAATTCAGTAATTTGTATTTTGGCACGTAGGAACTTCTGTGGCTCACTAAAAATATGTTGGAGGAAGAAATCAATGAATAACTAAAGCATAGAAATCATTGTTTTTTTTTTCCAAATAATTAATATATTCTGAATCTAAAAAAAATCCCTTATGTCATAAAATGACATAATTCAGAGTGGTTTGGTTTCCAGAAGATTGTGTTAGTACTATTCCAGAAGAACAGGTGTGAATCTGAATGAAGGGCCTCATCTCTAAACTCATTGGTCTCTGATTGTGGTGCAAAGAGAAAAATAAAAGAAGCAAATGTCCAAGACTTTTGAATTTTCCAGAATGCTAAAGGGCCAGGATTGAAAGCGTTTTGTGCTGTCATAGTGAACTCTGAGATGTTTGTGGCTATTTATTGCAACATACTACACTATTATAATTTGTATATGTGTATTTTATTTTTAAGTTTATTTGAGAGAGATAGAGATAGAGAGAGAGAGAGTGCAGGAGGGGCAGAGAGAGAGGGAGAGAGAGATAATCCAAGCAGCCTCCTCACTGTCACCTTGGAGCCTGAGGTGGGGCTCAAACTCACAAACTGTGAGATCCTGACCTGAGCAGAAACAAAGAGTTGGCTACTAAACCAACTGAGCCCCCCCGCCCCAACGTCCTGCAGATGTATATTTAAAAGAAGAGATGGAGTCATACTTTAGCCTTTTGTTCTAACAGAAGTGTGTTACTTCTTTTGCAAGCATATTCAAGTGAACTGAAGTTGTTAAAATTGAAAATACATCACAGAAAATACTTTTAGTGAAGATTCTATGCTGGATCAAGGACTCAGTGAAGTGATTTAGACTTACTGGCATCACTACTTTCCAAGCATAGTCAAATTAATGATCTATATAACTAGATTTTGCCATTTACAGATATGAATCTGTGGCCGTGCAGAAGGCAATAAGTCAAAAACCTTTATACCCAAGAGTTCTTTAGATTGAATAACCATAAATCTATACATTTTTATATAGAGGGGTCCTAAGAGGGAAGTGCCAGACAATTCTTTTTGTGACCGTGGAATGGCACAGAATGCAAGCTATCTTAAAATGATGTATATTTTACATAGATTGAAAAAAGGCTTGTGCTTCGATTCTGCCATGATGAAAGACATTGCACCCACTTAAGCAACTAGAATGTCATCAGGAGGATGATTAGGAAAATCTCTGAAGACTTTGCATTTTAATGAGACCATAATTATTCATCTAACTTTCTCCAAACAAAAGTTTTAGCCTACGATGTTCAGAGCTCATTAGAGAAACATGATATTTTGAGGAAAATGCAATGATATTTTAAATTAAAGGTTAAGTGTTAGAGTAAAAGTAAGACATAGACCGAGAAAATCTTAAGTAATTGATAGTAGTGGTAATAGTTCTTTGTTGTATGACTAGAAAAACAATATTCTGTAATATATATGGAGTGGTTATAAAATAGTGATTCCAAGAAGAAAACAAATCTCTATGATAGAAACAACTTAGTAAATGTAAAAATTATGTCACACAAACTCAATTGTAAAATGCTTATTTCTTGGGGCACCTGGGTGACTCTTTGTCTCAGGTCACAATCTCAAGGTTCATGGATTTGAGACCCATGTCGGGCTCTGTGCTGACATCTTAGAGACTGAAGCTTGCTTTAGATTCTGTGTTTCCCTCTCTCTGCCCCTCCGCCACTCATGCTCTGTCTCTTTCTCTCAAAAATAAACATAAAAAAATAATAATAAATAAAATGCTTATTTCTTAAGAGTAATTGTTTAGAAGATCATTACATAGACATGACTCCCTGATAGTAACCCTCTTATCACAATCATGGCAATAAATTTCAATTACTTTTTATTGAAATATGTATCGTAAAAACTGCAGTCTATTTTAAAGTAATTTATGCATTTTCAATAAGGTTCTTTTTTTATTATTTCTGAATAAGGAGTGTAAAAATTTGAACCAGCTGTGAAAATTATCATATGCACCTTCCCAGGATCAAAAAGAACTTAGGGCCTACAGCAGAAAATCTAGGAGAAATTTCACATACTTCACTGTTTTTTCTTAGTTTAATGGGGAAAAAAATATCTTCGAGGAAACCTTGGCTTGAACTCATATGTTTCCAGCAAAGTTTGAATTCTCAGTTTGAAAATTAAAATAGAATCTATTAGAGGATTGTTTTTGTAGAAAAAATTCTGTCAAGACAGCTTTAAATGACAGAAAGAGATATTGGAATATCAGTAAAAAAGCCATTAACCTCATATGCCATTTTATTAGAATCTTTGCTGTCCTGTTTGTAAGCAGTTTTGAAGTCAGTCATAAATGTTACATGAAGAGTAGGAGCAGGTGGCTGGGATTGATTGAGAGTGTCATTGGGCCACACCTCAGACACCCCTGTGTCTTGAGTTCTGTCTGTATACACCTGGGAAGGAGAATGGGGAGGAGGTGAGATCCTTTGTATAAAGAAATTCGTAATCTTAATGTTTAACCAATTAAGTAGCACATACATTCTCTTAGTAAGCCCCCTAAATTGTGATCCCACTGTGATGTGAAAGATAATTCATATCAATGTCATTTAGCATACATTAAATAATAAATGATGAGAACTGTTTGGTCAAATTCTCAGTCACAATTTTCTTACACAAAGGCTCTTTTTTTTTTTTTTTGATGTTTTATTTTTAAGTAATCTCTATACCCAGTGTGGGGCTCGAACTTACAAACCTGAGATCAAGAGTTGCATGCTCTACCACCTGAGCCAGCCGATGCCCATCTTTTTCTTTTTTTTTTTTTTTTTTAGTTCCAATATACTTAATGTACAGTGTTATGTTAGTTTCAGGTGTACAATATAGTGTTTCAACAATTCTATACATTACTCAGTGCTCATCACAATAAGTGTACTCATAATCCTCTTCATCTATTTCACCCTCCACTTACCTCCATTCTGGTAACCACGAGTTTGTTCTCTACATTTGAGTCTGATTTGTTTGTCTCCTTTTTTTGCTTTGTTTGCTTGTTCTGTTTCTTAAACTCTACATATGAGTGACATCGTATGGTATTTGTCTTACTCTGACGGACTTATTTCACTTAGCATTATACCCCCTAGATCCATCCATGCTGTGGCAAATGGCAAGGTTTCACCCTTTTTTATGGGTGAGTAATATCCCATTATATATATATATATATATATATATATATATATATATATATATATATCTTATTTTTTCATTCATCTATTGATGGACATGTGGGTTGTTTCCATATTTGTCTATTATAAATAATACTGGAATAAACATAATAGTCCTTTATCTTTATAGATTTGCACACTAAGACCTTTAACTATTGTTTTACATAATGCTTGTTAAGCTTAATTTGCTTTGCTGTGCATAATAATTATGCCACAAAGATATATATATATGTATATGTATATATGTATATGTATATATAAGGACTATCTAATTATTCTATCATGCTATCATAATTAGATTTCTTTGTCTCTTTTTCTGTCTCTCTCTCTCTACATATATATATATATATCTGTATTTATATGTATATATATATATCTGTATATATATATATATGTATGTATTTAAACTCTATTAAATGGATTTCAGTGTCTTTCTTCTGTTAGCATATTTTATTATTGACACAGAAGCTGGAAAACACTAGATCTACTACATTCATGTATATGTAAGTTCTCACTCAACCCAGGAACTAACAGGGTACATTTTACTGACTTAACTTTATTGGAACTTATCATTAACTATAACATGGGTGTACTTTTTTGCTCTCTACTTCCCATCCCTTTTTGTGACCAAATGCCCATCAAAATTTTCTTTAAGCATGATATACCATTATGTAGGTATTAGTATCATTGACTACATGTTCTCATACCAAATTCTGTGAAAAAAATGGCTTATTTGGAAAATGTTCAAGGAAAGGGATGTGTAAGCACAATATACCCTTAAATTACCAATTAATCTATGGCAGCATGGCTAAGAAGCAAAGGTTTCTTGGAACACTACTTTGTCACCATCTCTTGTGAGATTACAGCAAGTAATTTATTTCTAATGACAAGCAGAGTAATGCAATTTATACAAAGCTTATTAATATAACAAACCATACTAAAGTTTTCCAAATAATGTGATTCTTAATTGCTCTCTGATGGGTTTTAATAAATTGAAGAGGTGGACCTCACTGTGAATTTGATGACAACCAACATCTACCCTTTTTGATATTACAGCTATACAGAGTGACAGTTCAAAAATATAGCTAATAGTTTCTTGTTCTATGAAAGTCTACAGTGATTTGATTTTCTGACATAACCTTAGTTTCACATGGGAATGAGTATTTTGTATCTGTATCGCACAATCTTCATTAGAGTAAAAGAAATGAGACTCAATTGGCTTATGGTAATCATCTTATTTTGAGCTATCTCTTTTTTGTGGGCATAGACTAGTTTTCTGAATATTTATTAGAGGATTTTAATAGCTCTCTGTTGTACTTGTGAAAATGTGTATCCAAACTGCTGTAGGTTGCCTGAAGTTGTGATTGTATCTGTAGTGTAAGTAATTATTTAATACCAACTAACATATTAAATCATGTAGGAAACACACTGATATTTCTCAAACATTAAACAGAGAGTAAGAAGGAAAACTCTGATTAGCTCATTATAGAGAGATCAGAATTCAAGTCTTAAAATTCTTAAACTAGTTGGCCAGTGGGAGATACTTGAATGTTTATGTCTTAACACATTTATAATATAATGTATTAATTAATTTATATATTGTATAATTAATTTAATAATATATTAATGTTCAGAGCTGTAATAACTGAATGAAAAATAATGCAAATAGGATATTCGGGAAAAAAGACATCCTCTTCTACACAAACATCTTGTCATCTAATTTGTGCACCTAATTATCTGGGTGCTAGCAAGCAAGTGAGCTCCCTTATCTCATGGAGCTTCTGGCACTGGATAAGTCTTTTCAAGTGTGATTGGTATTATAGCATAGTCTGCTTCTTTACACATGTATTTTAGAGGATCTCAAGTAGAAAGTCGTTCAAATAAATGTAGTGGGAGGAAAACACAAGAAGACTAATCTGACTGGATGGAACAGCATGTCTGTATCCTTGTTTAAGGGACAGTATGGAATATATAATGACTGAACAAAAGGGAGAGTGATGAGTGACAGGCTGAAAGAGAGACAGGGGCTAAACTGGAGGTCCAATTCAAGTTTTGCTAAAGAGTTTGGAAATCATTCCAGGGGCAATGGAAATCCATGGGAGGTTTATACATAAACAAAAAATATTATCATTAGTTTTTAAATTTTTATTATGTTTATAATTATTTTTTGAGAGAGAGAAAGCCAGGGAGGGGACGAGAAAGAGGAAGACACACAATCCAAAGCAGGCTCCAGATCAGAGCTGCCAGCACAGAGCCCATCATGGGGTTTGAACCCATGAACCATGAGCTCATGATGTGAGCTGATCCCAAGAGGTGGCCACTTAACCGAATGAGCTACCCAGGCATCCCTAATATTATCATTATTGATTTGTAAAGGAAGATTCTGGCTACATTGTTCATCTCACAGGTGGACAAGAGGGAAGCAAGTGTATCAGTTTGGAAGGAAGAGATGATAATGACTTAGATTAGAGTTATAGTAGATTGATAAGAAATAGCCAGATTACATAGATATTTGGAGATATATCTATTACAAGTTTAGATGTTAGCATTAAAAGAATAAAAAATGTTTAGTGTTTATTGTTCTACATAAATGTATCAAATACTGTTGAAAAATCAAGTTAATAACAATAGAGTTCACTGAATTTGGAAACAGAAGTACATTATAGACAACCTTAGCATGTTTAAACACACACACATGCCATGTCACATGTGGAAGAATCATGCGTTTTCATGTCCAGTATGTCTCTTGGGTCAGGTTTCATTGGAAAAAAAATCTGTGTGAATATGGTTTGGAAAGGATGCAATTGAAACGTGCTCCCAGAATTCACTGGGGATTGCAACATCCTGCTGTGGTAAACCTAACTGGGAGCATTTAATCACCTGAAACTGGATTGGCCTAATTATGATTAATATACTTAATAGTAAGGCAAACTTAAAAAGCAATTATCTTCAAATGGTCTTCAGGTCTTCCCAAAGTGATCATAACCATTATATATGGCTCTTTGAAAATATTTCTATTATCTTATTTTTACCGCAGAAATGCTAAATCAGAATATTTCATTGTGCACCTGAGAATATATACTTTTCCCAGAAGTTTCTTTCAACTGGACACATTTAGAAAGTGTGTATTTCATAATGATCCTGCCTATTTAGCTTCTCTGCCATTTTTTCCCTTTGACTTAATAGAGTAACTTAAGCACAGGTGATATAACCAGGTCTTTGATGGAGGCTAAGCAATTGCCAGTAGGAGATTTTTGGAGCAAAGCCAAAATAACCTCAGATAATCACTTGAAAGTTGTTTAATGCCATAGGGTTTCAGCTGAGACTGAACATCTGGTTGTGAGACTTTGGGTGATTTGGGATGTATGGTGTTCATAAGGATGCTTTTTCAATGTCCTCATCACAAAGTAGGACTTACCCCCATCAGTACTGTGCTATAAATTGGATATAGTTTGGATGTAGCCAACTCTGAGAAAGTACTAACGTTCTACGAACATGTCCCTAAACTCCTTATATTCCTTCTTTTCTACCACTACAAGTTACCTCTTATTTCAAAATTGATTCTCTCAAGGTTTCCTCCACTGACTAGAAATGAAAGAAAAAACAAAACCAACCTGAATTGCAGATGGTTCTGAGTGATAATACTTGCACTAACTGGAAGTGGATGTTTCTATAATTATACTGAAAAAGAGAAATTATAAATTGGACAAATTTTTTCAGCTTTTTTAAAGGGTTGTTCCTATATTTCTCCCCAATATTAATTTTGTTTCAACTGCACCTCAACTAATATAGAAATGTGAATTCCTAAATCACATATAGTAGTTCAGTCTATAGTAATGACATACTGTAATTAACAACTCCAAGTAGGACGTAAGGAAGAAATAAACCAAGAAAAATATATTCAGACCTCTGAAGCAATAGTCTTGAATGTTCCTTGCTTATGCATTTTTAAAAATGATTGTATGTGAAGGCAGGAAGTGAAGGTAGAAGGGAAGGGAAAACTAAGTGATTAGCAGTGTTTCTAATTGTTTTTCTGCAGATATTAAAATGCACAGGTCTTTATGTATTTTTGAGACTATTGTTGTTGCTGTTTGTTTTGTTTTTTACTTTTTTTGGCTTAGGTTAGGAGTTCTTTCTCTAGTTGACAATGTAATTGAATTAGGAAGAACTGAAGTAAGTTACCTGTAAGTTATTCAATGTAACTTAGAAATCATTGATATGTATATATAAAAGGTAGTTGTGCAGTATAGATGGTTTATTTGAAATGTTCCCATCTTTGCCTCTGGTCATTCTCTAAGTGCTTTGGAGTTGCTGATGACTGACTTCTACACATTTTTTTCCCTCCACAAGAGGCATAAATATTGTTTGGAGAAATTGGTTGCAGAACATTTTATACACTGACAGAGTTACAAACTAGATGAAATCTTGGGTCCTTGACAGGAAATAATTGCTAGCAAAATCATGTAGTATAATACTGTTTATGTTCCTATTTCTAGTGTTATTATTTTTTTTATTTATGTTCCAACTCATTCTGAAATCATTTGGGGTGCCTTATAAAAACAGCACAATTTTTGTAAAAACCACAGACTTTCTCAGTTAAAAACACAAATAATCAAAGAGAAAAGGAAAAAAGGGAAGAGAAAATATATACTATAAAAATACAACAAAGAAAAAAATGATAGTTTAATAAAAAACTAAGTAAAAGAAAACACATGTACTCTATATATCTCATAAAAATCTGATTTGATTTTGAAAAATAAAAATTGTAGAGCTTACCTTTCTTTCTTACCCTAATTGATGGTCTTGTATATTTACAAGGAGATTAAGCTAAAGCTTTAACTGTGGGTAGAGCCAGAATGTGTCTCAGAAAGTTTCTTTAGAATTATATCCAAACTTCAACCATCTTGTTAATAAGCTAGGAAGATTTGTTATATGAACTCAGTTCTGTTTTCAGCTTTAGCATATTTTCAGGTTCTGCTTAGAAACATTACTTGATAGAAAATTGGTCATGTGTGAAGCTTAACTGAGAGGTGTATCCAGGATAATATAGGGAAATGATGGGAGAACGTGGAAGTGAGACAGAGAAAGGCAAAAGACCAATAAAAAGGCATTGATGGGCACTTTATTGCTATGGCTAACTGGGCCTTTATCCCAGCGAGAAACTCTGGGAGACAGCATGGAACACAGAGTGTCGAGAAAGCCGATGTATTTATCCACCGACTCTAATGTACCCTTGGCTGAATGCGATCCCTATGGGTGTTAAATTACTGGCAGGGCTCATCTATCCCATCTCTCCTCCTAAGAACTGGATAGAAATACATTTGAGTTTGATTCTAGGATTTCAAGTTTTGTTTTTCTTACTTAGTACCTCCAAAATTATGAATCCTACTTAATTTTTATTTTGTCATTTGAAATCTGATTTCTAAGAAACTCCATCGGATCCATGATACTTTGGGTCTAAATATATGACATTCTACTTTCCAAATTTTGTATTTGCAAAATGGAGCACGAATGTATTAACCATAAAATGATTTAAAAATTTTTATGTCTAGGCATGATCAAAAATATAGTAGAATGAATTAGAGTAATGGAGAAAATATTAGGGTATTAATGCACAATAATTATTATAAAACATTTATTTTATTTAAAATTATTTTATGACTAGGATATGACATTGAAAACATCACAATGATGTTTTTATTTCAGAATAATTTCTCTTCAGGGCACCGGGTGGCTCAGTTGGTTGAGTATCTTGATTTCAGTTCAGGTCATGATCTCACAGTTTGTAAGATTGATCCCCACGTTCGGCTCTGTGCTGACAGTGTGGAGCCTGGTTGGCATTTTCTTTCTCCCTCTCTCTCTGCCTCTCTTTTCTGTCTGTCTGTCTGTCTTTCTCTAAAAATAAATAAATTAAAAAAAACAATTTCTATTCTTTTACAGTAAGATTATCATTGAAGTGAAACTTATAAAAAAGAAAACTGTATATATATTATTTATACAGCTGTTTGCATTATCACAAAGTAAACACACTATGCGATAAATGCTCAGATCAAGAGATAAACATGAGTATTATCAGAACCTCAAAAGTACTCACCACGTTTTATTCCAGTCACTATTACATATTCTAGATTTCTATCAACATAGGTTCTTATTGGTATTTTTCAAATTCATATAAATAACATACGAGTGTGTATATTCACTCATAGTTGTTCTCACTCAACAATAATGCCTTTAAGATTCATTCATGTTATTGTATAGAGTTGTATATCATTTCTTGCTCTTATTATTCAGTATCTCATGCAATAAATAAGTAGGGCTGGCTTGTTCAACAGCTATACTTTTATAAGAAAGTCTTACTTTCAGGACTGACGTTTTGGCAACTCTTTCAAAATAGTATAAAGTTCAAAATAAGCTAATAAGAATGTTTTTATACAGCTGAAGCCTTGGGTCACACTGTACTGACGTGACCAGATAGTTTATGCTAACAATGTTATTTTTTGTGAACATCTGCTTTACTCTGGGGGTCTGGAATTTGACTATCTGAGGTTAGTCTTGCACAGACTACATGTTTACATGACTTTGCAATAAAAATCCTTGACAAGGTCCAGGTGAACCTCCAAGGTTGGCGACACTTCACTCTCAGAAGAAGTAAGCTTATTCTATGAGACTCCACAGGGAGCAGACACATGGATCTTACACCTGGTTTCTCCCAGACATTTTTCATGCACTTCACCTTTTCCCTTTTCTATTTTTAAATGTATCCTTTCACTGTAACACACAGTAACCATGGGGATTGCAGCTTCTGAGTTCTCTGAGTCTTTCTAGCAAATTATTGATCCTAATGGTGGTCTTGGGGATTCCCTATGTAGGTAGTAGTGAAGAATTTATCAGAAGAATTATCTTCTATAACTGCCCATCTTAGTAAAACTAGTGAAAATCAGAATGTTGACATGTATATCACTGAGATATAGACAAAGGAAAACAATGAGAAGTTTATTTTGTGCCACTAATACAAAATTTCTCATTTCTGAGAATTGGCCTCTTAAATCAATATATTTCTGATTCAGTACTCTACTATTATATACCCTTTGATTTATGTTTACATGGTTGTCTATATTTCTCTTGACTTCTGTAACTGCTATGTTTTTTATTTACCTCTATATAAAAACTAGAAATTCTAGTTAGTACAATAAAGAAAATATAAATGAAATAAAAGTTAAAAGGATCAGAAAACAAGAAATGAAACTAACATTATTTCCAGATGACATAACTGCATGTAAAACAAAGAAACTGGGACACCTGGGTGGCTCCATTCATTAAGAATCCAACCCTTGATATCAGCTTAGAACTCAGGGTCCTGAGCCTGGCATTGGGCTCCATGCTGAGTGTGAAGCCTACTTAAAACAAACAAACAAACAAACAAACAAAAAAACAACAGATCAAAGAAACTAAAGATATTCTATTAGAATTAATAAGGGAAAATACAAAGTTGGTTGGATACAAGTCAATTAAAAAAACTGATTTCCACATATTAGCAATAATAATTAGAAAATGAAGTTACTAAAACAATGTAATTTGCAATAGCATTAACCTTTAAATTCTATTTTATCAAATATAAATGTAAAAATCTAAGAACTCTATATAGTAAATTTCAATATGTTACTGAGAGGGGCGCCTGGGTGGCTCAGTCGGTTAAGCAATCAGCTTCAGCTCAGGTCATGATCTCACAGTTTGTGAGTTCTAGCCCCACTGTGCTGACAGCTCAGAGCCTGGAGCCTGCTTTGGATTCTGTGTCTCCCTGTCTCTCTGCCCCTCCCTTGCCTGTGCTCTGCCTCTCTCTCTCAAAAATAAATAAACATTAAAAAAATTAAAAAAAATAGATTATTGAGAATCATTAAGTAAATTGTGAAAAAATCAAACATACTTTATGGATTGATTGAATATTGTAAAAAAATGTTTTATACTTATTTTTTGTCTATTCAATGTGGTCCCAATGAACATATCAGCAGATTCTAATTGTAAAATTTAAAAAAGAAATTTTAAATTTTATTTGTAAATGAAAAGAATCAATAATAAAAAGAGAACTTTATATAGGAAAGGAAACAAAATTGGGGAATATAGAGTAACAAATAGCATGATTTGTTAAAAATCTAGAATAATTACATCAGTGCTATCACTTCTATTGTCTAGCACTCTCTAATGCACTAAAAAGGATAGACAAGAGAAAAAGTTCAAAGATAATTAATAGAGATACAAGCAGAAACCCAAAAATATGTGTTTACCCAATTTACAACAAAAATAATATTGCATAACAGGTTGAAAATTATAATTATTTTAGACAAATGGGTCAAATGGATATCCAAATGTAAAAAATATTAATCACAGCCCCATTCTACATTATATACAAAATTCAATTCTGGATGAATTACAGATCTTAACCTGAAAGTAAAACAATAAAACTCTTTGTCAAAAAAAACGCCAACAAGAAGGTAAAAAGAAAATCTAAAATGTTGGACAAGATATTCTCAGTACATATAAAACAAAAAGCTACATATATATAATATATATGTATTATATATATTATATATACACACAATATATATAATATAGATGTATTATATATTATATATACACACAATATATATAATATATATGTATTATATATATTATATATACACACAATATATAATATATATGTATTATATATTGTATATATTTTTTAGAGGTGTGTGCATATATATTTATATGTGAAAGGTCAATAAGGCATGAATCTAATAAGAAAGTGGCAAAACCTTTTAAAAGTCACTTCAAGAAACTGTACAATGAAATAGCCAATAAGAATATCACAGCTGAATCAAATTAAGACCACAATAAGATACCACTGCACACATATCAGAGCAACCACATAAAGGGGACTAGGCCAGGCACAGAAGAATAAATAATGCATGATTCCAATTACATGTAGCACATAAAATAGTCAAACTCAAAGAAAAGAATGAAACAGTGGTTTCCAGAAGCTAGAGGGGTGGAGGAATTGGGGAGTTATTGTTCAATCGGTATAAAGTTTCAGATGTGCAATATGAATTAGTTCTAGAGATCTGCTGAACAGTATAGTACCTATAGTCTGTATCATTCACTTAAATACTGGTTGAGAGGCTGGATCTTATGTTGTGTTCTTACCCCCACCAACACACACATACACACAAACATACAACAAAAGAAAACAAAACAAAACAAAACAAAACAAAAAAGACACAAGAAAACTTTTCTAAGTAATGAATAGGTCTATTATCTTGATTGTGTTGATGGTTTCATGGGTGTTTGCTTATGCTCCACCTCATCAAGTTGCGTATACTAAATATGTGTGGTTTTGGGTGTATTAACATTAATAAAGCCATTTTAAAAACTGAAAAGAAATGTCATGAGTCAGAGGGGATTTCGAACAACTGGATTTATCCTGTATCGTTTCAGGTGTATACATTGCTGAATTACTTTGAAAACCTGGCCATGTCTGCTAATACTGAACACTATCTTACCTTACAATTCCATTCCTCCTTATGTATATGCCAGAACTCAGACATGGCATCACCAGAAGACATCAGCAGTAATATTTCTTAGCAACAACATTCATAATTATAAAAATCTGAAAAAAATACAATGTTCCATGGTAGAATAGCCAGTGTTTATATATTCATACACTAAAGTTCCATACAGTGATGAGAGCTACTAAGTCACATGTAAAATCATAGAGCAAAAGAAGGATGACACAAAAGTAAAAGTTTTATATTGATTCCATTTACCAGGAAAAACTAATGTATAATATTAGAAGTTCTGATAGGGGTTATAATTTGAGAGTTCTGTAAGAATTCAAGGGAGGGGTTACAATTTGAGGAGGTAGTGAGTAGAAAAGGATTCTATCATTTATATATTCTGTTTCTAAATATGAGTACTATTTGGAAATACATGAATGGAATTCAGATTTATCCTTGAAGATAACACGGTAAGTAGTCTGTAGAATGTTGCTTTGAGATTATTACACATGGTGTTTCTATGTTGTAGATAACTTCCTAACTCCTGTTAGAGTGACACTGTAATAGATAAAAGATCTTTTTTATTTGGCCACTACAACTGCTGAAGTGAAATCATCCCTTATTCTTTCCACTCATTCTTCCTTCACTTAATGTGATGCATAGAGATACCTTCATCTTGAAGGTAAACTGAATTTGTTTTTTTTTTTCTTCCTCTTAAGCAACTATGTTTTTGCATTTCTTTTCTTTTTAAAATTTAATTTCACCACCATTTATGAACGCAGAGATTTTTTTAAAGCCTTCAAATAAATTTAAACTTTTCTGTCTGCCCTGCGTGGCCCTGCATAACCTGGCCCTTGCCGTCCTCATTAAGTTCCTACCTCCTGACATTTCCTCTCTCACCTTTCCCCCACTTCTCTCTTTACACTTTTCTCTTCTCTGCCATTTGAAGCATGGCAAACCCTGTTTTTTGAACTTGCCCGCTTTCTCTGTAGCTGAATCCATGTTGCCTGGCAATTTCATGATTGTTTCTTTTTCAAAGTCCAAATCTTTCCATTTTTATCTTTCATTTTTCTTCTGTGTGAGGAGGTGTTCCAAAAAGAAACAATTCCATAAGTGCAGAGACCGTGACAGTTCAATTTAGCTCTTTATTTCTGTGTCTCGCAACTCCTAGCCCATTGGATGTCCTTAGAATGTAGTCACCATATATCTGGTGAATTAATGAATAAACAAATGAATGTATCTTTTTTAAAAATTTTTTAACATTTATTTATTTTTGAGAGATAGAGACAAGACAGATCATGAGTAGGGGAGGGACAGGGAGAGAGGGAAACACAGAATCAGAAGCAGGCTCCAGGCTCTGAGCTGTCAGCACATAGCCTGACGCGGGGCTCCAACCCACGAACCATGAGATCATGATCTGAGCCGAAGTCAGTCGCTCAACCGACTGAGCCACCCAGGCGCACCGAATGAATGTATCTTTGACTTCTTGTTTTCTTATACTAATACCCTAAAATTAATTTAAAGCTATAATTTTCAGTATGCAGGAGACAAGATGGCGGAAGAGCAGGGAGCTCTGTAATCCGCGCACGCCCGTATGGATTGAACTGAGAGGGACTGAAGGGATAAAACTTGGATTTGCAAGTGGGGGAAAGAAGAAACAGACGCCAGAAAGAAGACAACCTCAAA
>CM053573.1:20411594-20587332 GCA_028646485.1 Cryptoprocta ferox
GGGGTGATGGTCTTGGTGGAGGTCACTTGTGGGGAAGAGCACTGGGTGTTATATGGAAACCAACCTGACAATAAACTATAAAGTTAAAAAAAAAAAAATAAAATAAATAAATAAATAAAATAAAATAAAATAAAATAAAGCTATAATTTTCTAAACAACAAAGAATTCTGTTTTCCAGGGGTTTTCTAGCAGAATATTGATTTTTGATAATTTTTGTATAAAGGATTCTATATCAAAAAAACCTCATTATCTCTTGCCTGCAGTATTATATGATTCAAATTTAATGATCATAGATAACTGAATGGAGCCCATGACTAAATAATGGTATGTATTTTAATTATTTAGTTAAATTAATAATTTAATTAAATGATTTGATCATGAGTTCAATTTTAGAAAGGACAATCACGCTACACAGTACTTATGTATATGGCTTAGAAATTTTAAGTTGAAGATATTCTATAATAATAATGAATAAAATTATATTCATTGTCATATAACTCAAAGTGAACGTGTACACACACACAAGTGTATTTACTCAAGGGAAAGAGAGAAGAGGTGGAAAAGATCCCTAATTTATCAGAGAAAACAATATAGTTATAAATATTCCCTGAAAACACATTCCTATTAATTTCTTTCTTTCCCATACATATTCTCCTTAATAATCTTCAAACTATTCTCACTTAAAGGGTTAACTGAATCTTTAGTGTTCAATTTGAGTATTTGTTATTGACATATAGCTATTACCAATTTCCACTAAATTATGAAAAATGTAAATGTATTTCCTGACTCAATACGTATTCTAAATGCAGCATTTGTATATTTAATGGTCTCTAAAAATTAGTCGCTACAATTTTCATCTTCACTGACTTCTTAAGATATTCAGATATTGATATATTTTGTTATTTTGTATAGCTATACTATTTTGTATAGCTTTACTATCTATATTCTTGTTACAAAATAGCTAAAACTTAGAAGGTGAAAGAAGTAAAGTGAAAAATGGCTAATAATTTTTTTAAAAATCAAGTGATTTTTTATTACTATTTACTAAAGTTGTTTAATTGTACAATGTGCAGCCATCAGCTTCCCTTGATTTACAGTTTGTAAGAATCATCAAAGGTGAAATATTATCCTTAAGCAAACTCATTATCCACTAGGTGGTAGCATATCCTTTCCTATTTTATGAAAAAGATTCACAATTTCAATTCTTTCAAAATTTTAGATGTAAAGAATACAATTATTTGCAAAAGTAAGTTTAGTATTATTTTATGTTTGCATTGTTATTCCATTTTTTAAATTTTGACTTTTTCTGTAATATTTTTCCAATTTTCTATTTTATGTTTCCTGCCTATGTAGAGTATAAGAAACTATCACATGAAAATTATATTGTTCAGATAATATAGATATATAGAGATATATGTATATGTATACACGTTTCTTAATTTATATTCAGAAACAGGCACTTTTAAAATCGCATATTGAAATATTATTTACTTTATTTTAGTCCAATTTTACATATTTGAATTTTATTTTAAGAAAAAAAATTCTGTATCCAACTAAATATGAATCAAATTATTTTACTACAAACACTATTCTTAATAAAAAGGTATTCAACACTTCAGTACCCTTAGAAAAGTAGAAAAGTCAGTTAAAATGATACATTGTTTTAAGGGTACTGTCACTAAGTAATAAATTTTCCTTGGCCCTTTTCCCCAAATAAGCTGCTGTAACATGTTTAATAAGGAAGGTCAGCTTATGTGTGTATTATTTTCAATATTTATGGAAATAATACAAACTTTACCTAGACATATGCTTGTAAGCATTACTTTTAGCTATTGCTAGATTTATCCATCAATTATGTTACTTGATTATGAAGTGTTGCAAAGAAATAGGCTGTTGGAGCTTCTCAAATGCTGTTGTTGGGGGCTGAAATTAGGATAACATATTTGTAAAGCTATATTGAAATGCCTTTTAGTAAAGATAATCTTTAACATGGAAACCAAATTTCTGGACATGTATTTTAAAATGTATTTATGAGTATGTGCAACAATTTACCTACAAAGATATTAATTTCTATATTATTCATAGTGATAAAGAATTTGTATATATATACACAGTATGGAATTTTAAAAAATATAATGAAAACTCATATAATAGAAAACTAAATAACCATTAAAAATGTTTCAATTTTAATACACACAGAAATTTATGCAATACTAATCTATATGGAAAAAAACAAATCATATGTTCTTTAGTCAAAAGACATAAAATATTAGATTATGAACTCATATGTCAGATAAATTTATAATCTATATAGATTTCTGTATTTATATTAGTGCATTTTATTACCTATTTTAATTATATTTTTATTTTAAAAATAGAAACATATACAATGGCATCTGGGTGGCTCAGTCAGTTAAGCATCAGACTTCAGTTCAGTTCATGATCTCACAGTTTGTGAATTCGAGCCCTGCATCGGGCTCTGTGCTGAGAGCTCAGAGCCTGGAGCCTGCTTCGGTTCTGTGTCACTCTCTCTGCGCTCCCCCCCCACCTCAAGCTCTGTCTCCATCTCTGAAAACTGAATAAACGTTAAAAATAATAATTATAATGATAATGGAAACATATACATAAGCAAAATAATGTATATTTCTGCAGAGTTGGAGTAGAGATTAAATCCACACTTATAATTCTATATTTATTAATTTCTTTACACTAAATATATAAACTTCTATAGAGAGATTAATAACATTCAAATTGTACTTTGATGAAAATATCTAAAAATACATATCACTCACTATAAAACTAGATGAAATAAAAAATATGTTTCAAGTGTTTCTTACCATTTCTTTAGTAGAAAGTAACTTTAACCATATAAATAGTGTATATCAAATACAAGTTGTAGAACAGTTCACAATATCTTTTCACTTGAATTTAATTATACAAATGTGTGAGGCACGACTTATGTGATGATTGTAATACTTGTCTAGTCACTGACGGCCTCATGGACATAATGAGTAGAAATAAGTTACCCTGGGTAATACATGTGGGAATTTTTCGCCATATATTTGAAATGATAAATTATTGAACAAGAACCTAATTAAAATAAATATAGTAACTCCAAAAGTTCTCTTACAGGAATATTAATTAATGTTGCATAAAGAAAAAAGTGTTTCTTAAGATCATTATCAACGCTAATTTGCATTTTAAATTATCCAGAACCTTTAATCATTCTAGCACATAGCAAATCAGAAATTCAAAATGTACCTAATTAATCTGAAACTGTAAAATCCATTACATGTAGAAGCAGTTGTTTAGATGTGTATTACTGTGTTTCATTTGTCTTCCATTATTTATTTATTTATTTATTTATAAATGCTTATTTATTTATTTATGTAGAGAGGGGCAGGGGAGAGACAGAGAGGGAGAGAGAGAATCCCTAGCAGGCTGTGCACTGTCACCATAGAGTCCGTCGTGGGCTCAATTACACAAATCCTGAGATCATGACCTGAGTGGAAATCAAGACTCAGATGCCTAACCACCTGAGTCACCCAGGCGCCCATCAATTGTCTTCCTTTTAATCATTTCATTAAAGCGTTCTTATTGAGTTCCTGTTGGTTTTAAAGCATGAAAAAAATTCTAAGTAATCATTTACTTATTATTTTTGCAATACAAGATTCTCAATTTATATAGTTTTCTATAGTCTCCCTAGAATTCTTGGGAAGAACCATAGCTTTGGGGAGGAGAGCACACAAAATGCTTTGAATTTTTGTGGATACAGGAAGAAATAAAAGCAGAAAGGGATAGCAAAAATAATAATTCCCATAAATACTTACATTAGAAATTCTCTTATTATTAAAACTTTAATTTTTAAATTTTATTTTTTTAAATTTTTATTATTAAACTTCTTATTAAATCTGATTTGTATTAGTTAACATATATATTATATATGCATATTCAGTTATTTCCTTGGTAACACAAGCATGTTTAATAAGATATACATGTATAATAAATATATATACATATATGTACATATTGAACCAAGAGACTAATTTAAGGAGAATCAACACCTTAATAAGGAGTACTCCTATTCATTAACATAGTAGATACATAAATTTCTCTGAATATGTGTGTGCATGTGTGTGTTTAAATTTTGTGTAGCAATATATACAAAATATTATTTCAACATGAAAAGTAATTCTTAAGGTAATTTACTTTTTTCCTAGAATCTTCAAAATCTGATATGTTAAGTATGCTTGCTGCACATCTCAATTTGGATGCTAAATTTTCATTAGAAATACTCGATTAGTATTGAGATTTCATAAAATGTGCAGTTGAAAAAAGGCGCACTAACTCATGTTATTCCAAAAGTACTAAAATGTGTGAATACAAGGTTTTTGAAAATTCTGTACTAATATGTAATATTAATAACTTTTGATTTGGTATATTATAAACCAATGTTCACATAATTTAGTAGCAAAGGAGTCTTTTTCTCTCTCTTTCTTTAACAGAATTCTTTAACAGAATTTAAGTGTACAATAAACTAATGGAAACTACTGATACATGATGCACAGTAGATTTCTAGAACTTGTTTTCTATGGATTGAATGTTTGTGTGCCTTAAAATTCAGATGTTGAAGCCCTAATCCCCCAAGTGATGATGTTTGGAGACAGGTCTTTGGAGGATTAGTGCCCTTATAAGAATTAGGAGAGGGATGATCTCTCTCTGACAAGTGAGACCATAACAAGAAGGCAGCAAGCCAGGAAAAGGGCTTTCACCAGCCTGAAAGGTGCCTGAATCCGAGGGCACCTTTATCTTTGACTTAACCAGCCTCCAGAACTGTAATGAATAAAGTTCTGGTGTGTAAGCCACCTAGTCTAAGGTATTTTCTTCTAGCAGCCAGAGCTGACTAAGACTTGATTCCTTTGTAACTGAAAATTTATACCTATTGAATAGCAACTCCACATTTCCCTTCCCTCTAGCCCCTGACAACTACCATTCTACTTTTTGTGTTTTCATTTCTTTTGTCAATGCTTTATTAATTGATTATATTTTAGTTGGAGTCGCTCATTAAATTTATCTCATGATTTTGGTTGCTATTAAATGGAATATACTTGACATTCAAAAAAAACTTAATCCTTTGCTGATAATATGTAGAAATATAATTGATATTGTTTGGTGACCTTGCTTGTGTTCTGTGAAATATTAAACTTACCACTTCTAGTACCATTTTTATGGTTAATGGATTTTCTTAACGTAAATAATTCTAATGGCAAAGGAAGGAAGTTAAGTTTCTTTCTTTTCAATCTCTTTGTATTTTACATTTTGTTCTTTCTCCATTGTACTGCCTTCAACTTTCAGTACAGTGTTGAGTAGAATGGCCATCCTTGTCCTCTCCCTAATCAGTCATAGGGAAAAGTGATCATTACTCATGGTTAATTATAATTTGTGCTTATAGAATAGAAGTTTACTGGCAATATCCTCTCAGGTTTGTTTGCTTGAAAAATGTTTACTGCCAAGTTTTTTGAAAGATATTTAATCTGGGGGCATCAGGGTGGCTCATACGGTTGAGCATCTGACTTCGGCATAGTCACGACCTTATGGTTCATGGGTTTGAGCCCCATGTCAGGCTTTATGCTGACAGCAAGGAGCCTGCTTGAGATTCTCTCTTCCTCCCTTTATCTCTTCCCCATCCCCACTTGCTCTTTCTCTTTTTCTCAAAATTAAATAAACATTTAAATTTTTTTTTTTAAAAGAAAGATATTCTATCTGGGCACAAAGTTATAAGTTGACAATTGTCTCAAAGTGTCATTGCATTTTCTTCAATCTACAGCATTTCAAATAAGAAGCATGCTTTTCCTTCTCATGTTTGTTCCTCTGAACAAACTGTGTTTTTTCTTGTTCATTATTTTAATATTATCTCTTTATTACTTGCTTTCAGTAAATGGATTTTCTATGCTTTGGTGTGGTGTTTCATGTATTTATTTTGCTCTGGGTTTATTGAGATTTTGGCACTGTGTATTTATTTTCATAAATTTGGAAATTTTCCAGTGATTTTTATTTCCCTATATCTTGTCCCTGCTTCCTTTTCTGGTACTCACTTAGTGTATATGTTTGATTGTTTCATATTGTCCCACATGTCAAAGATGGTTTGGCTAATTTTTCAGGCTTTTTTGTTTTCTCTCTTCCTCTTGTGCTTCATTTTGGATATTTTCTGTTTTCATATTTTCTATTTAATAAATTGTTTCCTCTAGAGTGCCTGAAGTACTCTTAAATTTCAGATGTACTTTTTATTGCCAGATGATTTATACTTGGCTTTTTAAAAATATTCTTCTCGAGGCATCTGGGTGGCTCAGTCATTTAAGTGGCCGACTTCGGCTGAGGTCATGATCTCACAGTCCATGGGTTCAAGCCCCGTGTCAGGCTCTGTGCTGACAGCTCAGAGCCTGGAGTCTGCTTGAGATTCTGTGTCTTCCTCTCTCCCTGCCCCTCCCTCGCTCACTCTCTTTCTCTCTCAAAATAAAGACATAAAAAAATTTAAAAAATATTCTTCTTTTTTCTCATTATAAATATATTTTTTCTTTCCAAGTTTTTATTTAAATACCAATTAGTTAACATATAGTATAATGTTAGTTTCAGGTGTAGAATTTAGTGATTCATCACTTACATACAACACCCAGTCCTCATTACAAGTTCCTCCTTAATACCCCTCACCTATTTCACCCATCCATCACCCACCTCCTCTCTGGTAACCATCATTTTGTTCTCTATTGTTAAGAACCTGTTTTTTGGTTTGCCACTCTCACTCTTTTTTCTCCCTCCTATGTTCATTTGTGTTGTTTCTTAAATTCCACATGTGAATGAAATCATATGGTATTTGTCTTTTTCTGACTGATTTATCTTGATTAGCATAATACTCTCTAGCTGCATCCAGGTCATTGCAAATGACAAGATTTCATTCTTTATTATGGCTAAGCAATATTCTGCTGTATATATGTACCACCTCTTCTGTATCCATTTATCACTTGATGGACCTTTGGGTTCTTTCCATAATTTGGCTACTGTTGATAATGCTACTATAGACACCGGGGTCCATGTAAACTTTCAAATTAGTATTTTAGTATTCTTTGGATAAATACATAGTAGTGCAATTGTTGGATCATAGGGTAGCTCTATTTTTAACTTTTTGAGGACCATCCATACTGTTTTCCAGAGTGGCTGCACCAGTTTGCATTCCCACCAATAGTGGAAAAGTGTTCCCCTTTCTCCACATACTTGCCAACACCTATTGTTTCCTGTGTTAATTTTATCCTATCTGACAGGTGTGAGGCGATATCTCATTGTATTTTTCATTTGTACTTCCCTGATAATGAGTGATGTACTGGCACAAAAACAGACAGACAGATCAACGGAATAGAATAGAAAATCCAGAAATGAACCTTCAACTATGGTCAATTATTCCTCCACAAAGCAGGAAAGAATATCCAATGGAAAAAAGTCTCTTCAACAAATGGTGTTGGGAAAAGTGGACAGCAGCATGCAAAAGAATGAAACTGGTTCACATACATTATACACAAAAATAAAAACAAAATGGATAAAATACCTAAATCTGAGACAGGAAACCATCAAAATCCTAGAGAAGAAGACAAGCAGCAACCTCTTTTACAACAGCCATAGCAACTTTTTACTAGATATGCCTTCTGAAGCAAGGGAAACAAAAGTGGGACTTCATCAAAATAAAAAGTCTGCAGAATAAAGGAAACAATCCACAAAACTAAAAGTCAACCTACGGAATGAAAAAAAATATTTGCAAATGACATATCAGATGAAAAGTCAGTACCTACCCAAAATATATATAGAATTTATAAAACACAACTTCCCAAAAAGCCCCACAAATAATCCAGTTAAAAAATGGGCAAAGACATGAATGGACATTTTTCCAAAGAAGACATACAGATGCCCAACAGACACATGAAAAGATGTTCTTTCATTATGTTTATGTTTTATTTTCCACATTGAGTAAAAATGTGTGGGTATGTGTAACATACATGTTGTAACCATTTTAACAAATTTGTTTGCTGATTTCTTGAACTATTATTTCTATTTCTATTTCTATTGACTTTTTTTCCCCTCCTCTTAGTTATATGTCATGGTTTATTCTTGTTTATTTTTGGGGTATCAGATTTGCAAATTATATAGTGTTTAGTATTGTATTTTGTCATATTCTTGCAAGAATGTTGAAATTCATTCTGATAGTCAAATTACTTGAAGATCAGTTGGAAATATTAAATGCATATATACTTTTTAATGTGTATTTTTAAGCTCTCTTAGAATAGGTTTGGAGCAACTGTTACTCTAAAGCGAATTAACCACACTTCTTAGGTATAGCCATTTGGGGATCTGATAAATGTTCTATATATTTAAAATGGTGCTTGAATATGACTGCATTTGCATGGCTTCTTAGAATTTTTTGACTTAAGCTGCCCAGTTATTATTCTTTCCCTGAAAAGTTTCTTTCCAGGCCTCACAGTGCTTCATCTTATGCATGCTCAAATAGGTGGTCAGTTAAACACTAGGATAGGACTCTTACTCACATATCTATAATTGCTTCCTGGGAATTGCCTCATCGAAAAAATGCTACTTCACAAATTAGTTACCTTAAACTGTCCAACTCTGTTATTTGTTTCATCAGTTGAGTGAGGTCATTGGCTCCTGTTTGGCTTTCTCCCTTCCCAAACTGCAGTCCATATATTATATACCACTATAAACCTGGGGTGATGTTGGGTAAGAGTCACCTGATATTTTCTCCCTTCTCTACCTATTGCCTGTTTTACAATGTCAAAAACTGATGTTTTGTGTATTTTATGTTTCTAGCTGTTTATTTGGGGTAGGTAACTTAGTACAGTGTTACTCTCTCTTGAGTAAAAGCAGTATATGAGCAATGTGACAGGAATATTTTTATGGTTCTTTATGGTCTGGACTTTCTGAGCAAAAGTCACTAGCAATCAGGGTGAAGAGATGAGTAAGTAACTTGGAAGTTAGAGATTATCTATTTCTCTGTAGTGGTTTACAGTTATATCTCCCCTGGAGCCACATGTTTACATTCCAAATGGTAATGAATTTGGAGATCTTTCCCTCTGATCCACAAGAAGGATTTGCTTATCTTAGTAAGATATGGTCTCCTCCTGAGGGGAAGAGAGGAGTTGTACAGGCTGCCCTTTATAAGCTTTGAGATTGACAATTTCATAGTTTCTCTGCTGTGAGATAACCCACATTTTGTGTGTATGTACAGATGACATCTGAATCTTATTGTGTCCTCTTGTGGGGAAACTAGGGCATGGAGGACTGTCACTTAGATCTTGTGAAAGCAAGTAACCAGTTTGCCTTTGATCCAGAAACCTCTTATTTACTGTCAAGATAAAATAAATAAATATTTAAAATATCAAGCAAATGTCACAATAACGTTTTACTGAATGATGCTATCATCTTCAAACCACACTTTTGATAAAGGTAATATAGTTGAAGAAATATAGTTAGCCATATTTAAAGGACAAGTTGCATGGGGCAACTTGCATGTGGTTTAGTATCCCACTCTTGATTTCAGCTCAAGTCATGATCTCTCCGTTCTTGGGATCAAGCTCCACTTTGGACTCCTCACTGACAGCATGGAAACTACTTGGGATTCTCTCTCTCTCTGTCCCTCTCTGCCCCTCCCTGTATCATGCTCTCTCTCTCTCTCTCTCTCAAAATAAATAAATAAAGTTTAAAAACAAATAAGAGACGAAAAGACAGTTGAAGGTCAGATACACTACCAAAGATTTTATATTGTATTTCAAGATGGTAGTTCCTATAATTTAAAGTTCATGGTAGTATCTTTATATTGTGGCAATTATTGATTTGCTTCTTTACTTTCAGATTCAATGTGCCTTTTTCAAATAAAATTATTGTAAACCTTTATAGCTCTAAATTAATTATTAAATAAGTTTTTTGATCATGGACCATACATAAACAGAATATAGTCATTACCAAATCAAAAAATTAGAGTTTTTGGTTTTTTCTAAATTTATTTTTATTTTTTGAAGTTTATTTATTTATTTTGAGAGTGGGGAGAGGGGCAGAGAGAGGGGGAAAGAGAATCCAAAGCAGACTCCATTCTGTCAGCACTGAGCCCAATGCGGGGGCTGATCTCATGACCAAGATCATGACCTGAGCCAAAATCAAGAGTTGGATGCTTATCTGACTGAGCTGCTCAGGTACCCCTAAAAATTAGAGTTTTTAAATTTGTATTTTCAAATATGCTTTATTGCTTAAATCACTATTTCTAACATATGTGAAAGAATGCTTAATTTTTTAATGATGTATTATTGTTTTTTAATAAGCATTAATGCCTCAGGAAGTATTTATTGAAGTATAGTTGGTATACAAAAAACTGCGTATAATTAATATATACAATTTGGTGATTTGGGAAATAATGTATATGCATGTCATCATCACCATAATCCAGACAATAAACATGTTCATGTCCTCCAAAGTTTCTCTTCATACCTTTGTTCTTCTTTATCTTCCTTCTTCTCCCATTCTTGGGAAAGATATTTTGAATATAACATGTAGCTGTGACTTGTACATACTTCAAGGCTTTCGGATGATAATGCTTTTAAGAAGTATTTCCCAAAAACTGTGCTCTAGAGATGACATTGAATCTTAGCAGGTGTAATTAATGACATTGTTGAAAGCTGCTTCTTATGATATATTTGCCCAATGTTGATTTTTTATGCAGATTCCCAGGTATTGTTAAGGGCCTTGGTTAATTAGTTGCCTTTTCTTATATAAACGAGAGGTTTGTTCTCTAATATTTTAACACACACAAATATTTTAAAAAAGAATTCATTCTATGATATCTCTCAATAAAATCACTTTTTCCTAAAAACACAAAAAAGTATCTGATGAAGATCTGAGTATTTGGAAGGTAAGATAATTTGTATATTTCTGCCTTAGTGGGATGTTTACATTCCGGAAGTAAGTTTAAAATTCAAATAATCTGTTACGTCTGTGCCAAATTGAAACCATAGAGATAGCTCTACCTATTCTGTTTCACTGTCAAATGCAGAATTGTGTGTGTGGTGGGAGAACTCCCTAAAACATGACCATGTTGCCTCTCACAGAAGTTTTACAAGTAGTATATACCCAATAAATGATTATAATTCATTTATTTATTGAATGAGAAGTGATCCTGGGATTTCCTAGGTATCTAAGACCAGAACATGTTGCAATTTTTTAGTTGTGCTTGAGTTATCCACACTGATGTTACCCTGAGTTTAGAGCCCTTGCAATAATGATGAATTAACAGAATGGTCATGGCCAGGCACCTTGATCTCCACGGGTAAAACTTTCACAATGCATCTTCAAGGACATCACTGACTTTCAGGAATGAATGTCACCTGCAGCCTCACCAATTCTCTTTCCTGAGCAACCTAAACTTTCATTATCTAATAGTCTGCCTTTTGTCACTGACAGTTTTCTTATAGCCTTCATTCATTTTAGGCTTCCTCAAGCTCTTAAGTGTCTGTTTTTCAAAGGCATCTGATCACCCCCTTCAAGACTTCATTCTTTTTCTGTCACGTTTTGTCTTATTGCTAAAGGTGCTGAGGTTGTTAGTAACTCATGGTCAAATATACAGGAAAACAAGATGAGCATATATGGGATATATCATTTGATCATGTTGAGAACTTGTTCTTATGTGAATTCACTACATACTATATCCCACAAAAATTTTAAAGGAAAAAAAAGCCTAAATTATCATATAATTTAATAATGGCGTAGGCTTTATACTAAGATATTTATTTAATTACTCTTGGCTTATTTTATATGAGTTCAGCATACAAGCAATTAAACTTTAGCCAGCCTTGGGCTTTCTATAGTGAAGTAGGAGTATTTACAATAAATTTCCATTGAAGAATAGGTTATTCTTTGACCATAATTTATGTATTTTTATGACCATTTTGAAAATTTAAACAAAAATGGTTTATAATTTCTTCACCTCTCACCCTTTTTTTCTCAAAACAACTTCTAATAACTTGGCAATAGATCAGGTTACTCTAGTTGTTCAATCAGCACTGAAACAACCAGAATTATTGCTTCATGAGCTAATTATTTTGCTTCCACTTTATTAAATCCTACCACCATAATGCAAGTTTTCCATACAAAATAAAATGACAAAGGAATTATTTTGAATATTTAGATATAGATCTTATTATATCTATTTATAGTAATTTCCAAAGGTACAATTAGCCTGTAATTATTTTTGGAGAGAAAGAGAGGATGTGCGGGAAGGGGAGAGAGAGAGAAGGAAAGAATCTTAGGCAGGCTCCATGCCGTGTGGAGCCTGACACAGGGCTGAATGCAGGGCTCCATCTCACAATCGTGAGATTATGGACTGAGCTGAAATTAAGAGTTGGACGCTTAACCAACTGAGCCACCCAGGCCCCCCAATTAGCCTTTATTTTATGACTAATCTTCTTACCAATGAAATTAATGCAAACAATATATTTTTCTTGCAGTCATAAAGTATTAGATAAAATATCTACTGTGTCCAAATACTTGTCCTAGAAGAACACAAAAGAAAAAATATATATACTGCTTTTTACGCAAATGTTTAAAGAGAAACATAACCATTGTAAACAAAGAAAGCAGTGATGGTGTCTAGCAGAAGTTAAAAAAGAGCAAAGTCTAAGGTATGAGAAATATGCATATGTGGGTAAAACATTCCCAGCTTGTTTCCATCTACTTAGTGATAGAGACTAGAATTTAGAACATGAAACCATAGCCCTCAAATTTTTTAAGAGGTCCAAATATTTACAGGAAGTTATTCCATTTTCACAAAAATATCAAAAAATATATATAATCCAAATACAAAGATAAGTTTATAAGTAGGAAAATAGAGAAGACTCTCATATCATTCTATCTCACTGAAGGAGTAGAGACACTGATGATAAAGGATTATTTTGCTTTGTCTTGTTCCTGAAAAGTTCACGTAAGTCTTTTGCTATAGCAACAAGTATAGAAGATAACACATATGTGAAGGAATCATTGATAGTATTTAGAAGAATGTTTAATAACTTATCGAGGATATTATTGTGTAGCTGAATCCTTTTTATATATTTTTTCTGGCACAAAAGCATTTCTTGCATATAGAATTAAATTAAGGCACTTCCACATTTTGTTGAGATATAGAAAGTTTTAAGAGATGATGGTTTCCTGATAGTAAGGGAGAAATACCAGAAAGCTTCTTCCAAACAAAAATGAGACCCATGGTTGCTTTTAATTCCAAGGCCATGATGAAGAAACAAACTGCCACAGAAGAGAGTAAAAAAACTTTGGAATTGTTGATGAATCTTAAACTCCAAGCATGGATTGCTGTGAAAGAATATAGTTTCAATGTCCCTCAGTCAATGGTGCCATTCCTATCTCATGAGGCCTCAACTAGATCCATATTAGCAGCACATTGAAGGCTCTCAGCATGTGAAGAAGACAAGAGAAATTTTCCTGAGAAATGTGTACTCTTCACCAATGTCAAGACTGTTGCAGGGAAAAGACCTCAGGAATACCACCATTTAATGCATGGTCTTTTGTTAGTATATTATGGTACCCCACAGATGATAAGGCATAGGGCAGCAGGATGGAGAGATAATTTGGAGTTGGGGAAGGTAGGAGGTAAAGATAGAAAGCCAAGTGAACACTACAGTAAAAATAATCTCATGGGTTTCTGTAAAACCAGAGAAACATTTCTTAAAGATTAAAAAGCTGATATCTGTGTTGTAAAACATAAAAACATCTACAAAATTAATTGATGCTCGAACGCCAAGCCTTACTAAAAAAAAGAGCCTTAACTTGATTTGAAAACACTTGAAGCCAATGATAAATTGAACCTAAATAAAACTATATTATATCAAGAGATAAAACAGTTAATAGACACTGACCTACACTAAAAGGAATGCTCAAGACACTTGTGACAATTTAAACAGAGTAATGTGTAAAATTAAAGTCCTGTAAGAAGTGAATATAGAGAATATAGCAGAATAGATATTTGAAGAAATAATACTTAAAAATTGTCAAATTTAATAAAAGACAATAACAAGATATCTAAGAAAACACACTGGACAAAACCCAGAGCTTGGGATAAATAATAATAACAACAACAAACACCTGGAGAAAATAGAATACTAAATACTGAATGGTGTTCACTCAAAAAAGACATAAAAGAAGAAAAAAAGAGAAAAATAAATATAATAAATAGAAAATCAATAAAAAGATAGTTGGTTTAAATTGTACCATGTTAATAATTATATTAAAGTGAAGAAATTATAAGTTTTACTTTAGTAGAAATTTTCACTTAAGTGGTGGAAGTTTCATATGAACATTATATCCAAATATGGATTGGCCACAAAAACACACTATAAATATAAAGTTTCTAATAGAGATATGTTGAAAACAAAAAGTAAAAAGTTGGAATGAAATATAAAATAAAAAGAGCTTAAGAAAGTCATATTAATATCAGACAAAATAGAATTACTACCAAGTCATTTTATAAGGATCAATTTCTTAAGAAAATAGCAAAAATTTTAGGGGTGTTTTCATGTAATAAGAATAGGAAAGTAGGTGATACCCCACTTGAACATAGTCACAAAAGTCTTAAAACATAAAAATATTGACAGAACTAAGGGGAGAAATTTGGATAAATCTATAATCATAGTTGGATAAACACCAGATTCTCAATAATTGAAAGAACAATAAGATAAAATTAGCATATTTGAATAACACTGCAGCTCAGCCTGGCCTAGTGGATGTTCTTTTCAGATATACCCCAAATATTCACCATTATTGCCAGTATAGGCCATATTTTGAGCCATAAAATGCCACATTTAAGTTCACAGGATTATATCATGTGGTTTGTCTTAGTGTATTAGCATAGAAATGAATTTCAGTTAACTGAAAATTCCCAATATTTAGAAATTAAGCAACACACTGCCAATACACATTTATGTAGTGAAGAAGAAAATGTAAGGAAAATTGGAAAATATTATGATTGAAAATGACAAAACGGCATATCAAAATTTGAAGATCCAGCCATAGCAATGTTTATAGGTAAATTTAGATTTTTTAAATAATTAAAATACAGAAGAAATGTTAAGGAACAATCTAAGCTTTCACATTTAGAAACTCACAAAAGAAAAGAAAATAGGGGCGCCTGGGTGGCTCAGTCTGTTGAGTGTCCAACTTTGGCTCAAGTCAAGATTTTATGGCTTGTGGGTTCGAGCCCTGCGTCGGGCTATGTGCTGACAGCTCAGAGCCTGGAGTCTGCTTTGGATTCTGTGTCTTCCTCTCTCTCTGCCCCTCCCCCACTCATGCTCTGTCTCTCTCTGTCTCTCAAAAATAAATAAACATTAAAAAATTTACAAAATAGAAAAGAAAAATAATCCCTAAGTGAGAAGATAAAGTAGAAATCAATGGAAGAGAAAGCACACAGAAAAAAAGTGTAACAATTAATTTTTTTGAAAAGATTAACAAAACCGGTAACACTTCAAAACAGAAATATAAGAAAAAAAAAAGAAAATACTAAAACAATATCAGTATGTGAAAGGCATAGGAATAATAATAACAGGATATTATAAACTACGTAATGGCAATTATTTGAAAAAATTAATGGGACTTAGAAAAACTTTATAATTTCCCACTTCTATTAACACAAGAAGAATTAGAAAATTTGAATAGTTCTCTACTTATCAAAAAATGAGTTTGTAATTCAAATCAGCTTTCCTCAAAGAAATCTTCAGGCTCTGTTTGCTTCACTGATAAAGTTTATCAAACATTATAGGATGAAATAATAAAATAATATAAAATCTCATGAAATCAATAAGGAAAATAAGTCCCAACTCATTTTCTGAAGACAGATAAACTCTTTTAATAAAAACCTGACAAAAATATTGCCAAACACACAGAAAAAAATGCTTTCATAGTTGAACATAAGTGAAAAAAATCTTCATGTAAATATTAGGACATTTTAATAAAAAAAGAACAATACTATTAATATTTTATGACTAAGTGATTCTCACTTAAGTATTGCATCATTGGTTTGAAATTAGCAAAGCAAAGAATAGTATTCACCACATTAAAAACATAGAGGAGAAAACTCAACAGAAGCTAATAATTAAAAAAAAAACATTAAAAGGCCATTCCCAACTTTTTAAAAAGATTTTATTCAAGTCCCAGTAAGTTAACATAAAATGTAGTATTAGTTTCAGGTGTACAATATAGTGATTCAACAATTACATACAACACCCGGTGTTTATCACAGTGCACGCTTTAATACCCATCACTTATTTAAATCACTCCCCCACCTACCTCCCCTCTGGTAACCCTCAGTTTGTTCTCTATAGTTAAGCATCTATTTCTTGGTTGGAGCCCCGTGTCTTTTTTTTCCCCTTTGCTTGTTTGTTTTGTTTCCTAAATTCCACGTATGAGTGAAATCATATGGTATTTGTTTTTTTCTGACTGACTTACTTCTGTTAGCATAATACTCACTAGCTCCAGCGATGTTGTGGCAAATTTATTCTTTTTATGGCTGAGTAATACTCCATTATTTATACACATCACACCTTTTTTTAAATTTTTTTAATGTTTATTTTACTTTTGTGAGAGACACAGAGCATGAGCAGGGGAGGGACGGAGAGAGAGGGAGACACAGAATCAGAAGCAGGCTCCAGACTCTGAGCTGTCAGCACGGAGTCCGACGCGGGGCTCGAACCCATGAACCGTGAGATCATGACATGAGCCAAAGTCGGACGCTCACCCTACTTCTATACTTCACCCTATAGATGTCTTCTATATCCATTTATCAGTCAATGGACACTTGAGCTGATTCCATAATTTGGCTACCGTAGATAATGCTGCTGCAAACGTTGGAATGCATGTATGCTTTTAAAGTAGTATTTTTGTATTCTGTGGGCAAATACCTAGTAGTGCAATTGCTAGATTGTAGGGTAGTTTATTTTTAACTTTTTGAGAACTATTAGGACATTATCAAAATAATAATAAAAAAGTACTTCTGGGGGCACCTGGGTGGCTCGATTGGTTAAGCATCTGACTGGCTCAGGTCATGATCTCATGGTTCGTGAGTTTGGGCCCCACATCAGGCTCTTTGCTGTCAGTGCAGAGCCCTTCTGGATCCTTTGTCCCCCTCTCTCTCTGCCCCTTCCACTCTCATTCTCTCCCCCCCTTTCTCAAAAATAAACATTATAAAAATAAAATGAAAAGAAAAACCTTCTGCACAGTGAAGGGAACAATCAACAAAACTAAAAGGCAAACTTTGGAGTAAAAGAAAATATTTGCAAATGACAAGCCTGATAAAGGGTTAGTATCGAAAATATATAAGAAATTTATAAAATTCAACATCTAAGAAATAAATAATCCAATTAAAAATGGGTAGAAAATATGAATAGATAATTTTCCAAAGAAGACATACAGCTGGCCAATAGACACATGAAAAGGTGCTCAACATCACTCATCATTAGAGAAATACAAATCAAAACTATAATGAGATATCACCACACACCTGTCAGAATGGCTAAAATTAGCAACACAAGAAAAAACAGGTGTCGTAGGCGAGGATGTGGATAAAGGGAAATCCTCTTGCACTATTGGTGGGAACTGGTGCAGTCACTCTGGAAAACAGTATGTAGATTCCTCATTCACAATCTTTTAAAAGAAAGCTTAGTAAACTAGGAATACAAATAATGCTAGTTTTCTAAGGCTGTTATAACAATGTACCAGAAACTGGGTGATTTAGAACAAAAGAATGTTTGGAAATCTGAGCTCAAAATTTCAGTGGTGTCAGGCTCCTTCTGAAGTTCTGGGAAGAATGTTCCAGGCTTCTCTCTTAGCTTCTGGTGGTTCTTTGGCATATGACAGCACAACTCCGATCTTTTATATAGTATTTTCTCTATGTGTGCATGTTTGTGTCCAAATTTCCTTTTTTTTTTTTTTTTTTTTTGGTAAGGACATCAGCCTTATTGAATTAGGAACCAACCCTACTCCAGTGTGACCCTACTTTAATTAATTATATCTGCAATGACCCTGATTCCAAATAAGATCATAGTCTGAACTACTGGGTGTTAAGACTTACACATATGCATTTTGGGGGGATATAGTTCAATCTGTAAGAGAAGTGGTGAACCTCATCATTCTCATCAAAGTGCTAATGAAAAAAAAGTTTATTTATATTATAGTTAATGTTGGATCATTAAATATCCTGTGCTTATGCAATGGAGAAAAGCAAAGTGAGCCATTATCACTATTTCCAGCCAGAAGTATACTGTAAATCCTGGCCAGTAAAACAAAGCAAGAAAAAAAAAGTCATAAACACTTGAAAAGAAGGAGCTAAAAATCATCATTCATTCACAACTATATATTTTTTAAAACAGAAGAAATTTCTATAAGGAATCCTAAGAAAAACAAGTAGCATTAACAAGAGAATATAGCAAGTTTATAAGAAAAAAATTAACATTTTCATAGCAATAAACAATAATATTATTTTATAAAACTAATGTAATGTAGCATCAAAGATACAAAATACTCAAGAATAAATCTAATGGATGATGTGCCTTAATTCTACCGTGAAAAACACAAAACAGGGGCGCCTGCGTTGCACAGTCGGTTAAGCATCTGACTTCGGCTCACGTCATGATCTCACGGTCAGTGGGTTCGAGCCCCGCATCGGGTTCTGTGCTGACAGCTCAGAGCCTGGACCCTGCTTCGGATTCTGTGTCTCCCTTTCTCTCTCTGCCCCTCCCCCATTCACACTTTGTCTCTCTCTGTCTCTCAGGAATGAATAAATGTTAAAATTTTTTTTAAATAAAAAGAAATAAAAGAAAAAAAAAGAAAAACACAAAACACTTCTATGGTAAATTAAAGAAGATCTAAAGAATAGAGAAATATACCATCTTCATGCACTGGAAGACACAATCTAATTGATATATCCATCTTCCCCACACTGATCTATTTTTCCATCAGAATTCCAATAAAAATCATAGCAAGTGACGTTAGCAGCCAGCCAAGATGGAATGACAGAGATCAGATTTCCTTCCCTGACAGCACTGAAGGCAAAATGGATACCAAAACAACAAATAAAATACTTGAACCACTGGTCTAGATGATTGATAGTGGGCATCAAGCAACAAATAACAGTGATCCCCAACACAAATGAGTTAAGCTCTACAATTGTTCCTGTTTTGTGCCTTGTGGGAGTAACACTTGATGATGGAGGGAGTTGTGGAACATGGAGAGTGAGTCAGGACTGAAGTGGAAACTCATGGAATCCCTGAGGAAGTATAATTGAGTGTGTGAGAGAACAAGGAAGCTAAACGTCACAGGACGGGTTAACCAGACAGAATTCTAAAGATCTTCAGAATGTCCCCCTCAAGTGCTGCCCGGGGTGCTGATCAATGTCACCATGTAAAGAAAGTACCTGAGGTTTACATCACCACATATCTTAATCTGGTATGTGTTTTAAGTTGCAGATTAATTTTACTGAAAGTAACCCAATGCGCCAACAGTTCATTATTCGTCAGATGAGTAAACTGAGGGAAAGATTGGGTGGTTAGTATTAATGGAACATATTCTCTAATGAGGATACAAAATAAACTAGACTTAATACGCAAGGTGGAATATATTAATGTTAGATCCCCAAAGATGGCTCAAATGCAATTGCTCTAATTCACCCTAAGGAGGATGCTCCCTCCCACTCACCCCCAGGCATGGTTTGTTTTATGTAGCAAAAGTTCAAGAGATTATTATTATTTACTAATAATTTTGTAAAATGTCATAGATTATTCAGTACATTGATTATAATGTATGAGGCACTTATCAACAAAGGAGAAGAAAACAGGGACCTGAGAAAATGAGAATACGATGGTTGGATCACTATTTCATTATTATTTTCAACCACAATGAAGAAGTTCAGCCAACCTTGTTAGAACTGGGGTTTCCTGCCATCTACCTGGAGTGATCTTCTTTATTATTACCCATGCTCTAGTGTCGTACAGGAGTAACTGAGGAGCGAATGGTCAGACAAAAATTAGTTACGTGGGCAATCACTCTGGCTTGTTTTTCACCACAGAACTTGTGAAATGGTCAAACAATCCCAATGGCATCAGAATAACTGTTTACATGGTGAATGAGGTATCTGGACAAAATTTATGTTGTACAGGAAATTATAACAGGAAGAAACTCATTATAAGAAAAATTTTATGATCTCTTTTCAAATTGATATAAAATAACAAAATTTTACTTTGGTTACTATTATATGGTTATATCATTATTAGTTTTTAAGTTTATTTTATTTATTTTTGAGAAAGAGGGAAAGAGAATGAATGTGGGAGGGGCAGAGAGAGAGAGAGAGAGAGCAAGAGGGAGAATCTCAAGCAGGCTCCATGCTGTCAGTGAAGACCCTAATGCAGGGGTCCATCACACAAACCTGAGATCATGACCTGAGCTGAAATCAAGGGTCAAATGCTTCACCTACTGGGCCACCCAGGTGCCCAACACCATTATTGTTTTTAATTAAACTATTTCTTATATACTGTCATGTTTTACATTCTCCTTTGATTATTTCCCAATACAGAAATGTTTGCCAAGTGTTATACAATTTTAAGGTATTGGATAAGGCTATATTTATCAAATTAAGCAAATTGCTTACAAATTCCCACAGGCTGCTTGATCTCCCACATTTCACACTACCATTAACCCCTACAACTGCAATGCTTTTATCTAAATCTCAGCATTGGCTCATGGAGTGGTCTCTATGGCTATTGCTCTCTTCCCTATCATTTCCCTGGAAAAAAATCCTGCTCATCTGACAAAACAGCTTAAATGGAATTTTTACTTTTGAAATTTGTAAATATTATCACCTGGCTGTTACTTTCTCTAACCACTGCTAGGCATGTCATTATATTCAAGACTAGGTAACTCTAATGCAAATTTGACAAGTAATTTGCTGGTAGCTAGAGGTTCATGTCTGTGAGGATTATAATTTTTAGTTAGGAATAAAGCACTTATACAGGAGCAGAGTTTTGGGCAAATATTTTAATAGGTAACATATGGTGTGGCATTCTACATGACATATGTATGCCAGTTGAAATTTAGGTGATTATATGAATGCTAATAGAAGGGAAAGATTTATTTTTGTATCAATACCTCAATCACAAAACTAAAAGCTCAAATCCCTCCGTCCTTCTTCCCTGCACTTACTTATTAAAATCTCTCTCATGTACTCATGAGATTAACTTGCTTGACTTTCTTCTTTGCCACTATCACTTTTCATAATGTCACTGGACCTTGGGTCCAATTCCTCCCATTTTTATGCTCAACCCACCTTGCTGAAGAACAAAAATATCATTCACCCCTGATGTGTGTTATATCATGCCTGTCTTAGTCCATTCAAACTGCTATAACCAAGTACCACAGAATGAGGAATTTATAAATAACAAGCTTATGTTTCAGCGCTGGAGGCTGGAAGTCCAAAATCAGCATGCAGGAGGCAGGCGTGTCAGGGGAGGGCTTACTTCTGGGTTGCAGACTTTCCCTTGTATCCTCACGCTGCAGAAAGTGCTAGGGATCTTTCTGGAGTTTCTTTTATAAGGACACTAACCCTATTTATGGGGAGCTCTACCCTCATGGCATAAGCACCTCACAAAGACTCTGCCTACCAATACCACCATCACCTTTGGGGGTTAAAATCTAAAACATATGATGGGGGTCTGGGGTGGCTCAGTCAGTTGGGCGTCTGACTCTTGGTTTTGGCTCAGGTCATGATCTCTAGGTTTGTGAATTTGAGCCCTGCATCAGGCCTGTGCTGACAGTGCGGAGCCTGCCTGGGATTCTCTCTCCCTCTCCCTCTGCCCCTCCCCTACTCACTCTCTCTGTCTCTCTCTCAAAAATAAAAATAAAAATACTTAAAAATTTAGAAATAAAATAAAATATATGAATTTGGTGGGACATAAATACTTAGACCATAGAAATGTCAAAGGAACTGATTTTTTAACCCAAAACACTTCCATGTATTCACAACTATTTAAATATTATTAAAAATGGTTAAAGGTGCTAACTTTGCAGTCAGGACACAGAAATGGTTGGCTCTGACATTGACTATCGGAAATTATATACATATATATAATTGGAAATATATAATTAGAAATATCCTCCTCCACCTGAACCTAGAAAACGTCTTCACAAAGTTAGAACAGGGAGAAAACTATTTTGTTACTGAATAAGGATTAATCAGAATGTAATGTTCATCATAGAAAAATTAAGAGATTGCAAAATCAGAAAGAAATCTCACCCTCTTATATATAGCTAAGCAGATGCAATGTATTCCATATTGTTTTCAAGATAAGCAGTAACAAGTCCTCAGGTAAGAGGCCTCGATAGCACATGAAGTTTACCCAAAATTCACTAGGTAATTGGGGTGACCATTCCAGTTTTTTTTTATTCAAAGGAAAAATAAACTTCTTATATCTTTATGACAAGAAGTAGTCTTGCAACTTAAAGTGAAGTGCTTAAATTAGGCCCCTACTCTCTCACAAAAACTGGGAGATTACTTAAGGAAATTATGGAGGAACAACACTTAATTTAAAATTTTTAATCGTTTTTTTAAATTTATTTTTATGTCTTTATTTTATTTTCAGAGAGACAGAGAGCAAATGGTGGGGGGCGGGCAGAGAGAGAGAGGGAGACACAGAATCTGAAGTAGGCTCCTGACACGGGGCTCGAACCCACGGACTCTCAGATCATGACCTGAACGAAAATCGGATGCTTAACCGACTGAGCCACCCGGGTGTTCCTATAACTGCTACTTCTTAAATTTTATTTCCCTCTCCCACTTATACCTGCTAGATTCCAATCATTTTTAGGAAAATTAACTTTCTTTAAACACTGCCTTCAGTGAAATATTAAAACTCAAAATTCTGTCTCATTTTATTTACTTTGATCTGCTTCACATAAAGATTTTTTTTTTCTTACCCTATCAGGAGCCTTTTCTGGTATCTGCTTTGAACATGACTGAATCTTCACTTGCACTCATTAATATTTCCTTCCCTTTAAAACTCTCATTCACATTTTATTTCTGCTGTAAAGTCTTCTATGCATACTCCAGATGAAAGTGTCCACCTTTATTCAGATTTCCTATCATATCACATGAGATCGTTTAAATAGTCTCACGTACTTGCCTTTCCACCTTGCCTTCTGGTGATGTTTGTGCGTGTGCCTGTTTAAAACTAACATGAGTATTCCACATATACCCAGGGCCCACAGGCATCGGAAGATAACAGGATTAGCCCACATATAAAGCAGATATGAAGCTTATATTAAAATATATGTGTTCATCAGAGGCAGTGTGTATCTCTCCCAAGTATAAATTACATAGACTTTATTTGTAAGTCTTGTTCATAAAATTTATCAAATTCTGTGGCTGGATAATTTTCTCCAGGGTGTTACAGACACAGCAGAGGCTGTTAATAATTTCTTAATGCCTGACTTTTGCTACATATTTAAGTTGTAGAAAACAATTAAAACAATAAAGGTGGAGCTTATTTACAAGAAAGCAAATGGTTACTGGTAAGAATTAACCACTGTAATGGCTCCAGACTTAGCTTTTAGAATATAAAATGACTGAAAATTATGGAGCCCTTGTGTTACAGTTATTATCAGGTTAAAATTGTGTTCCTAATAGGTGCTTATTTTCCTTCTTTAATGGGTGCAAACTGTGTAGGTCAGGCAGTCAGATCAAATCTCCACTGTAGGAAATACACATTTTACATCTTTCAAAAGGCATTCTTTTATTCCTTGTAATTAGGCAATTAATTCTAGTGGGGTTTTAGGACTACATGCAGGGCAGGAAAGAGAAGTAAAGAAAAGTTGTAAAATCAAATATTAAAATTTTACTTTAAAGGTCACTAAACCATATGACGTACTTCAGAAGTATTTAACTGGAAATAAAGAACTCAAAAAACAAGCTGAGCAACTCAAATTATACAATTAGCTACTTTAATTATTATGCAGAATGTTTTCTCTTGAAAAGCTCACTACTGTGTTTACATAAATAATTCTGAACATTTTGTAAATACTCTGTGCTGTATCTTACTTATCCTTTGTTATTTTCAGATACATATGTGATAATATATAAGATTTAAATACTCTTTGAATTCTCTCCATGCAAAATAAAGAGATAGAGAAATAGATGATTTTTTTTTTCTGTCATGTTATGACACTGAAATATGTTTTGAAGGATCTGAATAAAATATTAACTTTTGGACATCAGGATCTAAATCTAACTTCATTTAACAGCTAACATATTAACAATGTTTACTGAAGAAAATATTTGTGAAATTTTTGTGCAAATTAGTTGATGAAATAAAATATGACAATTAATTTATTACTTTATAATGGTAGAGATAAGATTAAATTTTTCATTGTAATAGCTTAAAGATACAGTGATTTTCAAAAGAATAAAATATACAACCAATACGGTACCCAATATGTTCTAAGCACAAATATTAATCTTTAGTATATTCAATAATTTGGACTGAATATTGTATTAATTTTTAATGTTTATTTATTTTTGAGATAGAGAGGAAGAGCATGAGCGTGGGAGGGGCAGAGAGAGAGGCAGACACAGAACCCCAAGCAGGCTCCAGGCTCTGAGCTATCTGCACAGACCCTGATGCAGGGCTGGAACTCACCAACTGCAAGATCATGACCTGAACCGAAGTCAGATGCTTAACCGACTGAGCCACCCAGGTGCCCCTGAATATTGTATTTAATAATTACATGTGAATTATATTTTCTATAAAGAAACAACATACCTTCCATTAAAACCCCATGGTACACAGACATTTTGCATATATTAGGACATAAATAAAACCAAATACATTTTCATATGCAAAGAAGAAATGAAGATCATCATCAATAACATTGCTACAGCTTAGATTCTCTGACTGTGAATACAGAAACTCTGGTATTCAAATCAAAATCTTAAACCAATATCCTCTCTTAAATATGGATTTAAAACATTATTGTAATTAATTAGAAAATATTAGAAAATCGTAGTAGTTCTATATTGTGACAGGAGCTGGTAACCCCAGTATATGGTAACCCCATTTTCTACACTTAGGTAAGTTTCCAATGGGCTCACAGGGCACCTAGTTAAAGTGACTTTCCTCAGCCTCCCATGTAGGAACTGCCCTAGTTCTAGATTCTTGTCCCATGTGGATTAGAGTAGAAGCAATGTGCACAGCTCACAGCATGGCCTTAGGGGCACCTGGGTGGCTCAGTCAGTTAAGCGTCTGACTTCGGCTCAGGTCATGATCTCACAATTCGTGAGTTCGAGCCCTGCATCAGGCTCTGTGCTGACAGCTCAGAGCCTGGAGTCTGCTTCGAATTCTGTGTCTTCCTCTCTCTTTGCCCCTTTCTTACTTGTGCTTTGTCTCTCTCTCTCAAAAATAGATAAACATTAAACAAATTATACAAAAAAAGAAACTATAAAAAAAAGCATGCCCTGGACATGGACAAAGGGTGTCATTCCCTTCAGTGACCCCAATGCCTTTATAAAGGTGAGAAAAAGGGTGATAACCATTGGGACTGTCTGTTCAATATGGCAGAGCAACAAGAGAGCAAAGTCATGGTTGCATGATCCTGGGAAATTCACTTGTCAATGTTGGACAAACCTCCTGGACACACATACCTAAGGGAGAAAAAACTATTTGCTTAAGCCATTGTATATTTCAGTATTTCTTTACAACTCACCGACTTGTATTCTAACTGATGCATCTTTACTTTTTATGTCTGCCACACCTGAGCAATATAATTATTTCACATTAATAATGGTGGCTCACAGTCCCATTGTTTTCTTACCCCAATTGCCGAAGACAGAGTAGAATTCATCAGAACTCCAGTGAATCTGCTTTTCATGCTATTATAATCTGTATGTTTTAAATTTGTTTATTGCTAATGTAAAATAGAATTGATTTTTGTATATCAATCTTATATTCTACAACTTTGATAAATTCACTTACTAGTTTCAGTAGTTTTTTTGTACATCTTATTCTATTCTGTTATACAAGACTAATATATTAAAATATCAATGCTAGCGTGCCTGGGTGGTGCAGTCAGTTAGAGACCAACTGTGGCTCAGGTTGTGGTTTGTGGGGTCAAGATCTGCATCGGGCTCCATGCTGACAGCTCAGAGCCTGGAGCCTGCTTCAGATTCTATGTCCCCCTTTCTCTCTGTCCCTCCCCTGCTCACACTCTGTTTCTCTCTGTCTCTCTAAATAAATAAATAAATGTTAAAAAAAACATAAAAAAATTAATTAATTAAATTAAATATCTGTGCATACTTACAGGTGAGGATGCAGGGAAATTGTATTAATTGTATTTTCAAATGTTAAAAAAAAAACCCTCCAATAAATCTTCATCTTTGCCACATGATTATGTGAATTTAGAAGAATGACAATAGAAGTGCCTGGGTGGCTTAGTCTCTTTAGCACCCCACTTTGGCTAAGGTCATGATCTTGCGGTTCATGAGTTTAAGCCCCTCGCCAGGCTCTGTGCTGACAGCTCAGAGCCAGGAGCTTGCTTCCAATTCTGTGTCTCCCTCTCTCTCTGCTTCTCCCTCACTCACGCTCTTTCAACTATAAATAAACATTTAAAAAAACCCTTTAAAGGAATAACAAAAAAAAATTCAACATTTAAAATTAATAAAGTAATTGAAAAATTATTTCACCAGCAATGATTTTAAAATTAATGAATAATAAATAAGCCATTTAAGTATTAAAAACAATAAAATCAAATGTAGTTGAAATAATATGGTTGTGGAGAAATAACAGAAAAAACAGACATAATGAAGAATAAGGTATCTGAATATACTGGATTTTTTAAATATTTAGAGATTTTTTTTAATTTCAGGGATTTTTTTTCCCCTAAAGATTTCCTCTTTCTGAAATTATCTTGCTCTGAAATCTGAGTCATGTGTGGCTCACTTCTTTTAAGCCTATGTTTATATTTTACATATTCGGTTTCTTTCCCTTGATCACTCTTTACAAAAAGCAAACACGTCCTTGCTCCATAATGCTTATAGATCTTACCCTGCTTTATTTTCCAAATAGTTTTTATTAAAATATAATATTTATTAGTATATTTTAAATTATCTTCCCCATACTCATGCTGGTAGAAACATTTTCTGTTTTCATTTTTGCTGTACCTTCTACTCTCAGAATAGGTGGTAAAATGATCACTCATATTTAATTAACAAATGAAAGAAAAATGAAAGGAAAAGGAAGAAAAGAAGGAGAGACATGAAAGTAAAAAGAAAAAGAAACAAAAGGAATCAAAAGAGAAAGAAAGAAAGAAAAGCAGAGGATATTAGGTTTGGGATTCAAGAAGATAAATGTATTAGAAGTGACATCTAAGAATAGGGAGAAGGGTGAAAAATGGAATATAAATAGTACCTAGTAATCCAGATTGGCAGGAGCAGAAGGTGCAGGAATATATAACAGCATCTTGGGTTGGGGCTGTAACTTGGACAGAATATATCTTTATCTTATTCTGATGATGTTGATGCTGTTTGGTTTGTTGTTTGGTTGGTTTTGCTTGTTGGTGGTGGTAGTGGTAAAAACACTTATAAACATGAAATTAAATGTAATGACATATAGAGTCTTCAACATTATTTGTAGTGTGTCTGTTCTGTTGAAGATTAAAGAACAAATATAATCACCAAGGAGAAATGCAGGCAGATAAGCCAAAATAACAAAATAAAAATGGATAAGTGGATAAAATTTGGTGAATAAACAAATAAAGGAATAAATCAGAGTAAGAAAAATAAAGCAGTGATTATGTCTTAAGAAGGAAAATGAGGAAATCTGATGGAGGCAAAGTCTTCATGAATCTTGCCCGCTGAGATTTCTTCGACAATTATCAAAGACCTAAACAAAAAGAAGAAAAGTTTACATAAATGAATTGAATCACAGTAAAAACTGTAAAAAATTGTAAGTAGGTAGGTTAAATCAATAAACTAAAATTTATATTTCATGATTTGTGGTCATTTGAAAGGAAAACAGTGTAAATTTAATCATCTTGATAGAACATATATATATATATATACATCTTAATTTCTTTAATGTTTATTTATTTTTGAGAGACAGAGACACAGAGAAAGCACAGGCGGGGGAGGGCGGAGAGAGGGGGAGACCCCGAACGAAGCAGGCTCCAGGCTCTGAGCTGTCAGCAGAGAGCCCGACGCGGGGCTCCAACCCATAAACTGTGGGATCATGACCTGAGTCGAAGTCAGACGCTCAACTGACTGAGCCACCCAGGCGCCCCAAGAATACATATATTGTTAAGAGGAGGAGTATGTTCAAAGGCTCTCCTTCCATGTCTGTGATAGCCAACACAATAGCACAAGGGACAATATGGAAAACGTGAGGCTTTATACGGCTAATGATCAAATCAGAGTTAATCAATTTTTATTACTGCATTATTAATTCATGAGAACACTCATGAATTATGTGCTCTATAATGGCATATAGAGCAATTTTAAAGTGGTTTTAAGTCAAGCCCTAATGGTGCCATAGAGAAATTCTTTTGAAATCTTGAGAACAGCAAACTGTGTGTAAAAGGGATGGGTGTTTCTCACAGCTGTGCAGGTCCCTAGGACACGTGAGGTGTGCTTTAGATGGAGAATTTACCTGTCTCCTAGGTTTTCAATTCAATAAGGGTACAACCACTTATAATAAAACAGTGTTGGAGATTAATAGCAGGGTAGTGAGGCCTTTTATCTATATTTGGGGCTCCCCAAAACTAGCTGCTTCTTTGTAGTATAGATCTATCCAAGACCTTTAGGCTTTTTTTCATTAGGCTTAAGGAAAAAATGGACTTGTTATAACTTTTTGCCATTTAACATTTTCTAATAGATGTTGTCCATGACATTTTAGAAAGTCTTCTCTTTGTAACTAAACCACCCGTTAAGTTAAAATTTAAGGAGTTGTCTTATTTAGTTAATTCTGACTTTTTGAATTACTACTTCTTCCACTAACTCATTTTTAAAAAATAATTCTATCTAGTAATCTTAAAGTTATTTCCTTTGTCATCTGGAATAAATATTTTCCTTATTTTTCAATAAACATGAGCAACAGAAAATACAAGTCAGTTGGAGGAGAAATTTGAGTCAGACAATAAAGTAGAGAGATGGCCTCGATTTTTTTTTCAATTTAATATATATGGTGATATCAAAGACGGAATGAGGGGCACCTGGGTGGTTCAGTCAGTTAAGCCTCTTAACTCTTGATTTCAGATCAGGTCATGATCTCCTACCCATGAGATAGAGCCCTGCATTGGGTTCTGTGCTGACAATGTAGAGCCTGCTTGGGTTTCTTTATTTCACCCTCTCTCTGATCCTCCCCAATTGCGTTCTCTCTCTCTCTCTCTCAAAATAAATAAATACCATTTTTTAAGCTATAAAAAAAGACTGGGAATAAGAATAAAATTAATAAGCAGTCTAACAAACTATCAGAGTAGGGAAACTTATGGAGTTTTGAAGAAAAGAAGCACCAAAGAATTGGTACTAAACAATGAAAGCTCTACTGGGCACAAGGCCTATGACATTCTAGAAAACACAAGCAATACAATCCTGTAAACGGGGGAAGACTAGACAGAACTTCAAACAACCGTGACAGAAACTCATGGGTGATCACATTAGAGTGAAGTTAATGATATCACTGAGAATAATTGCTTCCATATCTATGTAAGACACAAAAGTCGACAAAATATTTTGAGGGACACATTCATATCTTTACATTTCCCATCACACAAAAAAGTAAATTCCTAAGACTCAAAGCACATAATCAAAGGTTTTGTATTATTTTCAGTGAAATCTACTTCTTAGGAATAAAGTACTAATTGGAATTAGTGTCGCATTTCTGGCTCTGAAAAGCCAAAAACTCAAAAGAAGTTAACATAATCACAAACCTTGAGTTGTTATTTAAGTAGCTAATCTCTGAACCTCTTTCTGTGTGTGTGTGTGTGTGTGTGTGTGTGCGCGCATGTCTGTCTGTCTGTCTGATTTCTCTTTATTTAGTAAACAGGAGATGGCAGTATCTCACCATTATTTAAGGCATAAGGTCATTGAACTTATCCTGCACTGACGTCTCAAAATGTGTCATAAGCACGTGCACAATGCCCTCTACTGTTTTGCAATTTAGAGTGGAGCATTATATATTTAATTTGACAAAGACACCAGAAAGAAAAACAAAGATCTCATTTGCCTTTGTTCATGTATATGAAATACTGTGAAATCAAAAAAGGTGTATTTTCATAACGAATAGTTAAAATATTTAGAAAGTAGGAAAAACTCAACGATGGACTTACAGAAGCCTGCACTTTTAGGAAGGTTGTGTTCTTTATGCATTGGCTGTATTTCTAAGTTTGATGAATAAAGTTTTTATTTACAGCTTGGAAGACATTGAACAATGACTTAAAAATACATAAATAGTTAAGTCTAAGGATACTGGTTAACAATTGGCAAAGAAGGAAAAGGTAACTGAAAGAAAGTGTGAATAGGTTTGCCAACCAACTTGCTATTTTAGTCCGTGTAAGTTAATGGGTATTCATAGCTGTGGCACGCAGATGTTGATAATCTCTGGAAATCATTTGTGGTTGCTTTTTCTTGCTCGCAGGGTCTCCCTCTATAGAAATGAACAATGCCAAGTCCTCAAACTATTGTCCTACTTTTCACCAGAACAGGAATCACCTTCGGGGAGCAGGGGTGTGATGAGTAACAGAGAACTCTAACATTGAGGCTTTTTTTCCTGATAAAAGAGAAATCATATGTGAAGAAAAGATCTTCCTTTCCTGTGTTTTATCAACACTGAATGAGAACATATTCTTGGAACTTCCATGATACATAATGAACATGGGAGAGAGGGAGACCCCATAGTTCACTGGAAAGCTGGTTCAGATAGCGTATGGTTTTATAGCTGCAGAAAGGGCTGGCTAAAAAAAATTGGAGGCCAGGTTCAAAATAAAACATAATATGGGGTAAGGATAAAATTGTGTGTCTTAAGCCATTTAATACAAAAGGAACAAAAATAAAATGAGGTTGAGGCTTGTGTGTGAGCTTTTTAAGTTTATTTATTTATTTTGAAAGAGAAAGGAGAGTGAGAACTGGGAAGGGGAAGAGAGAGAGAGAGAGAGAGAGAGAGAGAGAGAGAGAGAGAGAGAGTTCCAAGCAGGCTCCGCACTACCAGTGCAGGGCCCAGTGTGGGGCTCAAACCCACAAATCATGAGATCATGACCTGAGCCGAAATCCAGAGTCAGATGCTTAACCAACTGAGCCACCCAGGCATCCTGAGGTTGAGGTTTTAATTTAAAAGATGCAGTAGTCATCTGGGAGAGGGAAATGTTTGCTCTCTTTGGTGTTTGAACAGTGACTTTGTTTTTGTCTGTGGCCTTAGGTTTGGTCTTACTTCATTATGGCGCATACTGTTAACTTGTTTTATGGTGGTGTTCTGTGTGATTATCTACATTCCATAAGTGGACCCCACAGCCTAGTTGTGAGTGCCAGTTACCTTAATAACACCAATGTCTAAAGATTAACATCAAGTCAGTTGACAGGTATCAGGAGTTATTTTTTTTCACCCCTCACTTAACCACATCTTATTTATATTTTTGTGTACAACCAACAACGCCAACTCTATTAGAACATTTAAAATTGATGGTCACTCCCAAGCCTGAGTGGCTCAGGAGGTTAAGCCTCTGACTTGTGGTCTCTGTTCGGGTCATGATCTCACAGTTCGTGAGTTTGAGCCCCACATTGGACCCGTGCTGACGGAATGGAGCCTGTTTGGGATTCTCTCTCTCTCTCTCTCTCTCTCTCTCCCTCTTTTTCCGCCCCTCCCACCCTCTCACCCATTCTGCTCATGCTCTCTCTCTTTCTCAAAAACAAATTAATAAACTTCTAAAACAAATTACTTTTTCCCCACATTTCCTCTCTGAGCCTCATAACTACTTATACCCCAAATTAACTTCAATTAGTTTTATTGTACTCTATTTCATTCACTTCAACTCTCTTTTTATTGAAGAATAATCGACATACAGCATTGTATTAGTTTTGGTTATACAACAGAGTGATTAGATATTTATAGACACTGCAAAATGGTGACTACAATAAGTCTAGTTACGACACAAAGTTGTTATAATATTATTGACTATATTTTCTTTGCTGTGTATGATATCCACATGTCTTATTTATTTTATAACTAGAAAATTGTACCTCTTAATCCTTTTCACCTATTTTGTCCAGTTCCCCCATCCTTCTCCCCTCTGGCAACCACTTGTTTGTTCTTCGTATCTATAAATCTTTTTGTTTTGTTTGTTTGTATTACCTTTAAGACTCCACAAATAAGTGAAGTCATACAGTATTTGTCTTACTCTGTCTGACTTATTGCATGTAGCTTAATGTACTCTAGATCCATTCATGTGATCATGAATGCAAAATTTCATTATTTTTTATGGCTGAGTAAATGTCCGTTATAGGAATGTGTATACATATGCCACATATATATTCTTTATCCATGGACATTTATGTTGTTTCCATATCTTGGCTATTGTAAATAATGCTGAGATGAGTATAAGGGTTCATATATCTATTAAAAGTGGTGTTTTCATTTTCTTCAAATACCCAGAAATTGAATTTCTAGATTGTATGGTAGTTCTATTTTTAATTTTTTCAGGAAACTCTATGCTGTTTCCCATAGTGGCTGTACCTATTTACAATCCCACCAAAAGTACATGAGTAGTCTCTTTTCTCCATATATTTGCCAGAACTTGTTATTTTTTTGATTTCTTGATAGTAGCCATTCCTACTAGTGTGAGGGCACAAATCACTGTGGTTTTGATTTGCATTTCCCTGATAGTTAGTGATGTTGAGTATCTTCTAAAGTGCCTATCGACCAGAAGTATGTCTTCTTTGGAAAATGTCTACTCAGAATCTTTGTCCATTTAATTAGTTTTTTGATATTGAATTGTATGAGTTCGTTATATATTTTGGATATTAACCAATTTTTGTATATATTTTTGTATATATAACAATTTTTGTGACTATCTTCTTCCATTTAGCAACTTGCCTTTTTATATTTTTGATGGGCTTCTTCACTGTGCAAAATTTTTTTTTAGTTTGATGTAGTCTCATTTGTTTATTTTCATTTTCATTGTACTTGTCTAAGGAGAAGATCCATAAAATATCATTAAAACCAATGTCAAAGAGCTCACCATCTATGTTTTCTTCTGGAGTTTTATGGTTTCAGGTATTACATTTAAGTTTTTAATCAATTGAGTTTATTTTTTTATATGGCATAAGAAAGTGGTTCATTTTCATTCTTTTGCATGTAGCTGGCCAGCTTTCCCAGCACCATTTATTGAAAAGACTGTCTTTTCCCCATTGTATATCTTGCCATCTTTGTCATAGATTAATTGACCATAATCAATTATTTCTCACAATAAATGTGAGTTTATTTCTGGGCTCTGCATTCTGTTCCATCAATCTATGTGTCTGTTTTTGTGCCAGTATCAAACTGTTTTGATTATTAGCTTTGTAGTATAGTTTGAAATCAAAAAGTGTGATACATTCAGCTTTATTCTTCTTTCTCAAGATTACTTTGGCTATTGGGGGTCTTTTGTGATACCATACAAATTTTAGGATTATTTGTTCTAGTTTTGCAGAAAATACCACTGGTATTTTCATAGGGATTGCACTGAATCTGTAGGTTGCTTTGAGTTGTATGGAATTTTACTGATATCAATTTTTCCAATTGAAAAACATGATATATCTTTCCATTTATTTATGTCATTTTCAATTTCTTTCATGAATTTATAGTATTCAGAGTATGATTTTTTCATCTCCTTGTTTAAATTTATTACTAGTTTTTTTTTATTATTTTTGATGTTGTGAATGGGATTGTTTTCATAAATTCTCTTTCTGACAGTTTGTTATTAGTATATACAAATGTAACACATTTTTGTATATTTATTTGTGTCCTGCAACTATACTGAATTACTTTTGAGTCTAAGAGTTTTTGTTTATTTGTTTTGTGTGGAAGTTTTAGGTTTTGTTTTTATCTATAGAATTGTGTCATCTGCAAATAGTGACAGGTTTACTTATTCGTCTCTAATTTGAATGCTTTTTATTTCTTTTTCTTACCTAATTTCTGTTGCTAATACTTATAATACAATGTTGACTAAAAGATTTCAGGCATCCTTGTCTTGTTCCTAATCTTGGAGGACAAGTTCTCAGCTTTTCACCAAGGAGTATGAAGCTGAAGGTTTATCATATATGGTTTTATTATGTCTATCTGTATCCACTTTGTTGAGAATTTTTATCATAAATGAGTGTTGAATTTTTCCCATTCTTTTTCTCCATCTATTGAGATGATCACATGACTGTTATCCTTTCTTGGTTGTTGTTCATGTGGTATACCATGTTGATTGATTTGCACACAGTGAACCATCCTTGAATTGCTGGAATAAATCTCACTTGATCGTGGTGAATTTTCTTTAGGTTTATTTATTTATTTTGTTTTAAGTTTATTTTTTAATTTTATTTATTTATTTTGAGAGTAGAGAGCAGGAAAGGGACAGAGAGAGAGGGAGAGATAGAATCCCAAGCAGGCTTGATGTTGTCAGTGCAGAAACTGATGCAGGGCTTGATCCTACAAACCATGAGATCATGACCTGAACCAAAATGAAGAGTTGAATTAGGATTGTTAATATTTTGTTGAGGATTTTTGGATCTATGTTCATCAGGGATATTCGTCTGTAATCTTTCTTCTTTTTTTTTTTCTAGTATGTTTATGTGGTTTTAGTATCAAGCCACTACTTGATGGCTAATGCTAGCCTCATAGTATGAGCTTGGAAGCAATCCTTCTTCACTTTTTTAAAAATAGTTTGAGATGCATAGATATTAACTCTTCTTTAAATGATTGGTAGAATTCACTTGTGAAACCATCTGCTCCTAAATTTTTGTTTGTTGGGAGGTTTGAATAATTATTCAATTTCATTACTAGCAATCAGTCTGTTTTAATTTTCCATTTCTTCCAGATTCAATCTTGGAAGATTGTAGTGTATCTCAATAAATGCTGTTTAAGTGAATGATTTCGATCAAACAAACAAGTAAACAAAAATGGCTGTGGATGACTTCAAATGAAGAGACATTGATCTGAAATGATGGACATATTTTTACATGTATCTTGATAACTTTATATATACATATATATATGTTTCTCATATACTAAATTTACTAGTAAATTTAAAGAATAAAATATGTTTTTTCCTTGACTACTGCATGTTTGTTTTGAATCTTTCAGATGAACCCATTGTTCAGTGGAGCACAGGGTGAAGGATGGTGAGCACAAGTGAAACTGAAATAGAGTAGTTTACTACTCACTGTTCCTGAAGGAGATACCCAGAATACCTGAGGGTCCACAGGGGAGGTCAGATCAGTGTGAAGAGAGAGAGAGAACTAGGCCCTTGGGAACATACCTTTATTAGGATATGTGGGTGGAATGTTTGGGATTCCTGGGCTAAGACTGGATTGGTCAATAAAAAACAAAAGAGCAGGTATGGTAAGTCATACAAGGGTCTCATCACTAGGAACACACAAGGGAAAGGATGCTGGGAGGGAGAGAAGACTATTAATCACAAGGACTGCTGGGGATGTCATATCAGGAGCTAACATTTGCTTGCAACTATGCAGGCTGTTACCAAGGGCACGTACTTGCACGAGGAGGCTAATGTAAGTTTAAGCAAGCTGCCAAACAAAGTGGATGCTGGGGCAGCAATAACATAGAGTAGCTAAGCTAAAATCTCAACAATGCTCCACTACATATGGAATTTATGAGGGTATGATTTTCAACAGGAAAAATAAACAAAAATATCTGAAGTAGTATTGTTCATCCAGTGTATTAAGGGTTTGTTTTTAACAATATGTAGGACTACAGAACCTCATGGAGAATATTGTTCTTTGAAATTGTTAAGATAATGAGCCTGAGCTAATAAAAATTATACTTAACATTATGGTGATACTTTCTGCAAAGCAAGTGAGTTAATGTTTGCTATTTATAAATATGTACATATGGTTCACAGCATCAGCTCCCTGTTAAAACCCGAAGGGAAGACACAAATGCTTTGACGCTCATGTCTAAATAAGTGCTTAATTATATTTACATGGGTTCCAGATAATGAAAAACATATCATTTATTCCTTTCTCTTTTCGTGCATAAACCATCGTATGTAGCTATCCACTTTTACCAAGGTTTTCCTTGAGGCAAATGTTTCCAATCTGTACTAAATTACTGGGCTTTAAATATTTTATAGATTTCCATATTGTCCAATGTTAGAAATGATATGTATTTATTTATAAATTTAAGTTTTGAGACTTCAATTCTTCCTTTTGTTATACAAACTAAATTTATATCTAAAGTCAACAACAGCAGAAAGATGTTAATACCTTATAAAGGTATAAGGTGACTTCTTCACTTTATAAAGCACTGCATTGAGTTGTGAAAGCAAATGAAAAACCAAGGAAATAAGATAAATTTGCCTGTTGATCACTCTGGTATAGGAGATTTAATAATATTTTTTAAAGAGAAAATAGAGCCCTATTTGCAAATAAGACCAGTAGGTACCTCCCTGTGATTTCTTCCCAATCTCATTCCCAGGCAATGTAAAATTTAAAAATCAATAGAAGTCCATAAAGTATGTAGCTTTTGGGGCATCTGGGTTGCTCAGTCGGTTAAGCATCTGACTTCAGCTCAGGTCATGATCTTGCAGTTCATGGGTTCGGGCCCTGGGGTTGGCATCTGTGCTGACAGCTTGGAGCCTGGAACCTACTTGGGATTCTGTGTCTCCCTCTCTCTCTGCCTCTCTCCAGCTCTGTTTCTTTCTCTCAAAAATAAATAAACATTATTATTTTTTTTTTACTGTGTAGCTCTGAAGGTGGGTAAATAAAGTAGTTATACATGGGAAATGTTAACGTATTTATTCTACATTAAAATAAATAGCATATCTGTGTCTATGCATGTTCTACCAAAATTCCTGATTTAAATATGAATAGACTGGAAAGAAATAATATAGAAACTATAGACACTTCATAAAGAAGAAAAGTAGATAAATTTGAAAAAGTACTAAGAATGTATTTTTTTAAAGAGACAAGTAACAGAAAAATTTGCTGAAGTGCCTCCAATGATAAAAATTAGAACTTAGAATTTAAATAAAACTTAAAATAAAAAATAGAACTTAATGCTAACATGAGCTCAAGATCTCAAAGATGTGATGATAAAGCAGATGAATGAGATGAAAATAGAAATTTCAGCGCAGTTAGAAAATGAAAATAAAACACAGAAGAGTCACTAATAAAAACTGAATCAAAGGTATGAAAGGATTTTTTTTATTATTACAGTTAATATGGAGGAAAAATTAGAAAACAGACTAAAAAATTGGAGAAATGAAAAATGAAATGGATGGACTATCAATATCCAGTAAAATGAATGACATAGAAAATAGTTCTGCATAATAGTAGAAAAACATCTATAATGAAAACAAAAAGTGGGGCACCTGGGGGTGCCAGTCAGTCAGTTAGGCATCTGACACTTGATTTCGGCTCAGGTCTTGAACTCATGGCTTGGGAGTTTGAGACCTGCATGGGGCTCCGTGATTACAGTGCAGAGCCTGCTTGGAATTCTCTCTCTCTCCCTCCCTCTCTTCCCCTCCCCTGCTCACTCTCTCTGTCTCTCTCTAAAAATAAATAAATAAACCTTAAAAAAATAAAATAAAAACAAAAGCATATCGCATAACAAATAAAAAGTTAAACAGAAACCTTAAATTAAATATATACCTTTATTAATTATATAAAAGTTATTGATAGAGTTAGAAAATGTCATATAGAAAATACTTATGATCCACAGGATAAAGAATAGAATTCTAACTTTCTGCAGCTACAATCAGTGACAAAAGACAGCTACCTACTCTAAAGGCTGATCCAAATAAATGATCCTGTTAACTTGTCAGAAGAGATAGAAATTCTCTAATGTGGAAGAACTGAAAAAAATCTCTCTGGCTGTTGGAACATCCATAATCTCAGCCCTGTGTAAATCTCAGGCAGTGTTGCTTTTAATCTTTCTAGAAGGTTCTTTTCAGGATTTAGGTCATTTCCTCACCCACACATGCTGATTTATACTCAACTCAATAGTTTGGGTCTCTTGAGTCCTTAAGAGTGCTAAAGGTTTTTTCCTTTACAGTTTTCTCTTTTCCCGTACTCTTCCTTGTGAATTCTCACTACATTGTACTTCTTGGTCTTCCAACTCTATATTCTCACCTCAAGTAGACTTCCAAAGACTTTCAGATTCCACCTACCTACACTAAGGCCTATAAATATTCTCTAGGCAAACGTTGGGACAATCATTAGGCTTACTTTGTCTATTTCCTTTCTCTCATGGTTCAAGGTCTTTCATTACTAATATCTAATCACATAAGAGATATTCATTCATATTTTTTGTCCACTTTGAAAATTCAAGGGGATAAGTAAACCTGGTCTCTGTTGCTCCATATTGGCCATAAGAAATTATTCTTAATCTTTGAATCAAAGGTACTTGATATATTGTTGCACTACCACACCACTTGTTTTGTTTTTTGTTTTGTTGTTGTTGTTGTTTTTATAGATTAAGAATGAAAAGAAGGAGAATGGGTAGAAGAGAGAAAGTTATTTTCTCAATTCCACCAAATTGCTGATATTTGATGTCTGTGGACACGTCTCATTCCAGCTTCAAAACTTGTGGAATGTAGACAGAAACATGATATTGTTCTGGCGTCATGTTTATTTTCTATATATCCCCATTTTTAACAAGTTTTTACTAGATAGAGGGAAAACAATATTGTCTGTCCTTTGTAGACAGGTTAAAAAATAGATATTCATTCTACAGACCACTTTATAACTATTAAAGTGACTTTATGATGATTTTGAGAATTGTGAAAATAATCAACTTTAAGAAGAGCAAAAAATTGCAAACATTCTACACTTACCATATTCTCCTCATGGCCATCATTTACCATATTTGGATGTCTGACCTTGTGGGAACCAAAGAACATATAAAGCTACAATCTATCTAAGTGGATTTATGTTTCATTTACATAAAACTGTCATATATTCTTTGGCAGCTGCATATCACATATGGAATATCAACAGCTTTTAACAGGAAGAATTTTTCTTGTTTGTGTTGTTTTCCTGTAGCCATTATTATCTGCTTCTTTCCTGTTTCAAAATCTACATTATTGCCTCTCTTTTCACCAACTTTATACCCAGAAGGTTGCATTTTTCCTTAAAAATGTATGACATGTAATTATTGATATGGATGAACTTAATTGTAGTTAGTTAATTAAAACCTAGACTTGGTGTGACTTACACCCAATGAAATATACTTGCTAAAATCTCTTTCACTACCATACAGGAAGGAATCAATTATATAGAATGGTAGAACTGCTGAAGGGATTTTTCACATGTGAATGACTCATTCACTAGTAAATTTGACCCAGGAAACTTTTATCCCTAAGTCATCAAATGTATATCAGTGAGAGAAACATACATAATCTGTTAAAATACGACAGAAGTATAAATTCCTGTAAGTTGTTGGATAGAAGGTAAGAGTTCCTGATTGAAATGAGCACCTGCCATCATTGGAATGGTAGAATCTGGACTACAATAGCAAAGAAGCAACATTAAGGCAAAGATGACAAAAGACATTCAGAGATATCTAACCATGGCCATTTAATAACAAGGCACAGAATTCCTAGGAAATATATAAATGGGCTTATCACAAATGTTCTTTATCACTGCAATTGAAAATCATTCATATTATGGAATATGAAGACCTAAAAGAGCCAATCATAAGTGTGTGTACTCAATTTCTTTACCTGAGTCATTGCACAGACTCAATGTCCCATCAATAGAAGGTAGTTTATTCCTAGGAAAGTTCCCTGTTCTATGAATACAGATAATTAAAATAAATCTTCCTCCTAAAATTGGCAAAATAGTACTAGGATTACTTATCAGGTTTAGTCTTAACTGGAGAAATGAAAATTTCCTGATAATTTGGAAATGACTAAACCACAGCTCTGAGCTAATTCTAATCCTTGAGGACATAGAAGAAAATTGTTTTTCACCAATTAGAATAGAATCTTATGAGTCTCATATGATAATGGAGTGTCAGTCTGAGCGTTTCACAGAATGATGTTATTGTATCTGCAAAATCATCCTGTAGTTACTGAGTTTCTAAGAGTATATTCACAATACAAATACTTAACAACTAACAGAATGTCCATTTTAGTGCCATAAAATGTGACTTCTTATTAGATTATTGATTTAATGAGAAACGCAGATTCTTTTAAATATCCACCTTCTTGCAACTCTCATTATTTCTAGAACTCTGAACAGATGCAGACATTAGAAGGTCCCAGGAGATAGTTACAAAGTGTAACCTAAGATATGATATTATGCTTACCAAAAGAATTGCAAGAAATCCTCATTCTTTTACTTACAGAAAATTAACTAGCATATAGTTGAAAGTTAAAGTAGGACAGAAAGACAACAATACTGAATCACTTCAAATATACTATTTATTTATCCTGACTACCATTCTGGACCCTTTGGTAGCCTTCATTAAAAGAAGGTATATGGAGCACCTGGCTGGCTCATTCAGTTAATTCTCTGACTTCAGCTCAGGTCATGACCTCACAGTTTCTGAGGTTGAGACCCACATTGGGTCCTCTTATTCTCTGTCCCCCTCTCTTTCTGCCCCTCTCCCACTCATTCTCTCTGTCTTTCCATCTCTCTGTCTCTTTCTCTCAAAACTAAATAAAAATATTTAAAAAAATAAATGAAGGTATATTAGAGAGGAAAGTATCCAATGGCTAGAGTGGATTTATTTGCATGATTGGCTCAGTCACCTTTAATGAAGATCTAGAAGACACCCCTCTTAGATGTTTTTGGAAAAACATTGTGGTAGTTGTTCTCTGCAGATCAAGAATGCCTGTGTGAGTTAACTGTGTCATGTAGGTTCCTTGAATGCACTGGGGATGAGATAATCCTAGAGTATCACAAGAGAGTTAGTGACACTTTCCTGCCAAAGATAAGGTGGGCACAGTTAGTATAATGAACAGTAGTACCAGAACACTAATCAGAATGGATTTATGCAGAGAGATCTTTTGTGGTAGCCAATTTATCATAGGGTCCCTAGAAAAAAAAAAATCACTGTTTAGCTCAGAAAACTGTACTTGATTTGCATAAAGTAAAAATATCCAGATCTGACAAATACAGTAGAACACAGTAGAGTTATAGCCCCTACCACATCCCCGGAAATGACTAAGTTTCAGATTCAGAATCCCTTGAAGGAAAGGGAAAGCTGGCACCCTTAAGGAAGAACCCTACCATGTGTCCAAAATGTTCACTGTAAATATTCTTTCTGATCTTCCCAAAAGTAACATGTGGTCATTTTCTATGGGAATTAAAGAAAGGAAAATGCTATAAATTGTTGGGTTCATGGACACTGGTGGTGGCCTGGCAAATTCTTGGTGTTATAGCTAGTCAATATAGGCAACATAAGGATTTATGGTGATGAGATTATTAATGGGATTTTAACTTATGTCCATCTTACAGAGAATTCAGTGTGGTCTGTAATATCTACCCCATAGTTCGTTCTAGAATGTATGATTACAATAGGTATATGCAGCTAATGAAAGAATCTCTATTTTTGAAAACAGGATCTCTATTATGTTTCACTGACCTATAAAATAATGTATATTAAAGTAAGGAAAACCAAACAAAATGGCCTACCAGTTCCTTTACTTCTAGGCCATTTTCTCAGTATTGCATTTCTTGAGAGATTTTAGAAACTAGTGTCATCAAGAGACTTGAAGAGCATGGATGGTTATTCCCATACATCTCAAATCAAGCTATTTATCTGGTCTCTACAGAAGATAGAATGGCCTTGGAGAATGGTAGTGGAGCGTCATAAATATAGTCAGGTAAAACTTCCAATTTCAACTAATGTTCTAGGGATTTTTTTGTTATTGTTATTTTCTGAAGCAAATCAATGAGAGGTCCTGGTACCTGAAATTCACTCATTAAACTGTTGAAACTTTTCTTCCTCCACTATTCTCAACAAAGACTAACAAAAGCCATTTACTTCCACTTACACAGGACTTTGTTAATTCAGTTCCAGAGGTATAAACTCTCTCTGCTATGACCTCTTTCACAGAATCTTTTTGCTCATTTTACCATTCAGGCCCACTATATGAACCATGGCATGCAATGTGTTCCTTTGTAAGAAGTAACGATATGCACAGTGGTGGCAACACACTGGCCTACTAGATGGATGATACCGCACTGGTAAGACTTAGAGAAAAGTAAGTAGCAAATAACACAGACATCTTTTGTAAATTGTTGTATATGATATCTCCTCTGCCAGCCCTGGGAAAGAAATATAACACAAGTAGACACCTTTCTATTTTGAATTTTTTTTTACATTTATTTATTTTTTGAGAGAGAGAGTGAGACAGAGCATGAACAGGGAGGGTCAGAGAGAAGGAGACACAGAATCTGAAGTAGTCTCCAGGCTCCGAGCAAGCATTCAGCACAGAGCCCCATGTGGGACTCGAATCCACCAACCGTGAGATCATGACCTGAGCTGAAGTTGGATGCTTAAGCCACTCAGGTGCCTCGACATCTTTTGATTTTGGAGGCAACATATACTAACCCATTTACTAAGCAAACAGAGGTCCTCGTATTAAAACCCATATCAGAAGAAAGCTCTCCAACACATCCAGACTTCGCTGCTCTGTATTACCCAATTGTTCCTGAAGTATCCATGACAGGTAAACATGCTTGTAGAGACTTTGGCAAGTTCCTATTTATGAATTAGAGTGAAGAATTATAGAATTTGGGAACAAAGCTATGCCAATCATGTGAATAAAACTTTTCTTTTTCAAGAAAAGGATCTGACTTTCTATGAGTCTTAGGAGACACCGTCTCCTTGAATATAAGGCACCAAATTAACATTCATCCTGAGCCACCTCTCATCAACTGGGCATTAATAAGGTTGCCAATAGAAACAGTAGGGCAAGCTATCAGGTCCCATGGCCTAAATATGTTTGGTGAGAAAGTGGTTCTGACTCTTATGCTTACACTATTACTGAAGATATACCTCTTCCCCAACCTATGTCCATAGCTTTGAAGAGAGTTCTCCATTTCCAGTTAATTTTAGCAGCCAAAAAAATAAACACAGGCCATATTTTCACATGTTTTGTACAATATGCTGAATTACAGGAATGTAAATCTACATAGCAGAGGCCCTGAAGTATAATGGTGAAAGAAAATCCTTCCAGGGACAGAAATTTAAGCATTTGGTGTTTATCTTACCCAGAATAAGAGAAGGTAAAGAATTCGCATCTATACTGGTTTACAGGGTGTAACTAATAGTTTGGCTGGTTGGTCAAGGACATGGAAGAAACACACTTGGGCAACTGATGAAATGACCTCTTCAAAGAGGAACAAAATTGAGGATATTTCTGCTTCAGTTAAATGCTTACCAACTGTAACCATTGCAGAAAAACTCAATTATCAGCTGAATGAAATAATCATTTATAAAGATGTCAGTCATGTTCTTTTCTGCATTCCTGTCCTCGCCTATTAGACATATTGGGCGACTTGGCCATAGAAACAGAAATGCATGTTATGCATGAGGTTAGCAATTGATATTTTCATTTATCAAGCTCATATGGCTCTACACAGTATTGACTTGCCAATTTGCAAATATCCCAATAAGTCACCATTCCCCCAGAGTATCTGCCTCATGGCAGATTGTTACATAGGATCTCTTCCACCATAGGGGGAAATATTTTGTTTTTGTGGGAATAAATATTTACTCTGGATACTAATTTATGTTCTCTGACTTTAATACTTCTGTGAAAATCATCATCCATAGACTTAACATGGCTTATTCACTACCATGCATCCCACATATCATTACTTCTGATAAAGGACCTCATTGTACAACAAATGAATTGAGGCTTGTGCCTATGGAGTTTACTGGTCTTATTGTGGTTCCTATCACTATGAGAAAAAAAATAATTTGGTAGAATAGTGGAATGTCCTTTCAAAGATTAATTTATGATGGCATCTGGATGACAAAATTCTTTTAGACTAGAGAAATGTTCAATTGAGTGTGTCATACATGCATATATGGGTTTTAAGTGTACACGTATATATGAGAACAATGATCAATGCACTGTGAAGTTCTTCCCATTTGCAGGATACACAGGTTGAAATCAAATGATAGAAATAGTAGTGGCTACTCATTTTTCTACTCTAGTCAACTTTTTGCTTCCCACCCCTGTTCTTTAGATTCTGGTGGTTAGAAGATAGTCACCAAGAAGGGTCAGGATTATATTTAACTGGAAGGTTAGATGCCACTTAACTACTTTGGGCTCCTCACTCTACTAAGCCAGCAGACACAAAAAGCTTACTGTACTGGCATAGGTGATGAATTTTTACTATCAAAGGAAAATTGGATTACTACTACACAATGTTGGCACAAAAAAATACTTAGAATCAGAATACTTTCAAGGAAACCTCTTACTACTCTAAAGCTTGTGGTAAAATTGAAACAAAATTGATTAATATATTAAAGAGATGACTGCTAATAACACAAACTCTGCAGGAATAAAAGTTTTCGTCACCTCATCAAGCATGGATCACAAATATTTGGTGTTCTTGCTGAGAGCAAAGCAAATATGGAATATTCCCTGGATGAAAGAATTTGTAAATACCTCCTAGACCATTTGAACAGTTTAAGAAATAAGGATTTATGAGTATATCTTAGTTGATTTGATATAAATATTAACCAAATCTTTTGTATTGCCTTTTAATTTCAAAATATTTAATATTACTATTTAATATTAAAGGGGGTTCTATATCAGTGAAAAGAATGAACGTTATTCGAAGATGAATTAACTGGGATATAGAGAAGTTTGCATGTTCCTGTTGTTCAAGCACTGGTGGTATTGTGTTTGATGAAAACATGGCCTTGCTGATGTCTTTGTGAGGCAGGGGAGAGGGGAGAATGGGTGAAGGACATTGAGGAGAGCACTTGTTGGGATGAGCACTGGGGTGTTGCTTGTAAGCGATGAATCACGGGAATCTACCCCCAAAACCAAGAGCTCACTGTATACACTGTATGTTAACCAACTTGACAATAAATTATATTAAAAAAATAAATATATATAAATATAAATATAAACCTTCTTCAACTGTTTTGCTTATCTCCGTTAAAGGCAGATCCATTCTTTAAATTACTCAGTGCAAAGTCCTTGGTCATTTCTTTACATCGCTCATTCTCAGATCTTATAAAAGTTCTGCTTGAAAATTCTATCAAATTGACGTTAGAAGATATTTGGCATTTAGGCCCTTCTCTATAGCCCACCGCACATTCCTAGTCATTTTAAATTCCTTCCCTGTTATGAAAGTAATAACATCTTATCTGGTCTCCTACTCTTTCCTTCTAGCCCGCCTCAGTCTGTTCTCAACAAATCAGTCTTCACGATCATTGTTAAAACATATCTGAGGATGACACACCTCTGCTAAAACCTCTGCTTCTCATCCCACTTTGAGAAGAGTAGCGTTCTTACCCTTTTGACATTTTCTACTAGTCTCCTGCTCATAAAGCAACACTTTAGTTACATTGGCCTCATCGCTGCCATTTGACCGAAAACACTGCTGCCTCAGGGCGTTTGCACTTACTCTCTCTCCAGATAAATGCAGGATAGCACTGTCGTTATCTTTTAGGTCTTTACCAAAAATTCACCTCTTGTATTAACTCTTCCCACAACCCCATGTAAAATTTTTAATATTTACATAGCAAAACTTCCATGTAAAACCCCACACTCTACAGCATATATTACTATCCAGCAAAATATATATGTTACATATTAATATTATTCATTTTTGACCCTTCCTCCAAAATGTAAGCCCCCAAAAGCAAAGATTTGTCTCTTTTGTTTACTGATAGCTTCTAGCACCTAGAACAAGACTTGATAGACAGTAACCATTCAATGTATTATTAAATATATTGTCGAATATGCATAAATGAATATATAATTGGATAACACGATTCTAGCACATAGAACAGGACTTAATAGACAGTAATCATTCAATGTATTGTTAAGTATATTGTTAAATATGCATAAATGAATATACAATTTGGATAACACTATTATATAAAAAATAAAATATGATATAAAAATTTAAAAATATATAGATATATCAGAATTAGGTATCAAGAAAAACGAATTTCAGATTAGTCTGAAATAAAATAGAAACTTAAAATATTTCTGTTGAGTGAAATATGAATTAATGAGCAACTTAAAGCCATAAGAGATCTTTCTTGAAATGTTTATGTAAATTTGACTCTTTTAAAAGTTCTTTCTTGCCTTTGGCCTCATATAAGTATATACTTAATATGGACCCAGTAGCTTTTAATAGTTCTTGTTCAAAAGAGATCAGTAAGGCAGATAAAGGTTCTGCTCAAAGTGAAGTAAGTCCTGTATCATAGTTACTCGACATCTTTTAGGAAAGTAACTTAATGAAAATTTGACCTTAAAAAATAACTCCAGAAAATCTGTGATATCTACTCACATATAAGTATGCTGAATATATTCAAAAAAGTGTGGCACAAAGTTATCATTTCTACTGTGTAAGTATCTCATGTGTTTAAAAAAATTAATTTACATTTTTCCATTTTTAATACTACTAACTCCTGATTTTATACTAAGATCATTTCTTTGTGATATTTTATAGCTCCCTTGTGGTATTGCATCTAATTAAAGTTGGGTGGTGTGTGGGGCACCTGGGTGGTTCAACTGGTTAAGCATCTGAAAGTAAACATTTTAAGAAAGTAAGAATCTTAAGCTCAGCGCAGAGCCCTACATGAGGTTCAATCCCACGACCCTAGGATCACGACCTGAACTGAAACCAAGAACTGGATGCTCAACTGACTGAGCCAACCAGGCACCACAATACCTTTTTAACAGAGGGTTTAAACCACACAAAATAATGACAAAAATAAAATGGTGCATAGTAAACCAAGCACAGGCAAACTGTTATATGCCATAATTAGAGAACTAATTACATAATGGTAATTGTAATAAAGCAGCTGCAACATACTGACTCTATTCTTACTGAAAGTATGCATGTGGTTAGCAATGTCAAACACAAGACCATTTTTGTAACAACTCATAAGAATTAATCTGAATCATAATTATGCTTGACAGTTCATATTCAATGAGAAATCATGTTAAAATTAACAAAATTAACACAATATGATTTTCTCAAATCATATGTTAAAAATAAACAGAATAAGATATCTAAAATATTATAACTTAATTTACTCACTTTTGGTTTTTCCTTTGTGTTTTAATGGGCATTCTTAAATGTTGGCAATAGCATCAACTAATACTAATTAGTGTAACTGAAGATGTTATCTGATTCTCTTTCATGTGGATGGCTCAGAATTGCCCCTTATTTATTAAGCCTATTACTTGTTGCAATTTTAGAAACCACCTTAAAACCTCTCATCTAGTAGTAGCATTACAGCTCCAAATTTCCCACTGACAAAGTTCAAAATGCATTTATTAGTCAAAGTTCATCTTCCCTGCTGAATGTGTAAAATCTCTTTAAGTTTTCACAACGTTTTGTTAATAGTTTTATAATGCCTCTAAAAGTGTAGAATTTTTAGATTCATTTTGTTCATAAGAGAAATATTTTACCCCTTTCTATCTGTTACCACATGTGTTTGTGCTTTAAGTATGACGTCTCGTAGAGGTCATGAACCTAGCGATGAATCCATTCAGGGACATGGACGGTATGATCTCAGATGTAGTGTGGATTCACAGAGGGTCTCCACTCAGCTCTGTGATAGTCTTTAAGTAATTTTCTAAGAAATTTGATATGATAAATAGGTTTCTCAATTTAATTTCTATGCAGATAATCATAGATTGGGAGGGGAAAGTCCTGAAAAATGCAAGGACTACTTCCAAACATATCTGGCAAATCACTTTCTGACAAAGAAAAATATTTTCAATTACTTCATTAAATCATTTCAGGTTGCCTGGTAATTAATTTGGTTATTGTCCAATTCCATTCTAATTTGTTCTGCTTTAGCAATACTCTGCAAAAAGCGTGATTATCATTTTGTGTGCTGAAGAGGAGACAAATGCTGGGTCTTGCATCCTTGTGGGTGAAACACCAGTGAAAGCTACGCTTCGTAGTTTCTCCACCGTGGGTGTCTAACAGAGACTCTTGTAAGGGCTTTTCCAGGTCTTCATGGTTCAATAGCTTCTTTTGATTTTGGTTACTAAAATTATGCAAGGTCAAACAGATCCCAATTCTTTACCCTAGAGAATGTAAGTCTTTCTTGAAAGATGAGCACACACACACACACACACACACACACACACAAAGCTCTCTAAAAAGGGGTAACAACGCAAGCTAAAGTATTCTGTATAAGGTAGACGTACCTCTAGCAATAAAAAATATATATATATATCTGATTTTAAGTCACTGACAGCAGTAAAAAATATATCTGAGTTTGTATGGTCACATACATTATGTGTGGTATAATGTATCACAACACAGTAAAATACTAAGCTAAATGCTTAAATACTAAACTAAATGTTAAAAATACTAAGCTAAATGCTAAAAAAATCAGTCTTTGGTTGAAACCAAAGAAGGAAGCCAATCTATTAAACTTAAGCATAAGTGAAATTTTCAGAAGCGTGTGATTAGGACTTACAAAATGTCCAGGAACTCAGTGAGCTCTAGAGTGCATCATGTCATCAACATCAAGATCTCTCTGCTTGGGATGTTATTGTTGTCATCACCACTGTTGTCACTGGTCACTTCTTGCCACCGTGAGCATTTCCTCCTTCTGCTTCTAAACTTTCAGGTCAACAAATAAAACTATGAACTATTAATTTCTGACTGACTCTGAATTTTTGTGTTACTTTCTCAACAATCAACTATCAGATGGAGTGTCCATTGCCCAAGTCTCAGACACATGCCTAGGTTAAGTTGCTAGAGAGGGAGAAATATACATTTTTACTTAACATATATAGTTAGAAGACTTTTCCCCAACAGTAAAGGTGTTTAGAGGTTGTTGGATCAGATATTTCTGATGATCACTATTGTCCACTGCTTTGGCTGCTCAAGAAATGCATGCATGTTTTTCATCACAAATACATTTAGAAAAACTGTTGCTGACACCAATCCCAAAGCAAATGTCCTCGAGGATGTTGCACAGGAAATAATTTTATTTTTTTGAATATACCAATTTATTTCAAGACAAAATGCTTTTCCATGTATTTGATCAGTCAATATGTTAATTTAACCATTTATTGAACTTTTACTATAAAATTAATCCTCTAAGACACTTGGGTCATCATCATCATTCTTTATTTTATTAAGTAGAGTATTGATCAAATCGATATGGACATTTAAATATGTGCCAGTATAAAATCAGATTAATTATGGGAATGAGATAACTATAATGGAATATTTTGGGTATTTTTTTTAAGTTTTTAAAAATTTATTGCTTTTGAAGGAGAGAGCAGAGGAAGATAAGAGTGAGAGGGAGAGAGAGTGAATTCCTTGCAAGCTCTGCACCATCAGCAAAGACCCCTAAGAAGGACTGGAACTTACAAACTGTGAGATCAGGACCTGAGACAAAAACCAAGAGTCTGATGCTCAACACTGAGCCACCCAGGTGCCCCTGGAATATTTTATTCTTTTTTTTTTAATTTTTAACGTTTATTCATTTTTGAGAGATTGAGAGAGACTGAGCATGAGTGGGGGAGGGGCAGAGAAAGAGGGGGACACAGAATCCGAAGCAGGCTCCGGACTCTGAGCTGTCAGCACAGAGTCCGACGCAGGGCTCGAACCCACAAACTGTGAGATCGTGACCTGAGATAAAGTTGGATGCTTAATTGACTGAGCCACACAGGTGCCCCTAAAATATTTTATTCTTATAAAAAATACTGTATTTTACTGTTAGTTTCTGTTCAGTTAATATATGATGCTTCTTTTTTCATAATCAGAAAATATCTTCACATGGCAGTTAGATGTATTCCATCTGCATTCCGAGACTAGATATTTCTGAAAGATTTCTTGAATGCTGTATGGCAGCTCTTATTTTAAAATTTAGCTGATTGTCAGTTATCTTTGATAGAATAAACATCCTCAGGAACTCCATGGAGAGAGAAAATAAATCAAATTCAAAATTCACTTGAATTGAAGAAGTAGGTTAAACATATCTGTCTGTCTACAATTTATATTATAGAGTTAAGATATAATCCTGTTGCAAAAACCCCATAATGTAATAGACAAAATGGATGTTTTAAAGTTGATTACACACAAATGCACACTTTCTGCAGTCATAATAAAGCAAGTAGTCATGTAACTAAGGCAAAAGAAAATTGCCAGAATCCTGAAAGACTGTCCTATGCCTGTTTCTCATCACAGTTGCCTCTTCTCTAAGTTAACCACTCTCCTAATTTTTATGGTGAATACTTCCTTGCTTTTGTTTCTTATGTTTGTGCCATATATTGTGCGTATCATAGACTCGGAGTTGGGTATGAGGTGACTTTAAAGGAAAGGTTTTTAGGTAAATGTAACTAAAATTAAAATGATGAAAATAAGAAACGCGCTGAAGAAAACAACAAAGTTCTGAAATTTGCTGCAGAATGACTTGAAGTTCAGAGATCTACTTGGGACTGTAAAGAAAAGTCCTTATTAGCAGATGAAAAGCGAGCAGAAGATTGTAGGTTTTCTCCTTCTTACTCTCAGCTCTTAGGGACTGAGTGGGAGCATTTGTTTTGCTTGTTTCCTTCATTTTGAATGTAAACTTTGTGTTAAATTTTAAACAGAGTGCTGAGAATAGTCTAATATTTTAAACTATATTCAATTCAAAGTAACTGAAGTATTCATGAGTCTAGAAATGGGAATGGATGGTTATCTGAGAAAATGAGATAAAAGGAGAAAAATAAAAACTTACACATTTCACATACACTCAAATATTGTTTACATTAAACTTGTAATAGTAAAAAAAAATGTACTTGATCGTTCACTTCTTTATTGACTTTGAACTCTTGTTGTAGAACGTGGAATATAATGGATTTCAGCGTGTGGTCAAGTATCCTGGCTAGTAAGCAATTCGCCTTTGACTTGACCTCTCGGGTTGGAGACTATTTAACCAGGGTTGTCTATTTCTTCTTCCCACACCATTGCATAGATCCAGTGATTGAAAATTTGCTCCCTGAAATCTCTATCTAGACTCTGACATGTTTAACTTCCCCATTTCTTGTCCTCATATTGAAGGGGGAGTTCTTGCTTTCTTGTTTAATTTCAAGGTGGTATGATAAACTTGGATTTATGACTTTAATCTGCTTGCACGGAAATTGTGATATCACATTTCAACCATCCTGAAAAATTGAATTAATAAAAACATTTGTTTGTATGCCCCTTTGGCCTCATGATCTGATATACCTTTAAAAGTGTTACTTCAAGGGATATGTGAGCTTTAGATAATCTCGCTGGAGAGAATTATACAATGATTAAAATTCAATATATGCTTGCAACGCAGCTGATTCTCTTCTTTTCCCTCCGTGAAGGGCAAAAACGGAAAGCTGTGAAGTCAAACAAAGGAAATAAACACCATAGAACATAGTGTTTTCTGTTATGTTTAAGAATCTTTGGTCCAGCAAATAAGAATGCCAACTCCTCTTTAAAACTAACAGCCTGGCTTTGTCCAACCTGGGACTGCTCCCCATGTCAACTTGACTCTCTTCTTAAGGAACATTATGGTAGCAGCTTGATCTATTTAGGCTGACCTAGCATGTACACGTTGGCTACATACTTTCCATTTATTCTAGTAAATTAAGATTAAGCATTTGTTCCACCCCAAAGGAAGTGACCTCTCTTACCACTACAGGTTAAATAGAGTTTGATGTCCTATCTTATCAGACCCTTAGTTAGCATCTGCAAGAGTTCATTTGGGTTTTAGAGGTTAACAAGGGACAAAAGTTCATTACAGACCTGTATTTCATATATTTGAATATAAAGAAGTTATAAATCAAGCTACCAACTATTACAACAAATCATATTCTGTCCTGCTATCTTGATAAATATGTCAAGTCTTCATAAGGAATGTAATTCTAAGTGCAATTTTTGAATTTTTGAAGTCCCAAAGGCCCAGCCTATGGCTTGTAGGGTATCCATTTTCTTTCCCCATACTGGAGGGCCCTAGCGTGCAAACCTGTGAGTGGGTAGACAGCCTGAAAATCCAGCTCTGTCTATACCCTTTATAAGTAATTGTCTCTTAGCCTCTACCCAGGCCTTATGGGTTCACATTACTGGTGTATTTTGCCCTTAGAAAAATTGATACAAATAGAGGATTATGCATACTTTGCAAGTGTCCTCTGTGCTGTTCGGCAAAAAGTTCTCCAATCAAGGATACCCAGAGAATGGGTTAGAAGGGAGGATGTTGGCAGGACACACCTTGCTGGCCCACGAGGTCCCTAGCCATGGGGGTGGGATACTGCTGGAGGACAGCCAGAGTGACTAAACTCAAGCTTATCTTGCTTCGTTCTAAAGGCAGGGGGCCATCCCATTTTTTTTCTCTGACAGCAGAGACTGTGTGCTGTTTGGCTTTATACCCCGAGTGTTATTTGATATTCAAGAAGTTTGTTTTGTTTTCGATGTTATTGTTGAATGAGGATGTTCAAAAACAAAGACATAATGTAATTGTGACTAAGGCCATCTAACTACTGAATATCAAAAAACGGGATTCAAATTCAGACTTTACAACCAGAGTCTTCTGGTTTCAAACTCCTTAGTTATCATTTCATCCCAATACCTTCCCAGTAAAGTATGTAAGAGGGGAGCCATAAGAGATGTTAAGAAGAGGCCTTACATGTCACTGAATCCCAGATGAAGGATATACTAGAAAAGAATGTGACAATGAAGCATAATTTGATGGAGGAAGTATGACTGGGGCAGGATCTTTCAAGTTGGTATATAATTTAGTTAAGAATATAGAGAGAATTCTACAAGGGAGAAAAACAACCAGCTTCTTGTGTTATTTCCTTTACTTATCCAGTATATAAAAGGGAGATGTATTTAAAGTAATGTCAACTCAAAAGAAAAAAGGAGTCAGCATTCAATTGAGATAATAAAAAATGTTATAAAAGTTTCTTAATTAATTTGTATCTCCACAACTTGCTCAACAATAGGAATATGTTGAAATTGAAATTTGTACAGTTTGAAGACAAAGTCTCAGGTAAACCTATTTAAATCAATACATTTAAAGTATATCCCCACCGCCTGTGCACAAACACACACACAATCTAGCAAATCTTTTTTTTTATTTCATCCTCATGCTTAGGAAAATATTTACAATGGATATCTATCTATATGTATGTATTTGGGGTTAAAAATTCTCTTTTTCTCTTTCTCTTTTTTAGTTGGATAGAGGTGAAAAATTATGATGCCAACCACAGAAGAACTTTTTTTTTTCAAATTATTGTGGAAAATCCCATTTCTGTATAGATATGGGGTCTGCGTAAGTGCTTAACAGAACAGACTTAATGGGTAAAAGAAGGGATGATTATTCTGTCTTGTGATAACAAGTCCTATTTGTCCCAATTTACAGCAGCAGGGGAGGGAAAGATGTCCCTAATATGCAAATAAACTGTCCAGGTGCAAAGTGTGCATGCAAAAAGATAAACTGGGTAGTGGCTGAGTAATTACAGTAATTCAGAACATGTAAATATATCCTGTGGTCCAAGGAAACATAAATAGGTATAATAGAAATGGCGCAATTAAGAAAATATGCCTTTAGGTTAAATAGCAGTACACATTCTAAACAAAAGACTCAGTTACTCACAGGACAAAATTGAGGATAACGTGCTCATTTGAATAACAACTTCTTACCCATATTTCAAAGCCTAGTGTAAACTAAAGCTAAATTGGACATAGCTGATTATTTAAAGTGGAAAGTTATATAATGCTTTATTCTAAGAATGCCTTTTTTATGAACAAATAACAATTTATTTGTATATTTCTTTTAATTTCTTTGAGACATAGTTATGAACCTCTCAGGCAGACTTGATGGAAATAAATTTTAGAAACAATAAAGAGGAAGAGCATCTCATTTTTAGGAACACTACAACATACTATCTGGCAATTAGTAAGCTATTTCTGCAAAGTTAATGTTAAGGTGGCAGAGTCAATGGACAATTAGACCTCTTGTTTTCCAAATGTCTTCAGCTCTGTGCCAAATTCTGAAGGGTATGGGTAATTATGAGAATACATTTGATTATTTAAAAACTTGCTATTTAAGCCAAATGCATACACTACTATGGATTCCCTAGACTATTTCTACTCTGTGTTTTAATAAAATTTTATGAGTTAATTTTTTTTTAAATTAGAGCCTCAAAATAATTCACATGCAGATTTCTCCCACTTATAAAGTGATACAAAATACTCACAGAGCACTCTAGTGTGGGCCTTGCAAACAAGGGCAAATGCCCAAACAAGGCTACTTCAAGCCTTCTGGAGCAGCACACATAAAGGCAAGTCATAGAGACAGAATTGTTAGCATGTGTTCAGAATTCCTTTTGCTCCATTACACTGGAGAACATATACAGTAATATATGGCAAGGCAGGACCTTTGAATCAGGGTGAAAGACCACAACCATGAGTCTATGGGATATTTAAGCTGAATTATTATCAAAATAGTAGTGTCTCTCCTGCTAAGATTAGGTTCTAGGTTGTAACATCAATATGAAATGGTAGAAACTACATACTAAACTTTTTTTTTTTTTTTTCAGTTTAATATCTGGGGTTGAGAAAGCATCAGCTCCCCTCTGCTATAATCAGTGTCCTGATACCTAATCCTGGTTGTGGACTAGAATTGATTATTGTAAACACATGGGCTGTGGTCAGTTTCTATGAAGCCTTGCAGGGCAACTCATCTGATAAAAGTTCAATTTATAGATTTTCAGTCTAGAGCAAGGAAACCTTTACTCTCAGATGGTCATTATCACCAATAGCATTTGTGTGTTGCAACTCTCTGCATGTATAGTAGTAATGATAGTGGAAAAATGCAAAAAAAATCAAGCATATGATCATTTCCTTCAAGGGACATTTAATATTATATAGAAATGAAATACATAGAAAACAATTTTCCATGGACAATTAAAACATTTGAGGGAATAAACAATAGAGAAAGAAAATGTGAACATCTTTAACATTATGTGTAGTGGTTAGAGGAATATATAAATCAATAAATGTCAATTACTGTAATCTCTTTTCTCTACAGTAAGAGTAAAAAGAGTGGTGTGCTACAGTCAGCTCATGTAGGCTTATGGGAGCTGTTGATTAAATTTTACGTAGCATATAATCAGCTATGATGGGAGTATTTATACCACAAGAATCAACAAATCCTAGAAGTCAGTTTCCCCTCTACATCCCAGAGGGCTAAGTGTTAAATATTTAACAACATATTCATGAGTACAAGTCAAAGAGGGAATAGTCTGAAATGAAAGCTGGAACGGGTCATTTTTTCCTTAATTCTCAATCTTTATTTAAGCAATTGAGGAAGTTTATTTAAATGATCTATGTAAATTTAATGAAATGTAATAGAATGAGGAGTAAATAGAGTTTCCTTCAATAAGTCTACGGTATTCTTTGTTGCCAGTCCAAACATGAGGGGTAGATATGAACCCTGAGATTTTATGTCCATCGTAGTACTCAATATTACAATTCCATCAGAAGAGTCAGAATGAGAGTGATAGCCTACTTTCTGACATTGTTGCTGCCAAGTGGTAAGTCTGCTGACTCAGGAGAGAGAATGGCGACTGAGTCTACAGTCGTCAGACATCTGGTGCCCTCATCTGGGCAGGACAGAGGTTGAGGCAGGCGGAGACTAGAAAGTTTTGCCTGACCCATTGTAGGTCAGGCCTCTCAAATGTAAAAATGAACTTACATTTTAACTGACCATGATTTCCTTAAAGGAACTTTTAGAATTTTGTCTACTTTCAACATATTTCCCAAAGTCACTTCATAATGTTAAATAGTACTGACTACATTGTGTATTTAATATTCATAATGATCATATTTTGTGCTATTAGGTGTAATCTGGGTATTTATTATGGAAAATATGCTAGTTCGTATGTAAATTATGATAAACAAGGAGAAATAATTTGTGTTTAAAGCTCACTAACAGTTTGTGATGTTACTAATTTATATAAGGTCTAGATAATAAAGGGAATGATAAAGAGAATATTTAATAGCATTTATTCTAAGATATTATTTGGGTCTATTTCTGTAAACCATCTAGTATTAATTGCTCCATTTAAAACTCATTTTTAGTGATTAATTTCACAACTGAGGCAATATATGAGAAACAATCTCCCTGTAGACCATAAAAATACTTATTTTTCTTCAGTTTCAGGCTGAAACTCTTAATTCCCCTTTGGTTTGTTTAGTCCTCTTAGAATCAGCTTAGTCAATATTTATGGACCAATAAATTGTGAACTCTGTGCTCTTTTAAGTCACAGAGGTTTATGCATTGGGTTATCACACATCGGGGTTTTCTTTGACAGTCCAGTATATACCATATTTCCTGACATGATGATAAATAACCACCTTCCCACTCTCACCCCATTTTGGATGATAAATTATATGATCACCCCATATACAAGAGGCTTTAACGTGTACTTTTTCACTTCGTCTGGTTGTATATTTCAGATTTTTTTCCCTGATCCAAGTTCTAAGCCAGGAGTTTTAAAGCAAATGCTCACCAATGTCTGAAACACCATATATGTTTACTTATAAAATAGTAAATAATAATAATCAAGGTAGAACTCATCATTCTTTATACAAAGAGCAAGTTACAATGTTCTTTTAGGAATTTTTCAAAATAATTTCAAGAAGAAAATGTTGATCTAAAACATGCTATTACATTATTAAAACACACGCACAAATTATGTCTTTAAATCATTATTGCTTATGATTTTATATATATAGGATTTTTTAAGTCATACATAATTGTTGGTATATTTAAGAAAAATTTGACAAAGCAGTATTGGTACTTATACACTGACTTAATGTTATATGCTGGGATGAATATCCTTATTTCAACTCATCTTCTCCAGATACAGATTTTTGTCAGCTTCAATAACAATATGCTTTGGCATTAAAGAAGCTGCCCTTCTCAACCTCTTGGATTGTCCCAGTCTTTTAAATCCTTAGCTCCTTGCTTCTTCCCACTGTCCTGGCTATTTCAGTCCTGGTTGTTTTACTAGTTCTTCTTTCAATGTTGTCTCTCCCTCTGTAATATTGGTGAAAGCTGTACTGTTTTCTCTGCCTCCAATTTGCAAACATCTGTGTAGATTTTCAGTGTTTTCCTACCAAGTATGAAAATGACCCAAGGGGAAAGGAGCCCAACCCAATGTCAACTCCCTACTTTGATGGTCCTTGTCGTTCAGCAACTTGCCTTCTAAGTTCCTGGTTAGTTAGGCAGTTTATTTTTTTAAACAGACTTATTTTTGTATTTTGATCTGGGTTTTCTATTTGTTCTTGATCGCCTGCAAGCTACTCCATCTTATCCATATTTAGAATCTGGAGCAGTTTTTCAATGAATAAGTGATTATCTTTTCTTAAGAAGTAGAAATATGTAACTTGCAATAAAAACTCACTGGAGAAGATAGTGAACAATCCTTTCATCTAAGTGTAAAATATATGAGATGTATACATATTTCAACTATTTTGATAATTTGAGTATAAATGTTGAGAGTATTCTATTGCACACTATTTTCTTATTTAGTGTATTCCGTGCCTAAAGGAGTGTATTTAAACAAGTATATTAGAAATATAAAGTATAAATTTGTTTTCCATAGTATGATGAAAAATGAAATGCTCTGTTTAATTTTTCTTCCAATTTGTCTGATTTATTTACACAATGTAAATTATCTTTCAGCAAAATTAAAATTGAAAAACATGCTTAAATTATTTTGAAAAATATTTTCATATGATTCTGGACAATAAACACTGTCACTTTATTTTTACCTTTACCAATCAAACTTGGATGTTAAGTATTAGGTTATTTTTTTCAAATTAGCGTTACTTACATAATTCTACAACAAAATCATTTATGATTTTTAATTTTCATTATATAGGGTGGCCCTTTCAAAATGCACATGTAAGTCCTAAAATAATTAGTTTCCTCTTTTAAGAACAGAAAGTTAATTCTTAATGTCCACATAGGATCTAACACACTATTTAGTATATAATAAATGCTCAGGAAATATTGTTTTAGGAAAAGATTAATGACATTCTCCAGTTTCAGTCCCCCCATTCCATCTGCATACATTCTGATTGGACACCAGTCACTGATTTCTTAAAACAATTCATCTCATAATGTAATTTTTGTAACTATATTAATTAATGTAACCTTAGATATTTCTATTCTTTAAAATCTCTCTTCCATATATTTTCTTAGTGGAATATATTATGGAATTTTTAGATACTTGCTTTAGTTTGTTCATATTATAAATGTGCTTTGATTTATAGACAAACTCAATCAAAGAAGTAATTATGATACACGTAGACACATCTTATTAACAGGAATATATAGCTAGTTTATTTGTTACATAAACTAACAAGAAAACATGCGCCCTGGATTTTTTTTTCTCCTGAGGCTTGATATTTCATTTTACATTACAGATATTGATGGTTAATAATACATTCCTGTATCGCTAGTAATGTGAGTTTTTGAATGAGATATTGCCCCTATATATTTAAGGAAAAGTAGCACTTGAAAAAAAAAAAAACAGACACTAATTATTAAAAAAAATAGAGTTGACACTATCTTGTTTAATAAATGATATGAAAAAAGTTTGTAAAATGATTAAAGAGTTACTTATACACATTATCTTCTTGTTCCCCAAATAAGGGAAAGTGTATTGATTCATTTATTAGATTGATCTAGTGTCTTCTTTTCCAGAGATCAATTGTAAATATGTGTTTTATTGTAAATGTAAAAAGATATGTGAGATCTTTTAATCTCTACATCTCAGACAGCTGCACTTTCATTTAAATTTGAAGTACACATATAACTTGCAGGATGAATTAAACTGGAGAATTCCCAGTTACTCAGTGTGATCAATTTTACCTGTTTTCACTCTCTCTTCAAGAAGCATAAAATTGAATGAATAGGATGGATTGAACTGAATAATAAAAGCAAAGCCAAATATCAACAAGTTTGATAAATTATGTTTCATAATTTAACAAAGTAATTTGTTTAAAATTTAATAATACGTGGATTTAGAACTTGCGATACGTTATTATTCCAGTTAATAATTTTCACCAGCATTTTTTCATTCCTTTATTCATTTTTTATTCCTTTCATATATACTAAATAGTTATCATATGCACAGAACATCTTAAGGTTTTCCAAATTTGTGTGGTAACTTAGTAAATCAATACAAAAATAGGATTTTATCATGGTAAACTCTCACCTGCTATATCATATGTCTTTCAAAATTCCGATTACCTTTATCTTTTCATACTTTAAACTGTTTTACCATTATAATTGGTATTATTTATAAGATGAAATCTGTCTATTTCTATGCATTTAAAATATATGATAAGTATTTATTAGTCACATATGATCACTTTTATCCTATCTTAAATTTAACGTGCATCTGATGAAATTTCATTCATTGTGATAACAAAAACAACAAAAACATTTTGTTTGTTTTTTTTAATTTTTTAAATGTTTATTTATTTTTGAGACAGAGAGAGACAGAGCATGAGCAGAGGAGGGGCAGAGAGAGAGGGAGACACAGAATCCAAAGCAGGCTCCAGGCTCTGAGCTGTCAGCACAGAACCCGATGAGGGGGTCTAACCCACAGACTGGGGGATCATGACCTGAGCTGAAGTCAGACACAAGTGACTGAGCCACCCAGGCACCCCAACAAAAGCATTTTGAAGTAAGGTGTTGTATATAGGTATTATTTATGTTTGAGAATGGATTTGTGTTAAGATGTAAATAAACTCAGGCAATGCTTAAAGATATTGACATGAAGTCCATAGAAGGCATCCATGCTTTAAATGAAAAATTTATACCTTGAAAAATTATTTCAACATGTCGAAATATAACATTTAAAGTTTTCTTTAAAATGTAATGTTTACCGAAGTTTATAAAACTATGTGTAAAAAAAGTGCTGATCTTTATTCATTGGTTTTATAAGTAGAGGGTTAATGATTTTTAAAATGATTAATATATAAATGTAATAAGCCACATAATTGCTATTATGGGACACATTTATGAAGTGGATTTATAGTTACTTTTATATGTATTAGATCAGAAACAACTTTATTCAGATCTTCTATTTATATGTATTTGTTATATATCAAATCTAGTGTAATAAAGTGTCACGTTATTTTGGCAAATATTTGCTATTGTGCTTTGGATACTTTTAACTTGGTAATAATATTACTGTATCAGAAAGTAAATCTTAGTCCTATGGGTACCCAAAGGGACAAACTGGAGTACAAGTAATCCTATGATTCTCCAAGCAGCATCCCAACAAATGACCTTCATCTAAATTTTGAATACAAGAAGAATATTCTAAAATTAGGTTTTTGCGCTCCTCATTCCGGCCAGTCTGAGTGTGGCCCTCCATGCCTCTATTTGACATTGATGACTATAAATACCAAGGACAATCTTGCCGGTATCCCCTAAGGAATGATAGCATCCCCATTGGGTTTGTTTCAATTACAACAAATTTTGAATAGACATGGATAACAAGTGCTAATCTGGAAAAAAAGCAATAGATATCCTTTAGAATAATATCATTACTTGTGTTATTCACAAAGTGAAAAATCTTTAAAACACCTTGGTGTGCCTTAGACATAAATTGTGGCCAATGTTTTCTTACATGAACATTAAAATTTTGAAAATGCTAAATGTGTGCATGTTTAATATCATGAGCCTTTTATTCAGTTTGCTTTGAAACGCAGGGTCAAAATAGTTGTTACTGTGCATTTCTTTGGAATGGAAAGTTAATCCCTTTTTACTGAGAAGTAGATCATGTTAATTTAACTATGCATCAGATAGTTGATGAGTTTTATTCTCATCTAATGGAGTAGGGCATGTATGTCACTCTGTTGTCACTGTCATACGTTTATTTCTGCTTGCTCTTTGGCACTCCCTATCCGTACCTATGTACTGTGGAGGGGTGCCTGCCAAACACGAAAGCATAAACCTCAAAATAAGTGAGAAAATTTACATGACGATAAGATCAAAACGTACATAAAATTAAAGACCATATAAATTCAAGCCCTAAAGGCTATGATTGTTTTAATCAGCAGCTATAAAATATTCCCACATTTTGAAAATAAATCATATTGATTTATGTAGTAAATGATATCAAATGTGCAATCATTAACAATCAACATTTTCCAATGATTTATAATTAGATACGAAAAATATTGTTTTGAAAATATGACTAAAATAGAGAGATAACATCTACATAGAAAAATTAATAGATTATAGTCATAGGCTTTTGTTATATCGTTTTTTTTGCTGTTTATTTAGAGAGAGAGAGAGAGAGAGAGAGAGCATGAGTGGAGGAAGGGCAGAAAGGGGGAGGCACAGATTCTGAAGCAGGCTCCAGGCTCTGAGTTGTCAGAACAAGCCCAACGTGTGACTTGAACCCAGGAACCCTGAGATCATGACCTGAGCTGAAGTTGAACACTCAACTGACTGAGCTACCCAGGTGTCCCTATATCAGATATTTTTTAAGGAAATTAAAGTATAAAAAGATAAAGAGCAAATTAGGAAAATACAAACCCATAAAAGAAAGAAAAAAAATGTGTATGTGGTTTTCTTTGTGATTAATCAAGTGGATTATTGTGTTGTCTCTATGTATTTCAACTGTATATTGAATACCTATATTTACATAGATTGGTTATGGCAGGCAAAGGTGGGGATTAAGTGTCACTTAGTCATTTTGGAGGTTCAGTGTAAATTATTAACAGCTATCAATGTCCCTAAAAGTTAATTAGCTCCCCAATGTTGGAAATTCTTCATATAAATTTATATTTAAATTTTTAATAACTGAGGTGCCTGAGTGGCTCAATCATTTAAATGTCTGACTCTTGGTTTCTACTCAGGTCATGATTTCATGGTTGGTGAGTTGGAGCCTGTGTTGGGCTTTCTGCTGACAGTGCATTAGAGCTCTCCCTCTCTCTCTGCGCCTACCCCACTCATGCATTCTCTCTCTCTCTCTCTCTCAAAGTGAATAAATAAACATTAAAACAAATTTAATAACTATTTTGAAAAGAATAATTTCTCCAGAAAGATTATCTGGACTCTATAAATATGTCAAAATAAAACCTACAGGAATTTTGGAATCTTGGTTTGTAATCAAGAGAATTAATCATTTGCCATATGCCACAAACAGGTGATGCAAAATCCATCAATTTGCCTTCATTACCTGGACATTCGAGTCTGGGTTTTGTTAAATGAATTAGAAGATTGAAAACCTTCGGTTACTTTCTAATGTCTACTTGATAACACTAAGACCCCCCACAGCTCTCTGTTTTCTCCAAATTGAGCCTGTATCTTACACGTTTAGTGCTCATATTCAATGTTCACTTACCTAGCATTTCTACATCACACAGAATAGTCTACTATCTACTGAAAGAAGAACTTGCATTTTAATAGTTCCAAATTTTCATAATTGTTAAATTGTCCCTATCCATGCATCCACTTATCCATCGATCCATTGATCCATCCATCCACTCATCCATCCATTCATCTATTTATATATTTACTAAATATGAATATATCATATACCATATCTTGATCACAAAAAGGTGAGTAAGACACCAGCACTCCTCACAGAACTATGCCTTCTCACATCCTTTTTACCTAAAACTAAATTTTCCAATGACTCACTTCATGTTTTATAAAGCACTCATATACAATCACCACTTAAGGACATCTCTTCTAAGTTTGCTCCATGTACAATTTACACTTTCCATGTATTAGGAATAAATCACATAACATACCTTTTATAGTTGTATTTTGGTAAGATTTTAATTAGATTTCCATGTCTTTTTGTTTGATCTTCCCATCTAAATCACAAAGTTATTGAGTTCAAGAATTATATATTATAATTCTTTGCAATCTAAAAGCAATTATGTGCAGGTATCTTTGCCCATAGAAGATCATCAGTGCTAGTCCATTACAAAGGAATCTTATTCGCAAGCAATAGAATAAGATTATTTCTTATTAAAGCATAGAATGGTTTCTTTAAAAGAATATTGCAATACTTTGATAGGTAGCTTGAAATTAAAACTTAGAAAATAGTTTTAAAATGATAAAGAAGTCAAGGTAAAACTCATCTGAAAAAAACAGTCTAAGCACCAGACAATACAATGTAACCAACACTTAGGGAAATGGATATTGAGTGCTAGCACAAGCATTTATTATACAACCACAGTTTGGGGGAAACTGAAGGAATGCTCTAGGGGTTTTAATTTTATCAAGCAGGCATGCTAATGGCACTGGGCATAGAATAACAACACTGATACCATAGCCATGGCTCCTCTTATAAATTGGAAGATGTTGCTGCTGCAGTTACTGTCACCACTGTCCACCACCTGAGTCAATTTTCCATTATGCATGCTACTTTCTTATAGTAGCTCTGAATCAGACATAAAAGTTGTGTTCATTGGCTGTCTGAGCCTTAATCCAGCTCCCACCTCTCAGTTCCAAGACAACTCAAGAAAGTCAATACTTGGACTTTTAAAATTTCTACAGTGGATATGGTCTTTTTCACGGTCCAAGACTCACAGTGTGGGGAATAAGCTTAGAAATTCCCTGATCTTGCACCTATGGGTTAACAAGGCATAAAGTAATAGAAAGCCACAGGATGAAAGCATCCAAGATTAGGTAAACAAGATTAGGTAAACAGAGCAAAGGCCCTCAATATGGGACAAAAGTATAGGAATAGGGAATCTCAGGATGGAAGCATCCAAAATTAGATAGACAACATTAGGTATTCAGGATGGAAATGCCCCTCCCCCCCAACTTAGTACAACAGCGGAAAGCTGCTTTCACAGGAAGGAAGGACCAAAATAGGTAAACTGGTAAACAGGGCTATAGAGGGCAACAGGGTGAAGTTGCCCAGAGAGGAGCTAATTAGTAAAAGAGAGGCACCTTGTTGCTCTGTCTATCTTATCCCCTAGGCAATTTAAGATAAACAGAAGTGGTGCCTCATGCCTTCCTCGTGCCTGCCTTAAACAACCACCTGCCTGGCACCAGGGCTTTGTTTTGCATTGACCCAAAAACCCCTAACACCACATATCTTCAAAGCCCTCTTTCCCTCACACCCATGAGTTAATGTTCATGGTGTCATTGTCTCTTTGAGCACGTCCATCATATTTGTAAGCCTTCTGATCCTAATAAAAACAGAATAAGGATCCTTACTCGGGAATCTTGTCTCTTCCCAGACATTAGCCTCTCTCACATTTCAATCCTGTGTCCGCTCTCTTGCTGGACAAGAGAGAACTCCAGACCCAGAGTCTATGACATCACAGGATGGGATGAACAATTAAATGTTCAAAATTCAAAAGATAGTATCATTTACATTAGTACTAAAAATTGAAATACTTAGGTATAAATTTAACAAAGTATGTACCAGATTTATATGAGGAAAACTATAAAGCCTGGTGAAACAAATCAATGAAGATCTAAATAAATGGAAAAGTATTTCATGTTCATTGATAGATTCCATACTGTCAAAATGTCAGCCCTTCTCAACTTTTTGTACAGATTCAACACAACCCATAACAAAATCTCAGCAATGTATTTTGTACATTTCAACAAACTTATTCTATTTGCTTACATGGAAAAGCAAAATAATCAAAATAGTCAACAGAATACTGATGAAGAAGAACAAGGATAGACGAATATCACTACCTACATCAAGACATACTAAAGTTACACTAATCAAGACGATGTGCTATTAGCGAAAAACTAGATTTGCATGTATTTATTTGACACTATATGTGTATTTTTTAAAGTTTATTTATTTATTTTGAGAGAGAGAGAGAGAGCACACAAGCAGGGGAGGCGCAGATGTGGGGCTCGAACTCATGAACCAAGAGATCATGACCTGAGCCGAAACCAAGAGTCAGACGTTTAATAGACTGAGCCACCCAGGTGCCAGATACACTATATTTCCTCATATATATTTTAACATAACCTCAAGATAATTAAAATGGTTATAATAGCTTGTTTTTGCAGTTCTGTGATATTGAATATTTACATATATTTCTGTTTCATTTTTAATATTTATTTATATTTGAAAGAGAGACAGAGAGTGAGAGAAAGTGGGGGGAGGGGCAGAGAGAGAAGAGGTCAGAGGATCCAAAGCAGGATCAATGCTGACAGCAGACAGCCTGATGAGGCTTAAACTCATGAACTGCGAGATTATGACCTGAGCCAAAGTCAGATGCTTAACAGAATGAGTCACCCAGGTGCCCCATATTTCTGTTTTTTGTGCAAATAAAAATAAGCATTTGAATAGCAAATTTATCTATTATAAACTAAAATTCACTCAAGAAAATCTTCCCACTATTTAATCTACTCTATGAGCAGTTCATTCATCTTAGCTTTTTCTAAAATTTCTTATCCTAACATTTTCAAATTATGTTATGTAAACTAACATTTTTCTTTATGTTTCTTTAAATATCAAAAACTAACACTTTTGATATTTATATCCTCTAGTTTCTCCATTAATTTTTGCAGGAAATTGGTTATTCCTTTTCTCATGAGCTCGTATTCAATAGTTTTAACCTGATTGTATGCATATTTATAAAAGATAGAATTTGAATATCCAAACATAAGATTTTAAATACTTTATATATTTCAAATCAATTCATTAACAGTTATTTCCATTTTTAGCTAAAGAATGAATGGCTTTCATGTATATTGAACAGTCGTCACATATGAGAGACATAAATGTGGAAGAGAGCAAACTTATAAAACTTCACATAAGCCCTTAGTATCTGAATCAGCCTTGGGGTCCCTGGGTTGTAGAATCTGCTCAACCTGAAATTTGAGACATATTTACACTAATTTCGTGGTTGAACAGAATCAACCTTGAATGGCAAATCTTATTCTTGCCCATATTTGTTCTCAGGCTATTACCATATGAATCATGGCTGTCCACAGTATTTTTTGAAATGTTTATTTATTATTGAGGCAGAGCATGACAGGGGAAGGGGAAGAGAGAGAGGGAGACACAGAATCCCAAGTAGGCTCCAGGCTCTGAGCTCCCAGCACGAACCGTGAGTCCATGACCTGAGCCAAAGTCAGACGCTTAACCAACTGAGCCACCCAGGTCCCCCTGTCCACAGTATTTTTTATGAATGTGGGAATGGTTCTTAGCATTCCCAGATTCACATTCAATGCTAACATACCTGAAATTCCTTAAGTGTTATTATTTTTTTATTTTAATAAAAAGCTAACATCAGACGCGAATTACTAGGTGAAATAAAAATAAATTTAGAATTCACTTGAACAAAATGAAAACAAGGCCAGCCATGGGCAGTATAGCAGAATATTGAAAAAGAAAGTAAGATGTGATTTATCTGTTGGGTTGTTTTGGGTCAGGAAGAGCGATGGTTAAAGTCACTTCCTTGACCCAATTGACTACCTTCTGTTCTACTATTTACCTATTCTTTGTTTTTTTAATTTTTTAAATGCTTTATTTTAGAGAGAGACAGAGTGTGAGCAGGGGAGGGACAGACAGAGAGGGAGACACAGAATCGAAAGTAGGCTTCAGTCTCTGAGCTGTCAGCATGGAGCCTGACAGGGGCTCGAACTCAGGAACTATGAGATCATGACCCGAGCCAGAGTCCAATGCTTAACCCACTGAGCCACCCAGGCGGCCCTATTTATCTATTCTAAGCAGGGTGAGTGGATACCTGAATTATTAAATCTTCTATGGAAATCTAGGGGTTTGTGCCTTAGAGCTGCAATAACAAAATACCATGGACTAAATGGTATAAGCAACAAACATTTATTTTACTCATTTAGTAAATAAAATTAATATTTAGTACTTTAAATTTTTTAAGTTTATTTATTTATTTTGAGAGAGAGAAAGAGAAAGAGAGAGCAAGCAGGGGAGGGGCAGAGAGAGAGGGAGAGACAGAGAATCCCAAGCAGGCTCAGTGCTGTCAGCACAGAGCCCTATGTGAGCCTCGAACCCATGGACCATGAGATCAACACCCAAGCAGAAACCAAGAGTTGGTTGCTTAATTGACTGAGCCATCCAGGTATCCCAATATTTAATACCTTTATAATTTAATAATAATATTAAGTAAAACTTTATTTCTCACAGTTCTGGAAGATAGGCATCCAGGAGCAAAGGGTTAGCAGGTTTGTTTTTTCTGAGGTCTCTCTCCTTGGCTTACAGATGGCTGCCTTGTCACTGTGTCTTCATGTGGTGATCTCTCTAGCCATGCACACATCTGGGGGATCTCTCTCCATCTTAATCTCCTCTTATAAAGACATGAGATGGGATGCCCGGGTGGCTCAATCGGTCAAGTTTCTGACTTCGGCTCGGGTCATGATCTTGCGTCTGTGAGTTCAAGCCCCGCGTTGGGCTTTGTGCTGACAGCTCAGAGCCTGGAGCCTGCTTCAGATTCTGTGTCTCCTTCTTTGTCCCACCCCTCCCCCCCATGCTCTGTCTCTCTCTAATTCTCTCAAAATCAATAAATAAATATTTTTAATTTTTTAAAAAATAAAATAAAGACATAAAATGACACCTTAATGATTCCATTTTAAATTAATTAGCTCTATAAAGACCCTGTCTCCAAATAAGATCACATTCAGACATCCTGGGAGGTAAGGGCCTCTCCCTATGAATTTCGAGTGAACACAGTTCAGAACATACCAAGGGGTAACTCTGAAATTTACCAGCGCTCTATCTGCCACTGTTGTTTCCTGCCATCTGTGCCTCTCTTTTGCTGCACCCTTGGATTCTGTTACAGTATCAGCAAATCAAGCAGGGCATCGTTTCAAAAACTCATTTTCCTGCATTGCCATGCTCCTGGCGTTGTCCCTCATTCCTGTGGCTTTATCAGTCTCTGCAGAGACCCATTTCTTGCCCACTAAGCCTAATTAGCAAGTTGGTTTATTTTTTTAGCCATCTGATAGAGCAAATCAGACTACATCTGAGTTTCTTTATGAGGCAACAACAATTCTTCATTTGAAACTTAGATGAGATAATTTTCAGATGAGAAACAATCATTGAAAATTTAGGAAGCACATTCATCTATTAATTTTTTTTCTTTATCCCAAGTTATAAGCAACTTAGAGCTCTTGCCCTGTGGTATATACACTTCGATACATATGAATAAGAGAGACAAGATACTGTGAGATAAAAGGGACTTAAGAAATTAAAACAAATTTATCACGTATATGAAAAATATACAAAATTTGCTGTTTCAACGGGAAGTGATTTGTGTCCAGGCTGGCCCCTGAAGTTTACAAATGGATAAACAGGTATTGGTGACACATAATTAACTAAGCCTCAGGCAGTAATGAGGGATCTCTAGTCTTTCAAGGAAGTAAAAGTGGAGGAGAGACTAATTAGAAAACTCAAGAAGCTGCAAACTAGCTAAATCTTTGTAAATGAAAGGTAACACCTTCAGCTAACATTTTAAGTAAATGATCTGTAGTTGATGGATTTTTTTCCCATTTTTTCAGCTTCTTTTCCTTTTTCTGCTTTACTATTTTTAATTCCCAAATCCCTTCTAAAGATCACTGTTTGATCTCTAAAGAATCTTCTGCTCTGAAGAGCTCACGTTTTGGCAAATAGTAACTTGGTGACTCACTTTAACAATAGGATTAGACAATAATACTATCATTAGTGAATTTTCAGCTTGTTCCAGAAGTGCTGATAAGGCATCTGGCAAGGCTTTGTCATGACCTTGGAGGGTAATGTGGCAGTCTCCTAACCAATATCTGTACAGAAACAAATAGCTCTGACAGAAGTTGATTTATTCCCCAGTGTGAGAAAAGTAATCAAAATATAGACACTGAATTTCTCGTATTCTACTTAACTCATTAGTCACCACCTACAGTTGATGCTGTTTTTATGAAGATTCTTTCCTATATATATTCTTATTATTACACAATTATTATGATATTTATGAAGACAGTTTATCCATCCTTTTGAAAAATAATAAGGTTAATTTTTAATCTCTAAAAATGAATATGTCACCATATCATTATAGGTCAAAATGGTCATCATCAAAGCTCAGTGGGTTCTCTTTTAATACCTTCAAATACAGTGATCATTTGCCTTGGGATGGCCAAGGAGATGCTACACTCACTGATCCTAAACAATGAGAACATCTTTGGAAATATTCTTTCAGAACAGGATTCTCAAAACAGGACTAATCCCATGGACTGCACAGAACATGACTGCCCTAGTGTCTATTCCCTTCCATTTTGTAATTTTTATGGAAAATTCATCTTCAGCTGGTTTGTGTATATTTATTTTCTATAGAATCATTTGTGTTTGCTTCTGGGTGTACTTGCTTTACTTGTAAAGAAACAATGGTGCTTTTTAGGATACAGACCTGGATGCAATACCAAACAATCAAATAGCATTATACTCTCTAGCTCCATCCACATCATCACAAATGGCAAGATTTCATTCTTTTTTATGGCTGAATAATATTCCATTGTGCATGCATGTGTATGTATATACATTATATATCATATGTATAATAATCACATCTTCTTTATTCATTAATCAGTTGTTGGACATTTGGACTCTTTCCATAATTTGGCTAAGCAAAATAAGTCAGTCAGAGAAAGACAAATACTATATGATTTCAGCCATATGCGGAATTTAAGAAACAAAGCATACAAACATAGGGAGAAAAAAATGAGAGGCAAACCAAGAAACAGACTCCTAAACTATAGAGAACAAACTGATGGTTACCAGAGGGGAGGTGGGTAGGGGGATGGCTTAAATTGATGATGGGGATTAAGGAGGCATTTGTGATGAGCAGCAGGTGTTGTATGAAAGTGTTGAATCACTAAATTCTGTACCTGAAACTAATATTACACTGTATGTTAAGTAATTGGAATTTAGATAAAAACATAAAAAAAACTCTAATGGGAAATGACATGATTTAAAAACTGGGTCCTCTATTTCATAGCAATCTAATAGTCAGCAGTCCTGGGAAGGAAGGGTGGTGCCCTTCAGGAGAGATCAAGTTTCCTGCCAAAGACACCTGTGTGACTGGCAAAACAGCCAGAGGAAAGGACACGAGAGAAGAGTAAAGGAAGCCCACTTTCTGCCTACACAACTGTGTGCCCTGACATGGGACAGTGACCATTCAAGAGAGGGCCACCTTTTTTCTCCTTTTCCCTTGGGTAAACAAAAGCAGATGTTGGCTTTCTTTTCAGATTATCCAAATGCGGGTGAACTTTTCTTTCACCCACGTTTAATTTCTATTTCAAAGGCATGAATTTTCTGGTGGGCAGACTCTCATGAGAGTGTGGAAATTAAAGAGCTGTGCTTGCAGCAGCTGCTATTGAAATGTGGTAAATTCTGTTCCAATTTTGGCTTTGCAAATAATTGTGAACTACTGTGGTGAATAGTCACACCTACTGATCTCTTTGTATCCTTTCCCCTTCTCTCTTGTTTTATTTTATTTTATTATATATTTAAGAAAAATAATGAAAAATATTTATCTATTTACATAGTAAAGAAAAATAATGAAGGATTCATTATTTTTGGAAAATCAGAATATTGGCAGAAGAGATGCATATAAATAAGCATATAAATAAGCAAAACGAATCAGATTGTATCTGTCACTGTGAATACTTGTCATGTTAATATTTTCATGTATATATCACTTCTATAAGCTGAGAAGATTGACATCTGTTTTTACACATCCTGTGGAGAGGAACGTAGAATATGGCTAATATCCTAGAAATTGCAGTCTTCAATATGATCTGGGAAGACAAAAAACACCAAAAAAAAAAGAAGAAGAAAAATGAAAATAAGTGTCTTCCAAAGCCGTCGAACCCTGAGCAAGCATTCAGTAGTTAAATTTATTCAAACTCTTAAACAAAACAAAAGCATAAAAGTTGATGGCCTGGGACATGTTATTTAAAGTCAGTGGGGATTGTAAAGTAGAGAGAAAAACTAGCAAAGAAGAGATTAATTAAAAACTACTACATTTTGAAACCAATTCAGGAGAACTCAAGTGAAATTCACTGCTTGGCATCAGTGAAGTGCGTGAGAAATGATTGTGAGAATCTTTCAAAAACACTCTCTCGTGTAGTCCAAAATAATACATCTTTACAATGTTACTCATTTTCAGATTTTTATTTAAAAAGCACAAGAATAGTAGGACAAAAATGTAAGAAGAGGGAAGAGCCAGTGAAAACTATCCAAGGTGAGCATATATTAGATATATGCAAGGAACCATAAGGTAGTGTTTCTGCAATAGAGTCTATGAGGGTAATAGAAAGAAGAGAATATATCCTAGAATAATTGGGGGTGGGGAGTGACATATTCTCCTGTGTGACACCATGGTAAGAGGAACCTTGCAGGATTTTGAGGGGAAAATGGTATTAAAAAATAAAACAAACAACAACAACTCTGATTTATTTGCTGCGAATAAACTTTAAATGAGCAGTTGTTGAAGCAGAAAACACAGTTAAAGAGGGTTTTACAGTAATCTAGGTGAACTAATTTGGAGGCTCATTTAAGAATGATAGCAAAAGAGGTAGTAAAAAGTAGTTGAATGTGGCTATATATGTAAGGAATCCAAACAGAATTTCCTATCCCTCAGTCATAGTAAGAAGGATCTGATGCTATACCTAATTTTAGACGTACATCTACCTTGGAGCAACACAAGGAACCATGGTGGAGAATATGTGTAGGATGCCCACCAATCTTTTCTGCCCATTATTGTCTATTTATATTAATATTAACCATGCCAATATGTAAGCTACGTTATTCCCTATTTGGGTCTTCTTTAAGTAACACAACTTATCAAATTATTGATAAATTATTATTTGTCATGTGATGAGCTACCTTATTTAAAAATTACCTTTGTTGGGGTGCTTGCGTGGCTGAGTCCTTAAGTGTCCGACTTCTGCTGGGGTCATGATCTCATGGTTCCTGGGTTTGAGCCCCACACTGTGCTCTGTGCTCACACCTCAGACCCTGGAGTGTGCTTTGGATTCTGTATTTCCCTCTATTTCTGTACCCACCCTATCATGCTCATGCTCAGACTCTCTCAAAAATAAACATTAAAAATTTTTGAGGGGTGCCTGGGTGGCCCAGTCAGTTAGGTGGCTGACTTCAGCTCGGGTCATGATCTCACAGTTAGTGGGTTCAAGCCCCAAGTCAGGCTCTGTGCTGACAGCTCAGAGCTTGGAACCTGCTTCAGATTCTGTGTCTCCCTCTCTCTCTATGACCCTCCCCTGCCCACACTCTGTGCATCTCTCTCTCAAAAATAAATAAACATTAAAAAATTAAACTTTGTTTTTTAATTACCTTTGTTAGTCTCTGAGAAAAATCCACCTCTGTACATAGGTAACATAAATAATAGTGTGTGGATTCATTCATTTACAAAAAAGAGCACCCTATTAAGAAATATTTAGCTGTTATTTATTGATGTGAATTGCAACCTGAAACAAAGTGACTCACTCATAGAACTCATTCTTTGAATATTTAACATTTATATAGGCTTGATTGGTAAAATATGATATCCTAAATCTTATGTTTTTTCTTACTAAAATGATAGGTTATAAAAATGGAGTTTACGTATAAAATATCTTAAACATGTTTTACATATTTGCATATACATGACTTTTCTAATATTATACCATGCTTATATTTCAAATACAAAAATTTCTAACAATTGAGTTGTCTTAAAGACAAAAGTAAACAATGTATATCAGTAATTTACCTTTCCCTATCTTAAATATGAATATTAACTACAAATTAAATAATTCTAAGTGTTATTTCTGGTAGAGTACAGTACAAATAAACTGCCATTTGTTCCATTCAAAATCATTATAAAAAAAGAAGACACAAAATGAATTTCATTTTTAACCTTATTTAAGCTATTTACAAGAAACTTTTCAAGACGTATCATAGATTTTAAAAGTATGCATAAGCAATGACAGTGACTTCATATAGGCAAAATCTATTTTTATTCATTTCCACTACTATAAAAAAGGGAAAGGTTACATAGCCATACGACTATTTGAGATTTTATAATAAATACCAGTATCTAAATACCATATTGCTTAGCATCTTGTATCAAAAACTGAGCACATTTATATATTCTTTCCCCTGTGATTTTCAAAATATATTTCATTCTCAATATTTGTGCAGAGAATACAAAAGAACTTAAAAGCATAGTAATGGCAACCTAGATCAAACACATAATATGCACATGAATCTCAGAATCTACTCATAGATGACTTTACGTATTGAATTTTTACCATAGAAAACTTCTGACATCTTTGCAGATGCATTTTTAGATCTTATGAAAGGAAAATTTTAGTCCAGATTTAGTTAAAAAAATCAAATTTGAAAATTATGCAAGAAATGTGGTTATAATTTATTCAATAACTGACAGTAAGACACTCAATTTTTTAATTCATTAATCTCACTATTTCATTTTGCAAACAATTGTAATAGTTTTAAGCCTTTGAGTTATACATTTTTCACATATGGATGCATACTATTACCTTTGGATATATAATGCTCTATATATCTATTTTTATATAAGATATACCATCTGTGGTCTCACATCTATTCATGGGCACACACATAAACCAGCCAAGGTACCAATTCCTCTTTTGCTGAAGTGTGAAGTCTTTCCAATCCAGTCTTCATATGTGCATTATTGACTCTCCCTTTGGAAATCTAGCTAAAGGTTGCAGGAAGTAGCAAAGTAGAAAAGAGAGAGATTATACTCTGAATTTGAACCTAGAGTTGATTATCCTGTGTAAATGGCTACAATTTTTAAAATAGCCAGGATTGATATGAAAAATATTATCTCATGATATGGAACTATTTTGCTTGAATAAGAGCACATTCAACACTTCATTCATCCCAAACATTTCGGTCTAACCAGATTCATGAAAGCCCAGGATTTAGATCATTAAAGAGCTAGCAAATGAAGAGTTTTAGAATTCTACATATTTCAAATTTTATCTAGAGTTTGCGGTTTGAATGTATGCATCAAAAAAAAATCAGATATTTCAAAGGTTGTAACAAGTATTCATTCTTTTTGATAACAAAACTCATCTTTCAAAGTATTTAATATTTTAATGCGGGTTAAAATGCCTAAATAATATTAAGGGGCACTTGGAAGGCTCAATCTGTTAAGCTTCTGGTCCTTGATTTCAGCTCAGGTCGTAATCTCAGGTTTTGTGGGATTCGGCCCTATGTCAGGCTCTGTGCTGAAAAATAAATAAATAAATACAATAAAAAATAAAAAATAAAATGATTAAATAATATTAAGAAAAATGCTTAGGCTTTCATTTCAGTTTTGTTTTCTGTTTACTTATTTTATAGTATTAATTTTTTTGCAACATATTTTCTTCGAACTGTTTTGTAAATATTAGAATTTGGTTTAAGGAGATCCAAATTAATGAAATTCATTTTCAATTGAAAAGCTATAACTAGGAAAGCAATGTGTATTTAAAGTATTATCTTCTAGAAAAATTCCTTCAAAACCAAGAATTATAATGATATTTTAAATTATGTGTTTAATAAATATTTTAATTACCTTGCTAATCTAGATGTTGACTAAAAATAATCACTTAAAATGTTAACCCCCTACATATAGAGTCCTTTGCACAGGTATGCATAGTGATATCAGCAGCTAATATGTATATATAAGTAGCTCATTATGGAACTTATGAAATCATGAAATTCAGAGAGACACATTACTGAGCTTAAGACTTATTTTATCCAGCTTATTTGTTAAATTGTGTCTCCATTAACCTTGGAATCCATGAACAAAACATTAGGACAAAATCATTGGTGAGCCAGAAGCTAACTAAATAAGATTTCCAGACAAACAGGTCTCTCTCCTCTTCTTCAATGAAAGCCCCTTTGGTTTTATTTTATTTTTTATATTTTTTATCATTTGCAGTTCCACATAGAATTCTGTTTGTAAAGCAATTTATGCTTCAAAAAAAAAAAAAACAAAAAATCATAATGGCTATTCCTGAGGTATGCTGGATTTTATTTTTACTACAATGAATTATAATGTTAAAATTAGGCTAGAGCAGGTAAGCTAATTAACCTCTGCTTCTATGTCACATATACACAGTATAAATAAGCTTTTAGCACTATGAAGATATATTTGCCAAATAGGAAAATCTTAGTTCTTTGAGTATATGTATCCTGAATGAAAATATATAAATTGCTGGCCTGGTTTAGAAGGATAAATTGGTGCAAGAACTGAGTGGAAATTTGTCTGGGTAATTTTGTGGCTAAAAAAATATGATTTTGCTGTTGAATTAAGACCAACTCTGTGAATTTAACATTTTTTTAAATGACAAAGAAGTCAATGAAAAGGACATTCATCTCTATACTACAACATTTAGAAACAAGCTATCTTGCGATTTTATGTCTTAGTTATGAGAATATTATTTCCTAATCTTAGATAGAGATTAGCTTTTTTTATAGAATTTAAGAGTATCCATCATCATTCATAGGAAAATGAAATTGAGTTGTAGAGGAGTAAATAGGTTTTGTAAAAGATCATATGTTAAATATGAGACTTTTTGTGCATCCACTGAAAATTTCTATAGCAATAACTATGAAACCACTACCCGATAATATAAACAGCCACATAAGGGCCATAGTAGGAAGACTAAGTGGTTAAATTCTGCACATTCTGTTCTGGTACTAGCAGAAAAGCACTATTTTATACCTGGTGTTGATCAGTGCTGCTTAATATTTTTTGGTTGAAGATTCAACTTAGAGAAATAAAATCAAACAAAAATACATAGAGATCCCACTGCAAGTGGTAGAAAATAGATTATTTGAACTTCATATTCTACTTTTCAAATGAGGAAAGTTATAAATAGGGCTAGAGAGCATGCATAATGAAAAAAATGCATATTAATTCTACAGATCACCATTAAATACTAAGTATTTAAAAAACATCGTCTCCTTTTTAATGTCATTCTGCTCTGTTTTATTTTCTAGCTCTAAAATTCTTTCCAAGATTTTCTTCACTCTCTTCTATAAGAATATCCAGAGTTAGCCCTTTGCCTTTTTATTAACACAGCATTTTAAATCTTCTGTTACTAAACCACACTGAGATATCACCTCACGCCAGTCAGGGTGGCTAAAATGAACAAATCAAGAGACTATAGATGCTGGCGAGGATGTGGAGAAACGGGTACCCTCCTACACTGTTGCTGGGAATGTAAACTGGTACAGCCACTCTGGAAAACAGTGTGGAGGTTCCTCAAAAAATTATCGATAGAATTCCCCTATGACCCAAGGGATACAGAAGTGCTGATGCATAGGGGCACATGTACCCAATGTTCATAGCAGAACTTTCAACAGTAGCCTAATCATGGAAAGAGCCTAAATGTCCATTAACTGATGAATGAATCAAGAAGACATGGTTTATATATACAATGGAATACTATATGGCACTGAAAAAGAATGAAGTCTGGCCATTCATAGCAACGTGGATGGACCTCAAGAGGGTCATGCTAAGCGAAATAAGTCAGGTGGAGGACAGATACCATATGTTTTCACTCATAGGTCTAACAGGAGAAACTTAACAGAGGACCATGAGGAGAGGAAGGGGGGAAAAAGAATTAGGGAGAGGGAGGGAGGCAAATCATAAGAGACTCTTGAATACTGAAAACAAACTGAGGGCTGAAGGGGAGGAGGAAAGGGGAAGGGGGGTGATGGTCATGGAGGAGGGGACCTGTGGGGAAGAGCACCAGGTGTTATATGGAAACCAACTTGACAAAAATCTATATATAAAAAAATAATTATAATAAAATAAAATGTAAAAAAAAAAGAGTTGAGTGAAATTGTCTTCCCAGTTTGAAATAAATAAATAAATAAATAAATAAATAAATAAATAAATAAATCTTCTGTTACTATTAATGTCTTATATTTTCTTTTGTTCAAATTGATTTAGTTTTCTTGAGAACTAGATGTTTTGTACTTTCTTTTCCTATTTTCAGTACTTCTCTGTTACTTATATCAGCTCAATAAAACCCAATTAACTAATTAGCACTCTTTATTTGTATTAATTCAAAGCCTAGCTAAGTGCTGGTTACAATGATCACCAAAAAGTGAGTATGATATTGAGCTTTTCAGTTAATGGAAGCAAAGGGGAGATATATGGGTGACAAGCATGTTTGCAAATAATTACAGTAAAATTGTGGTGAGGCTAATAGATATATAAGTGAGATCTGCAAGAGCTTGAGTTGACTTAGTAGGTTGTGATGTTTGAAATCACATATATGGGATGCTACTGGATAGGAATGTGCATTAAGCTCTCTACGTAGATGAATTAACAGAACAAGTAAATGAGCAGTTCAGATTATTTTTAAAAAATCTGACTGGTATGAGAGAGAATTTGAACTGAGTAGTCAAATGAAAGTGTATCAAACAAAAAAAAGTCTTCTAAACTATCACATGAAAAGTAAAATAAAGGCATCTCAGTGTAATTCAGTTTTGGAGGGGAACCAGGATGTTTGCAGCCTTTTATTTTACCATTGCTGAAGCAGTCTTCTTTTCATGTTATCAAATGAAGATCTAACCATTACCCATGAGCTCAGCAGAAGGTTGAAGGAAGGAAAGAAAACAATGACAATTTCTGAAATTATACACATTGCTTTCCTTTCCTCATTTCTTGGTTTAAACTTAGTCACATTACTACATCAATGTGTAAGGTTGCCTAAAAATGGTTCTTTATATTGATAGCCATCCGGAAGATGGATGGATTTTCCAGCTTCCTTGGAAATTTTCAGAAAAGTGGAATGAGGATAGCAGTTAAGATGGCGTTCATTGTTCCATGATACCGGTAGTAACAAGTGAAATGATAGAGCGAAGGGAAGTTTAACAAACAGAACTGGGGAAAGGGAATGTCAAGAAGAGCGCTGCTGGGATCACAGTCAATGTGTTAGGCTGAACCAATGCCCAGGACACGACATTGGGCAGACTTGAAAACATTCTCTAAACACATACAAATACATCTAAAATCATCACAAGATTCACTGGCACCAGATGCTACAGTATAACCTCACACATGTATTGGCTGTGCAGTAAGCTATTCTGATCCAGGGCAATTCTGATCCAGCCAAGTTTAAAAATAAATTACACTATTCCTGACAGTCTGGATAAGTGTGTGCATACCCAAGGCTGCACCCTCTCCAAAGTGATCACAGAGGAAACATCTACACTACTAATCCTTGGTTGAACATAGACAAAAGTATAATATCCTTCATCTGTTGCATTAGTTTCCATGCCACGTACATTCACAAGTCAAGGGTAAATATGTAACTGGCAAAGGGACATATGTGGAAACTTGAACGATAATTGACTTATGCTGACCTAGGGGCAACACGTAATTAGCCTTCATTAAAGCTTAAAGCAAGGGGAAAAGAATCAGCATGGGTGTTTGAGGTGGCATTCTAGAGGATAAATATATTTCACAAAACAAATTAGGCCAAATCACTAAACAAATTAGCCATGATCAAATAAATAATAGCAATGACATCGACCCCTAAGGGAGAGGAGAGGGAGAAAAGTGTATCTAGAAGGGCAACAATCTATTACCCAAAATGCCTAATTTTCAACAAATATTAAGAGTTCTGTTAAGAATGGAGAACATGTGACCCAGATAAACAACAGCTGAAATGTATTACTAGCCTATCTGCCTTACAAGAAATTCTAAAAAAAAAATTCTTCAGGCCAAACGCAAGTGATTCCAGATAGTAATTTGTTTTGTTTTGTTTTGTTTTGTTTTTAACTTTTATCCATTTTTGAGAGACAGAGAGGGGAACAGAGCTGTCAGCACAGAGCCCTACATGGGTCTTGAACCCATGAACTGTGAGATCATGACCTGAGCTGAAGTCGGACGCTTAAGTGACTGAGCCACCCAGGTGCCCCCAGATATAAATTTGAATGCGTGGGAAAGAGCAGCAATCCAGGAAAGATACTTACATGGGTGATTATAAAATATAGCATAATTTCATATGCCTTCTCTTTTTCTTTTAAATGATACAAAAGCAAATGCATAAAACATTATGTACATAATGTTGCATACAGAAGCCAGTAAAGGAAGAATGGATCAATAAAAAGACATGAGATATATAAAAAGCAAAATGCAAAACGACAGGTGTAAATTCAGCCATAGAAACACAAGATATGTGAAGGGATTAAAATATCTAATTGAAGGGTGATTATCAATTTGGATTAAAGAATAAGATCCATCTGTACCGTCTACAAGAGATATTTGATCCAAGGATACAGACAAAAGGGTAAAAAGGGGGCTTACCACGTCTTACCTTGCAAGAAACCTTCAATAGGTGCAATGTTATCTTACTGGTTAGACTTTAAAAGATCATTTATTGAAGAGGCTGTTCTTTCCTTAGTGTATATCTTGGTTTCTTAGTTGTAAATTAATTGATCACATATATGTAAGCTTATCTCTGGGCTTTCTATTCTGTTCCATTGAACTATGTGTCTGTTTTTATGCCAATAGCAAGCTGTTTTAATTACTATAGTTTTGTAATAAAGTTTTTTTAACTTTATGAAGATTTTTATTTTAATTACAGTATAGATAATAGTGTTTCTTAAAATGTTTTTAAAATTTATTTGAATGTTTATTAATTTTTGAGAGAGAGAGAAAGAGTGAGAGAGAGACAGAGCGTGAGCAGGGGAAGGGCAGAGAGAGGAGACACAGACTCCGTAGCAGGCTCCAGGTTCTGAGCTGTCAGCACAGAGCCCGATGCGGGGCTCAAACTACTGAACTGTGAGATCATGACCTGAACCGAAGTCAGACACTTAACTGACTGAGCCACTCAGGAGCCCCAATAACAGTGTTATTTTAGTTTCAGGTGTACAATATAGTGTCTCAACAGTTCTGTGTGTTACTCAGTACTCATCATGGTAAGTGTACTCTTTAATCCCCATCACCGCTTTAACTCACTTCTCCTATGGTAACAATCAGTTTGCACTTTAAAGAGTCTGTTTTTTGGTTTCTCTGTATCTTTTTTTTCCCTTTATTCATTTGTTTTGTTTCTTAAATTCCATATTAATTAAATCATATGGTATTTGTCTTTCTTTGACTATTTCACTTAGCATTATACTCTCTTGCTCCAAGCTGTTACAAATGGCAAGATTTCATTCTTTTCATTCTTTCTTTATTTGAGAGAGAGACAGAGAGAGAGACAGCGCACCCATGAGAGAAAGCGCTCATGAGCCAGGAGCAGGGGAGTGGGGAGAGGGGCAGGAACAGGGAGAGAAAGAGAGAGAGAGAGAGAGAGAGAGAGTCCTAAGTAGACTCCATGCCCAGCTTCCAACCTGGGGCTCAATCTCATGACCCTGAGATCATGACCTGAGCCAAACTCAAGGATCCCTTGCTCGACAAACTGAGCTACCCAGGTGCCTCAAGATTTCATCTCTTTTTATGGCTAAATAATATGCCAGTGGGTGTGATGGGTGTGTGTGTGTATCTCACGTCTTCTTTATATATTCATCTATTCATGGACACTTGAACTGCTACCATAATTTGGCTATTATAAACAATGCTGCTATAACCATAGGAGTTCAAATTAGTGCTTTTGTATTCTTTAGGTGAATACCTAGTAATATGATTACCGGATCATAGAATATTTTTCTTATTAATTTTTTGAGGATCCTCCTTACTGTTCTCCGGAGTGGTTGTTGCTAAAGCTGATATCAGAGATACTAATGCCTATGCTCTCTCTAGGATTTGTATAGTTTCGGGCCTCACATTTAGGTCTTTCAAACCTTTTGAATTTATTTTTTGTATGATGTAAGCAAATGGTCCAGTTTCATTCTTTTGCATGTTCTTGTTGTCCAGTTTCCACATCATCGTTGTTGAAGAGACATACTTGTTTCCAGTGCATGTCCCTGCCTCTTTTGTTAGAAATTAATTGAACATATACTTTTGGGTTTGTTTCTGGGTTTTCTATCCTGTTCTATTGATCTATGTATGCATTTTTGTGCCAGCGCCATTCTGTTTTGATTACTACAGCTTTGTAGTATAAATTGCAATCTGGAATTGTGATACTTCCAGCTTTGTTTTACTATTACAAGAGTATTTTGATTATTTGGAGTCTTTTGTGGTTCCATACATATTTTAGGATTTTTTTTCTATTTCTCTGGAAAAAAATGCCATTGGAGTTCTGGTTGAGATTGTACCAAATCTTACATTGCTTTGGGTATTATGAGTATTTTAACAATATTAATTCTTCCAATCCATAAGCATAGAATAGCTTTCTGTTTATTTGTGTTATCTTCAATTTTTTGTATTAATAACTTGTAATTTTCAATACATGAGTTTTTCTATTTCTTTGGTTAAATTTAACCTAGGTATTTTATTCTTTTGATACAATTTTAAATGATATTTTTTAAATACACTAAACAAATGGGGCTACACCAATGCAATTGTAAATGGGATTGGATTTTATAAAAAAAAAAACTTAACAAATAGGACTACATCAAACTAGAAAAGCTTCTGCACAGCAAAAGAAATCATCAACAAAATGAAAAGGCAACCTACTGAATGAAACAAAATATTTGCAAATTGTATATCTGATAAGAGGCTAATATCAAAAACATATAGAGAACTCATACAACTCCACAGTAAATAAGAGTTAATAATAATAATAATAAAAGGGTAGAGGATCTAATATAGACACTTATCTAAAAAGACATACAGGTTGCCAGCAGGCACATGAAAAGATGCTCAATGTCATTAATCATAAGGGAAATGCAAACCAAAACTACAATAAGCTATCATCCCACACTGATAGAATGACTATTATCAAAAAGAACAGAAATGACAAGTGTCGTCAAGGATACAGAACAATGGGACTCTTGTGCACTGTTGGTGGGAATGCAAACTGGTGCAGCCACTGAGTTAAACACTATGGAGGGTCTTCAAAAATTAAAAATAGAACTACCATATGATCCAACAATTCTAATTCTGGGTATTTATCTAAAGAAAATGAAAATAATAACTCTGAAAGAAATTGCACCCTCATGTCTATTGTAGCATTATTTACAATAGCCAAGCTATAGAACAACCACTAATGGATGAAATAGTAAAGAAGATGTAGTGTATATACAGATGGTGGAATATTATTTGGCCATAACAAAATTGAAATCTTGCTATTTTACAACAATAATGGGCCTTGTGGGTATTATGCTAAGTAAAATTAGCCAAACAGAGAGAGAAAAACACCATGTAATCTTATATGTGGATTTTTTTTAATATGTGGAATCTTAAAAACAAACAAACAAACAAACACAAGAAAAATCCAAACTCATAGATACAGAGAACAGATTGATTGTTTCTGAAGGTGGGGGCTGAAGGATTGAAGAAATGAATGAATTGGGGTGGGGTGGGGTTAAATAATTTGACAAAAACACTTCAAAAAGTCAATCAAAGAACATATAAAAATTAGACACACAGAAGCACCTAACGAAGACATCTAACATATATGAAGCAAAATTGACAGCTTGAAGGAAGAAATAAACAATTCAACAATACTAGTTGTAGATTTCAATACCTCATTTTCAATAATGGATAGAACTACAAGGAGAGAAGATTTGAACAACTGTAAGTATCCCTAACTGATACCTGGAGCACAATCTTCTGAACAATAGCTGCATACTCATTTCTCTCAAGCACTCGTGGAACATTTTAACAGTTACAACATCCACTTGCTCAAAACAAAATCACAATACATTTAAAAATACTTATATAATGTAAAATATATTGTTTACCACATAAAAATTAAATCAGAAATCAATAACAAAGAACATTGGAAAAATGAACAAATATAAGGAAATTAAATAATGCAAATCTAAATAACCAGAAGGTCAAAGAAGAACCACAAAGGCAATTAGAAAAATAGAAGAACTTTGAGATGAATAAAAATTAAAGCACAACATATTAAAACTTCTACAACTCATTTAAGGCAGTGCTTAGAAGGAAATGTATAGTTATACACATCTCTTTTAAAAATATAGATCTCACTATAAGAAGTTAGAAAACAAAAAGCAAAGTGTACTTAAGTAAAAAAATTAAATACTAAGAATTGAAGCAGAAATAATTAAAATATAAGAAAATTAATACAGAAAATCAAAGAAGGAAAAAGTCAGTTATTTGAGATCAACATAATTGGCAAATATTTAGCTAGAATCACAAGGGAAAAAGAGGAAACTCACGTTACTAAACCCAGTAATGGAAGAAAGAGCATCACTGTGGAATTTATACAAGGCTTATATAAAAATACTGTGAACATCAATATGACAAAAAATGGATCATATAGATAATGGTCAAATTCTTAAAAGGATAAAAACTATCAAAAATGATTCAAAAAGAAAAGAAAATATTAATAGAGGTATCATATGTAAATATTTTGAATTAATAATTTAAAAAATTCCCCAAAATAAAGCCCAAGCCTAGAGTGGCTTCATGGGCAAAATTTATCAAGCATTTAATGAGTAATTAACACAAATTCTTTATAAATTCTTTCATAAAACAGAACAGAAAGGAACACGTCCTCTCATTCAATAAGGCAACTCATTTCCCTGATAATGGAACCAGGAAAGGATATCACAAGAGAAGAAAACTGCAAAGAGATATTTCTTGTGAATATAGATGTAAAAATCCTTAACAAAGTACCCACAAACCAAATCCTGCAGTACAACAAACAAGCAAACAAAAAAACAACCAAGTATGTACTATGACAAAGTGAAATTGATCCTAGAAATGCCGTTAGATTTAATAACTGATAACTTATAAATATAAAAGATATTAATTGAATAAGAGACATGTGATTTACATGAAAATCTCTGTAGACACAGAAAAAGAATTTGACAAAACTCCAAACCTCTCAATGATAAAATGATCAATGGTAGGAATAGAAGATACCTTACTCAGCTTGATAAAGTGTATCTTTTACAATTAACATAATATTCAATAATTAAAGACTGCTTTCATGCTAATATCAGGAACAAGACAAAGATGTCCATTCTTGCTACTCCTATTTGATATTGGACTATAAATTCTTGCCAGAATGATTAGGGAAAAAAAGAAAAAGAAAAGAAATGTCATCACAATTACAAAAAAAAAAAGTAAAACTAATTCTATTTGAAGATCATATAATTATGCAAGTAGAAAATTCTAGGGAATCTACTAAAAAAACTAAAAGAACTGATAAATGATCTCAAAACAGTTGCAGATATTAAACCTTATATAAAAAGATAATTACATTTCTAAGTACTAGCAATAAATAATTCAAAATGATATTAAGAAAACCATCCCACTTATATTTGCATTAAAAAAAACTTGAAAATGTATTGGGGCACCTGGGTGCCTCAGTAGGTTGAGCATCTGACTCTTGATTTCAGCTCAGGTCATGATCTCTGGTTAGTGGGACAGAGCCCCATGTATGGCTCTGTGCTGAAAGTGTGGATCCTGCTTAGGATCCTCTCTCTCTCTCTCTGCTCCTAACTCTCTCTGTCTCTCTCTCTCTCTGTCTCTCTCTCTCTCTCTCTCTCAAAAATAAAAATAAAATAAACTTTAAAAAATTGAGAATGTATTAAACAAAAGAGATACAACACTTGTAAACTGAAAATTACAAAGCATTGTTGAAAGAAATTAAATGGCTTAAATCGAAGGAAATATATGTACATGGGTCAGAAGACAATATTATTAAGATAGCAATACTATCAAAATTCATCTACAAATTCAAAGCAATCCCTATCATAATCGCAGTTGGCTTTTTTTCCTTGAAAATATTGCCAAGGTGATTCTAAATTCATATGGAGATATAAGGAACTCAGAATAGTCAGAAAAATCTTTATTTGAATGTCAAATGTCAGAATAAAAATAAAAACTATCTGGAAAAAGTTTAGCAAAGTTAGAGGACTCACACATTCTGACTTTAAAATTTACTATAGAAATCAAGACAGTATAGTACAGACATAAAGTTAGTATCAAGTACTAAAATTAAGATTCCGGAAATAAATACTAAAACTATAAAACTCCTAGAAGCATGGTAATAAATGTCTGCAATCTTAAGCCAGTCAATAATTTTGTATACGTGACACCAAAAGCAAAAGAAAGAAAAATAGATTATGTAAACTTGACCAACATTCAAAATGTTTCTTGCTTCAAAGTACATCATCAAGCAATTGGAAAGCCAATACACAGCATGGGAAGAATATTTGCAAGTTATTTATCTGATATGAGATTCACATCTAAAATATATAAAGAACTTTTATAATGCAATAATATTAAGATACAAACAACTTTATTTTTAAAATAGACAAAATTTGATTAGATATTTCTTCAAAGAAGATACACTTGTGGCTAACAAGCACACGAAAAGGTGCTTAGTATCATTAGTCATTATGAAAATGAGGATCGAAACCACAAAGAGATACCACTTTATACATACTGCAATGGCTCTAATTAAAAAGACAGAATATAACAAGTCTTGCTTAGGATAGTTGAAATTGTAATAGTTAATCCTTTATTAATTGCTGGTGGGAATATGGAATGATGTAGCTGCTTTGAAAAACCGATAGTTTCTCATAATGTAAAACGTAAGAGTCACCACATGACCCAGTGATTCTCCTCCTATGTATTAGTAATGTTCTCCAGAGAAACAGAACCAATAAATAACATAATTATTATAGGAATTGGCTCAGGTGATGATGGAAATTGAGAAGTCCCACGACCTGCAGTCTACAATCTGGAGAACAAAGAAAGTCAGTGGTATAATTCCAAAACCAGTCGTATAGGTCTGAAGGCCTGAGAATAAGCGGAACCGACGGCATAAATCCTGGTCATAGTCCGAAGGCCCTAGATCCAGGAATATAGATGTCCTAGGACAGGAGTATATGGATGTCCCAGCTCAAGAAATAAATTCATCCTTTCTCCACTTTTTGTTCTATTCAGGACCTCAATGGATTGATGCCCACACAAAATGGCGAGGGCAATCTTCTTTATTCAGTGTAGTAAGACAAACCCTAATCTCTTCCAGAAACATCTTCACAGACAAACCCAGAAATAATGTTTTACCAGCTATCTGAGCATCCCATAGCCCAATCAAGTTAACACATAAAATTAATCATCGCAAGTCCACTCCCTGTCAAACTGCCATTTTCTCTCACCATACTTAATCTCCAAATAAAGACAATGACAAGATCATAATTCCACCTAATATGATGCAACTATCCTACATACAACTAAAAGCACACTAATCCCTTCTCCAAAGAGGATGTAAAGTCCTTGAGTGATGTTTACTTTTCTCCTGATATCCTGTAACTTGAATATTATGATGTAAAATGAACGATATTTCAATTCAATACTGATACAAAGTAAATGCATTTTATATTATATGGTAAGAGAATAAGAGAGGAAAGAAAATGAATATTTGCTTAATAAATGTATATATGCACACAAGTGAATTCATAATGAGGAGGAACTACTCATGATTGTTACAATCATCATTTCTGTATTCCCCTTGCCTTCAGCAATCACCTCATCTGGTCATGGTTCTTTACTTGGTGGCTTGATCCCAACCTTCATTTCTGAAGGGTCTAGACTGTTACTAATCCTTCCTAGATTGGATTGTTAATGGTTTTCCATTGACCTTAATCTTAGGTCATGGTAATACCAAGAGAAATACTAAAGAAATATTAAGAAATCTCCTACATTCCAGACTTCCTCTTCCTTACTTTATTTGTGGAGTAGTAGTCAAATTTCCCCTTCAGGATGAATCACCTCAGCCAACACTATCACTCCCTTATTTCCCTGCTAATTCAAAGGCATGAGGAGCTCAAAGTGTCTGAGTGAAAGTTTTAACTTCTAATGTAATGGAATTTTGTGTTTCTTGTTGGAAGCATTTCTCCCTCTAGAATATCATTATGGTTTAGAGGAACATGGATAGACCACTGAATTTCATGAACATGGGCCCATTGTCACACTTTTCTTTTCCCCATAAAGTGAGTACCTCAATCAGAAGCAATGATGTATGGAATACCATGATTGTGGACAGATGGTAGTTAGGGAAGAAGCATTGTATGCATGGAAGGTATATCCATATCCAGAACACATGTCTATTCCAACAAGGACAGAATGCTTTTTCTTCCAAGAATGGAAGCAGTTCCGTGTAATCAATCTAGCTAAGAATAACTTATTACCCCATTCCTGGTGCCTATATCTGTCTTACTCCATACAGAATGCTGTAAAAAAAAAAACAAAACAGCATACACTAGATAGTTCATAAACAACAGATAATTATTTTTCACATTGTGGGAGGAGGGGAGTCCAAGAACAAGGTGCTGGCAGATCCAGTGTCTTTGAGAGCTTTCTTCCTCATTAATAGATGGCTGCATTTTTACTCTGTCTTAATATGGCAGAAAGTACAAGGGAACTCTTTGGAGCCTCTTTCATATGGTCATTTAATTCTATTCATTGGAGCTCCACTTTCATGACTAATCATCCCAAAAGCCTCACATCTGAATATCATCACATTGGTCTTTGTATTTAACATATAAATTGGGGGGAATGTAAACATTCAGTCTATAGCACAGAACATGTCCAAGAGAAGTGAAAACATATGTTCACACAAAAATTTCTATATGATTATTCATAGCAAAATCTCTCGACTACAAATGGAAATAACCCAAATGTGCATCACTGATATCTGGGTAAATGAAATGTTGTTTATCCTTACAATGAAAGGATTCAAAAATAGATAGGAATGAATAACTAATACATGATACAGTATGGGTAAATTTTGAAATCATTATACTAAGTGAAATAAACTAATGATAAAAGATCACATTGTATTGCTCCATTTTTAAAGAAACATCCAGGATAGACAAATCTGTAGACAGAAAGATTAGTGGTTTCCTAGGGTTTAGGAAGGTGGGAGTAGGATGTAACTGATAAAAGATAGGGTTTTTTAAAAGTAATTAAAGTGTTCTAAACTTAGTTTCTAGCAATGGTTGCAAAACTCTGTGAAAAGAATTTAAAAAATCATATCATATATTTTAAATGGGTGAATTTTATGATTGTGAACTATAGCTCAGTAAAGATGTTAAAACAAACAGAAAAACTAGAATTTCTATTATTAAGGAAGAAAAGTAGAAATAATCTTTAAGTGGAAGTGAGTTTATTTGTCATAAGCACATTGTTCTGAGATTACATTTTACAGAAAATATGGTTATGATTATGTTTTCTGCACTTTTGTCCTTTGGAGTCATTTTTATAATTCTCTGTGGCTTATTTCAGAGCAGTTGTTTTTCCTTCAATCAGAAGCTTTTGAGTACTTGTTTTTCTCAAGCACGTGCTACACTGTGAGAGTAGAGAGGGGAAGCATAGGGCATAACTAATACACATGGTGTAGAAGGTCAAACTTCTTGAGCTGTAGACACACTTCTAGCAACCATTTACTTCTAATTATAATAGTTGGTGGCTTTTTTATAAAGACTGAAATACTATGGTCTTCTGTAAAGTATCTGATAACATATTTTGTAATTATTTATGAATAATCAGTTTACAAATTTATGAACATTGGTATTTAAATACAATTTTAATTTGTAAATATTCAAAATATTTATGAGTATCCAAGATAAACAGCAGGATAAACTATAGTATATAGAAGAAGCCTAAGTAATATTTATTTATAGTAGTGGAGTTCAGAAATCTTAAGCGGTTGTCGTCATTTGGAAACATACAAAGAACATCTGGCAAAGACCCAATCTTTGGGACCAGCTGCTCTGCTAGGTTCTATTTATCTTGTAGGAAATCTCGCTTTCCTGCTCTTTCTGAATTTTGTTATTTTATCAACGAAGTGCAGCTATTTGACAGATAATAGGAGTGGGAAGGCTTTGAGCATTGCACTCTTATTTTTCAAGAGCCGATTCTTAACAGAGTCCTATGAATTAGAATGTATTGATGACTGCACATTCTCTTAGATGAGAAGATAAGTAGGTTATTTGGAAATTGCAAAGCCAGGACAGGAAGGAGTGTTGTGAGGAAATGGTTCTTGCAAAAAAAAAAAAAAAAAAAAAAAAAAGGAAAGAAAAAAGAAAAACTATTGCATGCAAAATTAGATAGGATCACTACTATTTCTGTTACCATCAGCAAATTAATCACCTCCATTTTCTCACATGTGAAATCAGAATAACAGTATTCATCTAATGAGACACTGTTGCAAGAACTTAAGTAAATAGTATATGTAAAATTCTTATCCCTAGGCAAATATCAAGAGCGGGTTCAAAAGGGATTTGAGGATGGACTTTGTAGTGGTTTCACCCTTAGGGCAAAACCCATGATCCCCACCTCCTGGTATTCACATGTGTACATGATCTCCTATCCTTGAATGTTTATTGGACCCATTATATGCTTATAATCAGTAGAATATGGAAAAAGTGACAGGATATCAGTGATTATATATATTTGGTTAAGTACATGTAGCATTCATTTTGATGAAATTTCCCATATCCTTGCAGGCTTTCATGAAGAAAATTGGTATGTTATAAGCCCATGTGTCAAGAAACTAAAGGTGGCCTCTAAGAGCTAAGGGTGGCCTCCAGAAGACAACCAGCAAGTCATAATGTAAACACAATGCAGGTCTTCAAGTAGATTTCTACTCATTTGAGCCACCAGATGAGAAACTATCCCTAACCAACATTTTGATTACAACTTTGCAGAGGAACAAGAAATCTGAATATTGGATACTGCCATAACAAATACCTACAAACGTGGGACTGACTTTTGAAATTGGCAGTAGATGTGGGCTAGAAGAATTTTCAAGATTTTGATAGACAAAACTCACTCACTGTAGAAATCTGAACTTGGAGCACGCTACTGGTGAAAGCCAAGAAGGAAATAAAGAGCATACTATTGGGATAAGAAGGAATGAGGATCCTTATTACATAGTTGTGAAACTTAGCAAGTTTATTGCCTATAATAAAGTGGAAAATAGAAAATGTGCTAATGAGTTTGGTGACCTAGCTAAAGAGAAGCCCAAGCAGTGTGGAGAAGATTTTTGCCTGGTTTCTTTATCCTACTTATAGCAAAATCCAACAGAAGTGAGATAAATTGCAGCAAGATGTGTTAAACAAGCACAATAACAACAAGAACGTAATAACTTGGGACATTCTCACTCTTCCAATGGGAAAAGATGCTAAAATTTAAAAATGGCTTCTTAGCACTGTCGAGAAAGCATGTCTAGGGAAAAAAGAAGTGTGAAAGTGTAAACTTTTTCTAAATCATAAGAAAGATTGAAAAGTTTTTTTTCTTCCAAGATTTTATTTGTATTCAAGTTACTTAACATATAGTGTAGTATTGGTTTCAGGAATAGAATTTAGTGATTCATCACTTACATATAACACCCAGTGCTCATTGCAACACAGGCTTTCCTTAATGCCCATCACCCATTAACTCCTACCCCTACTCCCCTCCCCTCCCACAACTATGAGTTTGTTCTCTGTAGTTAAGAATCTCTTATGGTTTGCCTTTCTTTCTTTTTTTTTTCCAAAGGATACAAAAATACTGATTCAAAGGGGTACATGGACCCCGATGCTTACAGCAGCACTATCAACAACAGACAAATTATGGAAAGAGCCCATATGTCCATCAACAGATAAACGGATAAAGAAGATGTGGTATATATACACGATGGAATATTACTCAGCCATTAAAAGAATGAAATCTTGCCATATGTAGTGATGTGGATGGAGTGAAAGTGCATTATGCTAAGCAAAATAAGTCAGTCAGAGAATGAAAAATACCATATGATTTCACTTATATGTGGAATTTTAGAAACAAAACTGATGAACATAGGGGAAGGGAATTAAAAGTTTTCTTTTAGGAGATTGAGGGTATGCTACACAGAATCTCTCAATCAAACCATAGTATCTCTAGGAAAGAAAAGGAGTGTCCCTCAACCATCTCAGCCTATTTCAAAATGACCTCTTAAAATGAATTTTGTGTAAAAAAAAAGAACCTGAGTTATTTCCATGGGAGATATGCAAAGCTCTTGAGACTGATATTACTACGTACCTGCAATCTCAACGATGAGGTGTAGACCATGAGGAAATGCTGTATTAGACTATGACTCTTGCTGGCACTTGGAAGAAAGAGGGCAAAAGTATTTTATGTGTGGGACAGATGTGAGTCATTGGAGGCTAGACTATCCTTTAGATTTTTTAAAAAAATTTTATGGCTTTATTTTATTTTGAGAGAGACAGAGACAGAGACTGATCAGGGGAGGGGCAGAGAGAGAGGGAGACACAGAATTTGAAGCAGGTTCCAGACTCTGAGCTGTTAACACAGAGCCCGACGCAGGGCTTGAACCCATGGACCGTGAGATCATGACCTGAGCTGAAGTTGGATGCCAAACCAACTGAGCCATCCAGACGTCCCAGGATAGGCAATCTTTTAAAGTAGCTCCCCAAATATAAGTTTCCCTGCGTTCAAACCCTTGTGTGATCCCCTCCATTTGAATATGGGCAAGGACTGTGACTTGGCTTCTAATCAACAGAATGTGTCAAAGGTGAAAGGACACCTCTGATTAAGTGATTAATTTACATAAGGGTATTTAGTACCTAATTTGCTGGAGTCTCTCGTTCCTTTCCTTGCCTGATGAAACAGTCAGCCTTGTTGGAAGGTGCCACATGGCAAGGAAACAAGAGCAGCCTCTAGTTCATGATCAGAAAGAAATAAAGCTTTTATTTCTAAAGCCTCAAGGAACCAATGGTGCCAAAAACCATGGAAGAATGGAAGGAGATTTCTCTCCAATAGAACGTCTAGATGGTAGCCCAAAGCGAAATCATGCCCACCGAATCTTCAAGTTAATAAATTTAGACACCATGCCTACAGAAACTCTGAGGTAATAAATTTGTGTTTTTTGAAGCCATTAAGCTTATGGTAATTTTTACTGCAGCAGTAGGAAACTAACACAGACATACTAGAGGGTTACCTGCTTAGGGCTGCTAGTCATGAGCTAGAGGAGGGCAGAGAATGGATTGAAGAGAAAAGAAAACTGCTGGATTTCTCTTTGTTAACGTTCTATGACAATCTTTCAGGCGTTTCTCCAGCAGGATGCTTCCCAGTGTTTTTGTAGTATAAATCTAACCACTAGATTATTACCTAAACTATTGTTCCTTTCTCTTTTGTTCCAAAAGTGGAAAATCTGGAACGTTGAGCTATATTAACTTGCCCTTGTTGGAGGACAATTCGTAGAGGAGATGCTGAGAAACGTTAAAATGTCATTGAAGAGGGGAGAGAGAATTTAGAATTATAATCTTCTTAAAATAGTTATCAGGTAAATAAAACAATTTAAGAAATTATATGTACTAAGTTAGGAATTACAGTGTTGTTTTTTTCTAAAACTTTAAAGGTGATGAAAAATACTTAAAATAAATTAAAATAATTGAAAGGATGGGAGAATATTTTTCTATAAAACTCAGATATGTTTTATTTATAAAACAAAACAAAATTTTCTTAACTTAAATTCCTATCTCTCTGTCCTTTATTTTATTCCTAAGATTTCTTTTATACATATCTATAAATATCTGAACTCAGTTTTACAATTATATTTAGCCTAACAACTAATACAGCTGTTGCTTCCAAAATGTATGAATCCAACCACCCTCTCCCCCCACACATAGTGCAAGTCACCATAGTTATTACAACAATTACAAAAGTATCTTCTTTCCACTCTCAGTGCTTCCAGTCTTTCACCACAAAGAATTTTCACTGATCATACTGATACTTTTCCCATCATTTTATTGAAATAAAACATAAATTGTAGGTGTAGAAGTTGGTATTTTTTTTGGAATGTACGTATTCATAGAGCCACTATCCATAACAAGAAACAGAATATAGGGATACATGGGTTGCTCAGTCGGTTAAGCATGACTCTTGATTTCAGTTCAGGGCGTGATCTCATGGTTGGTGAGTTTGAGTCCTGAGTGGGTTCTAAATGGAACCTTTTTGAAATTCTCCCTCTCTCTCTCTGCCCTTCCTCCACTCACACTCTCCCTGTCTCTCTCGAAATAAATAAACTTAAAAGAAATAGAGTATAGCAGGACCACAGAAATAGTTAATGTCACAACCAAAAGATCACCCATGTCTATCAGCAAAAGTTAATTTTGTCTTTGTTTGAACTATGCATAAATGTAAATTAAACAACAGTGTAATTTTGCATCTGGTTTCCTTCTCTCAACTATATGTTTGTGAGAGTCATTCAAATGTGCTGTGTATACTTCTAGAATACTTCATTTTCATTGTGTTATTTATAGCAAAATCTAGACATCTACTCTCTGTTGTTGGGTATTGAGGTAGTTTCTTGGTAGGGGCTAATTATGGATGGAGCTGTTTTGAATACTCTTGAATATGTCCACTGGTGTATTGATGTGCTCATTTCTGTTGATGGTACCTATGAGTAGCATTTTACAAAGGTATAGATTATACAAATGCACAGTTTTAATGGATACTGGTATCTTTACATACTGACTGTAACAACTTACAATCCTATATACTATGTTTCTTAATATAGGTCATGCAACATTCACTGGAATTTTCATCTTCCTGATAACTAATGCAACTCTTTTATAAGTTTATCAACCATTTGGATATATCTGGATATTTAAGTTATTTGAGAATTGTTACCCATTTGAGAATTCTATTGTCTGAAAGACTTTTTAAATTTCTTTTTATTTAAAAATTTTTAATGTCTATTTTCTTGGATTTTTTTAATGTTCTATTTATTTTTGAGAGAGAGAGAGAGAGAGAGAGAGAGAGAGAGAGAGAGGGCATGAGCAGGGGAGGGTCAGAGAGAGAGGGAGACACAGAATCCAAAGACAGGCTCCAGGCTCTGAGCTGGCTGTCAGCACAGAGCCCGACCTGGGGCTTGAACCCACGAACCGTGAGATCATGACCTGAGCCAAAGTCAGATGCTTAACCGACTGAGCCACCTAGGCACCCCAAATGTTTATTTATTTTTGAGAGACAGAGAGACAGAGTGTGAGCAGGGGAGGGGCAGAGAGAGAGGGAGACACAGAATCTGAAGCAAGCTCCAGGCTCTGAGCTGTCAGCACTGAGCCCGACCTAGGGCTCGAACTCATGAACGGTGAGATCATGACCTGAGCCGAAGTCGGACACTTAACTGACTGAGCCACCCAGGTGCCCCAGGACTTTTTTAAATTCAATATTAGAATGAAAGAGCAATCTTTTTAGCTCCCAAATCGTGTATTCTTCAACCCTCATTTTTTAAAAAAGTAATAAAACAAAAAACTCCAAATATTTACCCTCTTTTCTTGGAATAACACCCATGAACCTTAACATGGCTTCCATAAAGTGATCTCTTTTCTTCAATTCTGCTACACCCACATTTTTACTGCAGTTTTCAAGTTATACCAAGTTTTTGTTCTTGTACTTGTTATTACTTTTTATTTACCACAGAATCTTTGTTCTTGTTATTTTGATTTTCTGATTACTGAGGGTCTCAGTAATTATGTTTATGCTCTATTGTCATGACACAAGAGATGCTTTACCTGATGAAACTAACATTCCTTGACTTTGGTTTTGCTGATACTCGTTAAGATTTTAATTTCTTCAGTTCACTTATCATTATCCAAAATTATCTCAATTTCCCTCTTCAATGTCATACCAACAGCATCTAAATCTGTATTAAGCACATAATATTTGTTACATTTTTAATAAGTAAATGAAAAATGTATAACTACAAACTTTTAATGAGTTATTTTCCTGCTGACCCATATTTTAGTTGCTACATTCTTAAAAAACAAAATCAAAAACAGAAAAACTTGATTGGTTAAATTTCTGGAATATTTATGATTAATGGTTAATTTAGAGGATTTAGGCCTGTTAAATCTTATGTCACAGTTGAAGCAGCGACTAAAGAAAGCTGTGTGCTAGGGGTAGCTGGGTGGCTCAGTCGGTTGGACGTCTGACTTCAGCTCAGGTCATGATCTCATGGCTCATGGGTTTGAGCCCCACATTGGGCTCTGTGCTGATAGCTCAGAGCCTAGAGTCTATTTCAGATTCTGTGTCTCCCTCTCTCTGCCCCTCTCCCGCTTGCACTCCATCATCTCTCTCTCTCTCTCTCTCTCTCTCTCTCTCTTTTTCTCTCTTTCTCTCAAAAATAAATAAAACATTAAAAAATTAAAAATTAGAAAACTGTGCTATGGAATTGAGCAATGTCTCATATAAGTATCTATATTCATGAAGTTAATTTAAAAAAGCATAAAATGATCTACCCAGTCACTATGCTGCCAATCATATCTTCTTACTTGTCTATGACTTCTTGGAAAATATATTTCATTTTTCTTTATGTGTCTGACACAGTGATTATTCATGCCCTTTTGCTAAAAGTTTTAGTTTTGAAATTTAGTTCTGAAATTTGGTAACTCTAAGTAGGAATGTGTCAAATTAATCTTGCAAAAAATGCTGGAAAATTAATGCAAAGGAGAATTTTGTATCAATTATTTAGATCTATTTACCATATTTCCTTACAATTTCCTTTGGTGAATATATATAGTACTGAAATAATCCATGCTTTATCAGCTCTCGGTAGTACCTACTTCAGGTATCACGATATGGTTGTGTTAAAGCAATGACAAACCACACAGCTTTGCAGTGACTCTGGTTCTCAGCAAAGAGAGAGTAAATATGTGTGGATATCATGGCTGGGTCTAGAAATGCCTATAGAATGAATAAAACAGCAAATTAAAAAAACACTATGGTTAAGAGGAGAAGGTAGGTTGGAAAGTAAAATATATTTTTATAACTAGACTTTCAGCCAACTAAACTACTATCCTTGGAAATGAAAGATAATATTCTTTCCTTCTTTTTTCTTTCTTTCTTTCTTCTTTTCTTTCTTTCTTTCTTTCTTTCTTTCTTTCTTTCTTTCTTTCTTCCTTCTTTTTTTCCTTTGTTTGTTTAAAGGGTATGTATACTATATTTATTTAATCTTTCTAAGATCTTATTTCAATTCAAGTTAGTTAACATATAGTGTAATACTGGTTTCAGGAGTAGAATTTAGTGATTCATCACTTACATATAACACCCAGTGTTCAGCACACAAGTGCCCTCCTTAATGCCTGTTACCCATTTAGCCCATTCCCCCACTCACCTCTCCTCCAACAACCCTCAGTTTGTTCTCTGTATTTAAGAATCTCTTATGGTTTGCCTCCCTCTCTGTTTTTATCTGAATGTTCACTTCAGGGATATCTTTACATTTGGAATGGTACTTATATTAAAAGTAAAGATTACAACTAAATATCTTTCATGGAAGTTCCAAGTTTTCTTGTATTTTTCTACAGTTTTTCCCTTTGAATTTCTATATCGCTTTAAATGAAAACTCCAAAGCTTTGTGGAATTTATAACAAGTATCTCACGATGTTGTGCTAGTCAGGGTCCAGCAGGAAACAGATGGTTAAGAAGAGTAAGTTCAGAGGCTCTAATGTACACATTGGTGACTATAGTTAATGATACATTATTGTATAATGGAAAGTTTCTGAGTAGATCTTGAGCATGCTTCCCACCCCCTCCCAAAAGAGTTAAGTATGGCAGGTGGTAGATGTGTTAATTACCTTGATTTGTGTTAATTATTATATTTGGCAATTATTCCTCAATAATGTTGGGAAGGAATTTGGGGAAAGAAATTAACAAAGTGATTGTTTACAGACATGTGGATAGAATGTAGAAAAATGGAAACAAGACAATGTTCTAGGGCTAGGGACAGCACAATCTATCACCATCCTATTGTCTGAGTCTGAGAATCAGACAGAGAATGGCTAATGAACTTGAGAGCTGAGTCTATGGGAAGCTTTCCCTGACAGTGACATTGGCATATTCAGTGTCAAGTGGTAACATATGAACGAAAATGAAGGAAAAATGGAACAAACTCTTACTCCTCCCTTCTAATTTCTTGCCAGAGGTCACCATTGAACAAAACCAATGGAAAGCCAAGATACAAAATATCCTGTTGATGAAGTCCACATACAGTCCAGCCCTCAGGACACAGTAAAGAGTGAAAAAGAAGTAGGGAAACTGAATCACGAAGGAGAAGACAGAAAAGCCAGGACAGATGCAGGGGTCAATTAATGGGTCATTTTACAACCTCAAGGGCATTGTGGTTTTATGCTGGGGAATGGGAAGGGCCGTCCCTGCATGGCCTCTGTTCTCAGGGCCCCTGGAAACGTGGGACTTGTTGAAATCCCAGGGGTGTGTGCAGGATGGAGCCTTCCTGGTCACTGGCCAAGTGCATCAGGACCACGACGCCAGAGATACAAAGCCTTCCTGGTTATCAGCCAAGTGATTGCTGGGGAATGGGAGGAACTGTCCCTGGGAACATGGGACTCGATGAGGTCCCAGGAGAACGTGCAGGACAGAGCCTCCCTGGTCACCAGCCCAGTGCATCAGTGCCCGCGCACAACTACAAGGTGTTCCTGATCTGTCCTTCCTTTATCTGTAGCTATTGTTCTGAGTAAAACATGTACTGTAACATTTACTGTGCTCTCCAAGCTTACAAGGAGGGTATCAAATGAGATGCTGTTCCTAATAAAGTTTGCCATTAGCCATCAGCTCTTGGTCGGTCTCCATTAGTCATCAGCTTTTGGGGACGTATCTGTTTCCCGGGACACCTGGAAACGGTCATTGTATTCCCTCAGCCATCAGCTGGAGGGAACGGTGTTTCCACTGGCCATCAGCATTTGGGAACAGCCGTTGTGTTGATTGTCGTCTCCCCAGGACCGAAGAATGTTCTACCACAGTTTTATCTGGACCTTATTCCAGCTATGGCTACCACAACAAGCTTCATTTATTCTCAGTTATCAAAATTAATGAAATCAACACTATCACACCCTATCATCATCCCTCCCTCACACCTTCTCCGTTTGTCGCCACACCCATCACTTTTTCAAAGTTGAGCTATAGGTGCCTGTGTGGTTTTGTTGTTGTTGTTTGTTTTCTTTTCTTTTAGAAAATATAGACATGAAGCACAAAATCCACAGTAATACCAGTATTTCTCTTAATTCCAATATATGACTATGTTTCTATTTTTTGGAATTGATGCTTTTTTCTCACTTTAATATTAACTTTTTTTGAGTACAGTTGATACACAATGTTACATTAGTTTCATGTATACAGCTTAGTGACTTGACAAGTGTGTACCTTATATTATGTTCACAAGTATAGCTACCATAGGTCCCATTACAATGTAGAATTGATCTTCACATCTAATTAGTCAATCATATCTTTGGAATTTTGGTAAAACATTATTTGCTTTACTAAAACTCACTACAAGTTCATGGGTTTATATTTAATCTTTTCATGCAATTTAAAATTTCCACACTTGTGGCTCCACCTTTTTCAAGCATCAGAAACACGCTCACATTTACCTGGTAACTGAATCTCCATATAATGGAGAGAGAAAGAATGAGAGGGAGAGAGAGCGAGAGCGAGCGAGCAAGAGAGAGAGAGAGAGACAGAGCATAAATCACTGTGCCATGTAGACTGTCACTAATATAGAAACTAGAATAGGGGTGCCTGGGTGGCTCAGTTGGCTGAGCATCCAGCTCTTGATTTGGGCTCAGGTCATGATCTGAGGGTCATGGTATCCAGCTTCCTGTCAGGCCTCACCCTGAGCATGAAGCCTGCCTAAGATTCTCTCTCTATAGTTATATAGTTATAAATATAACTATATAGAACTATATAACTATAACTAATATATGTATTTATGTATTTATATTTATATATTTATACTAAAACTATAATGTACTTCAACTCTAACATAACATTGCCCCTCCTAAGAACCAATTCATTTTCCCTACTCCAGTGATCTTCCCTAGGAGCACATTAGTGACTTGTCATCTGTGCATTTCTTTCTTGGAACACTGGAGCATAAACTCACTTTCCTTCCATCTATATCATAGACTTTTTATTCTGTTTTTCCTGTGTGTTTGGTTTGAATTATACCATGTACCACTTGCACTTGTTCTTTCCGTGAATCTATCAGAAAGGACTCTTATTAGAGACAATGCTGAAAGTGTGCCTTATCTTTGGAGATTTCCTGGTTCTCAATGGCTGACTTTGAGTGAGGTACCAGCCCCTGGTCCAGGTTTATGTCTGAGAAATTCGTTGTTATTATAACTGAACATCCAAGGTACGATATTTGTCAACCAGTGTATGCCACTTTTGTCCAGTTGTTTCAGAACATGGAGGTACATTAAGGATTATATTTCTTTCCAGCTGTATCATCTAAAGTTATGTGTTTATTTATTCTTTATAGAAATAAAATAGATATGTTTAGATAAATCGGTCAAATATTATTTCCATAATATCATGAATACTTGAAGTAAAAGTGTTTTTTTGATTTTTGAATGCTTAATTAATAAATCTAAATAGATCAATCTAGCTAACATGCACATTGTATTCAATTTAATATGTATATATGTATGTATATATACACTTATTAATGTGTACACCTATATCATATGTTGTAAACATGCTCTTATGTGTTTGATTTATAAACATACTACTCTATCCGTCAGAAAATTACATTTTGATTGTGATTTTAAAATAATGGAGTAACTGAGAATTGAAACTAGCATAAGTAGCTGTCTCCTATGTGAAACAATACTGGGAGTTGACATACTTCCCCATCTCTATGTTAAACGATTACAAGAAAAATGAAATTAGCTGCTTTCTCTAAGACATAGCTTTTCCTAGAAATAAGACTCAATTCAAGTGTTAATATCATAGGGCTGCCATAACAAGTTGCCACAAATTGGTTGGCTTAAAACAATAGAAATTCATTGTCTCAAAGTTTTGGAGATTAGAAATCCAAAATCAAACAAGGGATGCTTCCTCTGAAGGCAGTAGGTAAAGTTCCTTTCTTGAGTCTTTATTATTCTGGCAATTATTGGAAATTCATTGTGTTCTTTGGTTTGAAGATGCTAAGTTTAAGAACTCCAATTTCTGGGGCACCTGGTGGCTCAGTTGGTTAAACATCCAACTCTTGACTTCCACTCAGGTCATGATCACAGGGTAATGACATCAAGCCTCATATATAGCTCTGTGCTGAAACTGCTTAAGATATTCTCTCTCTTTCTGAGGTGCCTGGGTGGCTCAGTCAGTTAAGTGTCTAATTTCGGGTCACGTCATGATCCCATGGTTCGTGGGATTGAGCCCTACATTGGGCTCTGTGATGGCAGCTCGGACAGAGTCTGGAGTCTGCTTCAGATTCTGTATCTCCCTCTCTCTCTTTGTCCTTTCCCCACCTAAGCTCTGTCTCTCTCTCTCTCTCTCAAAAATAAACAAACATTAAAAAAATAGTTTTTAAATATTATCTCTCTCTCCCTCTGCTTTCCTACACACACACACACACACACACACACACACACACACACACATACTTTCTCAAACAAAACAAAACAAAAAACAAAAAAAAACTACAGTTTATGCCTCTGTTTGTTACATGAGATTTTCTCTGTGTGTCTGTGTCTCTATTCTATTCTCTCTTTTTACAGGACCTACCTTATTCCAGTATGACCACATTTTAATTAATTGTACTTGCAAAGACCTTATTTCCTAATAAGTCACATTGACAGGTACTGGATGTTAGAACTTCAATACAACTTTTTATTTATTATTTTTTAATTTTTTTAATGTTTATGTATTTTTGAGCAGGGAAGGTGCAGAGAGAGACACACACACACAGAATCTGAAGCAGGCTCCAGGCTCTGAACTGTCAGCACAGAGCCTGATGTGGGGCTCAAACTCGTGAACCCTGAAATTATGACCAGAGTCAAGTTGCACACTTAACCAACTGAGCCACCCAGGCATGCCTTCAATACAGCTTTTTAGGGGATACAATGAACTCACATCAATTCACTAAACAACTTACTTATCAAGAGCAACAGTTTGCTAGTCAGGACTTGCTTCATGGTCCTCTCTATGCTGTGCATTATAATCCAAAGCTATGATGTTATAAACTATCCAATTATAATAATTTCTTAGCTTTTGGAAGACCTATCTCAAAATCTCCTAGCTCAAGTTCTAAAACTCTAAAAACATACTGTCCTACTTTTCCATTTTGACACCCTATTAAGTGTGTCAATTCGATATCCCATTTTACTATTGTCAGTTTAACAAACTGTATTTTCTTTGATCAACATACTATGGTATTGTTTTTGGGGAATTAAACAGTCAACACATATAGATGTCCCTTGATGAGTTTTGCTGATCAAGAGTCAAGGCTCTTTCTTCACTCTGTCACCAAAAATATTATGACACAAACTTTGTATAATCTCTTTCAGATCCCCATCTTGCAAAACCTGATTTAAAATCAACCATCCCAGGCCCTAGAAACTTATAAAACACCCTTCCTTTCATTTTCCTAACTCTGTTATACTATGCAATAGTATGTATAAAATGTATAGTATGCAATGCAGTGTCCTCTCTTACTGCAGTAAGTACAATAAAGTTTTATATAATTTTCATATTTTAAAAAATATACAAAATGATAAGAATTTGAAAGTCATCTCAAAAAATTCATGAACAGGACATGGGTGGACACATTTTTTACATATTTGCATATGCAAACTTTCACATGCAATAAAAATTTAAAAATATATAGACATAAAACAACAGCAAGAAACATCAACAATTAATCTGATTTCCTACTTTTACAGATCTGTTATGTCAAACACATAAGGAGAAATTAAGTCTCTTTGCCAAGGTCTCATAAATAATAAATGAAGAAGATATAATTGCCAGCAATTTGATACAGCTTCCTCATCCATTACGTAGACCATCTCCTACTAAATAGGAAATACTCATGCACTGTTAATGTAAAACAAGTCTTAAACTTGGAATCTTCAAAATTATTAATATCATTACATCTGTATAAAGTAATAAAGTAATGGACTTTCTGATTACCCAAATCTTTAAAAGGATCCATAGCAACTATTTCCTTCACAATTAATTTTCACTCTTTCTGCCCACAGTCAGAATATCACCAGCTCCTGGAAGTGATATGGGATTATGTGACTAGGTGAAACAAGAGACCAATTTCTTTCTTTTCTTTCTTTCTTTCTCTTTCTTTCTTTCTTTCTTTCTTTCTTTATTTCTTCTTTCTTTCTTTCTTCTTTCTTTCTTTCTGTCTTTCTTTCTTTCTTTCTTCTTTCTTTCTTCCTTCCTTTCTTTCTTCTTTCTTTCTTTCTTTCTTTCTTCTTTCTTTCTTTCTTTCTTTCTTTCTTTCTTTCTTTCTTTCTTTCTTTTGTAGGCTTTACACCCAGTGTGGAGTCCAATATTGGCTTGAACTCACGACCCTGAGATCGAGACCTGAGCTGAGATCAAGAGTTGGATGCTTAACCAACTGAGCCACCCTGGTGCCCCCAGATCAATTTCTAACTGAAATTTAGTCTTTATCTACTTCTTTTGTGCCAAGTGGAATTGTTCTTTGTTTCTTGTATCCATGGCTCCCCTTTCATATAAATTGCTTGCATCTTTAACCTGTCAAGCAGTAAAAGAAAAGCATAATCTGTTTTCCTTGAGAATGTTTTTCTATTGAAATGAATGGGTAGCATGTTAGTTAGGATTCTCCAGAGAAACAGAATTAATACCGTGATCTACAGGGTACATTTGCAGTGAGCAAGCTGTCAGCACAGCAGAGGTGATGGTTTAATTCCACTTACATTCTGGAGGTCAAAACCAGAAGAGCGAATGATATGATTCGCATGTGAAGGCATGCAGCCTCCACCCCCAAGAAAAGTTGATGTTTCTGTTGAAGTCCTGAGGCAGAAAAAACACTCGTGTTCCAGGTCAGAGGCAGCAGTGAGACAGGAACAACTTTCTCTTACTAAAGGGATGGTCCACCGTTTTGTTTTATTCAGACCTAGAACTGATTGGAGAAGGGCCATCTAAATTAATGAAGGAAATTTACTTTACTCAATCTATGGTTTAAAATGTTAATCTCATTTGGGTCACCTGGGCAGCTCAGTCAGGTAAGCATCTGGCTCCTGATTTTTGGTCAAGCCATGTCATGCTCTGTGCTGATCGCTCTGGAGCATGCTTGGGATTCTTTTTCCATCTTTCTCTGCTCCTGTCCTGCTCTCCAAATAAATAAATAAATAAATAAATAAATAAACTTAAAATTTTTTTAAAAAGTTAATCTCATTCAAAAACACCTCACAGAAACATCCAGAATAACATTTGGCCAAATATCTAAGAACCCCATGGCCAAGTCAATTTAGTACATAAAATTAACTATTGGAGGTGGCATATCCTCAATTGGTTTTATTCTGAGATTTCCCAATGGCTTTGACAGCCATATCTTTGTTCTGATTTATGCCTGAAGGTAGAATTAGATAGCTGTTTTGTTAAAGATTTACTCATCCTTACCATTTCCCTTTGGGGCTGAAAAGCAGTTGCCTCTTGGAAGGCTGCATTTTCTGAATTTATGTATTCTCTCTCTTCTCTTTTATTCCTGTTTCCAAGATGACTAACAGCAAATGAAGCAACAGCAGGGAACAGAACCTACAAACATTCTAACTTCCAACTCTGTGTTCTAGTGCTACAAGTCTATTAACGAGATGATATGTGTGCCACGTTTCTGCAGGATTACATGTACCACTATTATTATTTCCATTATTTCAAAATTTGGTAACAATTTATTTGGTTACCTCTACTTGAATATCAAACCAAGTAAAGTAAGTTTGGGTTTGTTACATCAACACGATATGGCCTTCAATTTCTTTACCAGTGGGGATAAGCTATGTTTATTCCTCACTCACATTACATGTCCTATGAAAGCCATTTGATGCTATGACCATGTCTTCTCACTCTGAGGCCAAAGCTGATGAGCTATGTAGAGAACATGGAGACTCATGATGCGGTAAAGAAGAAAGTGGCAAATTTTATAGTTTCTTGGTGCTTCTGTCCAGAACTAAAGTGTGTCACTTCTCATATTATTTTTCATTTCTCCTATTTTTTTAACTTGTTATATTTTAAATTTTTTTCTTAATGTTTATTTATTCTTGAGAGAGAGACAGAGCACAAGCAGGGAGAGGCAGAGGGAGAGGGAGACACAGAATTCAAAGCAGGTTCCATGTTCTGGACTCCCAGCACAGAGCCTGACATGGGGCTCAAACTCACAAACCGTGAGATTATGACCTGAGCTGGAGTCAGACACTTAACCGATTGAGCCACCCAGGAACCCCTATATACACTTTTTTTTAAGTTTATTTATTTTGAGAGAGAGAGAGAGAGAGAGAGAGAGAGAGACGGAACAGGGGAAGGGCAGAGAGAGAAGGAGACAGAGAATTCCAAGCAGGATCTGCACTGTCAGCACAGAGTCCGACATGGGGCTCCATCCAACAAACTGAGAGATCATAACCTGAGCCAGGATCAAGAGTTGGGTGCTAACTTCTTGAGCCACCAGGTGCCCCTATATATTTTTTAATCAAGGTAAGACTCATAATGTTGCCTATCTACTAATACTGCCAATAAGTTTAATTTTAATGGTTGTCTAAAAGGGAAGAATACCAGAATATTTGTGAATTTCTCTATTGACTACCAAAATAATTTTAGTAAATTATTGAAATCTTTCTTTCCCATAATATCACCAGTTGTCTGCAACAAAGTAAAACTGGGACTGTCACACCGTAGTTTTCAAACTCTAGGACTTGACTCATCAGTCGGTAACAAAATCAGTTACTTAATTGTGTCTCAAGAGGATTTTTAAATGAAAAACTTGATAGACCAGAATAGACCAAAACAGAATAAATCAGAGTTCATCCCAGTCAAACAAAAGTATTTTTGTAAAAAAAAAGAAAGTAATAAGAATTCTTATTTTTATGTAAGACAAAGAATACTTTCATATATAAATATATAGATAGACTATATACATGCACATATATATTAGTCCAAATATACATTTATTATAGTATTAAAATGTAAAACTATAATGCACATACAAACTGTAAATTCACAGTCAAAAACGTTTAAAATTGTAATTTCAGTGTATGCATTGAGACTGTGGCAGCTAAGGGTCTTATACTTTGCATGGTTTTAGACAAGCTTATATACTGCACTGACATTTTACAAAGCTCTTTCACATATATTTCATTTCACCCTTAAAACAACCTTATACATATGCACAGTTATCTACAAAATGCAAAACTAAGTCTAAGCAATATGGTGACTTGACCAAGGGCATAATTCACAAATGGCAGGGTGATGTCCCATCATGATTATGGTTTTAAAACCTATTCTTTCTGCTACCCAATCACACTGCCAAAATCATTATGACATATAGCCTATTTTAGAATTTATTCTCCTTGCTGGATTCTAAGATTATCCCTTTATATTATTTAAATATTGGAAATAATTATTTATCTTAGAATGGATTTAATTACTTAAAATATAGACCCTGAGCCAAGCCAGTACTATATTATGTTTCTTAACATTGGGAGACAAATATAATAGAAAAATTACTGTCTTTTAAGCTGCAGAATTCTTTAGGTGGTTACAGCTACTCCATATTAAAGACTTTGTTAGGCACTTGGTGTACAACCATAACCATTCATTTCTTGCTTATTTTCCCTAACTTCTATTTCGTTACTTTCTGAATGAATAGTTGATTGGATATTACTTTTAATCAAAAATAACAAAGTAAAAATATTTAATCGGCTTAATTGTGTTGATATGAGGCTAAAACACAAAAGTGCCACTACGTTATACCAAAATGTAACTTGAATTCAATTGCTAATTGAATATTGCTAACCTACCCTGAATAAGCTTGATGGCGATAAAGATATGCAAAAATAAAAGACAATGCAATGTAAAAGTACTATTGTAGAAATATAGACAGAATTCCAGAGAATATTGAGGACATAAGTTCTACATGCAATCCCATGAGATATTTAGTAATGATGAGTTTGGCAAGGAAATTTGAATCAAACTTTTGATAAGTAACAAGAAAGGAAGGGGTTGAGAAGATAGTAAAGACACACCAATTTGAAAGAATAATTCATTCTCTTCGTAAACATTTATTTAAAACTAATTATGTGCCAGTAGATAAAACATTCGGCACTTGGCATATGAAGATTAAAATCATGTCCTTCTTATTTTCAAAGACCTTATATTCAAATAGCAAAAAGTCAATGCAGTTCAAATAGTTGTTATGACAGAGACTTCAAAGAAAGAAGGGAACAGGTGATTTTAAAGGTTTTTTTTTAATGGATATTCTGAAAACCACTATAATATGATATTTAAGATTATGAACCATGCAACCAAATTTCTTAGATTCAAATTTTGATGCTTTTCAAGAACAAGTTACTTTACTTTTCTGCACTTTACTTTTCCTGTGTATAAAGTACATATCACAGTACAATTTATGTTGTTCCTATCAGGATTTAAAAATGTATATGTGTATGTGATTTCGTTGCTTACCGTTTATAAACAACACTATATAAGTAATTTCTATAATTATTATATGTCAAAGAATCAACTTTTGGTTTTGTTTTTACATTTCTTTCTTTTTGAAACACTTTCTTATGGCAAAGGGCCATATAGTACTGAAGCATTATTAGGAAGGGGATGACTTTATTCCTTCAAACTAATTTTTCTAACCATTCATTTCTTGCTTATTTTCCCTAACTTCTATTTCTTTACTTTCTGAATGAATAGTTGATTGGATATTACTTTTAATCAAAAATAACAAAGTAAAAATATTTAATCAGCTTAATTGTGTTGATATGAGGCTAAAACACAAAAGTGACACTACGTTATACCAAAATGTAACTTGAAAGACAAATATTGCTAATTGAATTTTTAAAGTTTAACTTCTAGAAAGTTTTGGTCTTGTTGTGTTACATAATATCGTATTTTTATTGTATATAGTTTATCACCACTTCGTTCAAATAATAAGAAGTTGTGTATTCTGAATTAGGATGCCATGATTTTCATTACCATTTTGCAGTAGCAATCACACTAACCCAATAGCGAGTATAGTAATTGGTTCCAACTTGAGTTTATGCAAACTCAGAACTTTCTTTGGTTATGGCATATACTTATGGTAATAGATCTTATTTTCAATGCACTTTCTAGTCTATAAAACAATGTTATTTGCATTACCTCATTTTATTTGTCTCGTAACAATTCTATGTAGTGTTTCTTGTCCATTCAAAAGGATGGTAGGCTTTTCCACCAAATATTTGAAAAAATTGCCATCAGCTCATGCTGGAAGAAAATAATCATAAATGTGCTAATCTACACGATAAGTGGCAAATGTGAATATTTTGTTGTTGTTGTTAACCTTGCCTTGTCGGTCTATGTTAGAAAGAAGTGTTTTGATGAAAATAATTTAAAAACACATAAAAAGGGGAAGAAAAAACTTAAGAGAAGATAAAATAATTACAGAAAACAAAAAAGTTGATATAGATCTATGTGAACATCACAGCATTATTGTGAGGAAATAGAATCCTGACAAGGGGATGATCCTATTCCAATTTCCATTGCAAAATAGTAGAGAAAAATTCAACCAACTTTTGTGGCTAGAGAAATAATTTTTCTAATGTTTGTTATTTATTTATTTATTTATTTATTTATCTATTTAGAGAAAGAGAGAGCGAGAGAGAATGAGCACAAGTGGGGGAGGGGCAAAGAGAGAGGGAGAGAGAGAATCCAAAGCAGGCGCCATGCTCAGCTCACAGCTTGACACAAGGCTCAATCCTAGGACCATGAAATCATAACCTGAGACAAAATCAAGAGTCAGATGCTCAACTGACTAAGACACCCAGGGGACCCTGGAGACATTCTTAATTAAGAAATGTGGAATCATAAAACACAAATAATCTGAAATGAACATATGATATAATTTAAAATCTTTTTAGGCGCAATCAAATCTAATTGTTAGTTGGGTTACCAAATCAGCAGATGTTAGCAAAATATCGAAATAAGCATATGAACTTCAGATATTCTAGTTTCTGACTATGATTTCTAATTGCAAATTAATATATTTCTGCTTACATTTTCCCTATGTGAAATTTAGATACTGTGAGGCAAATTTTATATATTAACAGGGATATCTAGGTTATGCAAGCAGAGAGCAACATTATAGAAATCAACAATATAATACAGATACAATATAATCCAGATAATATCTATCTAGCATAGATACTGTCAGGCTTCATCAGGCTATTGATTATATAACCCTACTACTGTAGTCATAACTAAAATAATAAATCATATTACTCCAGTTTTACAGATGTGTGAGAGTCACTTATTATTATTTTTCTATAAAACCCATAGTTATTAAGTGTTGGGGGCAAGTGATCTATTATCTCTGACATGCAGTGATCTTAAGGCAGAAAGTTGATGGAGAATTATATAGGATTTGAGAGAGAAAAAGTAGTCTATAAATCACATGACCCAGTCCTTAAAATTTAGAGATGAGGAAACAAAAGCTTATCAAGTTTGAGAGAGCTGTTTAATAATGGAAGCAGGATATAATCTTACATCTCCTAATACAATACCTACTAAGTAAAAATTTACAGATGGGTATATAAAGATATCAATTAATAGAACAAAACTCACTAAAAGTAGATTTAAACTGACCTCTAGAGGCACTTGGGTGGCTCAGTCAGTTAAGCATCTGACTCTTGATTTCAGCTCAGGTCATGATCCCAGGGCCGTGAGATCGAGCCCCACATCAGGCTCTGCACTGATAGCCTGAAGCCTGATTGGAATTCTCTGTCTCCTTGTCTTTCTGCCCCTCTCCCACTCATGCTCTCTTTATCTTTCTCTCAAAATAAATAAAAATCTTTAAAAAAAATAAAAATAAGGGGTACCCGGTGGTTCAGTTGGTTGAGTGGGTGACAATTTTTTTTTTATGTTTATTTGTTTTTTAGAGAGGGAGAGAGAGAGGGAGGGCAGAGAGAGAGAGGAAGACACAGAATCTGAAAGCAGGCTCCAGGCTCTGAGCTGTCAGCACAGAGCCCGACACCAGACTCAAACTCGGGAACTGCAAGACCCTGACCTGAGCTAAAGTCAGACACTTAACCAACTGAGCCACCTCGATGCCCCAACGTGTGTTTTAATTTAGGCTAGAGCTAGGGTCTGCATACTGAGGATCTCAACTCCAACTTTCCACTCTTTCTGTAAATGGCATTTTATTCAAACACAGCTACACCCATTTTTTTATGTATTGCCTACGGCTATTTTTATACTAATAGCAGAACTGAGTAGTTATGACACACTATACATGTCATAAAACCTAAAATACGAACTATTGAGACCATTAGGAAAAGTTTGCCACTCCCCTAGAGCAGGAGATTCTGCAATGTTAGAATTCCCTGAATCATGACTTCTGTTAACAATTTCAAGAGGTTTCTACACTCTTGCTGGCATATCATTAAACAAATAGGATGGAGAAAAGAAGCTTTTGTCATGGAGTGTGTGTATGGTAGGGGAGTGGGGCAAAGGAATAATCCCTTTTATTCAGTTCCACTAAGGATTTAATAATTTTGGTCTTGGGAATCACAGCATGAGAGTGACAATAAAGATAAATATGTAATATGAAATACATATATAAGTGTATAATCTAGGTAGCATTGAACAGATTGTGCTTCTAAATTTATACAGGTTAGTAGTAGAAGATGTTACGGTGAATTTATGAACTCAATGATATATACTTGTATGCAGACAACCGCATACATTTCATATTTATTAACCTCATGCTGTCCCATGAGCATAATTAATAAATCATTTGCCAGATTATTAGTTCAGATATGTTATTTTTTGCCTTTGATTATGGTCACATTTTTTGTTCTGACTGTGCCCCGATTCGTTGCTGTGGTATAATGTTCACAGAGTCTGGTGTGTGTAGGCTATAGCCTGATTTGTTCTCTTTTAATGATGTGCATTAAATTGCCCTAGTGCACCTTGACTTCTTACAATCAATAAACATGATTAATACTTCTAAAAATGACAGTGTGTTTTAAAAATAGCACTATAAGTCACTGTTTAGGTTGAATATATCTTCTGAAATTAGTAGGTGAGTATTTTCTGTAGCTGATGATTAAGGTTGCTATTCTGGGAAAGTGACAACATATAAATATATCTGGGGGAAGAAGGCATGGATATTTTTTTCCAATTAATGTCTGCACATCTTGACCTTTCTGTTTACATGACAGATAGCCAACGTGGGTCTCATTTGTAAGAATGACTTATTTTAAGAGAGAGTATGATTAAAGAAAAACTGATCTAGGAACCAACCTTGAGCCTGGCCTTTTATTTGCTCACAACATACAGAGGTGCTTCTTACCCTAAAAAGTAAATAAATAAATAAATAACCCCGCCAAATCCCATTTTGTGACCTTCTTATCGTCAGAATAATGGATTTTCCCAAATATGTATTCGCTTTTTATCAATAATGCAAATGCTCTAGAAAGTAAACAGAAACTGTCTCCATTCATTTTTATATGTGACATTTAATAACAAAGTATTATATTTTCTTTGTAATAGTGAAAACAGTAAACCTAAAAAATCCAGCACAATTGCCCTGCTGTCTTCCTTAAGATTGCATTTGTATATGATGTTGGGGAATTTTAATTACTCATCAGAAACATTAGTTTCAGCCTTAATTATATGCAGTGTATTTAATTATCCACTGGATGCTGTAGGAGGTTCACTAAGTCTACACTGTGCATGTGTCATTCCTATTACCACTCTTATTCAAATACCAAGTAGAAGAGACCTAAGTGAATAATATACTAAATACAGCAGTAAATATTTAGAAAACAGTTCTTAAGCATCCTTGATAGGAAAAGCATCCAAGGACATAATTGGATGGAGAATGAGAAAGTTTTCTGTTTGTTGATTTTCTTGTTTACTTCTTGTAAGTATGTACTACATTCTTTGACCAGTTTTCAGTCAAGAAATCTATTAACATAAAGTATTATTAGAATGTATTGAGTTGGTCATTAGGGTGGAAACAATCTTATAAGAAAATTTCAAAATTTGGGGCTCCTGGGTGGCTCAGTCAGTTAAGCCTCTGAATTCAGCTCAGGTCATGGTCTAATGGTTCATGAGTTTGAGCCCCACGTCTTGCTCTGTGCCCTCAGCACAGAGCCTGCTTCAGATCCAGTGTCTCCCTTGCTCTCTGCCCCTCCCCCGTGCTCTCCTTTTCTCTTTCTCAAAATCAAATCAATAAATAAACAAAAAAGAAAAAAGAAAATTTCAAAATTTAAGCAGAAACAGTACATGACAAATTTAGTAATTCAGAGATTGTTTAAGATTTTTTCTAATAAAAAATAAATAAAAGTAAATAAAAATGAAACTTTTAGAAGTAAAGATGGGTTCTTATTTCTTTTCCATTTTTAAAGATTTTTCTCTATAAATAGAGTGAGAAGTCTTTAACAGGCAATACTCAATTCAAGCTATTTTGTTTTGGTTTTTAATGATGGAATAAAACATGAGAATTATATATGCTAAAAGATATTCTACAAAATAAAATTCAGAACCATGCTCTTAAAAGAGTTTTGTTGACAAAGGTAACAGTGCTAACAAACGGAATTAGAATTTAGTATGGATCAAGATAAGGTCCTATATTTCAGTCTAAAAGTAATGACCTGTAAAGGACTGGCTACCAAGGGTTTTCATTCACTGCAATTCACACTATTCCACAAACACAGTCGCAGTCATAAACTCAACACAGCCTAGGATGCAAAATAGAAGTCTAGGACTCATAACAATTGAAGCGCAGCTTCTGAAATCATATCTTGACTATGTGTTTACTTATGAAGCTAATTTGCAAAATTGGATGTTGTCAGATAAACATATCCAGGAGATTAGAAATCTAAAGCACTTTGTATTAGAGTTAGTGAAATGAAACTGCTGCAGCATTAGGAAAACAACAACAAAAACTCCTGAAAACTACCACCATTAAATCATTAAATGAAATTGTTGGTTCACAACCTTAGGAGTTGCCCATAAAATCGGAACAGGAAGTACCTGGCCCCGGGCTTGGGGCCCCCCAACCCTCCATAGCCTTCACAGGCAGAGCCCACGACACTAACCTTCCCATCTCCTCGTCTTGCCTCCTGGGTTACACCCAGATTTTTAAGCCTTGCTTAGATACTCAGGTTTGGCTTTAGAGCCCAGTTGCTGGGACTGCTTCAGGGACTTGAGGGCCGTGTGGGCTGGGGAAAGGGCACCAGCAGTAGGGAAGGCTTGTGTTGCAGAGTCCCAGGGGGGCTGGTGGGCTCTGCTCCTGTTCTTTGCAGATGTCAAGAGTCAGGTGCTCTTCACATACTGCTTGGCTTATAGCTGTGGCTAGTAGCGAGAGGACTGGGTACCTGTCCCCTCTTCCCCCACCCCAAACACTGAAGGGAAGAAGAAAGAGAAGAAAGGGGCAGAGCCCAGCAGAATGGTAAGGTGGCAGTTTCAGTAAGCAATGGGACTTACATAAGAGGTTTGTTTTAGGGACACCTGGGTGGCTCAGTTGGTTGAGGGTCCAGATCTGGCTCAGGTCATCATGCTTCATGACTTTCCCCCACTTGCACTCTCCTAAAAATTAAAAGAAAAAAAAAGAGGTTTGATTTTGTTGGCTGCAAGATAATGTCTCCTCACCCACCCTCCAGAATCTTAAAAGTTTATATAGAAAGCTTAAATGAGATCAGTCCCATATCCAGCCCAGATGATCTCAGAACACTGTACTCTCAGAAGGCTATGTCCTTGGAATGCCTGCTAGTGTGAGAATATATACTGAATGTACATTTCAAGGCCTGGGGAAGGTGCTATTCCTTCCCCATCAGAGTGCTATTCCTTCCCAGGAGAAGACAATCAGAGGTGAGGAGCCTCTGATTGCCTTCTCCTGCTCTAAGGTAAACCTGAAGCATGTCCTCTCATGATATCTTGCAACATAAATCTTCATATATTTAAAGGATTGCCCCATGATAAAGACGGATGCCTACTGTTTTGAGAGCATAACGAGGATCATGGGGATGAAGTAGCTGAAGGTAGGAACAGTTTTGCAATAATGAGAAAAATCACCAGTTGAGATATGTCAACTTGTGAGGAAATGGTTGCTGGTATGTAGCACAGGCAATTATTATTACTATTACATATATAGTAATATATTACATATATTACTAAATATATGTTGTACTGAAGGCCCTCTGACATTTCTTCTAAGTTCTATGATTGATTTTGCCTAAACATGTGATTGTTTGGTTATGTAAGTATATTGTGAATAATTGTTTCATGTTCATTTTTTGTCAAAAAATTCAAAGTCTTGCATTGTTCTTTTTTTTCAAAACAGCCATAGGAAGTAGTATTATTAATATAAATTCAAAAAATAGATGATGAAAGAAAAACCCTTGACAATTACCCTGAGCTAAAAAATGTGTTACATCTCACAGCAATCATTCAGGCTCAGATGTTCCTTATATAACATTTAAATGTGTTCTAGCATATATTTTAGAGTGCCTTTTACAGACTTATGTATCAAGTTAAGCAACAAGATGTATTTGCACAGTCCTACACACTTATATTATTGTTATGTTTTGAATTAGTATCAGTCCTAACAAACATAACTACATACAGTGTTAACCAAAATCTTGGCAAGGATTTCTCCTGACAAAATTATGATCTGCACAACTATTATTTTCATGATCTTGTATCACTCACTAGTAGGTAACTATAGTTGCAAAGCTATAAAATAGATAGGAGACCATATTTATCTAGGGTTTCTATCTTGTTTAGTTTTTTGATGCTTCATTGATATCAAATTATATTATTTCACTTTCCCAAAATGTTCACTGGAGACTGTAATTTTATTTACTAATCAACTAAAATTTTCTCAAGAAATGTGCTTCAGGGAGGATAATGTGGCTTTCTATCCACTGAGTGTGTGGAGCCTGCTTGGGCCATAGGAATTGGCTGAGCCATGTATTTTTTTGCTAAGGGGTAGTGTGTTTCTGAAATGAAACGGTAGACATCCCTGTACTTGAGTAGCATTGCTTTGAGGATCCTTCACATATATTTGGCTGTCGGAATTTTAATTCATATAATAGTATACCAATCCCAAGGGAAATCCAATATCACAATGGAGGACAAACCAATGCCAAGGGAAAATTATTCTGCTTAGAGTCTTTGTACTTCTAGTACTGTTTTTTTTAAATTTGGTAGAGACCTAAAGGGAATGGAACAAATTTCCTTAGGTTCTATATTTTCGCAAAATTATCTGCAAATGTACATGACTCAAATTTACTTTAAAAAATATTGTAACATATTTTAATTCATTTTTGAGAGACACAGAGACAGGGGTTGAGTGGGGGAGGACCAGAGAGAGAGGGAGACACAGAATCCGAAGCAGGCTCCAGGCTCTGAGCTGTTAGCACAGAGCCTGACATGGGGCTCAAATCCACTAACAGTGAGATCATGAGCTGAGCTGAAGTCAGACGCTTAACTGACTGAGCCACCCAAGTGCCCCCAGATCAAATTTACTTCTAAAATGATCTTTGTAATCTCAGATTTGTCAAGATTCTGATGTTTGAAATGACAGTTGTGTATCCCAAGTCACTGATGAAGACAAGAGTGGTAAAAATTATTAATGAAACTTCATCTTTTATGTGTTATTTATAAGATTTTGTTAAAGTTTTCACAATTTTATAGGTTGCTGTAATAATTTATCATGCAAAAAATCTTGTTTTTTTAATTTTTTTAATGTTTATTTATTTTTGAGAGAGAGACCGAAAGCAAGCAGGGGAGGGGCAGAGAGAGAAGGAGATACAAAATCCGAATCTGAGCCATCAGCACAGAGCCCCATGCAGGGCTTGAACCCACGAACTGTGAGATCATGACCTGAGCCGAAGTCGGACGCTTAACCGATTGGGCCACCCAGGCGCCCCATGCAAAAACTCTTATAAAAATATGAAGCAAGTGGAAAGGGAGACAATACGTAGTAAGAATAATATAAATAAACTATATTTTTTATTTTTTCATTGGAGGCATTGGAGTAATCTGCAAATATTTCAGGGTCTGAAAGTGTGTAAAAATAGTATTTTCCTGCTATATTAGTAAAGTGGAAATTAAAATAAATATTTCAGAAATTGTTAAATCTATGTCCTGCATGTTGAAAAACTATTATACGTATTATACACAACTGTGTGTATATATATTATCATATGTAATTTGTAATATTACATATAATATGTGTATGTAATATTACAATATTTTACAATATTTACAAATTACAATAATTTATGTATTACATATAATATGTGATAATATAATGTCTAATACATACTAGATATATACACTATACTATACTATAATATATATATTATGAATTATATAATTTGGGAAGCAACTTTTGAAAAAGTAAAGCGAATCTTGTAAATGTACAAATAAAAGCAGCAAAAAGATTTAAAATTTTCAAAACCAAATAATTACTGGGCACTTGGTTAATATCAGAAATTATGCTAGGCATCCACTGCAAAAAAGTGCAGAAAATTAATATGCACACTTTAGGAAGGTTTCAAACTGAAGATAAAATGACAAACAAAAAAGTAAATACAAATCTATTTGGTTCATGCCATGATTATAAGTGTTAAAGTGTATTTTAGGACCACTGGATAAGGACATCTGACCAGACTGAAGAAAGTAGAAGGGTAGTCACTGAACACGTTTTAGAAATACTAATACTAAACTGTAACATAAAGATCTTTTCAGGCTGAATATGAAGGCTATGAGTTTGATGATATTTTATGGAATGATCAAGGCTGAGTGACTATGACAGGGCAAAAAGAAAAAAAAAAGTGGCCATAAGAGTTCTTTGGAAGAATGGGATCATTTCTTGTGACTGAACAATGGGTTTGGTTGAGGTTGTTGTGAGGTTACAAAGAGTGGCTAAGATCATGTTTACTGGGGCGCCTGAGTGGCCAGTCGGATGAGCATCCAACTCTCAGGTACAGTTCATGATCTCTTGGTTTCATGAGTTTGAGCCCCGAGTCAGGCTCTGTACTGACAATGAGTCTTCTTGGGATTCTCTCTCTCTCTCCCTCTCTGTCTGCCTCTCTCCTGCTCACGTTGTCTTGTCTCTCAAAATAAATAAACACACTTAAGAATTTTTAATAAAAAAAATTAAGGTCAGGTTTAAAGAGATGAGCAGGACCCAGATCCTATAGAGTCTGATCACTGAAATCTGCAATGGTTTCTTTCTTTTGAAGTTACTAAAGGCATTTCTTTCCTGAAGGGAAAAGCTCACTGTAACTTCCTTGTGTCCTGCAATCATGCCCTAAATATTGACTCCTACTAACTTCTATCTGATGACTTAGGTCTCCATGCTCCCCTGTTCAATTCTAATTGATTTCTAATCTTCACCTTGAGGTAGTTATTTTAAATCTCTGTTTTCAAAAAGAAATGGTATCTGCAAACTAAATCATTATGTTAATTATTCATCCATGTTACTGGTGAAAGTATCGAATGACTGTATGCCTTCTATAAGATATAGAACATTGTCATCTTTTTTAGGCCAGTTAAAAACAAACAAACTAACGAACAATAATGGTGATGAGCTGATGAAGCATTAGAAATGAATGTCATAATATGGTTTTATGAAAACATATGCCATATGTGTTATCATTGGCCTGGTTAGCCATTATTCCAAAAGTCTCACACATTTTTCTACAAGGAATGCTGTGTAAATACAAATCATGTTATTTTGTTTTCACTTTATTTATAGGACTTCAGATTATGTTAAATTTTAGTGCTGGTATTTTAGAAAAATATATATTCTTTCCATGCAGAATGAAAAGAGAACATATGACTTATTTTCCCGGCTTTGACAAACCATGAGTTCAATTGCTTCTGGGACTCCAGCCAGGAGGATGGTGATATTCAAATAATGTTGTTTCCCTGTTGTGATATTTATTATTCAATTAATTTTTTGATGCTTTCATCTCCTATGGGCAGGAGTAGTAAGAAATCCCTTAATTACTTTCTATTTCACATAGAGCTGCTTTGGGTAATCTTAGAAAACAAATTCTAATTAAGAAACTTAAAAAAAAATAGCTGAATTCTACCTATGCTCTTTAGCCACTGCTGAAAATTTGGGTCAGCGAAACACTAGTGATAATAAAATTATTCAAGACTTTGTTTCAATTTCTCTCTGTTTTATGATTTTTAAGCTTTTTATTTTTATGTACGTAATTTAAGACTATGATAATGAAATTTTGAATTTCTTCCAATGAATGTAATGGCTATGACATTTCCTAGGGATGCTGGTCCATTTCTGATATGAATGGTTACAGACACAGGTTAATCAGAATTTTTCCTCTGTAAAAAGAAAACCATTTTGATCACAACAAATAGATTGAATATTGATTTCATCTGATCAGATCTCTGCAGAAGTTTGCCTAATGAGGTTATTGATATGACCGGCATTAGTGCACACATGCTTAGTATCACTATTTCGAATGCTTAAAATTCCGTTTAATTTTTCATTTTGTGCTATAGACATAAAGGTTTGTCAGATCCATATATTTGAAAGAATTCACAACACTTGTGAGAACATACTCACATAAGGATTTAACAAAGGCAAATAATGCAATATAGCAAGAGGAGACTTGAGGCAAATTTGGGAAGGTCTGAAAGACTTAAGGCACAACTCCTCATGGGCCTCCTTATTCTCACAAGGACTCTACTGTTGAAATGGAACCAACATTTGTGTAATGAATTTAACCTGGAGACAAGTCAAGGATGCAGACATTCTTTGTGGGGGCTTTTATGCCCATCAAGTCAGGTAGCCTAGACAGGAAGGGAACATAAGCATGAATGATACAGTTTGTCGGGACTCCCCAAGAAAACCCTCAGCCTCCATGATTTACCAGAATAACTCTTAGGACTCAGAGAAGCTTCAGTGCTTATGGTATAAATACAGTATTGCTACAGTAAAAGCATAAAGACTAAAACAAGCAAAGGGTAAAGGCACATGGGGTGAAGTCTGAAGAAACCAGGTACAAATTGCCAGGTGTCCTCTCCCAGTGGAATTGCTCAGGCGTGTGTAATTCTCTCCACAAGGATGTGTGACAGCATGTGCAAAGTGTTCCCGACCAAGAAAGCTCATCAGAGGCTGGGTGTCCAAGGTATTCATTGGGGTCAGTTACTTATGCCTGAAGTGTCTGCATGCTTGACCTCAGCGGGTTGGACTCTAGCTTGCGGGCAAAAATCAGGCATTTACCATAGATAATATCATTAGTATAAACTATCTGATCAAATTAGTACCCCATGCCTCTAAGGCCACAGAGAAAAGAAACACTCTTATTAGGCAAAATATTTCAAGGGCTTCGAGCTCATCTCTCAGAGGGCAGGTGTGCACCCATTGAAAAGACAGGCCTTTCTTGGGAATGTTCAGGGCTGGACCAACCAGGGCCTGCTGACTTTAATCTTTCCTACATGTGAACATTTTTCAGTAAATCATTTTCAAGGTAAAATAAATAACTAGAGAAGGAATGATATATTAAAAACAAGTTAAAAGACACATTAACCTACTTCAGCTTATGAGTTTTATTTGAAACATTATACGAATAACCAACAATAGCTCTGTGTGTGTGTGACATTTATGAAGCAAGTAACATTGGTAGCACTAGATTTTTTAAGCCTAATAATAATAATAATGTTATGTTTCAAGACCTTATTCTGTATATTTGCATGCAGAAATCTTTAGAAATTCAGTTAAATTAGATATCTATATTTTATTCAAAATAATTTGAAGTTAGGGAAGATGAGAATCTACATGAAGCAGTTTTTGCCATGAGATGATAAATGTTATAATTGAGTGATACATGAAGCTTTATTATACTCTGCCATAATAACATGTCTAAATATTCATATATGAAAATATATTTAAATAATTAGGAAGAAAAATGGGTAATTAAAATAATTCCAATAATTTGAATAGGTACTGGGTAGACTAATGGATTGTGGCTAATCTTGTTAGATATGATATGTTAGATATGTTAATATAAGTGTGTATAAAATTGTATTTTTAAGACCCATTACAAGGTATTCTGACTTGAAATAACAAGAGGGTAAGAATAGATGAAACAAATGTAAAATGTTGATAGTTACTGGGTGCTGGCATGTACATAGGAATCTATTCATAATTTAGTTTTATGCATATGTGTGTATGAGTGTGTGTGTGTGTGTGTGTGTTTTAAATGAATAAAATCAAGGACATTTGACACTAAGTATGGAATGAGCATCAATTTCCTAGACATACAAAGTAATGCATAGTCATGTCTCCTATTTTTTCAAAAGAATAATTAATAGTTTATTTTATGACACATTTCACATGGAGATGTCTTTTTTACAAATCAGTTGGTGCTAATTTAAAAATGAATATTTTAGCATAACAGTAAATATAACTTTTCCCTGTTCTATCTCCAGCATATAATCTATTATTATGCTTAATTCACGTTTTGGATCTATGGGTTTTTATTCCCTTCCATTCACGTCAGGAGCATTTCGAGCAATAAAATGTTATCTTCCTGAAATTCTCTCTTCTTCTATGTGCAGGCATATTAAAGAACCCCCTTCTTTTCTTTATTTATTACTTTCCTGTACATCCATTACTTTTCTGTACTTCTCAAGTCTGTTCTCGAACGTGGATATAGCCCAAGATTTTTGTCAGCATGTTATCTTCTGAATGTATTCCTTAAGAATTTATTTATTCCAGACGTGCTTCTTGCATTCTTTCTCTAATTTTTTTATTTTTTTACTCCTTTTTATGCTTATTAGCCAGTATTAACCTGAGTTCAATATGGATGAAACTGATCTAATCACATCACACTTTAAACTAGAGCTTCATCATGATCTCATTAATTTTCATCATAAAACTATGTTTCTCTGGGTTTTCTTGGCTATGAAATATATAGTTATAATTTGACTCATTCTTATTCCTCACATACAGTATCTAATTAATCAGTAGGTAATATTGTTTTAACCTTTATTTTGCTCCTTCTTTGTCTCTTACTTTACTCCAAGATTTCAGCCTCTTACCATTAGATCATTTTAGTCCCATATTAATTAATAGGTTGATGGAAAGGGTTTTGCTATATGCCATTTATCTAAGAACCTATTTCAACATCTCTTTCACCCTTGTACTGAGACCAAATGCCTCCACAGATGCTTCTCTTCAGCAAACAATGCAAATTCCTTTTCATGTCAAGTAATATGTTCAACCATTTGTCCCTGACGGGCTTTTCTCCATTCCACCCTGACCACCCACGGTCCTATAACAGGTTACTTAATATTATTTCTTTAGTGTGTGCTTGTACTATCTTTTCTTGGACTGTCTAAATTTGAATGTGTGTGAAAGCAAAAGAAGTGAAAAGAAGGTTATAAAATACCAACAGCTGCATATTCCTGTCATGGAAGGATTAGAGTTTGCTGCCTTTGATGTCATCCTATATTGCTATTGTGAGAGCAGGTGAATGCTGGAGGATGAAGCGTGATTAAATTAAGATTTGGGTTCTTCAACCCACGGCCCTCTGCCAGATACATATTTTTTTCACTTGTCTTTTAGCTCAGTGATTTTTGTTCCCTTGCCTTTCTCCTCTCTTGGTAGATTGGTCCCATCTTTTAATCGACAAGTCTTGGGTGAATGTATCTCAGGAATTCTGGCTAGTATTTCCTTTCATATTCTTGTTACTTAGACACCTGTGTCATTTCATCCTTATTCTATTCTTGAAAAAGAATTAAGATAAAATAAACTGAACAAATAAATGGAAAAAAAAGAAATAATGCTAAAATATTTACTATTTCCTTAGTCCTTTAGACTATTTCCTTTTTCATTACTATATTTGATAATAAAACTCATTTGTTTGTCAATGTTATTGGGATTTTTACACTAACTTCTCTTGTTTTATTATTATTGTTTGCCTTTAATAAGTCAAAATTATAGACTCACATCCAGAAAATTTTTTTAATGTTTATTTATTTTTGAGAAAGAGAGAGACACAGAGCATGAGTGGTGGAGGGGCTGAGAGATGGAAACACAGAATCCAAAGCAGACTTCAAGCTCTGACTGGTCAACACAGAGCCTGATGTGGGGCTCAAACTCACAAACCCTGAGATTATGACCTGAGCCAAAGTCAGACATTCAAACGAATGAGCCACCCAGGTGCCCCTCACATCCAGAAAATGTTAATGACTGAGGATATGCCTTCACCCACAATCTCCTGATATAAACACTGGTTTATATCTGTAGTATATCATTCAATCATTCAAATTTTAAATATCTTGAATATGCATAAATACATCTAGTTTTCCTTTTATTAGCATAGTGTGCTCATATTTTTCTGATAAAAAGTTGAAGTTGAAAGAATCATCTTCTGTATCCAATGATATTTACTTTTTCCTAAATCCTGTTCTTTTTATATAAATTTCAGGAGATGACACATATAAAAATTCTTTTCTGATGCTAAAAACCAGCAGTGTCCGATAAAAATTCTGCCAACACTTACACTACAGAAAAACTCATCGTGTATTAACTTGTGTATTTTGCATCACAGAGCTGTATACCAAAATGAGGTATAAAGTATTTTACAGTCTTAGTACTTTTTAATATACTTGGAAAAATGTATTAAGTATATTTGAATACCATGGGTCTTACAGTTCTTAGCAGTTAGCTAATCTCAGTATGTATAAATGTGTGTTTGTAGCCCCCCCCCGAAATCCCAACTAAATCTCAAATCACATAGAGCAGAGCAATAATTAGAAACACAATCATCACATCAAATGTATTTCCAAAGTAAATTACCTTAATTAAACAATTTGTTCAGTACAATGATTTTTACAGTTCTTTTACTCTAATTTAGCTTTAATCTCTGATTTTAACAAATAAAATTATTGAGCAATAGTATTTAAAAAGACCTAGTTTAAAGAATTCTCTGGGTAAAAGAACATACTTAGAAAATACTTGGGATAAGCATGCTGTAAGATTCCCTTTTCTCTACTATTTTTCCTTTTTTCCTTATTGTTGTAAAAGGCATGTTTAAGTTTTTGAAAGATTATAACCATATATATGAAAGGAAGAAACTAGGGAGGGATAAAGTAAGCTACAATCAATTTTTCTTTCAGGACTTCCCCCCACCCAGGGTTCAAAGTGACTAATAATGTGGTTATAATAAAATAGAATTTGTAATCACAGATACAAGATGTCAACTTTAGTTTTTATAGTCACACAAATGCAAAGTAAAATATAAAGAATGTGTTATTGGCAAAATCTTTATAATTTCCAATTACTTTTCAAGATGTTAAGTTGACATTCAAATACTGTGTATCTTACACATTTTATGATAGTATTGAGTATTTCCAATTTAAAGACAATAAAATGTAATCAGGGATATACGCAGGGATATTTTAATAGAGACTATAAATATATCCTAAATCACTAATTGATTTAAAAATAATAATATTTTGGGGGCGCCTGGGTGGCTCAGTCGGTTAAGTGTGACCCTTGGTTTCAGTTTGGGTCATGATCTCACAGTGCGTGGGATCAAGCCCTGTGTTTGGCTCTGTGCTGGCAGCCAGTAGCCTGCTTGGGATTCTCTCTCTTTCCCTCACTCTCTGCCCCTCCCCCACTTACTCTGTCTTTCTCAAAATAAATAAAAAAACTTAAAAAATTAAGATGTTAAAAAAATGTAGGGGGTGCCTGTGTGTCTCAGTCAGTTAAGTGTCTGAGTTCAGTTTATGTCATGATCTTATTTCTCGTGAGTTAAAGCCGCATGTGGGGGTCTGTGCTGATAGTTCAGAGCCTGGAGCCTGCTTCGGATTCTGTTTACTTTTTTTTTCTGCCCCTCTCCTGCTCACCCTCTGTCTCTTTCTTGCAGAAATAAGTAAATGTTAAAAACATTTTTTAAATAAGTTAAAAAATTAAAAATAATAATATTTTGAAATAATGTAAAAAATGCACAAGAACTTTTTGAATCTAAAAGCAGACTTTTCAGGCACGCCTGGGTGGCTCAGTCGGTTAGGCGTCCAACTTTGGCTCAGGTCATGATCTCACGGTTCTGGGTTCGAGCCCGGCATCAGGCTCTGTGCTGACAGCTAGGAGCCTGGAGCCTGCTTCGGATTCTGTGTCTCCTTCTCTCTCTGCCCCTCCCCTACTCATGGTCTGTTTATCTCGGTCTCAATAATAAATAAACATAAAAAAAATTTAAAAAGCAGACTTTTCTTCTTATGAATGTACCTTCACACTCTTCTCACTACACACATCCCAAACTTCTTCTTTTTAAAAGAATTTTTAATGTTTATTTATTTTTGAGAGAGAGAGAGAGAGAGAGAGAGAGAGAGAGGAAGAGCAGGGGAGGGGCAGAGAGAGAGGGAGATGCAGAATCCAAAACAGGCTCCAGGCTCCGAGCTGTCAGCACAGAGCCCCAACCGAGGCTCAAACCCATGGTGTGAGATCATGACCTGAGCCAAAGTTGGACGCTCAACTGATTGAGCCACCCAGGCGCCCCCAAGCTCCTTTTTAAATTTGATAATTTTCAAAAAATTTCCTATAAGACCAAGATTTTATTTCAAAGAACCCAAGTAATTAAGAGGTTTAGAAGGAAAAATAAAAGATGAAACAGACTATACTTACATGCATGTATGTAAAATAAACTATATTCCCAGAATAAAGAAAGGCTACTGGAAGAATAAATAAGATGCTTAATGATATCTAGTTCATGACTACTCAATTGTCTTCATTATTAACTTTCATCAAAATTGAAAATTAAAATGTTATATGAAACATATTTTGGGGTCCCTCGGTGGCTCAGTTGGTTGAACGACCAACTCTTGATTCAGCTAGAGTCATTGATCTCACAGTTTGAGAGATTGAGCCCCTGTCACGCTCTGTTCTGGCATCACGAAGCCTGCTTGGGATTCTTGCTCTCCCACTGTCTCTCCCTCTCTCTCTCTCTATCCTTCCCCCTGCTCACACTCACTCTCTTTCTCTCAAAATAAGTAAATAAAATATTTAAAATGTTTTTTGAGAACATTGTGTGTGTTGCTACGTACAAGAGCAGTACATGCATGAATGCTATGCAGATGTATAGCTAATTCTCAATAAATTCTAAACTATATTTCATAAATGAGCAGATGACTCAAAATGGGTTAGTTGGCTTTTATGAGTTTTGTATAGAATGTTAATAATGTTTTCCTAAAGAAGAATTTATTTCATGCATTTGAAAAATATTTGTCATTTTGATGAGTAGAATATTTTTATACATGTATTCAGTTAAAGCAACATTTTAGGTTTTTAAATCAGATACACAGTTTTGACCACTTAATAATCATTCTGAAAAAGTATAGACTATAGAATATTTAACAATAAACAAGGATAAATAAATTTGATAGTTCTGGTTAAGTCAGGAGAACAGACCAACTACAAGAATAAATAGGTTTGATTTAGGAGTCAGGGTTTCCATGAAAAAGGGAAAGATAGGACAATGAGAGTCATTTACTACCTCAGCCTTAAACACTATGTGGGTGTGGGAGATGGAGCTATGGAAGAGTCCAGAAAATTGAACTTCAGGGTGGTCATCCAATAAACCATGGTATTTGATTTCAATGGCTACAAAATAGAAGTTAGAGAATAAGCCTAAAAAATTCTCTTTTATGGCCACCAAAATTGTGAAATAGGGGCTGAAAAGAAGTCAGAGAATCCAACACATCTACCACAATGACTGAAACAAGGGCACGTGGAGAGGGACTACAGAGCTGTCATGCCTCACTGCCACTGCCTTCCAGATGACAGCCCCTTCTCCTTCACAATCCTGGGAAAGTTCTTTCATTAAAAAACTCTAACCCAGAATTATATTAAAAAAAAAAGGTGTTCAGGAAATGGAATTCCTGCTTTCTTCTTTGCAGGGCAGATGATGTCTTAGCAGGGGGTAGTTGTAGTTTAAATCTGAAAACTCTCAACCCAAGATAGGCCACATGTTCATCAACTCAGCATCAATATCATGCTCTTTATTTTTATTAGCTTCCAAATAAAAGTGGTAAATCATGTTTTTGCCTGACCTCATGGAATGATCTCTTATGTATGCAATATGCATCAGTTAAGATTATATCCAAAAAGTAAAACAATTTGTGCATTGTGTGTGTGTATATATTTACACTTATGGTTACATTCATATTTATATTTTCACAAGAGACTTATTACACTTGATTGGCTTACAAAATGTTGGGGAGGGGGGAGGAGCTGTGACTAAGCCAGTCCAAAGTTTATAGGGTCAGGAAGGGAAGATCAAGGTCAAGCTGGAACTCTAGGCTCATGTGCTAGAGCTTATTCACTGAGTACAGTTAGGAAGGAAGATCCAATGGAAGATCAACTGTAGGAGTCTTTTAGTTCAAGAAAAACATAAGCAGCTTCTGGTGGCCTTACAAGCAGGCATAGAGAAGAAAGAGTTTCTAGGATTAGATGTTTCACAGTAGCTGTCAGACAATATCTTGTTTTTTTAGGTAAAGAGACTATATCTAGAAAAACAGCTGTAATTTGAGTAATCATATGAATATCTATAGGGTCGCCTTCTGTGAATCTACAAGATTCAGAGCTTAAGACGGGTCAAATCGGTAAGATGAAAGGTGAGATCTTAGAAATCAGTACCTCTGTCAAGTCTCTGAGAGTCAGCACAAATTTATTCAGTTTCTCCAGTTTTATGGTATGTGAAGGTAATTTCCATAGAGAGTAGTTCTCACATCACAGGCCAGGGAATCAATGTGGAGGTTTTGACCTCTCTTCCAACTATGCACTCTTCAGCTGGGAAAAATAACCAGAGTGCAGGGCTGGTATCCACTGACACTACTGAGTTGTAATTAGTCCAGTCATCCCTTTGTCTTCTCTCTTCTATGAACTCGATTTTGATTTGAGAATCCTCATGGTACTTTGGTTCACCAGGAGTTAGAGTTTTATTATATTTCTTGAAAACATTTTTTTTTAATGTAATCTGTACACCCAGTGTGGGGCTTGAACTCACAACCCGAGATCAAGAGTCTCATGCTTCTACCGACTAGGCCAGCCAGGCACTCCTGAAAATATTTCTTTATCTTAATGGCCATGGGTAATGCTAGGAAGAATGGTTTATATAACTTTATGTATATATTTGTATATAAGCTATATATGCTATATATGAAACATTATGTATTTATTTAATATATATATACACATATTTATACATAGATGAGTATATATATATACATATAAACCTCCATTTTCAGATAGGAGATGTCTGAGAATATTATTCAGCTCGTAAGTGGAGTAGCATGCTTCCTAGTCAGAAGGCCTGGATCTTCAATCTTCACTTTAATTCCCACATTATAATATCAATATAGTTCATTTTTCAGTAACTCTCTGAGGTACAATTCATGGAAGAAAACCATCAAAATGCTTGAGTATCTGAAAATGCCCTCATTACAGGGTTCATTTGTTTGATTATATTTTCTGGGTAATGTATCCTTAGTAGAAAAGCATTTTACCTTAATCTTGTTTGGTGTTTATCAGCATATCTCTGAGTCCAGTTTTTCAAGAAAATTTCTTGGAAATTTTCCAGGGAGTACATCTTTTAGTTTTTTCTTCATTCATCAATATCTTAATGACCCCCATTCACTATGAAACTTCATTTTCATTACTTATGTAACAAAACCTTTTTATTTATATAATTGTTTTCTCACATAAGTACTCTATTTTCAGAATTATTAGCTGCATGTTGGCTGCTCTCACAGGATCCTTTATTTTACATATTTAAAATAGTATATCTGCCATTTTATACTGCCTTCTAGAGAATTTTACCAAACTACTTCAAAATCTTTTCTATTTTTTCATTTATTTATGTTTTAATTTGCCAAATGCCCCCTTTTATTTTAATTTTTGTACTAGTTTATTGTTTCATAGCTTTCTATTCTTGCTTTGTTTTTCAACTTTTTATTTAAATTCTAGTTAGTTAATGTACAGTGCAATATTAGTTTTAGGAGTAGAATTTAGTGATTCATCACTTACATACATAATACCCAGGACTCATCACAAGTGCCCTCTTTAATCCCCATCACTCATCCAGCCCATCCTCCCACCAGCAGCCCTCCAGCAGCCCTCAGTTTGTTCTCTACAGTTAAGAGTCTGTTTTATGATTTTCCTCCCCGCCGCACCCGCCTCTATATGTTCATCCGTTTTGTTTCTTATTCTCGGTGCCCAATGTGGGGCTTGAATTCCTGACTCCAAGATCAAGACTTGCATGCTTTTCCAACTGGGCCAACAGATGCCCCCATAACTTTCGATTCCTGATCCACAGATTGATACAATGATTTCTACAATATTTTTCTTTCCATTACTTACATTGTTTCAAATCTTTCTGAATTCCTTTCAGCTTTCTATTTTGTTCTTTTCTTATAGTTGAAGTGTACTTGAATATGTGAAGATTCCTGTATAAACATAAAAATTTACTAAATTTCATTGGAAACCTTAGTGAAAGCAAACATCTTTTTACTGATATGGGTGGGGAAGTGCAACTATCGTGTAAGTTAATAGTCTTTGCTTTTTTTTAGTTTGCCTGGTAATTTTAAAAGCTGGGTTTTGGGTACACATCATTATTTTTCCTGATGTCAGTGTGAGCTGTACCACTTAGAGGAATAATCAGTTCTCTCCTGCATAAGTACTTGTGCATCTCAAGAGAAATTACAGGGGAAAACCATTATTTCTGAATAAATATGATTAATGGCACATAATAATTATACTTTTGCATGGAATGAATAAAAATTAAATGTATAAATTGATTTTCAAACAATTATTTTCAAAAATTAAGTTGAAATTAAAAAAAATAAATGCTTTATGATTGTGAAGTTGGATGTTATCACAAGCTAATTTCTCAATACTCAATATACATGCAATGAGTTTCATTAACAACAGTGGATATAAATCTATATATTAAATAGTCTTAATTCTTTGAGATTTGGATCCTAGCAAATCATAACTGCTTTTATCTTGTAGGGACAGTGATTATGAACTCATAGTTAAGTATAGAAATATCAGTTCTGTCATTGTCTTATTTTCATTTGTAAGTATATAAACACACAATTTATTTATAAGTTTATGTGTTTTAAATGACCTTTGCATTTTATTGAATTTGCTTTAATTTAAAAAATAGATGGTGTAGGATGCCTGGGTGGCTCAGTCATTAAGCGTCTGATTTTGGCTCAGGCCATGATCTAAAGATTCACAGTTTTGAGCCTTCAGAGCCTGAAGCCTACTTCGATTCTGGATCTCCCTCTCTCACTCTGCCCCTCCCCTGCTCTCTTTCTCTCTCAAAAATAAATAAACATTAAAAATGTCTTTAAAAATAGATAGTGTGAGGCATATTAATACTGGAGATAAGACTCAATAACACTTGAAGAACTCTCTTTCTTCTCTCAAGTTATTTTGAATACTATATCCGAAATGCAATTGTATGAAATGCACATTATGTGGAGTCGTCAGTCCCAATCTATGTATAAATGTTGAAAAGATTACTTAATTTACTTTTAATATGAAAATGACCAGAAATAGTAATCATATTTCTCCTGCATCCTAATTGATCACCTCGTATACCCTGTAGTGCACATTAAAGTCCACAGTCCTGAAAAATGTCCACTTAGGGGTGTGTATTGACCACATATTAGACTTTTTCTACATGTTTTAGGCAGCATTTTTGTTTCACCAATTAAAAAAAAATAGGAGACTGACAATTTACAAAACTTAATATCCACAGCCTATGGTTGTTATTGTATCCACAGCTTATTATTTATACTTGTTGCCCTAGGAACCAAAAATATGTATATACTTTGAAAATGCCTATGGCTATATAAATATACAAATATGTTATTACACTCATTCCCCTAGGAACAAAAGTATATATACACTTGGAAAGTGCCTATGGCTATGTAAATATACAACTGGAAATTATCATGCATTGGATCTGATTTGGTAAAATGGCTACAGTAAGCATTAATTATGAATACGAAATATATTTTTAATATGAATTCTTAGGTTATAGAAAAATCTAGGGGCATGGCTTTCATAATTGAGAAACATTGGCAATATGACCACGTTCTTTAGCTAATGTCTCTAGTTTTTTGAATAATTTCCATTAGGAAACAGGATATTTCCATAATTATAATTAATCTTGAAATGTAATCAAAGTAATCAAAATATTGTAGTGGTTTCTCAGTAGATTGTTTTTATTATTACATTGCGTTTTAAGGGAAGTCTTGGCCAAGTATCAGGGAGCATCCTTGCTCTCTGCTGAGACCTTAATTTGATTCTTGATTTCATTTTTTAGGCAGAGACTAAAATGTTCAAAACTGTGGAGGCAGATTTGTTTGTCCAATGCTTCCTTTTATTTTCTTCTCAACCTAATAATTAATATTAATAATGAATTACCTATATCAGTTTAAAAATCCCATAAAAACAAAGCAAAAGATCACTCTTTTTTGTTTTGTTTTTGTTTTTGTTTTTGTTTTTTTCTTTTGTAAGACTGCGGAGGATTACTAATTTTCTGCTTTAGTTATTTTTGTATCAGAGAACCAAAAAGAATGTTTCAATTATTCAGATTCAAGTTTTATTGATATAATTCAATCATAGATTCTTCTTATTAAAAAGTCGACGTTGATGACAATAATGATATTTTGTTTCATTAATTGTGAGGCAATGAGAAAATGATTTTGATATAGATCGAGTTGTGAAGAATGAAGAGACATCTTATTTGTTTCCTACTAAATTGCTATTTATGTAAATTATATTTCTTTGCTCATGCTTTGTGTTGACATGATTCCATAATGATTTTTCCCCGTTACCAGAAGAAAGAAGTACTGTCCTGTGACAAAGATTCAGAAGTCTTGACAAGATTTTCTAAGAATTCCTTGGTTAGCACTGTAGCTGGTATGTTAACATTTATTAAAGAATTAAAACAAACCTTCATCTTCAAATTCTTCTATTTTTAAATTTTATCTCCTCTGTTCATGTAGAATTGTGTAAGTCACTGTCTGAATACGCATTTGAGTAAAACCCAATAAGTTTAAAAAATAATTGATTTAATATTTTGTGTATGTAATCACATTTCATTGTAAATCACTTTCAGAGCTTTTGGTAGAAATATTGGACAAAGAAAAAATGCTTTGATACAATAAATATGTTTATAAAATATAAATAAAAAAGACATTATCAGATGTAGAGAAGGTAAATGTAAAACATGCACAAGGCGCAGCAAAGAAATGATTCTAAAGGGTTTGTCCTTTATTGCTGAATAAAGGACACATAAATATCATTGTCATAGTTCATTATTAATAGGTAAATAGGTGAACAAAATAAGAACTACAAATATAATGTATATGGAAAGATGAATAAACACAGTAATGAGGCTAAGACTTACTGTCATGGATGTGGTGGAGTGAATTTTCCTGTAGGACATGAACATAGCACGTTTGTTTTTTAAGCATGTATGTGATTTGGCATTTGGTGAAAAGCAAATATAAGAATAACTAGCAATATACCAATTTGTAAAGATGCAGTAAAGGGACCTTATTTTCTCTTTCATGATTTTAAAGCATTTTTAAAAAAAAAAATTTAACACTTATTTATTTTTGAGAGAAAGAGACAGAATGTGAGCGGGAGAGGGAGACACAGAATGAGAAGCAGGCTTCAGGCTCTAAGCTGTCAGCACAGAGCCCACCATGGGGCTTGAACTCATGAGCAGTGAGACATAACCTGTGCTGATGTCGAATGCTTAACCAACTGAGCCACCCAGGCGCCCTTGACTTTAGGCACTTTATACCAAGGCAATCTATAGAATTTTCCACCATATACTATGCATAAATTGCTAGAAGTAGATTTTATTCTTTAAAATCCTCTATTATCTCTACCTACCCAAATTTCTGCTGTGCTTTACTATATGAAGTCTGTGACTTTTTTCATTCCACATACATAGTGATAGTTAAATAATGAATATGGATGAGGAAAGATATTTGAAAATAATAGTATTAACTGGAATTGTACTATGTATTTTGTTTGAGACACATAGATTTAATAGCATTGTTTGCTAGAAATGCTTCCCTTTTTGTTGTCAAATATAGGACAAGAGGGCCTATTAAGACAAATTTCAAAAGAATAATTTAAAATGAGCTTCTCTTTTTGTGTAACATGGCTATCAAATTATTTGATATAGAAGCTTTAATTTTCAAACAACTGAAAATATTCACTAATGAAAAATTTTCTCAGATTTTAAAAACGTATGTTCATTAGTGTACTTATTTAGTATTTGTATTTTTAAAATATTTTTTAGTATATGTGTTTGAGGTTGCATTCAACTATATCTAATGGGGTGCCCTCAACTTTCAAAATTATAAGTAAGTACACTAATAAACATAAGAAACATAATTAAAAAACTTATTTAATTAAGTTTTGACTTATGGGAAATAAAGGTACTTATCATAGGAAACATTGTTCAAAGTCATCTAGTCTGATTTCATGTTATAGATGAGGTTTCTACAGAAGTTGAATAATTTGTTTAGGTCAGAGTTAAGTGTTAACCTCAATATAAATTCAAGGTCATTTTATGTGTAACTTAGTGCTCTTTCTAAAACAATAACTACGATTAAATGGTAATAAAATGACAATAAAAAAACAAGAACACAACAATAAAAATAAGCCCTAAGGTAGTATTTATTGTTTACTATGAGGAAATCAGATTATTTAATATTTGTATTAGCTCATATACATTGCTTACATTTTCATGTAATTATTGTTTGTATCCTAATTTTAATAATAAGGGGATCTGTTGTGCCTTATTTTACATGAACATATATCTGTTTTTGTTTCTAATGTAAATGTTTGAAAATATTTTGTTTTGTTTGTTTTATAAAAGACAAATGAGTGAACTAATTTGGACTAATAGTTTGTTACAAGAAGTGTAAGATTTAAAATGCACTTGAACTTGAGGAAAAAGGTTATTTTTTATTAATAAGTATAGATATAAAATAAAAATGATATAAAATAAAAATGATATAAAATAAAAATAAGATAAAATTTTCAATTCACCTTGTTAATCTTGGCATAATTAGCTGTGAACCACAGGCAAATTATGTAAGAGATTTTCATTTTTCCCAACCTCAAAGTTTCTGAATATGTGAAAACTATTTTTGGAATATAATTACATACCTTTGTCTCTAAAAATATATGACTTTGGACAAAAGTGTTAGTAAAAAAGGAAATGGGTTCAGTGTTGTGTATAAAAAAGTAAATGGATTTTGATTTAGTGTGTTTTTCTAATATCCATCTTAAGTTTGGTATCACACAAATAGAATCTAATATGCTATAATTTATCATTAAATGTTTTTAAAGATCAGTTGAGAAAAGCATTCTTATGAGCAAACCTAGAATTAGAACACATCTGGTTTTTTATAGTTTTTAGCATGACATTTAAAGAAGAATTCCTTCTGTCAAAAAGAACTTGCACAGAAATAGATTCAATAAAAAATGCCTATATGGAATTAGGACTCTTCTTCTCTTCCATTAATCTAATTCATTTTATTGTACAAAGTTCTCTTATAAATGCATCTGTGCACTGTGGAAATGTCACTGAATGTAATAGAGGAAATTCCTGGGAGATTTATCATGGGATGTAATTTTTAAATTACCCATATTGTTGTGCTGGACAGGATCACAGATGAAACTTATTTGAAATCACTGGTTCTTAGATGATCTTGAAAAGCTTAAAAGGTCACCAGACTCCCCATTGTGACTGAATGTTAAAACATAAGTTAAAATGCTCCAGAGAAAAATTAAACCAGGATATAATCATTCCTATGTTTTTAATGTGTAGTATTTTTGGCTTTTGCTACAATATTTTCAAGTGTAAGGCCAAGTATACTTACTATTTTTTAATTAACAATGTATTCTATAGAATAAAGATTAGTATGGATGAATTGATAGGCTTAAACAAATTACAAGTGCTGAGTCCAAAATGTTGATTCATTGAATATTGATGAAGAGACGGTGTCCCTGCCCTTGCAGATGTCAGTTAAAGGCTCTAAGTAAGAGCATGTGAATTGTTTATAAGATACATGAGAATAATACAAACATTTATAGCAATTATTGAACTACAGACAATATAAACTGATGATATTACAACTGAAGATTACACTTGTTTGTATATACACATACACACACATATGGTTGGTGAATTCATTTACACAGGGAAACTTTACAAATCAAGCTTCTACTTCCTTAAGTAAGAATGCAAATCAAAATTTTTGGCAATGCAAAAGTCAGCCCAAGAAATTGATAAAACACGAAGTGATATCCCCAGAAAAACCAAGTCTCTGCATAAATGAAAGAGAGGCTATCAATGAAATTTAGTTAAAAACTTGGAATTTACTAAAGACATTTCATAAGTTTGAGTTTTTTAAGTTGTATTAAATTATGATATATTTATAAGAACTTAATTTTTAATTTCATTGCATATTATTAAATTTTATCAACTAATTATTAAATTTAGAATCCACAAGAGATTTAACAGAGCTGGGGTAGAAAATATCAGAATAAGAAATGGATAATTTTTTAAATAAAACTGAAAACACTCAACAAAAAATAAAATTGGCTGCTGTAGTCCAACTTGCATTCTTTTCTCCCCAAAGTGGAAACTATTTAAAACCTATTTGCCTCTGGACGATTGCTAATTAAATAAACAGATGGTATAGTATCCAGTCTCCAGAGGGGATAAAAAAGAATGCACTGCTGTATTTAAGATAAATGTTCTTTGAATGAATGATGTAATATATATGGTTACTAAGTTTGCATTTACTTATATACTCAGTTAAGGTTTGTAAAGTAATGTGTCATTTGGAACCTTCCACCCAATAGAAAACCAGTGGTATTTGTAAATTAAAAAAGAAAATAAAATTAATTTTATTTTATTTGTAAAATAAAAAAATAAATTAAAAAAGAGATGGTTCATTATTCATATTTTACAGAAAGTAGATGTTGTCATATAAACAAAAATATTGTCAAAAATATGAGTTTTCACTATGATGCATTTTAAAGAAGTCTAATTGTCTGAAAATAACAAATTCAGAAAAGAATAATAATAATACTTTGAGAAAAATTGCAAATAGTATGCAGAAAATTATATTATATATTTATATAATTATTTTAAAAATTATAATTATAAAAAATGTGACACGTACTATACACTATAGTGGGCATAAAATATTTGCAGATTCAATGTTTTTATAATTGAAACAATTAAAGTACAACAAACTATCCTTAAATGTTTCTAAGGATGGCTGTTATTATGACATATTTGAGAATATGGGTGGCCAAAGTCTACTTTCTTTCCAAATTCCTGAATAATGCAAAGCAGAAGGATTTATATTGTTTTATAGGCTCATTTTCATAGTTTCCCTTAGAAAATAATCATTCAAATTATCAAACTGATTTATTCATATTAAGAAATTAAAAACATTGTCTATACTCAAAAATCCTTCCAATGTTCTATTAAAACCTCGTTTTAGGTTCGCACAATCCAGAGGTGGAAAATGATCCTGTGTGAGAAGTGGAAGCATTTAAGAGAGATATATTCACAGGAAAGAATATCCGATGGAATAAAGACCGTGTCTTCAGCAAATAGCGTTGGGGAAACTGGACAGCAACATGCGGAAGAATAAACCTGGACCACTTTCTTACACCATACACAAAAATAAACTCAAAATGGATGATACACCTAAATGTAAGACAGGAAGCATTCAAAGTTCTAGAGGAGAAAGCAAGCAAAAACCTCTTTGACCTTGACCTCAGCAACTTCTTACTCAACACGTCCCTGGAGGCAAGGGAAACAAAAGCAAAAATGAACTATTGGTACCTCCTCAAGATAAAAAGCTTCTGCACAGCAAAGGAAACAATCAGCAAAATTAAAAGGCTACTAACAGAATGGGAGAAGACATCTGGTTTAACATATCAGATAAAGGGTTAGTATCCAAAATCTATAAAGAACTTAATCAAATTCAGCACCCAAAATACAAATAATCCAGTGAAGAAATGGGCAAAAGACATGAATAGACACTTTTCAAAAGAAGACATCCAGATGGCTAACAGACACATGAAAAAATGCTCAATATCACTCATAATCAGGTAAATACAAATCAAAACCAGGATGAGCTACCACCTCACACCAGTCAGAATGACTAAAATTAACAACTCAGGAAACAACAGATGTTGGTGAAGACGCAGAGAAAGGGGAACTCTTTTGCACTGTTGGTAGGAATGCAAACTGGCGCAACCACTCTGGAAAACAGTATGGAGTTTCCTCAAAAATTAAAAATAGAGCTACCCTACAACCCAGCAATTGCACTACTAAGTATTTATCCAAGGGATACAGGTGTGTTGTTTCCAAAGGGGACATCCATCCCAGTGTTTATACCAGCTCTATCGACAATAGCCAAAGTATGGAAAGAGCCCACATGTCCATCGATGGATGAATGGATAAAGAAAAAGTGGTGTATATATATATACAATGGAGTATCACTTGGCAGTCAAAAAGAATGAAATCTTGCCATTTGCAACAACTTGGATGGAACTAGAGGGTATTATGCTGAGCGAAATTAGTCAGTCAGAGAAAGACAAATATCATATGACTTCACTCATGTGGAATTTAAGATACAAAACAGATGAACATAGGGAAAGGGAAGCAAAAACGATACAGTAACAGGGAGGGGCACAAAACACAAGAGCCTTTAAATTATAGAGAACAGAGGGCTGCTGGAGGGGTTGTGAGTGGGGGTGGATGGCTAAAAGATCAAGGGGCATTAAGGAAGACACTTGCTGGGATGAACACTGGATGTTATACATAGGGGATGAGTCCCTGGATTCTACTCCTGAAATCATTAGTCATTATTGCACTATATGCTAACTAACTTGGATGTAAATTTAAAAATTAAAAAAAATTGAAAAAGTAAACACATACACGCACACACACACACAAGAGAGATACATTCTTATTTTCCGTCATGTAAAGGCAAGTCATCAAACAGATTGGTCTACTTTTGTCTTTATTTATTTTGATTAATCATGTGAGGTAGCAATCCCCTTTTTAATGTGGAAATATGGCAGATAAGATTATACTCATTCCTTTTATTTCAAGGATTTATGGTCTATATTGTAAACTTGAAATTTTCTTCATACTCTCCTTATGTCCAGTCAATACCTCAATTTATAAACAAATTTATCTAGATTTATTCCTTCTTCATTTCATTTTTTAGTTTATGAAAAATCACTACAGCTAAGAATACCCAAAAGTTGGAGAGAATTTCAGCTACTGGATTTATTTTTAAGTTTGGGTCTCAGACAGGATCAAAAAATCTGGCTTACCCAAGCCATTGCTGTTAGAGCAAGTGAAACCAAACAATACAAGCCAAGTGCATCACTTATAAATACATCTAAGACTTTTGCTTTGCCTAGAATTTGTTCATGCTCAATCTCAGGTTTATATTTCTTTGTCTCCAGCTACATTTATCTCTTCGTTCATGAGAAAGATTCAGTTTGGGTTTTTTTTTTTTTTTTTTTTTTTTTTTGGCCTAGAACTTTGATAACAAAGTAAGACATATGAAAACAAAACAAAACAACCAAACTCAAAACTCTGACATGGTCGGGCTATGAGAACTTTTGGATGTTTATTTCATGTGAGATGAAACCAATACTGAAAGACTTATATAATTGTATCCCGAGGGGATAAAATTTTTATTAGTGCTTGTATTACAACAAATATCTTTTAACTCCCTTTCTATGGTCCATTCCTTTAGCCTATAAACTTTCTCTTTACAAATAATAAGAGCACTTTTAATGTGCTATACACTATTCTGAATGCTTAGTGGTTTTTATGCAATTGCATTTTACAACATTATGATTGGCTAAATAAGCCAATGAAGAACTCATGAAACTAGATCTTACATGACTTTCTCAAGATCACACAGAAAGTGACAATGGGAACCCAGAGCCAGATGTTTAATCATTAGGCTAGATTCCTGCTCTTTGGCTTGCAGTTTTTAAAACTGAAAGTTAGATTTTTATACAAAAAGTAATCCGATCTCAAATTTAATTGTAGAATGACTGGCTATACAATCTTTCTTTTTCCAAAGGCAATATTTCCTTGCAAACGTTATAGGATCAGGAAAGCATAAGACAGCAGCACTAATGTCAATATTCTGAGAGAGCAAAGATACAAATGGACAAATGCCCAGGACATGTATAAAAATAGAACTCTGACCAACAAGCTGTAGCAATGAACCCAAGAAACGAACTAATTATTTAGAGCAGCCAGCCTAGTAACTAAATTGGCTGTCTGTGAGACTTGTAGGAAATCAGAATGCTATCTCTTGTTATCAGTCCAAATACCCTCGGCAACAGTCAACTCAAAAAGGCCAAGACTGGGGCACCTAGGTGGCTCAGTCAGTTAAACATCCGACTTCGGCTCAGGTCATGATCTCATGGTTCGCAGGTTCAAGCCCCGTGTCAGGCTCTGTGCTGACAGCTCAGACCCTGGAGCCTGCTTCGGATTCTATGTCTCCCTCTCTCTCTCTGCCCCTCCCCTGATCACACTGTCTCTCTCTGTCTCTCAAAAATAAATAAATGTTTAAAAAAATTTAAAAAAAGGCCAAGACTTGATTAATAACTGAAAGCTTCCTTAATTTTTGTCTGTATTTCCAATTTAGGAGCAAGCAGAGAAAGCCAAATATGTACCCTTAACCAATCATATAGGATATCCCCCTTCTAATTAGCCTGCCTATATCTTCTCCATGCCAACATCCTCCAATCCTCCAACCCGGGAATATCTGAAGCCTCCCTTTCCACCAATAAAGCATGAGTACTACTCTGCCTGACTTTGAGGCTCTGTCAAAACACAAATGCAGATTTGACTCACGTCAAGTTCTGAATAAGTAGGCTTTCCTTGTTCTTTTTTGTTTAGTTTTTATTTCCATAATCATGTGATATTTGAACCTGACTTGACCTTACTTGCTTTGGTAAAGTTGATCCAGATTATGCTATAATGCACGCTATTCTTTCTCTATGTGAAAACACATGCCAGACTGCATTTGTTACATTAGCTTCTAGTAGGGGTGTGTGTGTGTGTGTGTGTGTGTGTGTGTGTGTGTGTGTTTTCCAGGAATGGAACAAACAAGATTGGCATCTGTGGGGAACTTTCAATGAACTTATGTTGATATTGAGGCAATTAAAAACTTGACACAACAGTAGTAAATCAGAGCAGTTGCTGACTCCTGTTGTCTGTAATAACTAGTTTCCTTGTGTAATCTTTTAAAATTTCATTTCTTCTTCATAATATTTTTCCCTTCTCACACATAACTCATGTTCAACACAACATAAAATTGGAAATTTCTATACCACAAGACTCAGTAATTTGGGAGAGTAGTCTTCCAGGTTTGACCAATTACTTTTCTCATGTGTGGATGCACTATTTGAGGTAAAAATTTTTGTTAACCTCTCCTTTTTCCGATGTCCTTTAAGTTGTAAGAATATAGCCAGGATGTTATATTTCTTTGATTCTGGGAATGTTTATGGAACAGAAGGCAAAAGATGACTTGAAGTCAATGGCTCTATATTTACATATTGTATTTCCCTGTCTTGGACAGCGAAGCATATGTAAAGGATGCCTTTATGAGTGGTGCCAGTGATAAAATAGGTTTCATGACTTTAGGACGTGGATCATCCAATCCAGAGCCATGCTGTAGAAACAATTGGAACGTGGGAAAGAAGGTAGTCTGGTCATCTGTAACTCTGTGGCAGACAATATGGCTTTATAGAGGGTTTTCAATACACACACACACACACACACACACAGAACTAAAGACAACAGATATGCAGTCTTCTACACTAGTTATCTTACTCAGTTGTTAGTAACCAACTGAAAGCATAATTAAGGCAGCAGAAAATCTGATGTCCTATGATACACAGAAGGTCTCTTTTATTTCCTTGCTTCACCTTCTTCTTATCCACTGGTCTTCAGTTGGTTTAACACCTAATTCCGGTCAGCTAAAATTCTGACTACAATATAGGTTTGTCTCATAGTTGTGAAGAATTTCCTCTGCTTTCTTTTCTTTCAGAAAGAATCCCAATTCTTGACTGCTGCTTCAGCACTTTAATTCAGTTACAGTGAGATAGATTATCAGGATCTTGTTAGATGAACTGTCAAGAATATTGAGCCCTCAATGTGCAAATAAATCTTAAGGGCCAAAATGACAAAGATTGCTCCCAAAAAACCTCAGGAGAGGTTCAGAAATTTTCAGCACAAATTAGCTATAACAGAAAACCATAGTTATCTGATAAACACAGAGTTTAAGGCATTTAATTTTCGGAAGTGGCAGTTGTATTTTGAAATAGGCAAATAGTTCGGAAAATTTTTGTGACACTGACGATTTCTTTCTGACAAAACCGGATTATTTCTAAGTCATGTGCATTTTACTCCAGAATCTGTAGCTCAACAAAGTCTTTGATTTATTTGGAAAATGGGCTTACCTTGTCTCTCTTGAACTTCCTCTGAAATAGTTTTCTTTTGACTATATTTATAAAAATAAATTCTAATAAAAGAGAATCCTTACAAAGTGATATCTGCCGTTATCATAATATAAACATCAAAGTCTCTAATGGATTTGGCAGAGGTGATTCTACTTATTTCGTTGAAGATGTTTGTAGATAAAATTAATGGTAGGGGCAAATTTAATATCAGTATGAACATGAACAGCAATGTGTACTTTTCACTATTGCAGCAGAAACAAGCCACAGTTGATTTATAAAAAGACAAGTTACCAGCATAGAGTTTGTCATGATTGTCTCTAAGTCTAGCATCTGAACTCAATGGAAATAATCCCTATACACAGCCACTCCATACACATTTACATTTATGGAATTCCAGCTCAGCTCTCATTTAAAACAGGCAATCTAAACATGTTCTCAGCGGATAAGAATAAGCCCTGAAGAGCTACTCTTTAAACTTTATATTTTTCCACAGAAACTAGACTTCAAAGATATTCTGAAAACACCATAAAGTCTCAAACTACAGTGCCCGCAAACTTCGCACATGGTTCTCATTGACATCAATCAGAATTCTATGTGCATGGACTGAGGGCAAAGCATAACCTTTTATATGGTAGACAATATGTTTGAAACGACTACAAAAATGTCTGAAACTTCAAACACTGTGCTGACTTTATACTTTGAAAGGACACTTAGTTTTAAAAACTCAACAACTGTCTAAATATGCTGGGTTTTGCTAGTTTAATTTCAAATTTCAAAAACTTTGGGGGATTTTTCTTAATAATTTGAAGGTCAAAATTAAGTTAACTGAAAACATCAAAAATGCCGAAGCACTTTATGGTGGACTTACATATCTTTTTATCGAGTTATTTCTGAAGAATATTGATTTATCAAGTATCTAATTATAGCAAATGGAAGTTGCCATCCAGTCATTTGGGAAAACCAAATCCACGAAGTAAAACTTCACTGGTAATTAAACATGTAAAACAAAATAAAAAAACCACGTATAATTTATCAGGAGATATTTACAAAATAAACATAACATTTTAAGTGCTAATAACTAGTCATATTTATTTCTAAGCTTTATGAAGTTTTAATGCCTTGTCTAGCCATATTGTAGTTTTGTGCTTAGTCATCAGATGCTATAAATCTCACAGGTAGGGCTGTAAGATTTTTTGTGCTGTTCTGATCCCTGGAATTATGTGGAATTACTTCTCTGTGTCTAAATATAAAGATTTAAGAATTAGTTTTTAAACGTCTTTCTCCTTGTTTCCCTCAGATCATGGGATTTCATATTTAATACTTTATGTAGGCTTAAAGGACTTTCCCATCTCCAAAACCTATTGTTAAAATTGCAAGTGTTACTTGGAAATATATAATATTAAGCTGCTATGAAATCTTAGTACTGACATTTAGTGGTCGAAAGGAAAGAAAAAAGTTATCTGGAAATCAATGATGTATTTTCAAATAGGATATAATGACAGGAGGTTTAGGAAATGTTAGAAGTAGAAAAAGTAAGGGGAAGTAGAAATACGAGATCCCCAAATGAGCTTTAACTGCTTCACTATTTCTCATCCTAACTATTCATCACATTAAAATTTGACCCTAGATTATTGACATGGACTCTCCTGTTATTTAGTTTTCTAAATTGAGAAAGCAAACTGCATAATATATTGACTTTTTATGTTGGGCTGGAGTCCGTTAACAAGTCAACACAGGATTCAGGAAACAAGTGAGTCAAATCTGGAGGGAAGTGAGATTTTGGAAAAAGGCTTATCAGGAAAGTTTTGTTTCCCAGAAAAAAAATAAATATTTAAATAACATTTGCAGTGGACAATTTTTCCAACAGTTAGAGTATAAAACAGCCAAGAAAGATCCATCTCAGAAGGACAACAGAAAACTGTCTACCAGTAAGTATAATACAGTCCCAGGCATACAGCTAGAGCAGGTTCCTGGAATCTCTGCTAGGCAAGATTTTTTTTTTTTGAATTTGAGAGAGACACAGAGAGAACACAGGTCGGGGAGAGGGACAGAGGGAGAGAGAAAATCTTAAGCAGGCTCCATTCCCAGTGTGGAGTCCCACTTGGGGGCTATCTCAAGACCTGAGCCAAAAAACAAGAGTTGTATGCTTAACTGACTTAGATCCCAGGGCACACCAGCTATGCAAAATTTTTACTCTTTTAGTGTCTAAAATTTGGGAAGTCCTGGGAGAGAGGATTAGCATCTGGATCGGCCGGGGATTTGGGGGAGCACTGATGAAGCATTTATTTCTCAATGGTACTGAAGGTTTTTGTTTTTCAAAAACTGGTTTCATCCTTATTGTATGCTACAGTGAATATCAGGCTCCCCCACACATGTAACCATTTTACCTGGTATAAGATTTCTACCTATAAACCTAGGCATATATAATCAAAGAGATCTCCTGTTCTTTTCTATCTGTTCTCACACTGCAATTCAGGTCAGCAACATCCTATATCAGACATGGTATGGACTGAATCTGAATATCTGTGTCCTCCTAAAATGAAATTCATAGATTTGAAGACCTATTATGGTGATATTTGGATGTGGGGTCTTTAGGAGGCAGTTAGGTCATGGAAGTGGAGACCTTATGCTGAATGTCTATAGCTTTTATAGGTCAAGGTTGAGGTCAAGTAGAGAATAAGGCTCAGAGGAGCCTGACTAGGGAATCTGGTCAGGGAGACAGCCTTTGTCTATGTGCATTACACCTAGGACTACCATTGTTCTTACTTTTATGCGATAAATTTAAATCTTCATTTTCTCAATTCTTATCAAGACACTGAAGGGGTGCAGGGCAGGGTGCCTCAAAATGTGCCACTTTGGTGTTTTGATTGTTTAAAAAAATTGTTTTAATGCTATTTATTTTTGAGAGAGAGAGAAACAGAAGAAGAGAGACAGAGTGCCAGTGGAGGCGGGGCAGAGGGTGAGGGAGACATCGAATCTGAAAAGGACTCCAGGCTCTGAGCTGTCAGCACAGAGCTCAATGTGGGGCTCAACCTCATGAGCAGCAAGATCATGACCTGAGCCAAAGTCAGACACTCAACCGACTGAGCCACTCAGGTGCCCCAGTATTTTGATTAGTTTAAACAAAAGTTACTTAAGAGACAGAGTATGCAAAAAGGACACTCAGAGTTTCCTCTGTCCCCCTACAAGCAAGAAATAAATCTCTCATGTGAAAGGTACCGTCTGTGTCCGAGGAGCTAGAGACATCCTAATCACCAGAAATAGAAAATTCAGAGCTGAGAAGGCCATATGGATAAACCTTATTACTTTTTCCTAATTTACTACCTCAGCCCAAATTCTGTTTAGAATTCCTTACTAATTGAAGTTTCTGGAGTTAAGTTTTCTTTGCCCTGTCAATTCATCACGGATTTATTGTCTCTTTGTTTAAAAGTATAAAAACTGCCTGAAAGAGGACTTCAACCACCTCCATTTTGACCTCAGTTTGTACTTTCTAATTGATTCAGTTCTTCTTTCCAGTTTATCTATTAACTTAGGCAAAAGACCCAGTGGGCAAATCACACCCTGATGGGCACTGGAATTTTACTTCCTCAAGTAATAGGGACCGCCCTGAGCCAGCAAGACCCCTCAAGACTGACCCCAAGATAATGATCAACCTGACCCTCACCAAATGCCTTTGGCCTCACCCACTGACCTTTGTCCCACATTTTCCTTACATAAACTTTGAAGAATTTTCAGTACTTTGGAGACCATCTTTGAGACGCTAGACTGCTGCCTTCCTGGTGTTGGCCTCACTGAAATAAATGCCTTTCTTATTTCACTGCCACCCATCTTTCTGCCTTTGATTTTGTTCTGCGGTAAGAGGTTAACCTGGTCTGTGTGGCACCCCTGGAGCCAAGTGCCCTTGCAATCCTGCTCCCTGGCGACGTGACTACCATTGGTCATTTCTTTAGGTCTCAATTTCATTATTGGACTTCCATGGGCCCATAATAATACTTTGTGTTTTTTTCTCCTGTTAATTTGTCTCATGTAAATTTAATTCTTAGTCCTGCTAGAAGACCTTGAAGGGTAAAGAAAGAATTTTTCCTTCCCTATACATTGCTTTAAAAAAGTCTCTAAGAATACCTACTGTAAGTTAATAAGAAATAAGATGGGACCTGTGATAAAGAGATAATTTTTCTTGTATTTTTTGTGAACTATCATTGTTATTAGGTGAGGTTTATAATTTATTCTTTATGATTGTTTAGTTTGTTTACATAAATGGGATGGATGTTCATTATCTTCCTTTGTGCTTTATAGTATATACAAATTTTTGTGCATTGATAAATAAGTGAATAGTCACAAAATGTTTCAATACTGGTACTTTGTATTTAAAAGTAATAACTTAAATTCAAATATAATTGTATCACAATTTTATAATAGTTACAGCATTCTGGAGCATGCATTGTTTTACATAGCACAGTCTTAGTTTAGATTTTCTCAAAGCCAGACGCTGAGATAAGAAGCATATTTGTAAGGTAATCCCAGTAAGCATGGGTTTGATAGGTAGGTGGGAAGTGTGGTGAGGCGTGGAAGGAAGTATGTAGAGGTCACACATGAGCACATCTCCCAGGGGTTTACTTGGGCTCAATCTGAATACCAAGAGAATACACCTTAAAATATGGCTTTATGGGCTGAAGATGTTGGGGAGGAGTCACCAACTTTTTTCCCCCTCATTCATGTAGATCACTCTGGGGTCATTGCCTTTTTAGCATGTCCAGCCCACCCAGTATAGGTACCAAAGAACTCGCCTATTCCTAAGATGCCTTTAGGCTGAGATGTAAATACAAGAGTCCATTGTGCGTATAGAAAACATATTCAGGAGACCCCCAGGATTGGCTGAGTATCTAAGAACTTAGAACTGGTAGTATTTTCTCCACGTCTATAAAATAAGATATATTATGAAGAGTGCATAGTTCACACATATGTGAGGTACCATTTTCACTATGTAAAGTTTGTAACTAGGAAAAGAGACAAAATGGTCAGGAAATTATCACATTTAAGAGCTAATTTTAAGACAGACAAAGAAATGATCTACTAACTGATCTTGCTTTTTCCTTCATCTGAAACTCAAAGTGACATACATACAAAATAACTCATTTGAAGTAAAAAAATGAAGATTCCAATATTTTGGTCTATCTATATTCACTTTAAACAAAAATCTTAGATATTCAGAGATAATAATGCATCTGAAGAGGAAACTGAATAACTGAAATTGGTAAATGCAATTAGGTGATGATTACAGGAATAAAAAGCCATCGCACTTGTGACTGTTACCAGGCAGCAAGAACTGGATAATGCCAGTGTGAAAATGGACCCATTAACCTTCAGAATCTATTTAAGTAGAGTCTGCATCTCTAATTGAGTTGAAATAGAGATAAACATAAAGAAATTATCTTTGAATATGTTTATTAATGTCAAAATGTCATTGCTTATTTTGTCCCTGTGTATTTTTTATGAATTACTTTACATACATTCCTGGTTATCATATATCATTCATCATGTAAGAAGGCAAACAGTGTGGAAAACTTAAACTTGTTCTTAAGACAATTTTTTTAAATTGACTTTTAAATTGACTTTCTCATCGTATTGAGTCATACAATGATGATATTCCCAGGTTAGTTCTGTAGAATTGCTTACTCCAGGGTTCACTGAGTACTGTAAATGTCTGATTTAATATCCTGATTTAAAGAAAGCTGTTTATCTGTATAATGGATGCTTGCTTACTTAAGATTTTCTCTTTTTTTTCCTTTGAAGAATAATATGTAAATCACATACTATCATCATAAAACTTGAAATATATATATAAATTATGTATTACTATAAAACATTGTAGTTTATATTATATATCGTCCTCTTTGATAGGCTTTAAGACTGCTTCACAATATTTGAAACTATTTTTGTTATAATATATATTAGTATTTGTCACAACATAAATTAACAAGATAAATATTGAAAACATATGGATACGTAGAACAAGTTTCTTACTTTTCACAGTGCTCAATTCATGCCTGATACATACTCAAAATTATTATTATTTTTTAAAAATGTTTATTTATTTTTGAGAGAGAGAACACAAGTGGGGGAGGGACAGAGATAGAGCTGAACAGAAGATCTGAAGTGGGCTCCGCCCTCACAGCAGTGAGTCACATGCAGGGATCGAACTCACAAACAGTGAGATCACGACCTGAGCCAACGCTGGACACGCAACTGACTGAATCACCTAGGTGCGCCAACTCAAAAATTACTTTTGAAATGAAATATGTTTTAGATATCTCCATAGTCATTTTAAATTCAGACTACAAAATATTTTTTGTAAATGTTTTTTTCTGTAAATTCGATTTAGAGCCACCAGGTAGTAACTGATGTGAAAGTTGCCTTTATATTTAAAGTAATGGCATTTCATTATTAAATAACTAAATTTTAAAAAAATTGAAAATAATTTACCATTCCTAACATTTTAAAAATGTGCATATGTTGGAGCGCCTGGGTGGCTCAGTCAATTGGGTGTCCGACTTTGGCTTAGGTCATAATCTCACAGTTTGTGGGTTTGAATCCCTGGTCAGGCTCTGTGCTGGCAGCTCAGAGCCTGGAGCCTGCTTCAGCTTCTGTGTCTCCCTTTCTCTCTCTCTCTCTCTCTGTCCCTCCTCCACTTGCACATGCACACACACTCTCTCTCTCTCTCTCACTCTTTCTCTTAAAAATGGATAAACGTTAAAAAAATTAAAAATAAAATAAAGATGTGTATATACTTGCTTAAAGGAAATTTACCTCTTCCTTTCTAATATGGTTGACATTTTTTTCCCATTTGCCTTTTTTTTTTTTGGTACTGGCTAGAGAGACTTTGTGGTACAATGTTGAAGACAAAGGCTGAAAGTGACCATCCTGTCTTATTTCTGACCTTACAGGTAATTTCCTGGGTGCACTGTGAAAGCGCCTCCTGCATTGGAGGGCAAGAGAAGATCAAAGAAAGAAGAAGTTCATTCCAGATTGGCAGGTGGATGTTTTAATGAGCAAGGAAACTAACAGATTAGGCTTGTCTTGGGCACCTGTTAAGACAAGTACATTTCCGCAGCAGCTTTCAGAATCTTAAAAGTTTACATACAGGCTGTAAGTGGGTTCAGTCAATTTCAGTCTAGAAAGTCTAATAACAGTTTGTTCTCTCAACGTTATGACCTTGAAGTGGCTTCTTCTGTGGGAAGGGTGGGAATGTATATTCCAAGGACAGGGAGGGGGTGAGGCACCTGGGAATAGCCCAGGGCAGCTGGGTTATCACACCCCAGTCACAACCTCTCAATGACCTCTTCCACCAAACCCCTAATCCTTTCACCATTAACTATTCTGTTAGCCTTTGAGCTGTGATCGATGTATGATGTCTTTCTGTTACTAATTACTAAAACATTTTTGAGGTATAGATGAATTTTGTCAAATGCTTTGTCTGAATTCATTAAAAAATCACTTTGTGTGTGTGTTTTGTTTAAATGAATTGATTTTATAACCTACCATGAATTCCTTGGAAAAATTTCACTTGGTCCTGATGCATTATCACTTTTATATTGTTGACTTCAATTTGCTAAAATACTTAGGGGATATTATTCTGTAGGTTTGTTTTTGCTTTTTGTAATCTTGTTATCTGGTTTTAGTGTCAGGAAAATACTGGCTTCATAGAATGAGTTGGGAAACATTTTCTTTTTTTCATTCTCTGGAGGAGTCTGTGTAGAACTGGTGCCATTCCTGTCTTAGGTAGCTCATAGAATTGACTACTCCACGAGTGCAGACATCTCAGCCCGGAGTTCCCCTTGTGAGAAGGAATTTGACTACAAATTTAGTATATGTCATACATATAGGGCTATTCATGTGATATATTTCTTCTTGAGGTATCTTCTGCAGTTTTTGTTTTTCAAGGAATTTCTTTCTTTCGTATAAGCAGCCAAATTCATTGGCATAAAGGTGATTAGAATATTCCCTTTGTTATCTTTTTGAAATGGCTAGAGAAAAGTAGGGATGGATGGAAATGAAGACGGACACACTAGCGCTTCAGCACGGCTTGACTTGAAACTGAAACAATTTTTTTCTTCCTCATTCTTGAAGCATCCCTCACCTCTTCACTTATCTTTTTCTGTAGAATCTTGTGTTCCAGGGACTTGGTATTGATAATGACATCTTGCTGAGCTCAAAGTATACTTAGTAAGAGACTCAGATGGCCAGAGCCAGGGCTAGTAATGAGACCACCTTGAAGGCATGACTAACGCCACTGGTAGTATGTACCATATTCCTATCAAAACCATCCAGATCTTACATTTTTCTATAAAACCCTCAGCCTTTTACCCCAGCCAGGCTTACAGTCTTGGACCATTAATTGACTGTAGGCTCCTTTGCTGGCAAGGTAATGAATTATCTTCCTTTCTTATATCCAAACTCTAGCTCCATGTTACATATTTTGGCTGCAGAGTACAGGGGTCGGTTTTTGACAACACTTTTGATATTTATATAATCTGTAATGAAAACACGTGTCTCACTTCTGATACTGGTCATTTTCACTGTCCCTCCTTCTTTATCTTCTGATCATTCTACCTTGAGGTTTGTTAACTTTAGTGATCTTTTCAAAGAATCAGCTTTAGATGTTATTTATGTTGTCTGTAGTTTTTCTCTTTTCGATGATCTTGATTTCCATTTTGATCTTTATGACTTCCTTTCTTTTACCTATTTTGTGTTTAATTTTTTTTTTTTCTTTTCCAGGAGCTCCACTAATTTGGAGAGAACTGAGCGGCAGGGTGTGGGACAGCCAATTAAAACAAGCTAAAATGTAAGCAACAGTCAAGCACGCATCCACTAACTCGTATCACACGGTGACCTAACTGGGAAGCCCCGGCTGACTGTGCACCAGCACTGCTGTGGGGTGAGTAGCTTTTTCCCAGTGAGGCCTGCCAGGAAAACTTTGTAATTGTGGTTGGGCCTGAAAAATCACACTTTAACCAAGTGCAGTTTTTAACCAAAAGCTGCACTTCGCCTCCCCCTATGCTTTTTAAGGTAGTTGCTAAAGTTATTAATGTAACCTTATTTTTTTCTACTAAGGCTATTTATTACTATGAATCCCCCCATTATTGCTTCAGTGGCACCCAAAAATTTATTATATTGTGTTTACTTTTTAAAAAAAAATGTTTATTTATTTTGAGAAAGAGAGAGAGAAGAGGGAAGGGGTAGAGAGGCAGGGAAAGAGAGAGAGAATCCCAAGCAGGCTCCATGCTGTCCGCTCAAACTCACAGAACCGTGAGATCGTGACCTGAGCAGAAATCAGACACTTAATGAATGGACAGAGTCATGCAGGTGCCCCTATATTGTGTTTACATTTTTATTCAGTACAAAATACTCTTATTTTCTATTTGATGTCTTCTTTGAGAAGAGATATATCTTGTACTGATTTCTAGTTTAATTCTGTGTGAACAAAGGGTATACTTTGAAAGACTTGAGTAATGTTAAATTTATGAGACCTGTTTTATGGCTCAGAATATAGCCTATCTTCATAAATGTTTGAAACAAATTTGTAGTCAACTGATGTTAGTTGCGTGTTTTAGAACTTTTTTTTTAAATGTTTATTATTTAGAGAGAGATAGCATGTGTGTATTTGTGGGAGAGGGACAGAGAGAGAGAGAGAGAGAAAGAGAGAAAGAGAGAATCCCAAGCAGGCTCCATGCTGTCAACACAGAGGCCGACATGGGGCTGAATCTCACAAACTGGGAGATCATGACCTGAGCCGAAATCAAAGTTGGACACTTAATTGCCACTCAGGAGCCCCTAGAACAGTCTTAATTAAGTCTAATTGGTTGGTAATCCCGGTCATATTTTCCATCTCCTAGCTGATTTTTAATCCACTTGTGCTATCAATTGTTAAAAGTGTGTATTGAATAGTCTACTATTTTTGTAGGTTCAATTATTTCTTTGGGGTTTTGGTAATGTCATATTTCTTGTATTATGAAACAGTTACTAAGGAGGTAGACATTTAGAGTTGTTAATTACTTATGAATTGACTGCTTTTACATTTGCTATTTTAAATTTAAAATGGATTTAATTACCTAATTTTAAAATACTTTTAAGTGATATTTAAAACATTCAAAGAATGCAGAGCTGAATAGTACTGAATGCTTGAATACATTTTTTTGGTAGAAAATAGTCTTTTAATTTGATCATTGTTTCTTAATTTTAAGAATTCTCAGATAATTGAAAATGTGTTTCTATTAGTTTGATGCCATTTTATGTTGGATTAACTCGACTTTGTCCCATTTTTGTGTAAATGTCATTGTTTTGGGCTCCTTGAATTTCTTTTTGCTTTTACTGTGATTACTATCATTTTAAAATATAAACCTGTGTTTTGATGTTCTGTAGAGTTATTCTTGTGGTCTTAAATTTATTACTTCACAAAACATGTTGTTTGGTTTTAAAACTCCATTAGGTCTGTAGTTTCATTTTCATCTAATTACTTTGAGTATTTTCACCAGTGTGGTTTTTATTTTACTATATTTGTGTTTTGTTCTTTGAATATTAATACCACTTGAAAAAAACTTCTGAATTATATTTTCTTCTGTATCTGATTTTTTTAAACTTTTGGAATTTTTAATTTTGCTAATATGATGGTTATTTGGCATTCTGAGATTGGTTTAAGGACTAAGAATTTTGTTATTTATTTACCTTTTTGGCTGCATAAGCGGAAACATTGAAAAATGGAGAAGAAAGTAATAAGGCCATAGGCTAGAGTTATTAGAAAACTCAGTCTTAGTTTCTCTTCTGAAATTGGATCAGGTATCCTTTAAATAAACTGATAGTGACAACCAGAGTTTTTGGTATTTTTCTTGAATTCATTTTATGGTCATGGGTCCTTTACATATATAGTTTGGAGTCCAATATATTGATTGTTTCCTTAACTCACTGGTTTTCCCCTAGAAGTCATTCCCATTATTTCTCAATCTGGAAGATAAAATTATAGAATCCATCCTATTTCATTGTCGGAAAAGCTGGGGACAATACTAAGAATGTTCTGGATTTTGCTATGCTGCCAGTCTACCTTCTGTGGGTATGCCAGTGGTTGGGAATGAGGCGTCCCTATGCCGTGCTTTTCTACTTCAAGTCATCCATGCTTGTTCATTTGTTCGTCTGAATTTACAAAGAACATTATATAAGGCAATGTCCCTTTATTTGTTGAGTTGGCAACGATATTTTATCCATGCTTTTTATTTTATTCATAATCCTAGCTATCAGAGGAAAAGAGTTCTTTGTAATTTATTTCTGATATCCCAATGTGAATTCCTCAAAGACACTGTATTTATTTTTAGAAAAAGCTCAAAACCAATGAGGATTTTTTTCTCTATCAGAATTAATATATACTTCATCTGTCCCTAAGCCCAGCATATGCACATAAGAGTAGAAAAAAGAGTGAAAACACAAATGCTCCATTTGGTTAATACTAGAAGAGTGGTTAGAGGACATCTTTACTTGAGGATTTCAAAATTAAACCTTGTTAGCTGAAAAAGTATTATGATTCATTTGTAATATGTATAGAAATAGAAAATAACTAATATTAAGTCATCTTTGAAATTGGAATAATAAACATTAGAAAGGACCAATTAAAATCTTATTTTATAAAATGGTGTTACACTAATGTATCCATTTCAAATATTGAGTTTCAGGCTAAGATGTAACTTTTCTATATTATCAAATAACCTTGCAAAGTATTATTAATAAAATTAGGACATGTAAGAATTATAGTTAAGCTTTAATATATATTAGTTTAGTGAGTGAAAAATTCAGTTCTGCTATAGAGACCTCTTCAAATATTCATAAATCCAGGAAAACAGTCTATAGGTTATGACCTTGTTCTTTTCTAACCCTAACCTCAAATGTGTATAATAGTTTACTTATTGATAGAGTAAATCACTATTTTTTTCTAATCATCAGAGACAAATACAGTATTATGTAGTTTATTTCCAAAAAAGAAAGGAAATATTTTGCAATACAAGTCACTGTTACTTTTAATATAACACTAATCCTTATTCACAAAAGATTAAAATTATACTACATATGTGAAGTTTTCATGAACATAACATGATCAGTTTGTGTTTTGTTTTAATGCTAAATAAAGATTTAGGGGCATCTTCATAGCTGAGTCGAGTAAGCATCTGCATCTTGATTTTGGCTCAGGCCAAGATCTCACGGTTTATCAGATCAACTCCCGTGTCAAGGGCTGAGCCGTTTGTCAGCACAGAGCCTGCTTCAGATTCTCTCCCCCCTCACACCTCTTTCTCTCTCAAAATAAATAAATAAACATTAAAAAAAGACTCAGATCACATAAAGATTGTATGTCAGAATAACTTTTTCACTTTCTCAGATATGCTATTTACCAAGTAAAAGTTTTTATTTTCATGCTGTATTTTTTTGGATAAGGAGAAGACCCCAGGAACTCATTATGGATGATTGAGAAAATAGTAACCTGGGAGGAGACAATGTTGATCTAGCCATATGCTCAGTGGCTGTTATGTTGTCCAGTGGGCACCAAGATCTATCCACACTGGAGTGGATAGATTTTGGATTTATCCAAATCCAAATATAGTAGTGGATTTTATCCACACAAAAGTGGATCCACTTTTGCACCAAAGAGAGTACAGTACCGATATATTTCTGGCTCCAAAAGAGTTAACACGGATTGAACTTCATCCTTGATATTTACTCTGTAACTTAAACACAGAAGAACTCATTAAGTTGTGGGAAAGGCAATGTGTTACATTAAAGAAAAAGAAATTTAAGCTCAATTTTTGAAATTTCGAGTAAAAGAATATAGACACTCATATAAACTGAAAGAAAAATTCTTCTCTATCTGGGAAGAAATCAACAAAAGACATACACCCAGGTAAAGTGGTCTAATCAATTCAATGACTACAATTTGATTATAAGAATATTAAAAAAGAACTAACTTAGACTACATGCTAGTCTATAATTAATAATTCTATTTGAGTGTGGAGTGAGGTAGGGATCCATGTAGTTTTGGAAACATGTAACTATCAAAGCACCATTTCCCTCTGATCTGCAATATTTGCTCAGATACATTCATATGTATGGATCCGTTCCTGAGTTCTTTCTTATGGTAAATTGATTTGTTTCTATTTCCCTAAGCTTTCACTAAAGTCACTTTTGTTAACTGGTAACAAAGCCACATTTTTCCACAATTAAATGTTTATTGTTATGCTTTTTTTATGAAAAATTGGCTTAAGTTAACACAAAATCTTGTAAAGATTTTGTAGCGATCCATGGATCAGTTTTGAAAATATTTATGGGGCACCTGGGTGGCTCAGTCGGTTAAGCATCTGACTTTGGCTCAGGTCATGTTCTTGCAGTTTGTGAGTTCGATGCCCGCGTCAGGCTCTGTGCTGATAGCTCAGAGCCTGGAGCTGCTTCAGATTGTGTGTCTCCTTCTCTCTCGGTTCCTCCCCCACTCATGCTCTGTCTCTCTCTCTCAAAAATAAATAATAAGACATTAAAAAAATTAAAAAAAGAAAATATTTTAAGTCTTCAAAATATTTTATCCAAGGTAATATATCTTCACTTTCTGACATGAATGATTCCATAATTTTGTAGACTTCCTATGTGTTTCATATCTTTTTAACTACTAACTCTGATTTTAATATTATATTTTCTAACAAACTGTTGCCAATATAAGAAAATTATCTTTTAAATATCATGTGTATATGTATATCTATGTGAATGTAATTTTCCAGTCTGCTGCTAACTTCTTTTTTTTTTCCTTTTAGTCTGCTGCTAAATTCTTGTCAATTTTGCCATTTTATTAGATGGTTGGGGAGTTAAGACTATATAAAGAGACTTAACTCTAATTTTGAGGTGTTAGCTCAAATAATTCCTTCCTTTCTATCAGTAAGCCTTTTACAGATATACATTTTACTCTAAGTACGAATTTCTCTGCCTTTTCTATTAAATATCTTTTATTAGAATTCAAGGCAATAGGACTGTGGTCTGAAATAGGCTTTGTATGATCTCAATTCTTCTAATACGTTGAAGTTTGTTGCAGGAAGCAAAATATTGTCTGTCTTAATTATTGTTTTGGTTAAAAAAATTGTTGTTGAGAGAGGTTATGTTCTATGAATAGCAATTAAACCAACTTATTGATAGTTTTGTCCAGAATGTTTCTAATCTTAATCATTTTTGTCTCAACTTGCTCTTTAAATTATTGAGAGAAGGGAATGAAACACCTAAACTTATCTCTTCTTTTTGAATAATTCTATCTTTTTAATAATTATAGCTATAAGAATTATTACTTTGGGCATTTTGAGACTCCATGGTCAGACACATACCCATTTATATTTTTTATAATAGATACTGTTTTCAAGGCATTTCATTTTTTTAATTTTTATGTGTCTTGGTACTTTTTTTTTTTTATCCTTTTCATACTAATTCTATCCAATGTGAGGAATTTGTAGCTTCCTTGATATGTGGTTTCTTTAAGTTTTGGAAAAATTTTCACCTACTATTGTTTTCTTTGCTCTGCTTAAAAACAAACAAACAAACAAAAAACAAAAAAACTCTGTGTGTGGTATGTTCCCAGTTTCTGACAAACACTATTTGACATTAGTCACCTTACTTAGTATCTCATTGGTTCAAGAGCTTCATCTGTAACAATGAATATATTTCCCACAGTATTCTTAGAATTAACTGCAATCTATGTCAAGTGATTATAGAAGTATTTATAGTGGATGCCTTTGATCTTTATCATTGGCTTATATTCAGAACAATAGGTGACAACCAGATCAATAAAATTATTTGCTCAGTAAGTAGGATCTAGTATGAATTAACTGTGATTCTCTGATAAATTGAGATGGGATATTTTCTATCTTTTCTGGCTCTTATAATATTAAAAATATAGAACAAAAACGGCATTTACCCTACTAAACATGACTCTTCCATTCATTATACTCATATAACAGAATAGTTGGGATTTGCATTGTATAATCCAAACTTCTACTTACTGATCCCTAGATTTGCTTCATATAGTTCTTATTTTATATATGAATTATATAGTACATATTATTTATATGTGAAATTGGAGAAAGATAGCAGTCTTAGAAAGTGCCCAACATAAAAAAAAATGGTTCTAGACATTCAGATATATATGAAATATTATGACTTTTTGTTCTTTCCTTCATGGAAACTTATCTCTCAATGATAAATATGTATTTGTTTCTCATATTTATCAAAAACACAAAAGATTTTCTATCAGTAGAATTTCTTCAAATGTTGAATAAAATTTTGTTTCACTTTATTTTTTTAGCATATGTGTCTCTAAGGATATTTTATTGGGAACACCTGTCTTTAGGGAATGTTACCTAAATTTCCTTAGAATTTAAAATCTGTTACTTTGAACTCATCATGGACTTAGTTCTTCAAAATTGAGCTACTTTATTGCTTTTCATGTTTGTCTACTTTAAATTTTAGAAATCCCACCATTTGAAAAGGGAGATGATCACAGTTGAACTGCCTATACTAAAGAGTTTTGAAAATCAAAATGTGGTTCTCTTTACATGAGAAAGTGAATGGAAATATGTTCCATAAATTCATATATGTCCTTAATCTTTTCTAATTGCCTTTATTTGAAACATTCATACTTCTTTACTTGAGTCCTTATTTGCCTCATACTTGTCAATTATAAATTTGTTGAATTATTTTCTTGACTATCAGATATATAGCCCCCACAAATAATTTACATATTACATATGGCATCTTGATAGCTATCACTATAGTGCTGGCAGAGGATGGCATTTATGCAGAAAAATAACCAATTCTGTAACATCTTATTTCTATTTGGATCTGCTCTCCTTAAATCACCTCAATGCCAATCATACTTTCATGTCTCGAACTCCATTTCATTAGGGATTTTTTTCTCCTAAGGCAAATATTTACACAAATTTGTTTAATTAATGTTTTGGTGATAATAGAATAATGTATTACTTTCTCCTAATAACAAAATTTTAGTTAAATACAATTCTATAAAGTCTTCTTATCCTTGAACATTATGCTTCGTCAAGAGTTGTTGAGCTTTACAACTTCACCAATTCTAGCTGTCCAGATCCTAGGGTTCTTCCTATAGACAATTTTTATCTGAAGCCCGTGATTCTTGGTAATATTAATGCCAATCAGGCACACTTTTAAGCTTAAACAGTAACTGGCTAGGCTGCCTTATATCATAGTAGGTATTCAAAAAATGGTAGCTATTTCCTTTCAGCTCAGGCACCTTTCCTTAAATTTCGCCTCTAAATTCAAGAAACACATAATTCTTCATTACCCTGTAGAGTCCCATTTATGCTTCTAGTTGTTTTCTTCTGTTTCCCCTACATTAGACTCTATGTTTTAGACTGGTGGTTGTTCAATTCTTGTTTTTTAGTTTGTAAATTATAAGGTAATTGATGTGCACTCAAAAGGATGGTTTGAAGGATCCATATCTTCTTTGTTGCTTAATGATGAAAATCTGAAATGAAAATCTCTGATGATATGTGAATTTTGGAATGGATCTTCATGATTTTCAAGAGAACTTAATCGCATTAATTAATTTTAATTTCAGAGAGAAAGAGGAAGATGGAGAGCATATGCAAGTGGGGGGGTGAAGGGTAGATCCAGACAGAGAGAGAATCTTAAGCAGGCTCTACACTCAGCACAGAGCCCAACACAAGGCTTAATCCCATGACCCTGGGATCATGACCTAAGTAGAATCTGAGAGTCAGACACCCAACCAAATGAGCCACCCAGGTGCCCCAGTAAACTTAATCTCATTGAAAACATTTTTGCCTAGTGTGTATTTAACAATTATAGAGAAAACATTTATCATTGTATACCAGAATGTGCAATAATAATATATGAGAACGTAGATATATAAAGAATTTGTGTCTAAAGCTAAACTCTAAATACTAAAGTGTATTTTTGAGTGACAAAAGTAAACCTTTAGTGTTTCTTAGTGGCTTGGTTATGTGGAAATGAGACACATAAAATGACAAAAAAATGGTACAACAGATTTTTAGGAAATAATACAAACCATCTGATCCTCAGGGACTTTTGCCAGACCAAACCATTTGAATTTTCTTTGCTGCTATCCTGCAATTAATATGCTAATGATAGTATAATACTGGCAGCAATAACTATATACTTTAGAATTTAGTGAGCTCTACCTGCTCATTTTGTGTCCAGCCAGATGTATAAACAGCTGAAAATTATGCTGTCAGTGAAGCAAAATTAGAACTCTTATATTATAGAAGAAAATATACCTAAAGAAGGAATGCAACCCCCCCCACCCCAGTATAAAAGGAACAGTTTAGAAAGAAATTTGCAACAAAATGTTTTTTCTATTTAGGGAGCTTTAAAAAAAAAGCGATTCAGGTTTTCTTTTGTTACATGTCAAGTACACAATCCCTAGAATGGTATTCATAGCATTCCAAGGGCTCAGTTAGTATTTTATTAATGACAAATACATTGAAAATACAGGAAAAAGTGAACAGTATACAACATTGTTTATTAGAAAATGAATAATGTTATAATCTACTTACATGATTATACTGCATGTGTATGTGGTAATATTATATATATATATATAACCAACAATATTTAATATATTCAAATATTTGATATTAGCAAGAAACTATCCTGATAGACTACGAACAAGTTGTTAATGTGGTGTTGTTGTTTTTTTTTTTTTAATTTACGAGGTATAAATATGCATATGTCCATGTGTTTGGGGAGATAGATGTCTGAGAGTTAAGATTGAGAAAAAGTAGGGACAAAAGTGAATTAAACTGTAGTAAAACACTAGAAAATTATGTTAAAATTAATGTGTGTTATATTATTCCATTTGTGTACATATGATGAACATTTGTGTATGTTTATTATTGTATATAGTACAGAGGTAAACATGCATGTGAGGTAGGTATCTGTGAACGGAGGTGAATTGTCATGAGATTGAATAACAATATAATAAAGTATAGGTCAAGTATAAAGCGAGATGACCAAATGTGAGGAGTATGGAATACTCGTCACAGAGAAAGGCTAGTGTGTTCTAGTCTAGGATTAAGACATAGGCAACACATGGATCATCTAAAATTCTATAAACTGGTGCACCTGCGTGGCTGAGTCAGTTTAGTGTCCTACTCTTGATTTCAGTTCAGGTCATGATCTCATGGTGGAGAGATGGAGCCCCGCGTCTAGCTCCATCCATGCTTGGTGTGGAGCCTGGCTAAGATTCTCTCTTTCCCTCTGCCCCTCCTCCACTTACACACTCTCTCTCTCTCTATCAATCAATCAATCAATCAATTCTATAAATCAAAGGACAGATGCTAGGTTGCACAGAGATGAGTGATGTGGAGACAGTAATACTGAAAATATGTGAGCGATGTGTATGCCCAACTCTGCCTATGCATCAGTGCCTCAATGTGGGCATTTGTGTTTGAATCACCAAGTCGACCCCAAATGACCTAACTTAGACAAAACTGATGTTTTAACAAACTTAATTTCCTTTGTTCTTAGTGGCAATCTAGCTTCACGAGCTTTCTGAAGTACAGTGAGAATGAAGATATAGAATGAAGATATAATGAGCTGTTTTCAGTGTGATTACCTCAGATTATATTAAGAGTCTGTATTCATCCTGGGAAGTAAAAGTGACCTTTAGGTAAATTTTCTTTCATTCCACCAATAAGAATAGAACCTAAATGGAATGTATGTGAGAACTTCAGTTTTTGAGGTTTCTTAGTTAAATGCATTTATGAGATCATCCACTTGTTTTTCACTTGGATTGTTCACCTGGGTATAAAAAGCACAACTTTTATGAAACTGCAGTGTATACATTTTTTTTTTGACAAAAAAATTGGATATTCTCCATGTCCTGATCAGCTTTCCCAGGCTTCTCATTGACTATACAATGTCTATGCTCCTGGCTGGAGCCCTCTGTTGAAAGTTATAAATTCACCACTGCCTGCCAAAGAGCATGGCCAAGGAAGGATGTCCCTGCTGTAGGAAGCTGGGAGTGATGCAAATGCAGGACTCCTGCTCAGAGTACTCAAAATCTCAAATACCAGACCTAGAATCTACATATGATGTATAGATGCATGTAGCACTTATCCGTTTATCCAGATAAGGGGAAGCATGCTCTCTGTATCATGCGCAGCCAGATGTATATCGTGTTTACCTAGATCTGTGACACAATATTCTATAGCAAATGAGCAACTCATAAAAATTCATAGGCTAGGCTGAACATTCATAGACAACTAAGATTTATCAAGCTCTTCGAGAGGTACATTAATACAATTATTTTGTATTTAACAATTTAGCAGTATAATACTCATCGGGCATGTTTCTCTTTCTCACACACGTCGAGGTCAAATAAAATTCTTCTCTGTCAGAGGAATAATAGCCCCGACTTGTTTCCCTTCAGTTCCACATGACTTCGTTTATGAAACCAGTATTTTCTGGGCTTTTGTCACATGGCTAACATGAGAAGGATTGTTATTATTGTTACTATTTTTACCAGTATAAAGGTAGTCATGTCGCATAATTGACATAAAAAATTTCAGTGAAGTAGGAAAAGGAAAAGCCTGAGTGTAAAATGTTCTTATTCACAGTCAGAAAAAGCTTTGGTTACTTTAGTCATTCAGCAGTTAATACATAAGAAGTTGGTCCATTGCTTCCTAGAAAAGTATTAAATGGAGAAATAGAACTCATCATTTAGATGGAAAGGGAAACTGCTAGCGGATGAAAACTTTGGCCATGAAATCACCCTTTATGCCAGGAATTGCTTTTGCAGGATTAAAGTAAAATTGAGAAACCGTTTTGTGAGGAAGAATAACAATTGGGGGTAAGAAGAAAAAACCAGTAATAGGAAAAAGTTGCCAGGGAAACTATAAGAATGACTCTTCTTAAAACTCTACTTCTCCTAAGTGACTGATTATAATTGTATCACAATTACATTATTTCTGCCTTGGGTTATACCTGGGTAGATGCATTAGGAAAATATAAATATTTTTTTATTTATAAAAATACCTATAAGGAAAGAAATAAAAAGAAAGCAACTAGCTTTGTGAAAATGTTTTATAATAGATTAAAGAAATGTCTTATTTTTATATTCTCTTTAGCCCAAGTTTCAAATATAATATCCTCAATTAATATTAACTGTTATTAAATATTCTACTTTTCAAGTGGGACTTGGAGTCTGAATCAGAGAACAAGCATTCTTTTTGTTATGACTCACTGGGTAACATTTAGAGTGGTCCTTGTGAGACATTACCATTTAAAGATAATAAAACTTTCTTTAGCTACTGAATTCTAAGAAAGTCTCAGTTTAATAATGATTATGTCCACTTTAGGGTAATAGAATTCCAAACTTCATCGATTTTTGCAATTTCCCTCTTTCCCCCAATTTTAGCAGACTGCTGTACGTTGGTGTGTACATTGGGTTTAACTTTTAGGTCCTCCCTTCCCTAACACACCTTCCTTAGCTCTAACTTCTAACCTCCTTGGGTGTCAGAGATGGAGAGAGTGGAGAGTTAAGATGGAAAACAAATTTTAAAACTTTGAACATTAAGTTGGTTGGAAACTAGGTTTCTGTGGAAATGACAGGTACTCAATGCTGACTCTCATAGAAGTATTAATGTCTTTTTAAAGAGACCCATCTTCAAAGACCTTCTAGTTCTTTCCATGAAAAAAAAATGTTTCTGAGCATTTAGTATGTCCCAACACTATTCTAGACTTTAGAGATACTGCAGTTAAGAAAAAAAAGGAAGAAAGTACAAAATGCCACAAGACGTGCTTGGGTGTTCCAGGCACAAGGAGGAAGCCAGTGTGATTGAAGCAAAGAGAACAGAATACTGAGACCAGTTATGTGGTTATGGCAAAATTCCGCATACACGATGGTGTGTTGGATCAAGATGATAGTGGAGAAGTGGGGAGGTGTTGAAAATGCCTAACTATACACCTGATGGGATATTCGGGAGAATCAGATGATAAGAGGCATGAGTACAAAAAAACAAAAGTCCAGATGATGTTGAGTTTTTGGCCTGAGCAATTGGAATAGTGAAGCTATTGCTCCCTGAGACGTGTAGGAGTCATGAGGGACAGGCGTACAAACTCTGATGCTGCTCAAGGCAGACAAGATTGGGCAGGTGTTCAAATTGCAGGAGTATTCTTAGAAGGAACACAGTCATGGGAGCTGTCCCTAATTTCCACTGTCGGTGGGGGTGGAGCCTAAGGCAGGCATTCACTGGAAACACTTAGATCTGCTGCTTCTAAATTCAAGAAGTGGCTGCGTCTTGAATTTTGCTGAAAAAGCAGGAGGTCTGAGGATGAACAGTTGAAGAGGTGTGCTTTCTAGACTGTTGCTGATGAATGAGGAAGGCCAAAGTAGTGGTGTCTAAATCAACCCTGTGGCATCTCTTTATCTCAGACGACTCTCATTAAACTTAGGTATGGCACTTGGGGAAAAGAATAGTTGATTATTTCTTGGATTGGTTTCCTTTCTAAGCAGAGCTATCAATTGATATTCTACCACAAGCAGAATATTCTCTCCAGTATTTGGATTTAGCCTTAAGAATGACATGGAATGCCCCTGACCCCTTGTCCTAGTCTTTAGGAGATGCATATAAAACTATCCATTGTCTCCTTGAAATCTGAATTAATTCTGTGAGATGAAGATAAAAGCCTGTATCAACACCTACCCTTACTAGTACTAGAGTGTGTGGGGTGCAGATGGTCCACTTGTAGAAAGATTTTTGCTTCTACTCTCCATGAAGATCCTTCTATATATTCTATGTGGTTGAGGGTAATAGTCAAACATATACATTCACCTTTTTCAGGTCAAGTGTGGTGGTGTCATGACTGAATTTGGAAACTTGGAAGGGTTGGCATGTATTGATTTGGGAGCTATGCCGAAACTAAAACTGCAGTAGGTTTATTTTAATATATTGTTACATGCACATAGATTTTTAAAAAATTTTACTTATGTCACTTGACCTTTATAATTGCTTATGAGTCAAATATGACAGTTATTTATTATCCTCATTTATGGGTGAAAATTGGGCTCAGAAGTTCAATGACCTGCTTTCAGGTGATAGAAACAGAAAATGAAGAAATCCTATTTGAACTTAGATTTTCTGATTTCATAAAATATTCTTTAATACAAGAATTCTTCTGTTCCCTATTTTTTCCTTCAAAAGTAAGGCCTATAACCATTCTTTTTCAATGAAAAATAATTTCATGTTTTCTTAGTATCACTGTGTATCTTTCTTCATGCAATGCTATTTAAATACCTAACACCACATAAGTTAGGTGATGTAATTGTCTAAGGCTTATATTTCTCAGATGATCACAAAAGTATAACAGTCAAAATTAGTGGTATTTTGTAGCATGCAATGAGAAAGCACTTCTATTTGACTAATTTTCTGCAATATACATTAATAAAAGCTGGATGAAACATTAGAATAGAAAGAAACCAGTACTGAAAAGGAACCATATTAGAGATCGATACCTATACCTATATCTATATATAGTTAAAGGGTACCACACAGAATGACGTATGCAGAAACAAAGAAAGTCAGTCTTACTTGATTAAGGAGTCAAATGGTAAATATGAGACAAAGGAGAAATGAGAAAATTAAAAGTGAGATGCTATGAAGGGGGATCTATACAAGGAGGGCTCCAAAAAATTTACTTGAATTCTCTCCAAGTTGCGGTTTGATCCCTATAGTATGTGTCTTTGAAAGAGAATCCAAGGTCCCAGCTAATTGGAATAGCTGGGAAGATAAAAGAACAGAAGTTTCAGCTATTGCCAACAATCAGGATTCAGTATTTGGTATTCAAACCTAACACATTTAACTGCCTGCTAGAATAAAAGACAATATTCTAAAACAGGCTAACGGAGTCAGACAATCTACAGTATATTTACAATGTCTCATATGCAAAAGTTATTAGGCATACTAAAAACATAGAAATGTAATCCATCGGTAAGAATAAAAGCATTCAATAGAAACCAACCACAAAATGACCAAGAGTTTGTATTTAGAAGGCAATTTTTTAAATGTTTATTTAATTTGAGAGAGAGAGAGAGACAGATCACAGGATAGGGGAGGGGCAGAGACAGAGGGAGACACAGAATCTGAAGCAGGCTCTGGGCTGTGAGCTGTCAGTATCGAGCCCCATTGTAGGCTCAAACTCAAAAATCGTGAGATCACGGCCTGAGCCAAAGTCAGACACTTAACCGACCAAGTCACCCAGACACACCTTAGGAGATAATTTTAAGGCAATTATTTTTAATATAGTGAATAACTCAAAATATGGTCATCATATATACGCACACTGAGAATCTAGTGCAGGGAAAATTGAAATTACATGCATCTAGCAAAACTAATCACAAAACATGAAACAAGTTACCAATTTCAGGAGTGGAAATGCAAACCCTATAGACACTAAAATATTAGTGTAAAATATTACACAAATTTTAGACCACTAAATTTGACAATTTAGAGGTAAGAGCAAACTTTCTTAAAACAGCATAACCAAACTGATTGTATTATCCTAAACTTATTGAAGGCATAAGGATCCTTCTCTATATCCTCCTGTAAAAGATATCTCTAGTCCGATGTGGCTTCACAGTGCCATCTTACCGTCTTTACAAAAGAATACCACAATTTCATAGTCATTTCCAAAAAAGTACTTGTCAGCACGCAAGGACAAGATAGAATAAAAAAGCTGTAAAGATTGGAGTGGGAGAAATAAAACTCTATGTGTAGATTACATGATTTAAAAGCATAATTTTAAGAAATCTATATGAAATTGTTAAATATTGCTGAGGAAAAATTAAATGAGACTTTATGAAAGGGAATGGCATACAATGCTTATGAATTAGATGATTTGAGGTTGTTACAATTCTCCCAGAGTGCTGTTGAGAGTCAAAGTAGTTGCCCCCAGAATTACTAGAGGTTTTAAAATATATTTTGAAAATTTAATTCTAAATTTACATCAAAACTTAAATATTTGGATATTTTAGTGCCCTCTTTTTTAGCTCGTTAATTCTCCTGTCTGAAATAACTCAGTTATCAGATTTTAAATTACTTATTTTTATCTTTAGAATTTCCTTGTGCCTCATATCAGGATATCATAAAAATATCAATATTTCTTAGTTTTCCTATTTTGTATTAAAGTTTCTCAACTTCAGGATTGATATTTTGGGACAGGATATTTTGGGACTGATGATATCTTGTTGTGCGAGGGTTCTCCTGTACACTGTAGGGTCTTTAGCAAGATTTCTAATCTCTACTCACTAGATGGCATAGGAGCCCCTTCCCCAATGGATGACAATCAAAAATATCTCCAGAAATTGCCAAATATTCCCAGAGAGGGAAATAATCACCCCCTACTGAGAATCCTTGCTTTATTTAATGTGTGAATTTGTACTGCTTTAGCTGTGTGTATAAATGTACATGTATAGTAATCTTTGAATCGCTTAGGATGTATAGACTGATTTTTCTTAGTTTTTGGTCAAATTCTTGTCTTGCCTTGAATTCAGTTTATTCAGATATTTGTTAGGTATATTATTCATTAAAAGAAAAATAAGTTCAGGTTAATGGTATGTTCTTGTGGAGAGTTCAAGCTTCACTTTTTCTGTAGTAGCTTTCTTTCCATGTAATTTTAGCTTATCTAGTGCTTGTTGCTTCTGGAGGTCCCTTGTGTATTTAAAGATAAAAATTACATCCTTTTATATTTAATCTCAGCAAGGATGGTGTTTTTTTCATACTATATCTTACCCAGAAGCAGAATAATTTTATTTATTTATATGTATTTAATTTTTGATAGGTCTCTGAGATATATAACTCCTGGCCCATAAATAAACTTTTCAGCTATATCCAATGTTAGACTCATAATAGCCATTCATTTTCTTTCATGACTAATCTGTATGTTATTTACAAATTTATCTTTTTCTTTATATGGTCTTTTTATTCAAGTATTTTATATTTATCTTTACCTCAATTGGAATCATATTTAATATGAACTTTTAGTTTGTTTATAGTTTAAAGTTTTTGGATTGCTACACTAAACTTGCCTTATTTTTGTTGGAATTTCCCTTTGGGATTGCAACCCTTTTTCAACAGGGTCAGGATGAATTTCACTCTATCACACATGGCATGGGTCTAATAATGGAAGTCACCATGTTAAAGGGAAAACTTAAAAGGCTATTGTCAGCAAGTAAAGAAAATACCTTCACTCTTAACTCTTTAGCACCCCCCAAAGTAATATATCAGAATCTGTAAGATTTTCTAGATAAGAATTTTGTTAAACCTTCCAGTAGAAATACCTTTGGGTATCTTTTTTTTTTTTTAATTGGGAGAGAAACTTAGAGCAGTCTTGTCAGCAATATCCTTGCTATGCTTATATTTACTATTGTGCATTCTTTCTCAAGCCTTAACTAAATAAATCTCCTTATTGATTTCTCCGGGTCTACCTTAGTAAAATAAAGGGGAAAATGCACTTCTTTAAGTCAGGAGTTTGTCATATTCCTGAGTCAATTCAATGTTCTTGATGACAATGAACAATGACAAAGGATATATTTTTAAATATATGATAGAGAACTTAAATTTGTTGAATTTTTATTTTTGTGAGAGACAGAGTGTGAGTTGGGGAGGGGCAGAGAGAGAGGGAGACACAGAATTCAAAGCAAGCTCCAGGCTCTGGGCTGTCAGCACAGAGCCCTATGTTAGCTTGGACTCATGAACTGTGAGATCATGACCCGAGCAGAAGTCAGATGCTTAGCCAACTGAGAGCCACCCAGTCGCCCCTATGATAGAGTACTTAAGGCTTACATTATGTTGAATAAAATCTGCTTTTATTCACCTTCAATATTTTCAACTTCATCTCGGCCTTATACTCTCCTTATCTTTGAGTATGAAGTTTTGCCATTCTTCATATTGATCTAGATATTATTATTGAGATGCTTGCAGCCCTTCTGTACATAGTTTTAGGAGATGTTAGATTATGTAAGATGTCACAAATCTATTAGAATTGCAATGGACATTTTACTGATTGACATCATCAAGAAATTAAGATACTAGTTTTCTTTGTCTTTAAAAACAATCCAGATTCTACAGGCATATTAATACAGAGAGCAAACTTTTGCCAGTGTCTGACTACTTGTTTTTCAAAGAACAAAGAAAATTAAACTAGTTACTATGTGAGTTTTTTGTTATTAAAGTACTTCAGTCACCAGTACTTCATAATTCATAAAAAAATAACTGTGTTCATCTAGGCATCTTTAGTAATGAGAGTTCTGAAATTACTTTGGATATTCAAGTTCGCTTATCTATTCCCTCAACAAATATTTGAGTACATAATACTGTAACTACCAGTTTGATTAAAACTGATCAAAGCTGATTTAATTGATCTTACATTGTGCTTTAGAAATAAATCATGTAGTGATAGGTATTAAAGAATGAAAAGGAGAGGATAAAGGATTTATAGTCATCATCATGAGGGGATGGTTGTTTAAATGGTTGATATAATTTTATCAGAAAACATCCATGGAAAAACAATGGAAAGGGAAGGGATCTGTAATGAATGAAGAAGAAATAAAATTAATACAACAAAACCAATAATTTTGTTATATGTACCTTACTACTTATAAAATATAAAGGCATCAAAGACTCAGATTTTTAAGCAATTATTTTGTAAGAAAATTGTTAACTTATCAAATTTTACATATTTAAGGTGTATGGCATGATGTTTTCATATACATGTAGAATGAAATGATTACTGCAATCCATCAAAGTAATATTTCTATCTCCCCACATAGTTAGCACTTGCGTGTGTGTATGGTGAAAGCACCTGAAATCTACTTCCAACAAACTCCTCAGTATACAACACTGTACTATTGATTAGTCACAGTGTTGTATGTTAGGTCTCTAAGCTTACTCAGCCTACATAAGTACAATGTTACCTTCGACCAACATCTCTCTATTTCCCTCATCTTCCACTCTTGGTAATCACTATTCTGTTTGTACATATTTGACTTTTTTTAGAATCCACTATATTAATGAGATAGTGCAGAATTTTTCTTTCTGTCTGTCCTATTTCACTTAGCATATGTCTTCCAGGTTCATCTGTGCTGTTGCCAGCGGCAGGATGTTTTTTAAGGCTGAATAATAAGGCGGAATTATATTTAAAAGTATAGTCAGTAAAGATTTTATATACTGCGTAAAAATTGACATTTAAATTGAGACAAAGGATATGAAAGCATATTTTATCTGGGGTCATTAAATTGCACAAAGTTTAGGTGAGGTACCTGTTTTTCACACAGAATATAGCCATCACAAGATGACACTACTTCACAATTCTTTTTCCATTTATGGTTTATGTATTAGTTTAAATTCTTCAGTTTGTGAGGAAATATCTCTTGATAATTCTACTTCTTGTTATAGTTTTAGTTTACCTAATTTTCTTATTTTTATGTTTATTTGTTTTTGAGGGATAGAGAGACAGTGTGAGCATGGGAGGGGCTGAGAGAGATGGAGATACAGAATTGGAAGCAGGCTCCAGGCTCTAAGCTGTCAGCACAGAGCTCAATGCGGGGCTTGAACTCAGAGTGAGATCATGACCTGAGCCAAAGTCGAACACTTAACAGACTGAGCCATCAAGGCGCCCCTCTAATTTTCTTAATAAAACATTATTTCACCCAAGTGTTTGTAAATATTTACTTGTAAGTCTCAAGAAAAAAGACAATTCACTAATTTATTTTAAATATTTGAATGAAGTCATAGACATACAGACACATACATGCTTTATATATATATATATATATATATATATATATATATATATGTATGCCACATTTAGATGGCTATAATTTCCAAATGGCTCTCTTTAATTCATCTCACTATTAAATTAATTCAAACTTGGGGCACCTGGCTAGCTCAGTTGGTAAAACATGTGACTCTTGATCTTGGGGTTCTGAGTTTGATCCCCAGGTTGGGTGTAGAGATTACTTAAAAATGAAACCTTAAAAAAATTATTTAAACATGATGAAAATAATTTAGTCTGCTACTCTAGTGTCTAATAAATATTTGACCTACATTAGTTTAGAAAACTCACATTTGGATTAGTATTAATCTGATTCTTGACAATTTCCAAAATAGTGCTAGTATAATGCAAAGCCTAATTTTGCACTAAAAAATTCCTTTTAAGGGAAATGTTTTCCTACATTGTTTGTTTTACTCAGTTGTGCTGATATTACAGATACTTAATGATCAAGGATTTTGGGATGTGGTTCAGACAGTATATAATCAGTCTGGTATTTCGTGAGTTCACAGGAGATTTTGTAACAGATTTTTATGTAAGGCTATTGAATAAATACTTGGTGACTTAATCAAATTTATTTAGTTAATTGCTGACAAAGGCTGGCAATTCTTTTGATGATAATTGGTACTTTATAAAAAGTTTCCTGAGGATAAAAGCACTAAAGAAAGGCAAAAAATGGTAGTATCAGATATTACAACTCTAGGGTGAAGTAAGTTAATTGCATCAAGGAATGCTAACTCTCCTTCAGTACCCTTTCTTTTTTATTTTAGTGAAACATCTCCAACCCAGAATTCTTGATGACCGTGAGACCACAGTGCTAGAAAATACAGTTCAGTCTCTGTTAAATACTCATAAGTGACCATATCAATAATTCTGGACATTATTGTATAATTAAAAGTGATGGGAGAAAACTTCTATGTTGAATTTTACCTGGACTATGTTGAGGATGATAGGGTCTGACTAACTTTAGAATACTCACCTCTGTGATACTGAATGATGGAAAGAGAAACTTCTGGCTTCCTTAAGCTTCTTTATGTGGACATTGAGGGCTCTTTATGAAAGCTGCTTAGCATATCATAAGCAGGTTATTATCAGAGAAAAACATAAAATAAGTGCCTATTTCACTCTATAAACACACACCTTGCTGAATTTTCTCTGATTATTAGATTATACTTCAAGCGGATTAATTTTTTTAAGCTAGATGATTAAAACAATGTGCTTTCCATTTCCCCATAAGTGTGTTGGTACACAAAAATTAGAGCGTTTCAGGGAATGGCACTTAACTACTTTTCTACCTGTAACTTATTATCAGATACCTCTCTTTAGATCATATATATGAAGAATTTTCAGGAAAGTGGGAGAAAATAGTTTATATGTACAGTAACAAGATGAATTTAATCAAATCAGGGAAAAGTTTATATTTGGTCTATATTTAAGGCACAATAGTTACAAATATGGTTGAGAATTTGTTACTGTATTTTCTTAGGTTATTACCATGAGATGCTTCACCTCTGTAAAAACTTACATATGCAATTATATTTGTGTATAAATCACTAAAGTATAGACTTGGCAGAACGTTGTATTTTCTTAAAACTGCTGATTAATGATCATACACGTTCCTGGTATATAGTCTTATGTTCTCATAGACTCAAAGCCTGTTGAGCTCACAACCTCTAACACCTCTTGCATTGCAGTCATGAAGTCTCCTGATCTCACAGGCTCAAGGATTCAACAATCAGTCTCTAGGCTTAGCAGCTTAGGGTCTTCAAGTTACAAGAAGCAGTCCCAAGGGAGTTCAGTGCAGCGCTTTCCTGGAAGGAAGGGTCAAATATAAATCAAGATCATGAACTTTGCCCTCTGTGAAAATTCAAAACTGTAAACTTGGAAGATCACAACACTGTGACACTGATATCTCTTTATGCCTTCCAACTCCACCTTTGACTCTGTTCCTTAGTCGAATCTCCATGTGAAGGAATTGTTGTAGAGACTTTTCTGTCCCCTCTATCCCCTACTTTGGATTCTTCTGCTATCAAGTGTGATTCACGAGGTCATTGTTGGCCAATGTTCAACTGATTCTTTTGACCCAAAAGACTTGATATGTGCGAGACTTGCTCTCCCTCCCTTCCACCCTGAACCTTAGCAACTGGCACTGAGCATATGATCTTCAACGTCTTTCACATACTTCGTTCACCTAGGAAGGACGATTTACTCCAGAGATCAAACTTTATATCTTGAAGCTTTGTTTGTGACCATATCTCTTAAATGACTATAACAAAGAAACTGTGATTATGTCTATTAGGGTATTCTTGGAGATTTATTGCTACTAAGAAAGATGAAATTGATTTTCATCTTACTACACCCTCTTTGAAAGCAAATCTTCTAGTGTATGCATGCACAAGAGAGATGTTTTCCAGCTTTTAATTACATATGTGTTTTGGTATGAATCAAGTACAAACTATATTTTGTTTTCTACATATGACCTCATTCTCACTGCCAATTTCTGTATATTATTACTTCTTCAACCCAATGTCTAATGCTACTTTTATGCTGCCCCAAATTATTTCATCAGCATCATTTTCTTTATGGATCCTCTCTGCTAACCCATTCATCTATATATTTCTTTTGGTGTGTGTGTTAATGGCATGATGTTCATAATTGCTCTATAAGTGAAAATATATGGATGTTCACTAGGGAATATCACTTTCTTGTTCTTTTAACAAATTATCTTGAGTCTTACAGGAAATTCACTCTTCAAAATATATTTTGATTGGATTATGAAGTCTTGTTTATTAGGATTGAGTTGAAATTACAGATGAAATTGCAGGTCTTAGATCATTAGTCTCTATTGGCCTTCCCACTTAGAAACATTGTATGTTCTGTTTATGACCTGCAATGGACTTTTATTATATTTTCCATATGGTTTTTGATATTTTTAAAGTTTTATACCTTATAGAATTTACTGATATCATACATGGGAGCCCTTTCTATTGTATTGCATACATCACTATTGAAGGGATACCATTAATTTTTCTAAGTAACCTTTATATCCTGACATATTAGAATCTTATTACTTCATCTTCTTTTATTTTATTTATTTTAATTTTTTTAATGTTTATTTATCTTTGAGAGACAGAACATGAGTGAGGGAGGGTCAAAGAGAGAGGGAGACACAGAATCCAAAGCAGGCTCCAGGCTCTGAGCTGTCAGCACAGAGACCAACGTGGGGCTTGAAACCATGAACTGTGAGATCATGGCCTGAGCTGAAGTCAGACACTGAACCAATTGAGCCACCCAGGGGTCCCTCATCTTCTTTCAAATATTTTATATTTATTGTCATATTTTCAAATTATGAAGCTATTGCCTATTTATTCTAAACTTTTAATGTGACTTATTTTATTTTATTGGCTTACATCTCCAGGAAAAGTTTGGTAAGATGAATTCCTGAGTTTAATGGGTCACCCCTAAAGTTTTTACCTTATCTAACATGTTCATTAAGCTATTTAATAGATAAACTTTTATCCTTTTAAAGGTTTTCATTAATCAGTGTTATATTTTGTCAAAATCAGTGTTAAATCTGTACAAATAACATTTAGTTTTTTTGTATTTGTTAATGGCTAGGTTATATTGGCCTTTTACGTTAAACTATCCTGTTGATTATGAAATTGACATTAGTACAAAAGGTTTTGTAAAATAGATTCTTTAAACAAACCACAACGGTGTCCTTTTATATTATGAAGTTGTTTTTCCCTAAGGCTGAGATAGTCTTTTATATTTTATAGTATTTCAAATCTAAACTGTATACTTTTCTAAAGAAATTCTGTGTCTTGTTAAAATTTTAAAATTTTAAAATTTAGACTTGCAAATTTTTTCAGTTAAGGTTCCTCAGTGTATGTTCTGTACCTTATTTTATGTATAATCCTTTACTTGAGCCTCCTGCAGTGCCTTTAAAAGTGCCTTCTCATCTCTGTGTTTGCACTCTGAGTGTAGTTGTATCACAATCTGAAAGGAGATGGTAGGGAAAAGTTCTAAAATGTAAGAATTGTAGTGATTATAGGGACAACTAAGTTATAATGTCTACTGAGGTGGAGGGATCATACACATGACCACTTGTTTAGAACAAGCATGTAAAGTTAATAGAAACCTAGCCCTTAGTATTCCTGTGGAGTATTCTATTCTTATTTCAGAAACTAGTATTGGAAACCCATGCCAGCTTAAGCGGTACATTCAGAGAAGCCCCAGGGATTTGGAAAGCACTGATAGGACACTAGCAGGAGCTGAGAATAGAGTCATCATATAAATTAAATGGAAGCTCAGTACATATTAGTCTATTGCCTTATTTTCATATCTAGGAGAACAGGTAATCTAAAATTTTAAGTTTAAGTCTTCAGCCTTAAACATATGTGAATCAAAGCTCACATCAACTGCAATTGTCTCAGAGATTGAAAATTGTGACTTTGAAAATTGTGACTCCTAGCTTGCTTCTCAACTATCATGGGTAGCAGGGCTCACTCCCCTGGGATGATAATGAAACTAGGGAACAAACCCAGAAATTGACTCCCAGATTCAGTTAATTCTTCTAGAAAGCAAATGAAGTGTGGATGTTTCTTTTCTCAGTCCTAATTTCTGGAGGCAGTCCACAAGAAATTTGGAAGTAGATTACAATGATACATGCTGGATATAGAATACATGATCATTACTTAATATTGATTCAAAGTTTGCTAGAAATAAGGAAGGCCAGAGGTGCTCAAATATCTCTTGCCTATCAGACTTAAGTCACCTGCTTTGGACCTAAGTCCTATCCATTCCTTCCAGGTTCATTCTTGTTCTCTGTGGAAAAGTGCCACAAAAGTTCTCCACATCACTTCCTCCAAGGTGGAGAGATAGTGGGCTCATTTGAGTTTCTCGTCTTAATTAGTGCTTAATCTCACATGCATTCAATACTATCACCACAATTTGAAGTTACTTTCACCAGGGAAATTGGAATGAGAACATATATAGTTACAACTTTGACCTAGGCAGTTATCTTCTTCCTAGGCAGAATAATAAGGTGATTTGATTACATTAACTCCTGTGATTAAAAGAATGTGAATTATTCCAAACTTATATACTATGTCTCTTGTTTAGTCTCCTTTCCTTGGCAAGATCAGTCCTTGGTTCTTTCGACTTAGTTTACTGTTTCAATGTCTATTTCAATTAGCTAACATTAATGTTTTGCTCGTCTCCTATTCAGTAAATACAGTCTTTGATCAATATTGAATTCCTCCCAATCTTCCTCACTAGTATCCTTATACAGATGATCCCCAACTTATAATGATTCAGCTTGTTTTTCAATTTTACAACAGTGTGAAAGTAATATGTATTCAGTAGAAACCATGTTTCAGATTTTGAATTTGGATCTTTTTCAGGCTGTTGATGTGTTATACAGTTTTCTCTGGTGATGCTGGGTGGCAGCAGTGAGCCTCAGTTCCCACCAGCCATGCAATCACCAAGGTCAACAAACCATACACTGACAACCATTTCATACCCATACAGCCATTCTGTTTTTCACATTCAGTACAGTATTCAATGGATTACACGAGCTATTCAACACCTCATTACAAAATAAGTTTTATGTTCGATGATTTTGCCCAATTTCAGGCTAATGTAACCGGTCTGAACACAGAAGGCTAAGCTAAGTTATGATGTCTGTAGGTTAATTAAAAGAATTTTCAACAAGATATTTCCAACTTATTTTTATTTTTACTGTGATGAAACCCCATTGCTAGTCAAGGAAGATCTGTACTCTTTTTGACTTGGTCCATTACATAAATCAAATTTGTCTCCATTGTTCAGAATGGTGTGTGCAGGATGAATGGATATCTAGAAGCTGGAGACAGAAATATGAAAGATATGACCAGTTTTCTTTTTCCTCAATTTTCAATTTGAGTCACGACTCTAAAGCATGGTGTCTAGTTTATTAACAATATAAGCAAATAAAATTTGTGGAATAAGTTTTAGTAGAATTGAAAGACTAGTTGAAGAGTCTCTTACTTTTAATAACTTATCTTATACATTCTGGATTTACATAGCAGTTAACTAAAACCAGGGGAGATATGCAGGTGAATGCATGCACGGTTCAACAAAGGAATATTTGGTAGTCTCCTTTTATTCTTTACCTACGTTTATATGGCGCACATTCTGGACCAATTGCAGGCTTAATCCTTCTACAGGGAATTGCTCTGGTAAGAGTCAGTGCTGCTGATGTTTGAATTCTCCTGGAGAGGGAAAACATGTCAAAATCCATTTTTATTTTCCAGTGTGCCTTTTATTTTCAAAATAAAATCAAAATAATGTTAGTTCCTCTAGGAAGAGAGAGTGGCAGGAAATTGATAACACATCCTGTGAACAGTACTAAAAAGGAGAAGAAATATATTCTCCTTGACTATTCAAAATCTAATTGTTAGGAGCTTAAACCAGTAAGTTCTAAGGAATGTTAAAAAAAATTTTAAGTCCTTTGGATGATGAAGCTACACATTTTTGCTATTCCCCCATACCATTTGTCGTAAAATATCCACCTAACACAACAACATGAACAAATATTTGTCTTATTTTACATATTAATAAAATGGTAAGCATAAATCATTTAAGTAATTTTAAATGGCTTTAAGTCTTTAATTATGGCACATGATAATGCTACAAATCCTTAATATATTGATTATCTTCCTGGATAAGATTGATCTTTACTAAGATCTTTCCTAGAATGAGATTGTAATATGCAGGAAATCTACAGATAAAACCAGTTATATGTATAATCAGTTCTCAGAAGCTTTACATAAAACAATTTTCCACAAAAATATAACTTTTATTATAAAAAGAGGGACTGGATGGGTTTGGCTATCTTATATTTCTCATAAGTTTAACTAAACAATTATTTTTTATGTATATGATCATGGTAAATTAAAACAACATTGATGTCATTATCACATTATGAGAATATTACTCATGATGGATACATTAAATACAGTGGTAGTTCCAAGGCACCAGAGCACATCCTAGTGTTAAAAGGCAAATGCCCTCAGACAGAAGCAGCAGGAGTGTCTAAGTTGGGGCCACTGCCGGGAGCAGCTGGGGGCCAGCCCCTAGGTTCCAGCTGGGACGTGCTCCCCCCGCCAGGCTTCCTGCGTCCGGGGCAAGGGTCCAGGTGCCCGTGACCTCCAGGGCCACGTGTGCAGGGGCTCAGGTCCATGGTGCTGCACAGCCAGAAGCAGCCAGGTCCTAAGGCTCAGGTGCCCGCAGCCGCCACGCCTAGGGCCCGGGCGGTGTGGTGGCAGCAGCCTGTCCTCAGAGCAGCGAGGTCTTCCTGTCTGACAGCCGCAGGGACCCCTTCACGACCATCAGCAGCCCCAGGCGGGTCAGGCGCCCGTGGGCCCAGAGCCGGGACAACACGAACAGGAAGATGGCAGCCAGGCCTGCGCTCAGCACCACGGCAGCCGCAATAACCCCACAAGCTCTTCGGTTTCCAGACTGGACTGAGTCCTGGTCCCCAACAGAGGTGGCTGTGGCATTCCCCTCCTGGGGCGTCTCGGTTCCACAGCCAAGCTCGTCGCTGGAGGCGGGACAGT